>CM060364.1:35966169-37166169 GCA_030545235.1 Helianthus tuberosus | reverse complement strand
GAAAACACTTGACAACCTCCTAGAAGCAGCTTTTCTTACCACCAGACCTTTCTCCATCAATTAGGAATCTGATGCCATCACTAAACACATTCCTTAAATTGTAGCCATTTGTTGAGTGTTTTTTTTTTGGTGTCTAATACGCATATATATCACCATTGCCCTTGATTTTCTTGACTGTATATATCTTAAATATCAACATATACACGTGTGATTTAGTTTACGAAGATTTTTCAATGCCGAGAACCTCGATCAGAGAGTAAAAAAGGCGTAAGGTTCACAATGGTGTAAAATTAAAATGGGATATACCGGGCTAGGATTCGAGTTACAGGAACAAGGGCCAAACCAACCACCCAAGAATGGAATCGTCGAGCGAAAACACTTGACAACCTCCTAGAAGCAGCTTTTCTTGCCACCAGACATTTCTCCATCAATTAGGAATCTGATGCCGTCACTATACACATTCCTTAAATTGTAGCCATTTGTTGAGTGTTTTTTTTGGTGTCTAATTCGCATATATATATCATCATTGCCCTTGATTTTCTTTACTGTATATCTCTTAAATGTCAACATATACACGTGTGATTCAGTTTACGAAGATTTTTCAATGCCGAGAATCTCGATCAAAGAGTAAAAAAGACGTAAGGTTCACAATGGTGTAAAATTAAAATGGGATATACCGGGCTAGGATTCGAGTTACAGGAACAAGGGCCAAATCAACCACCCAAGAATGGAATGGTCGAGCGAAAACACTTGACAACCTCCTAGAAGAAGCTTTTCTTGCCACCAGACCTTTCTCCATCAATTAGGAATATGATTTCGTCACTAAACACATTCCTTAAATTGTAGCCATTTGTTGAGTGTTTTTTTTGGTGTCTAATCTGCATATATATCACCATTGCCCTTGATTTTCTTGACTGTATATCTCTTAAATGTCAACATATACACGTGTGATTTTGTTTACGAAGATTTTTCAATGCCGAGAACCTCGATCTGAGAGTAAAAAGGCGTAAGGTTCACAATGGTGTAAAATTAAAATGGGATATTCCGGGCTAGGATTCGAGTTACAGGAACAAGGGCCAAACCAACAACCCAAGAATGGAATGGTCGAGCGAAAACACTTGACAACCTCCTAGAAGCAGCTTTTCTTGCCACCAGACCTTTCTCCATCAATTAGGAATATCATGCCGTAACTAAACACATTCTTTAAATTGAAGCCATTTGTTGAGTGTTCTTTTTGGTGTCTAATCCGCATATATATCACCATTGCCCTTGATTTTCTTGCCTGTATATCTCTTAAATGTCAACATATACACGTGTGATTTAGTTTACGAAGATTTTTCAATGCCGAGAACCTCGATCAGAGAGTAAAAAAGGCGTAAGTTTCACAAAGGTGTAAAACTAAAATGGGATTTACCGGGCTAGGATTCGAGTTACAGGAACAAGGGCCAAACCAACCACCCAAGAATGGAATCTTCGAGCGAAAACACTTGACAACCTCCTAGAAGCAGCTTTTCTTGCCACCAGACCTTTCTCCATCAATTAGGAATCTGATGCCGTTACTAAACACATTACTTAAATTGTAGCTATTTGTTGAGTGTTTTTTTTGGTGTCTAATCCGCATATATATCACCATTGCCCTTGATTTTCATGACTGTATATCTCTTAAATATCATCATATACATGTGTGATTTAGATTACGAAGATTTTTCAATGCCGAGAACCTCGATCAGAGAGTAAAAAAGGCGTAAGGTTCACAACGGTGTAAAATTAAATTGGGATATACCGGGCTAGGATTCGAGTTACAGGAACAAGGGCCAAACCAACCACCCAAGAATGGAATCGTCGAGCGAAAACACTTGACAACCTCCTAGAAGCAGCTTTTCTTACCACCAGACCTTTCTCCATCAATTAGGAATCTGATGCCATCACTAAACACATTCCTTAAATTGTAGCCATTTGTTGAGTGTTTTTTTTTGGTGTCTAATACGCATATATATCACCATTGCCCTTGATTTTCTTGACTGTATATATCTTAAATATCAACATATACACGTGTGATTTAGTTTACGAAGATTTTTCAATGCCGAGAACCTCGATAAGAGAATAAAAAAGGCGTAAGGTTCACAATGGTGTAAAACTAAAATGGGATTTACCGGGCTAGGATTCGAGGTACAGGAACAAGGGCCAAACCAACCACCCAAGAATGAAATCGTCGAGCGAAAACACTTGACAACCTCCTAGGAGCAGCTTTTCTTTCCACCAGACCTTTCTCCATCAATTAGGAATCTGATGCCACATTCCTTAAATTGTAGCCATTTGTTGAGTGTTTTTTTTGGTGTCTAATCCGCATATATATCACTTTTGCGCTTGATTTTCTTGACTGTACATCTCTTAATGTCAACATATACACGTGTGATTTAGTTTACGAAGATTTTTCAGTGCCGAGAACCTCGATCAGAGAGTAAAAAAGGCGTAAGGTCCACAATGGTGTAAAATTAAAATGGGATATACCGGGCTAGGATTCGAGTTACAGGATCAAGGGCCAAACCAACCACCCAAGAATGGAATCGTCGAGCGAAAACACTTGACAACCTCCTAGAAGCAGCATTTCTTACCACCAGACCTTTCTCCATCAATTAGGAATCTGATGCCGTCACTAATCACATTCCTTAAATTGTAGCCATTTGTTGAGTGTTTTTTTTTTGGTGTCTAATCCGCATATATATCACCATTGCCCTTGATTTTCTTGACTGTATATCTATTAAATATCAACATATACACGTGTGATTTAGTTTACGAAGATTTTTCAATGCCGAGAACCTCGATCAGAGAGTAAAAAAGGCGTCAGGTTCACAATGGAGTAAATTTAAAATGGGATATACCGGGCTAGGATTCGATTTACAGGAAGAAGGGCCAAACCAACTACCCAAGAATGGAATCGTCGAGGGAAAACACTTGACAACCTCCTAGAAGCAGCTTTTCTTGCCACCAGACCTTTCCCCATCAATTAGGGATCTGATACCGTCAATAAACACATTCCTTAAATTGTATCCATTTGTTGAGTGTTTTTTTTGGTGTCTAATCCACATATATATCACAATTGCCCTTGATTTTCTTGACAGTGTATCTCTTAAATGTTAACATATACACGTGTGATTTTGTTTACGAAGATTTTTCAATGCAGAGAACCTCGATCAGAGAGTAAAAAAGGCGTAAGGTTCACAATGGTGTAAAAAAGTAAAATGGGATATACCGGGCAAGGATTCGAGTTACAGGAACAAGGGCCAGACCAACCACCCAAGAATGGAATCGTCGAGCGAAAACACTTGACAACCTCCTAGAAGCAGCTTTTCTTGCCACCTGACCTTTCTCTATCAATTAGGAATCTGATGCCGTCACTAAACACATTCCTTAAATTGTAGCCATTTGTTGAGTGTTTTTTTTGGTGTATAATCCGCATATATATCACCATTGCCCTTGATTTTCTTGACTGTATATCTCTTAAATGTCAACATATACACGTGTGATTTAGTTTACGAAGATTTTTCAATGCCGAGAACCTCGATCAGAGCGTAAAAAAGGCGTAAGGTTCACAATGGTGTAAAATTAAAATGGGATATACCGGGCTAGGATTCGAGTTACAGGAACAAGGGCCAAACCAACCACCTAAGAATGGAATCGTCGAGCGAAAACACTTGACAACCTCCTAGAAGCAGCTTTTCTTGCCACCAGACATTTCTCCATCAATTAGGAATCTGATGCCGTTACTATACGCATTCCTTAAATTGTAGCCATTTGTTGAGTGTTTTTTTTGGTGTCTAATTCGCATATATATATCATCATTGCCCTTGATTTTCTTTACTGTATATCTCTTAAATGTCAACATATACACGTGTGATTTAGTTTACGAAGAGTTTTCAATGCCGAGAATCTCGATCAAAGAGTAAAAAAGACGTAAGGTTCACAATGGTGTAAAATTAAAATGGGATATACCGGGCTAGGATTCGAGTTACAGGAACAAGGGCCAGATCAACCACCCAAGAATGGAATCATCGAGCGAAAACACTTGACAATCTCCTAGAAGCAGCTTTTCTTGCCACCAGACCTTTCTCCATCAATTAGGAATCTGATGCCGTCATTAAACACATTCCTTAAATAGTATCCATTTGTTGAGTGTTTTTTTGGTGTCTAATCCGCATATATATATATATATATCACCATTCCCCTTGTTTTTCTTGATTGTATATCTCTTAAATGTCAACATATACACGTGTGATTTAGTTTACGAAGATTTTTCAATGCCGAGAACCTCGAACAGAGTGTAAAAAAGGCGTAAGGTTCACAATGGTGTGAGATTAAAATGGGATATACCGGGCTAGGATTCGAGTTAAAGGAATAAGGGACAAACCAACCACCCAAGAATGGAATCGTCGAGCCAAAACACTTGACAACCTCCTAGAAGCAGCTTTTCTTGCCACCAGACCTTTCTCCATCAATTAGGAATCTGATGCCGTCAATAAATACATTCCTTAAATTGTAGCCTTTTGTTGACTGTTTTTTTTGGTGTCTAATCCGCATATATATCACCATTGCCCTTGATTTTCTTGACTGTATATCTCTTAAATGTCAACATATACACGTGTGATTTAGTTTACGAAGATTTTTCAATTCCGAGAACCTCGATCAAAGAGTAAAAAAGACGTAAGGTTCACAATGGTGTAAAATTAAAATGGGATATACCGGGCTAGGATTCGAGTTATAGGAAAAAGGGCCAGACCAACCACCCAAGAACGGAATCGTCGAGCGAAAACACTTGACAACCTCCTAGAAGCAGCTTTTCTTACCACCAGACCTTTCTCCATCAATTAGGAATATGATTTCGTCACTAAACACATTACTTAAATTGTAGCCATTTGTTGAGTGTTTTGTTTGGTGTCTAATCTGCATATATATCACCATTGCCCTTGATTTTCTTGACTGTATATCTCTTAAATATCAACATATACACGTGTGATTTAGTTTACGAAGATTTTTCAATGCCAAGAACCTCGATCTGAGAGTAAAAAGGCGTAAGGTTCACAATGGTGTAAAATTAAAATGGGATATTCCGGGCTAGGATTCGAGTTACAGGAACAAGGGCCAAACCAACCACCCAAGAATGGATTGGTCGAGCGAAAACACTTGACAACCTCCTAGAAGCAGCTTTTCTTGCCACCAGACCTTTCTCCATCAATTAGGAATATCATGCCGTAACTAAACACATTCCTTAAATTGTAGCCATTTGTTGAGTGTTCTTTTTGGTGTCTAATCCGCATATATATCACCATTGCCCTTGATTTTCTTGCCTGTATATCTCTTAAATGTCAACATATACACGTGTAATTTAGTTTACGAAGATTTTTCAACGCCGAGAACCTCGATCAGAGAGTAAAAAAGGCGTAAGTTTCACAAAGGTGTAAAACTAAAATGGGATTTACCGGGCTAGGATTCGAGTTACAGGAACAAGGGCCAAACGAACCACCCAAGAATGGAATCTTCGAGCCAAAACACTTGACAACCTCCTAGAAGCAGCTTTTCTTGCCACCAGACCTTTCTCCATCAATTAGGAATCTGATGCCGTCACTAAACACATTACTTAAATTATAGCCATTTGTTGAGTGTTTTTTTGGTGTCTAATCCGCATATATATCACCATTGCACTTGATTTTCTTGACTGTATATCTCTTAAATATCAACATATACATGTGTGATTTGGATTACGAAGATTTTTCAATGCCGAGAACCTCGATTAGAGAGTAAAAAAGGCGTAAGGTTCACAATGGTGTAAAACTTAATTGGGATATACCGGGCTAGGATTCGAGTTACAGGAATAAGGGCCAAACCAACCACCCAAGAATGGAATCGTCGAGCGAAAACACTTGACAACCTCCTAGAAGCAGCTTTTCTTACCAACATACCTTTCTCCATCAATTAGGAATCTGATGCCGTCACTAAACACATTCCTTAAATTGTAGCCATTTGTTGAGTGTTTTTTTTGGTGTCTAATCCGCATATATATCACCATTGCCCTTGATTTTCTTGACTGTATATCTCTTAAATGTCAACATATACACGGGTGATTTAGTTTACGAAGATTTTTCAATGCCGAGAACCTCGATCAGAGAGTAAAAAAGGCTTAAGGTTCACAATGGTGTAAAATTAAAATGGGATATACCGGGCTTGGATTCGGGTTACAGGAACAAGGGCCAAATCAACCACCCAAGAATGGAATGGTCGAGCGAAAACACTTGACAACCTCCTAGAAGAAGCTTTTCTTGCCACCAGACCTTTCTCCATCAATTAGGAATATAATGCCGTAACTAAACACATTCCTTAAATTGTAGCCATTTGTTGAGTGTTTTTTTTTGGTGTGTAATCCGCATATATATCACCATTGCCCTTGATTTTCTTGACAGTATATCTCTTAAATGTCAACATATACACGGGTGATTTAGTTTACGAAGATTTTTCAATGCCGAGAACCTCGATCAGAGAGTAAAAAAGGCGTAAGTTTCACAATGGTGTAAAACTAAAATGGGATTTACCGGGTTAGGATTCGAGTTACAGGAACAAGGGCCAAACCAACCACCCAAGAATGGAATGGTCGAGCGAAAAGACTTGACAACCTCCTAGAAGCAGCTTTTCTTGCCCCCAGACCTTTCTCCATCAATGAGGAATATGATGCCGTCACTAAACACATTCCTTAAATTGTAGCCATTTGTTTGTGTTTTTTTTGGTGTCTAATCCGCATATATATCACCATTGCCCTTGATTTTCTTGACTGTATATCTCTTAAATGTCAACATATACACGTGTGGTTTAGTTTACGAATATTTTTCAATGCCGAGAACCTCGATCAGAGAGTAAAAGAGGCGTAAGGTTCACAATTGTGTAAAATTAAAATGGGATATACCGGGCTAGGATTCGAGTTACAGGAACAAGGGCCAAACCAACCACCCAAGAATGGAATGGTCGAGCGAAAACACTTGACAACCTCCTAGAAGCAGCTTCTCTTGCCCCCAGACCTTTCTCCATCAATGAGGAATATGATGCCGTCACTAAACACATTCCTTAAATTGTAGCCATTTGTTTGTGTTTTTTTTGGTGTCTAATCCGCATATATATCACCATTGCCCTTGATTTTCTTGACTGTATACCTCTTAATTGTCAACATATACACGTGTGATTTAGTTTACGAAGATTTTTCAATGCCGAGAACCTCGATCAGAGAGTAAAAAAGGCGTAAGGTTCACAATGGTGTAAAATTAAAATGGGATATACCGGGCTAGGATTCGAGTTACAGGAACAAGGGCCAAATCAACCACCCAAGAATGGAATGGTCGAGCGAAAACACTTGACAACCTCCTAGAAGAAGCTTTTCTTGCCACCAGACCTTTCTCCATCAATTAGGAATATAATGCCGTAACTAAACACATTCCTTAAATTGTAGCCATTTGTTGAGTGTTTTTTTTGGTGTGTAATCCGCATATATATCACCATTGCCCTTGATTTTCTTGACTGTATATCTCTTAAATGTCAACATATACACGGGTGATTTAGTTTACGAAGATTTTTCAATGCCGAGAACCTCGATCAGAGAGTAAAAAAGGCGGAAGTTTCACAATGGTGTAAAACTAAAATGGGATTTACCGGGTTAGGATATGAGTTACAAGAACAAGGGCCATACCAAACACCCAAGAATGGAATCGTCGAGCGAAAACACTTGACAACCTCCTAGAAGCCGCTTTTCTTGCCACCAGACCTTTCTCCATCAATTAGGAATCTGATGCCGTCACTAAACACATTCCTTAAATTGTAGCCATTTGTTGAATGTTTTTTTTGGTGTCTAATCAGCATATATATCACCATTGCCCTTGATTTTCTTGACTGTATATCTCTTAAATGTCAACATATACACGTGTGATTTAGTTTACGATGATTTTTCAATGCCGAGAACCTCGATCAAAGAGTAAAAAAAACGTAAGGTTCACAATGGTGTAAAATTAAAATGGGATATACCGGGCTAGGATTCGAGTTACAGGAACAAGGGCCAGACCAACCCCCCAAGAATTGAATCGTCGAGCGAAAACACTTGACAACCTCCTAGAAGCAGCTTTTCTTGCCACCAGACCTTTCTCCATCAATTAGGAATCTGATGCCGTCACTAAACACATTCCTTAAATTGTAGTCATTTGTTGAGTGTTTTTTTTGGTGTGTAATCCGCATATATATCACCATTGCCCTTGATTTTCTTGACAGTATATCTCTTAAATGTCAACATATACACGGGTGATTTAGTTTACGAAGATTTTTCAATGCCGAGAACCTCGATCAGAGAGTAAAAAAGGCGTAAGTTTCACAATGGTGTAAAACTAAAATGGGATTTACCGGGTTAGGATTCGAGTTACAGGAACAAGGGCCAAACCAACCACCCAAGAATGGAATGGTCGAGCGAAAAGACTTGACAACCTCCTAGAAGCAGCTTTTCTTGCCCCCAGACCTTTCTCCATCAATGAGGAATATGATGCCGTCACTAAACACATTCCTTAAATTGTAGCCATTTGTTTGTGTTTTTTTTGGTGTCTAATCCGCATATATATCACCATTGCCCTTGATTTTCTTGACTGTATATCTCTTAAATGTCAACATATACACGTGTGGTTTAGTTTACGAATATTTTTCAATGCCGAGAACCTCGATCAGAGAGTAAAAGAGGCGTAAGGTTCACAATTGTGTAAAATTAAAATGGGATATACCGGGCTAGGATTCGAGTTACAGGAACAAGGGCCAAACCAACCACCCAAGAATGGAATGGTCGAGCGAAAACACTTGACAACCTCCTAGAAGCAGCTTCTCTTGCCCCCAGACCTTTCTCCATCAATGAGGAATATGATGCCGTCACTAAACACATTCCTTAAATTGTAGCCATTTGTTTGTGTTTTTTTTGGTGTCTAATCCGCATATATATCACCATTGCCCTTGATTTTCTTGACTGTATACCTCTTAATTGTCAACATATACACGTGTGATTTAGTTTACGAAGATTTTTCAATGCCGAGAACCTCGATCAGAGAGTAAAAAAGGCGTAAGGTTCACAATGGTGTAAAATTAAAATGGGATATACCGGGCTAGGATTCGAGTTACAGGAACAAGGGCCAAATCAACCACCCAAGAAAGGAATGGTCGAGCGAAAACACTTGACAACCTCCTAGAAGAAGCTTTTCTTGCCCCCAGACCTTTCTCCATCAATTAGGAATATAATGCCGTAACTAAACACATTCCTTAAATTGTAGCCATTTGTTGAGTGTTTTTTTTGGTGTGTAATCCGCATATATATCACCATTGCCCTTGATTTTCTTGACTGTATATCTCTTAAATGTCAACATATACACGGGTGATTTAGTTTACGAAGATTTTTCAATGCCGAGAACCTCGATCAGAGAGTAAAAAAGGCGTAAGTTTCACAATGGTGTAAAACTAAAATGAGATTTACCGGGTTAGGATATGAGTTACAAGAACAAGGGCCATACCAACCACCCAAGAATGGAATCGTCGAGCGAAAACACTTGACAACCTCCTAGAAGCCGCTGTTCTTGCCACCAGACCTTTCTCCATCAATTAGGAATCTGATGCCGTCACTAAACACATTCCTTAAATTGTAGCCATTTGTTGAATGTTTTTTTTGGTGTCTAATCAGCATATATATCACCATTGCCCTTGATTTTCTTGACTGTATATCTCTTAAATGTCAACATATACACGTGTGATTTAGTTTACGATGATTTTTCAATGCCGAGAACCTCGATCAAAGAGTAAAAAAAACGTAAGGTTCACAATGGTGTAAAATTAAAATGGGATATACCGGGCTAGGATTCGAGTTACAGGAACAAGGGCCAGACCAACCCCCCAAGAATTGAATCGTCGAGCGAAAACACTTGACAACCTCCTAGAAGCAGCTTTTCTTGCCACCAGCCCTTTCTCCATCAATTAGGAATCTGATGCCGTCACTAAACACATTCCTTAAATTGTAGCCATTTGTTGAGTGTTTTTTTTGGTGTGTAATCCGCATATATATCACCATTGCCCTTGATTTTCTTGACAGTATATCTCTTAAATGTCAACATATACACGGGTGATTTAGTTTACGAAGATTTTTCAATGCCGAGAACCTCGATCAGAGAGTAAAAAAGGCGTAAGTTTCACAATGGTGTAAAACTAAAATGGGATTTACCGGGTTAGGATTCGAGTTACAGGAACAAGGGCCAAACCAACCACCCAAGAATGGAATGGTCGAGCGAAAAGACTTGACAACCTCCTAGAAGCAGCTTTTCTTGCCCCCAGACCTTTCTCCATCAATGAGGAATATGATGCCGTCACTAAACACATTCCTTAAATTGTAGCCATTTGTTTGTGTTTTTTTTGGTGTCTAATCCGCATATATATCACCATTGCCCTTGATTTTCTTGACTTTATATCTCTTAAATGTCAACATATACACGTGTGGTTTAGTTTACGAATATTTTTCAATGCCGAGAACCTCGATCAGAGAGTAAAAGAGGCGTAAGGTTCACAATGGTGTAAAATTAAAATGGGATATACCGGGCTAGGATTCGAGTTACAGGAACAAGGGCCAAACCAACCACCCAAGAATGGAATGGTCGAGCGAAAACAGTTGACAACCTCCTAGAAGCAGCTTTTCTTGCCCCCAGACCTTTCTCCATCAATGAGGAATATGATGCCGTCACTAAACACATTCCTTAAATTGTAGCCATTTGTTTGTGTTTTTTTTTGGTGTCTAATCCGCATATATATCACCATTGCCCTTGATTTTCTTGACTGTATACCTCTTAATTGTCAACATATACACGTGTGATTTAGTTTACGAAGATTTTTCAATGCCGAGAACCTCGATCAGAGAGTAAAAAAGGCGTAAGGTTCACAATGGTGTAAAATTAAAATGGGATATACCGGGCTAGGATTCGAGTGACAGGAACAAGGGCCAAATCAACCACCCAAGAATGGAATGGTCGAGCGAAAACACTTGACAACCTCCTAGAAGAAGCTTTTCTTGCCACCAGACCTTTCTCCATCAATTAGGAATATAATGCCGTAACTAAACACATTCCTTAAATTGTAGCCATTTGTCGAGTGTTTTTTTTGGTGTGTAATCCGCATATATATCACCATTGCCCTTGATTTTCTTGACTGTATATCTCTTAAATGTCAACATATACACGGGTGATTTAGTTTACGAAGATTTTTCAATGCCGAGAACCTCGATCAGAGAGTAAAAAAGGCGTAAGTTTCACAATGGTGTAAAACTAAAATGGGATTTACAGGGTTAGGATTCGACTTACAGGAACAAGGGCCATACCAACCACCCAAGAATGGAATCGTCGAGCGAAAACACTTGACAACCTCCTAGAAGCCGCTTTTCTTGCCACCAGACCTTTCTCCATCAATTAGGAATCTGATGCCGTCACTAAACACATTCCTTAAATTGTAGCCATTTGTTGAATGTTTTTTTTGGTGTCTAATCCGCATATATATCACCATTGCCCTTGATTTTCTTGACTGTATATCTCTTAAATGTCAACATATACACGTGTGATTTAGTTTACGATGATTTTTCAATGCCGAGAACCTCGATCAAAGAGTAAAAAAAAGTAAGGTTCACAATGGTGTAAAATTAAAATGGGATATACCGGGCTAGGATTCGAGTTACAGGAACAAGGGCCAGACCAACCCCCCAAGAATTGAATCGTCGAGCGAAAACACTTGACCACCTCCTAGAAGCAGCTTTTCTTGCCACCAGACCTTTCTCCATCAATTAGGAATCTGATGCCGTCACTAAACACATTCCTTAAATTGTAGCCATTTGTTGAATGTTTTTTTTGGTGTCTAATCCGCATATATATCACAATTGCCCTTGATTTTCTTGACTGTATATCTCTTAAATGTCAACATATACACGTGTGATTTAGTTTACGAAGATTTTTCAATGCCGAGAACCTCGATCAAAGAGTAAAAAAGACGTAAGGTTCACAATGGTGTAAAATTAAAATGGGATATACCGGGCTAGTTTTCGAGTTACAGGAACAAGGGCCAAACCAACCACCCAAGAAAGGAATCGTCGAGCGAAAACACTTGACAACCTCCTAGAAGCAGCTTTTCTTACCACCAGACCTTTCTCCATCAATTAGGAATATGATGCCGTCACTAAACACATTCCTTAAATTGTAGCCATTTGTTGAGTGTTATTTTTGGTGTCTAATCCGCATATATATCACTTGATTTTCTTGACTGTATATCTCTTAAATGTCAACATATACACGTGTGATTTAGTTTACGAAGATTTTTCAATGCCGAGAACCTCGATCAGAGAATAAAACAGGCGTAAGGTTCACAATGGGGTAAAATTAAACTGGGATATACCGGGCTAGGATTCGAGTTACAGGAACAAGGGCCAAACCAACCACCCAAGAATGAAATGGTCGAGCGAAAACACTTGACAACCTCCTAGAAGCAGCTTTTGTTGCCACCAGACCTTTCTCCATCCATTAGGAATCTTATGCCATCACTAAACACATTCCTTAAATTGTAACCATTTGTTGAGTGTTTTTTTTGGTGTCTAATCCGCATATATATCACCATTGCCCTTGATTTTCTTGACTGTATATCTCTTAAATGTCAACATATACACGTCTGATTTAGTTTACGAAGATTTTTCAATGCCGAGAACCTCGATTATAGAGTAAAAAAGGCGTAAGGTTCACAATGGTGTAAAATTAACATGGGATATACCGGGCTAGGATTCGAGTTACAGGAACAAGGGCCAGACCAACCACCCAAGAATGGAATTGTCGAGCGAAAACACTTGACAACCTCCTAGAAGCAACTTTTCTTGCCACCAGACCTTTCTCCATCAATTAGGAATCTGATGCCGTCACTAAACACATTTCTTAAATTGTAGCCATTTGTTGAATGTTTTTTTTGGTGTCTAATCCGCATATATATCACCATTGCCCTTGATTTTCTTGACTGTATATCTCTTAAATGTCAACATATACACGTGTGATTTAGTTTACGAAGATTTTTCAATGCCGAGAACCTCGATCAAAGAGTAAAAAAGACGTAAGGTTCACAATGGTGTAAAATTAAAATGGGATATACCGGGCTAGGATTCGAGTTACAGGAACAAGGGCCAGACCAACCACCCAAGAATGGAATGGTCGAGCGAAAAGACTTGACAACCTCCTAGAAGCAGCTTTTCTTGCCCCCAGACCTTTCTCCATCAATGAGGAATATGATGCCGTCACTAAACACATTCCTTAAATTGTAGCCATTTGTTTGTGTTTTTTTTGGTGTCTAATCCGCATATATATCACCATTGCCCTTGATTTTCTTGACTTTATATCTCTTAAATGTCAACATATACACGTGTGGTTTAGTTTACGAATATTTTTCAATGCCGAGAACCTCGATCAGAGAGTAAAAGAGGCGTAAGGTTCACAATGGTGTAAAATTAAAATGGGATATACCGGGCTAGGATTCGAGTTACAGGAACAAGGGCCAAACCAACCACCCAAGAATGGAATGGTCGAGCGAAAACACTTGACAACCTCCTAGAAGCAGCTTTTCTTGTCCCCAGACCTTTCTCCGTCAATGAGGAATATGATGCCGTCACTAAACACATTCCTTAAATTGTAGCCATTTGTTTGTGTTTTTTTTGGTGTCTAATCCGCATATATATCACCATTGCTCTTGATTTTCTTGACTGTATACCTCTTAATTGTCAACATATACACGTGTGATTTAGTTTACGAAGATTTTTCAATGCCGAGAACCTCGATCAGAGAGTAAAAAAGGCGTAAGGTTCACAATGGTGTAAAATTAAAATGGGATATACCGGGCTAGGATTCGAGTTACAGGAACAAGGGCCAAATCAACCACCCAAGAATGGAATGGTCGAGTGAAAACACTTGACAACCTCCTAGAAGAAGCTTTTCTTGCCACCAGACCTTTCTCCATGAATTAGGAATATAATGCCGTAACTAAACACATTCCTTAAATTGTAGCCATTTGTCGAGTGTTTTTTTTGGTGTGTAATCCGCATATATATCACCATTGCCCTTGATTTTCTTGACTGTATATCTCTTAAATGTCAACATATAAACGGGTGATTTAGTTTACGAAGCTTTTTCAATGCCGAGAACCTCGATCAGAGAGTAAAAAAGGCGTAAGTTTCACAATGGTGTAAAACTAAAATGGGATTTACCGGGTTAGGATTCGAGTTACAGGAACAAGGGCCATACCAACCACCCAAGAATGGAATCGTCGAGCGAAAACACTTGACAACCTCCTAGAAGCCGCTTTTCTTGCCACCAGACCTTTCTCCATCAATTAGGAATCTGATGCCGTCACTAAACACATTCCTTAAATTGTAGCCATTTGTTGAATGTTTTTTTTGGTGTCTAATCCGCATATATATCACCATTGCCCTTGATTTTCTTGACTGTATATCTCTTAAATGTCAACATATACACGTGTGATTTAGTTTACGATGATTTTTCAATGCCGAGAACCTCGATCAAAGAGTAAAAAAAACGTAAGGTTCACAATGGTGTAAAATTAAAATGGGATATACCGGGCTAGGATTCGAGTTACAGGAACAAGGGCCAGACCAACCCCCCAAGAATTGAATCGTCGAGCGAAAACACTTGACAACCTCCTAGAAGCAGCTTTTCTTGCCACCAGACCTTTCTCCATCAATTAGGAATCTGATGCCGTCACTAAACACATTCCTTAAATTGTAGCCATTTGTTGAATGTTTTTTTTGGTGTCTAATCCGCATATATATCACAATTGCCCTTGATTTTCTTGACTGTATATCTCTTAAATGTCAACATATACACGTGTGATTTAGTTTACGAAGATTTTTCAATGCCGAGAACCTCGATCAAAGAGTAAAAAAGACGTAAGGTTCACAATGGTGTAAAATTAAAATGGGATATACCGGGCTAGTTTTCGAGTTACAGGAACAAGGGCCAAACCAACCACCCAAGAAAGGAATCGTCGAGCGAAAACACTTGACAACCTCCTAGAAGCAGCTTTTCTTACCACCAGACCTTTCTCCATCAATTAGGAATATGATGCCGTCACTAAACACATTCCTTAAATTGTAGCCATTTGTTGAGTGTTATTTTTGGTGTCTAATCCGCATATATATCACTTGATTTTCTTGACTGTATATCTCTTAAATGTCAACATATACACGTGTGATTTAGTTTACGAAGATTTTTCAATGCCGAGAACCTCGATCAGAGAGTAAAACAGGCGTAAGGTTCACAATGGGGTAAAATTAAAATGGGATATACCGGGCTAGGATTCGAGTTACAGGAACAAGGGCCAAACCAACCACCCAAGAATGAAATGGTCGAGCGAAAACACTTGACAACCTCCTAGAAGCAGCTTTTCTTGCCACCAGACCTTTCTCCATCCATTAGGAATCTGATGCCATCACTAAACACATTCCTTAAATTGTAACCATTTGTTGAGTGTTTTTTTTGGTGTCTAATCCGCATATATATCACCATTGCCCTTGATTTTCTTGACTGTATATCTCTTAAATGTCAACATATACACGTCTGATTTAGTTTACGAAGATTTTTCAATGCCGAGAACCTCGATTATAGAGTAAAAAAGGCGTAAGGTTCACAATGGTGTAAAATTAACATGGGATATACCGGGCTAGGATTCGAGTTACAGGAACAAGGGCCAGACCAACCACCCAAGAATGGAATTGTCGAGCGAAAACACTTGACAACCTCCTAGAAGCAACTTTTCTTGCCACCAGACCTTTCTCCATCAATTAGGAATCTGATGCCGTCACTAAACACATTTCTTAAATTGTAGCCATTTGTTGAATGTTTTTTTTGGTGTCTAATCCGCATATATATCACCATTGCCCTTGATTTTCTTGACTGTATATCTCTTAAATGTCAACATATACACGTGTGATTTAGTTTACGAAGATTTTTCAATGCCGAGAACCTCGATCAAAGAGTAAAAAAGACGTAAGGTTCACAATGGTGTAAAATTAAAATGGGATATACCGGGCTAGGATTCGAGTTACAGGAACAAGGGCCAGACCAACCACCCAAGAATGGAATTGTCGAGCGAAAACACTTGACAACCTCCTAGAAGCAACTTTTCTTGCCACCAGACCTTTCTCCATCAATTAGGAATATGATGCCGTCACTAAACACATTCCTTAAATTGTAGCCATTTGTTGAGTGTTTTTTTTGGTGTCTAATCCGCATATATATCACCATTGCCCTTGATTTTCTTGACTGTATATCTCTTAAATGTCAACATATACACGTGTGATTTAGTTTACGAAGATTTTTCAATGCCGAGAACCTCGATCAGAGAGTAAAAGAGGCGTAAGGTTCACAATGGTGTAAAATTAAAATGGGATATACTGGGCTAGGATTCGAGTTACAGGAATAAGTGCCAAACCAACCACCCAAGAATGGAATCATCAAGCGAAAACACTTGACAACCTCCTAGAAGCAGCTTTTCTTGCCACCAGACCTTTCTCCATCCATTAGGAATCTGATGCCATCACTAAACACATTCCTTAAATTGTAGCCATTTGTTGAGTGTTTTTTTTGGTGTCTAATCCGCATATATATCACTTGATTTTCTTGACTGTATATCTCTTAAATGTCAACATATACACGTGTGATTTAGTTTACGAAGATTTTTCAATGCCGAGAACCTCGATCAGAGAGTAAAACAGGCGTAAGGTTCACAATGGGGTAAAATTAAAATGGGATATACCGGGCTAGGATTCGAGTTACAGGAACAAGGGCCAAACCAACCACCCAAGAATAAAATGGTCGAGCGAAAACACTTGACAACCTCCTAGAAGCAGCTTCTCTTGCCACCAGACCTTTCTCCATCCATTAGGAATCTGATGCCATCACTAAACACATTCCTTAAATTGTAACCATTTGTTGAGTGTTTTTTTTTTGTGTCTAATCCGCATATATATCACCATTGCCCTTGATTTTCTTGACTGTATATCTCTTAAATGTCAACATATACACGTGTGAATTAGTTTACGAAGATTTTTCAATGCCGAGAACCTCGATTATAGAGTAAAAAAGGCGTAAGGTTCACAAAGGTGTAAAATTAAAATGGGATATACCGGGCTAGGATTCGAGTTACAGGAACAAGGGCCAGACCAACCACCCAAGAATGGAATTGTCGAGCGAAAACACTTGACAACCTTCTAGAAGCAACTTTTCTTGTCACCAGACCTTTCTCCATCAATTAGGAATCTGATGCCGTCACTAAACACATTCCTTAAATTGTAGCCATTTGTTGAATGTTTTTTTTTTGGTGTCTAATCCGCATATATATCACCATTGCCCTTGATTTTCTTGACTGTATATCTCTTAAATGTCAACATATACACGTGTGATTTAATTTACGAAGATTTTTCAATGCCGAGAACCTCGATCAAAGAGTAAAAAAGACGTAAGGTTCACAATGGTGTAAAATTAAAATGGGATATACCGGGCTAGTATTCGAGTTACAGGAACAAGGGCCAGACCAACCACCCAAGAAAGGAATCGTCGAGCGAAAACACTTGACAACCTCCTAGAAGCAGCTTTTCTTACCACCAGACCTTTCTCCATCAATTTGGAATATGATGCCGTCACTAAACACATTCCTTAAATTGTAGCCATTTGTTGAGTGTTATTTTTGGTGTCTAATCCGCATATATATCACTTGATTTTCTTGACTGTATATCTCTTAAATGTCAACATATACACGTGTGATTTAGTTTACGAAGATTTTTCAATGCCGAGAACCTCGATCAGAGAGTAAAACAGGCGTAAGGTTCACAATGGGGTAAAATTAAAATGGGATATACCGGGCTAGGATTCGAGTTACAGGAACAAGGGCCAAACCAACCACCCAAGAATGAAATGGTCGAGCGAAAACACTTGACAACCTCCTAGAAGCAGCTTTTCTTGCCACCAGACCTTTCTCCATCCATTAGGAATCTGATGCCATCACTAAACACATTCCTTAAATTGTAACCATTTGTTGAGTGTTTTTTTTGGTGTCTAATCCGCATATATATCACCATTGCCCTTGATTTTCTTGACTGTATATCTCTTAAATGTCAACATATACACGTCTGATTTAGTTTACGAAGATTTTTCAATGCCGAGAACCTCGATTATAGAATAAAAAAGGCGTAAGGTTCACAATGGTGTAAAATTAAAATGGGATATACCGGGCTAGGATTCGAGTTACAGGAACAAGGGCCAGACCAACCACCCAAGAATGGAATTGTCGAGCGAAAACACTTGACAACCTCCTAGAAGCAACTTTTCTTGCCACCAGACCTTTCTCCATCAATTAGGAATCTGATGCCGTCACTAAACACATTCCTTAAATTGTAGCCATTTGTTGAATGTTTTTTTTGGTGTCTAATCCGCATATATATCACCATTGCCCTTGATTTTCTTGACTGTATATCTCTTAAATGTCAACATATACACGTGTGATTTAGTTTACGAAGATTTTTCAATGCCGAGAACCTCGTTCAAAGAGTAAAAAAGACGTAAGGTTCACAATGGTGTAAAATTAAAATGGGATATACCGGGCTAGGATTCGAGTTACAGGAACAAGGGCCAGACCAACCACCCAAGAATTGAATTGTTGAGCGAAAACACTTGACAACCTCCTAGAAGAAACTTTTCTTGCCACCAGATCTTTCTCCATCAATTAGGAATATGATGCCGTCACTAAACACATTCCTTAAATTGTAGCCATTTGTTGAGTGTTTTTTTTGGTGTCTAATCCGCATATATATCACTATTGCCCTTGATTTTCTTGACTGTATATCTCTTAAATGTCAACATATACACGTGTGATTTAGTTTACGAAGACTTTTCAATGCCGAGAACCTCGATCAGAGAGTAAAAGAGGCGTAAGGTTCACAATGGTGTAAAATTAAAATGGGATATACCGGGCAAGGATTCGAGTTACAGGATCAAGGGCCAAACCAACCACCCAAGAATGGAATCATCGAGCGAAAACACTTGACAACCTCCTAGAAGCAGCTTTTCTTGCCACCAGACCTTTCTCTATCAATTAGGAATCTGATGCCGTCACTAAACACATTCTTTAAATTGTAGCCATTTGTTAAATGTGTTTTTTTTGGTGTCTAATCCGCATATATATCACCATTGCCCTTGATTTTCTTGACTGTATATCTCTTAAATGTCAACATATACACGTGTGATTTAGTTTACGAAGATTTTTCAATGCCGAGAACCTCGATTAAAGAGTAAAAAAGACGTAAGGTTCACAATGGTGTAAAATTAAAATGGGATATACCGGGCTAGGATTAGAGTTACAGGAACAAGGGCCAGACCAACCACCCAAGAATGGAATTGTCGAGCGAAAACACTTGACAACCTCCTAGAAGAAACTTTTCTTGCCACCAGACCTTTCTCCATCAATTAGGAATATGATGCCGTCACTAAATACGTTCCTTAAATTGTAGCCATTTGTTGAGTGTTTTTTTTGGTGTCTAATCCGCATATATATCACCATTTCCCTTGATTTTCTTGACTGTATATCTCTTAAATTTCAACATATACACGTGTGATTTAGTTTACGAAGATTTTTCAATGCCGAGAACCTCGATCAGAGAGTAAAAAAGGCGTAAGGTTCACAATGGGGTAAAATTAAAATGGGATATACCGGGCTAGGATTCGAGTTACAGGAACAAGGGCCAAACCAACCACCCAAGAATGAAATGGTCGAGCGAAAACACTTGACAACCTCCTAGAAGCAGCTTTTCTTGCCACCAGACCTTTCTCCATCAATTAGGAATATGATGCCGTAACTAAACACATTCCTTAAATTGTAGCCATTTGTTGAGTGTTTTTTTTGGTGTCTAATCCGCATATATATCACCATTGCCCTTGATTTTCTTGACTGTATATCTCTTAAATGTCAACATATACACGTGTGATTTAGTTTACGAAGATTTTTCAATGCCGAGAACCTCGATCAGAGAGTAAAAAAGGCGTAAGTTTCAAAATGGTGTAACACTAAAATGGGATTTACCGGGCTAGGATTCGAGTTACAGGAACAAGGGCCAAACCAACCAGCCAAGAATGGAATCGTCGAGCGAAAACACTTGACAACCTCCTAGAAGCAGCTTTTCTTGCCACCAGACCTTTCTCCATCAATTAGGAATCTGATGCCGTCACTAAACACATTCCTTAAATTGTAGCCATTTGTTGAGTGTTTTTTTTGGTGTCTAATCCGCATATATATCACCATTGCCCTTGATTTTCTTGACTGTATATCTCTTAAATGTCAACATATACACGTGTGATTTAGTTTACGAAGACTTTTCAATGCCGAGAACCTCGATCAGAGAGTAAAAGAGGCGTAAGGTTCACAATGGTGTAAAATTAAAATGGGATATACCGGGCTAGGATTCGAGTTACAGGAACAAGGGCCAAACCAACCACCCAAGAATGGAATCATCGAGCGAAAACACTTGACAACCTCCTACAAGCAGCTTTTCTAGCCACCAGACCTTTCTCTATCAATTAGGAATCTGATGCCGTCACTAAACACATTCCTTAAATTGTAGCCATTTGTTGAATGTTTTTTTTGGTGTCAAATCCGCATATATATCACCATTGCCCATGATTTTCTTGACTGTATATCTCTTAAATGTCAACATATACACGTGTGATTTAGTTTAGGAAGATTTTTCAATGCCGAGAACCTTGATCAAAGAGTAAAAGAGGCGTAAGGTTCACAATGGTGTAAAATTAAAATGGGATATACCGGGATAGGATTCGAGTTACAGGAACAAGGGCCAAACCAACCACCCAAGAATGGAATCATCGAGCGAAAACACTTGACAACCTCCTAGAAGCAGCTTTTCTTGCCACCAGACCTTTCTCCATCAATTAGGAATATGATGCCGTAACTAAACACATTCCTTAAATTGTAGCCATTTGTTGAGTGTTTTTTTTTTGTGTCTAATCCGCATATATATCACCATTGCCCTTGATTTTCTTGACTGTATATCTCTTAAATGTCAACATATACACGTGTGATTTAGTTTACGAAGATTTTTCAATGCCGAGAATCTCGATCAGAGAGTAAAAAAGGCGTAAGTTTCACAATGGTGTAAAACTAAAATGGGATTTACCGGGCTAGGATTCGAGTTACAAGAACAAGGGCCAAACCAACCACCCAAGAATGGAATCGTCGAGCGAAAACACTTGACAACCTCCTAGAAGCAACTTTTCTTTCCACCAGACCTTTCTCCATCAATTAGGAATCTGATGCCGTCACTAAACACATTCCTTAAATTGTAGCCATTTGTTGAGTGTTTTTTTGGTGTCTAATCCGCATATATATCACCATTGCCCTTGATTTTCTTGACTGTATATCTCTTAAATGTCAACATATACACGTGTGATTTAGTTTACGAAGATTTTTCAATGCCGAGAACCTCGATCAGAGAGTAAAAAAGGCGTAAGGTTCACAATGGTGTAAAATTAAAATGGGATATACCGGGCTAGGATTCGAGTTACAGGAACAAGGGTCAAACCAACCACCCAAGAATGGAATGGTCGAGCGAAAACACTTGACAACCTCCTAGAAGCAGCTTTTCTTGCCACCAGACCTTTCTCCATCAATTAGGAATATAATGCCGTAACTAAACACATTCCTTAAATTGTAGCCATTTGTTGAGTGTTTTTTTTGGTGTCTAATCCGCATATATATCACCATTGCCCATGATTTTCTTGACTGTATATCTCTTAAATGTCAACATATACACGTGTGATTTAGTTTACGAAGATTTTTCAATGCCGAGAACCTCGATCAGAGAGTAAAAAAGGCGTAAGTTTCACAATGGTGTAAAACTAAAATGGGATTTACCGGGCTAGGATTCGAGTTACAGGAACAAGGGCCAAACCAACCACCCAAGAATGGAATCGTCGAGCGAAAACACTTGACAACCTCCTAGAAGCAGCTTTTCTTGCCACCAGACCTTTCTCCATCAATTAGGAATCTGATGCCGTCACTAAACACATTCCTTAAATTGTAGCCATTTGTTGAATGTTTTTTTTGGTGTCTAATCCGCATATATATCACCATTGCCCGTGATTTTCTTGACTGTATATCTCTTAAATGTCAACATATACTCGTGTGATTAAGTTTACGAAGATTTTTCAATGCCGAGAACCTCGATCAAAGAGTAAAAAAGACGTAAGGTTCACAATGGTGTAAAATTAAAATGGGATATACCGGGGTAGGATTCGAGTTACAGGAACAAGGGCCAGACCAACCACCCAAGAATGGAATTGTCGAGCAAAAACACTTGACAACCTCCTAGAAGCAACTTTTCTTGCCACCAGACCTTTCTCCATCAATTAGGAATGTGATGCCGTCACTAAACACATTCCTTAAATTGTAGCCATTTGTTGAGTGTTTTTTTTGGTGTCTAATCCGCATATATATCACCATTTCCCTTGATTTCCTTGACTGTATATCTCTTAAATGTCAACATATACACGTGTGATTTAGTTTACGAAGATTTTTCAATGCCGAGAATCTCGATCAGAGAGTAAAAGAGGCGTAAGGTTCCCAATGGTGTAAAATTAAAATGGGATATACCGGGCTAGGATTCGAGTTACAGGAACAAGCGCCAAACCAACCACCCAAGAATGGAATCATCGAGCGAAAACACTTGACAACCTCCTAGAAGCAGCTTTTCTTGCCACCAGACCTCTCTCCATCAATTAGGAATCTGATGCCGTCACTAAACACATTCCTTAAATTGTAGCCATTTGTTGAGTGTTTTTTTTGGTGTCTAATCCGCATATATATCACCATTGCCCTTGATTTTCTTGACTGTATATCTCTTAAATGTCAACATATACACGTGTGATTTAGTTTACGAAGACTTTTCAGTGCCGAGAACCTCGATCAGATAGTAAAAGAGGCGTAAGGTTCACAATGGTGTAAAATTAAAATGGGATATACCGGGCTAGGATTCGAGTTACAGGAACAAGGGCCAAACCAACCACCCAAGAATGGAATCATCGAGCGAAAACACTTGACAACCTCCTACAAGCAGCTTTTCTAGCCACCAGACCTTTCTCTATCAATTAGGAATCTGATTTCGTCACTAAACACATTCCTTAAATTGTAGCCATTTGTTGAATGTTTTTTTTTTGGTGTCAAATCCGCATATATATCACCATTGCCCATGATTTTCTTGACTGTATATCTCTTAAATGTCAACATATACACGTGTGATTTAGTTTACGAAGATTTTTCAATGCCGAGAACCTTGATCAAAGAGTAAAAGAGGCGTAAGGTTCACAATGGTGTAAAATTAAAATGGGATATACCGGGATAGGATTCGAGTTACAGGAACAAGGGCCAAACCAACCACCCAAGAATGGAATCATCGAGCGAAAACACTTGACTACCTCCTAGAAGCAGCTTTTCTTGCCACCAGACCTTTCTCCATCAATTAGGAATATGATGCCGTAACTAAACACATTCCTTAAATTGTAGCCATTTGTTGAGTGTTTTTTTTTTTTGTGTCTAATCCGCATATATATCACCATTGCCCTTGATTTTCTTGACTGTTTATCTCTTAAATGTCAACATATACACGTGTGATTTAGTTTACGAAGATTTTTCAATGCCGAGAATCTCGATCAGAGAGTAAAAAAGGCGTAAGTTTCACAATGGTGTAAAACTAAAATGGGATTTACCGGGCTAGGATTCGAGTTACAAGAACAAGGGCCAAACCAACCACCCAAGAATGGAATCGTCGAGCGAAAACACTTGACAACCTCCTAGAAGCAACTTTTCTTTCCACCAGACCTTTCTCCATCAATTAGGAATCTGATGCCGTCACTAAACACATTCCTTAAATTGTAGCCATTTGTTGAGTGTTATTTTTGGTGTCTAATCCGCATATATATCACTTGATTTTCTTGACTGTATATCTCTTAAATGTCAACATATACACGTGTGATTTAGTTTACGAAGATTTTTCAATGCCGAGAACCTCGATCAGAGAGTAAAACAGGCGTAAGGTTCACAATGGGGTAAAATTAAAATGGGATATACCGGGCTAGGATTCGAGTTACAGGAACAAGGGCCAAACCAACCACCCAAGAATGAAATGGTCGAGCGAAAACACTTGACAACCTCCTAGAAGCAGCTTTTCTTGCCACCAGACCTTTCTCCATCCATTAGGAATCTTATGCCATCACTAAACACATTCCTTAAATTGTAACCATTTGTTGAGTGTTTTTTTTGGTGTCTAATCCGCATATATATCACCATTGCCCATGATTTTCTTGACTGTATATCTCTTAAATGTCAACATATACACGTGTGATTTAGTTTACGAAGATTTTTCAATGCCGAGAACCTCGATCAGAGAGTAAAAAAGGCGTAAGTTTCACAATGGTGTAAAACTAAAATGGGATTTACCGGGCTATGATTCGAGTTACAGGAACAAGGGTCAAACCAACTACCCAAGAATGGAATCGTCGAGCGAAAACACTTGATAACCTCCTAGAAGCAGCTTTTCTTGCCACCAGACCTTTCTCCATCAATTAGGAATCTGATGCCGTCACTAAACACATTCCTTAAATTGTAGCCATTTGTTGAATGTTTTTTTTGTTGTCTAATCCGCATATATATCACCATTGCCCGTGATTTTCTTGACTGTATATCTCTTAAATGTCAACATATACTCGTGTGATTAAGTTTACGAAGATTTTTCAATGCCGAGAACCTCGATCAAAGAGTAAAAAAGACGTAAGGTTCACAATGGTGTAAAATTAAAATGGGATATACCGGGGTAGGATTCGAGTTACAGGAACAAATGCCAGACCAACCACCCAAGAATGGAATTGTCGAGAAAAAACACTTGACAACCTCCTAGAAGCAACTTTTCTTGCCACCAGACCTTTCTCCATCAATTAGGAATGTGATGCCGTCTCTAAACACATTCCTTAAATTGTAGCCATTTGTTGAGTGTTTTTTTTGGTGTCTAATCCGCATATATATCACCATTTCCCATGATTTTCTAGACTGTATATCTCTTAAATGTCAACATATACACGTGTGATTTAGTTTACGAAGATTTTTCAATGCCGAGAATCTCGATCAGAGAGTAAAAGAGGCGTAAGGTTCACAATGGTGTAAAATTAAAATGGGATATACCGGGCTAGGATTCGAGTTACAGGAACAAGCGCCAAACCAACCACCCAAGAATGGAATCATCGAGCGAAAACACTTGACAACCTCCTAGAAGCAGCTTTTCTTGCCACCAGACCTCTCTCCATCAATTAGGAATCTGATGCCGTCACTAAACACATTCCTTAAATTGTAGCCATTTGTTGAGTGTTTTTTTTGGTGTCTAATCCGCATATATATCACCATTGCCCTTGATTTTCTTGACTGTATATCTCTTAAATGTCAACATATACACGTGTGATTTAGTTTACGAAGATTTTTCAATGTCGAGAACCTCGATCAAAGAGTAAAAAAGACGTAAGGTACACAATGGTGTAAAATTAAAATGGGATATACCGGGCTAGGATTCGAGTTACAGGAACAAGGGCCAGACGAACCACCCAAGAATGGAATGGTCGAGCGAAAACACTTGACAACCTCCTAGAAGAAACTTTTCTTGCTACCAGACCTTTCTCCATCAATTAGGAATATGATGCCGTCACTAAACACATTCCTTAAATTGTAGCCATTTGTTGAGTGTTTTTTTTTGTGTCTAATCCGCATATATATCACCATTGCCCTTGATTTTCTTGACTGTATATCTCTTAAATGTCAACATATACACGTGTGATTTAGTTTACGAAGACTTTTCAATGCCGAGAACCTCGATCAAAGAGTAAAAAAGACGTAAGGTACACAATGGTGTAAAATTAAAATGGGATATACCGGGCTAGGATTCGAGTTACAGGAACAAGGGCCAAACCAACAACCCAAGAATGGAATCATCGAGCGAAAACACTTGACAACCCCCTACAAGCAGCTTTTCTAGCCACCAGACCTTTCTCTATCAATTAGGAATCTGATGCCGTCAATAAACACATTCCTTAAATTGTAGCCATTTGTTGAATGTTTTATTTTGGTGTCAAATCCGCATATATATCACCATTGCCCTTGATTTTCTTGACTGTATATCTCTTAAATGTCAACATATACACGTGTGATTTAGTTTACGAAGATTTTTCAATGCCGAGAATATCGATCTGAGAGTAAAAAAGGCGTAAGTTTCACAATGGTGTAAAATTAAAATGGGATATACCGGGCTAGGATTCGAGTTACAGGAACAAGGGCCAAACCAACCACCCAAGAATGGAATGGTCGAGCGAAAACACTTGACAACCTCCTAGAAGCAACTTTTCTTGCCACCAGACCTTTCTCCATCAATTAGGAATATAATGCCGTAACTAAACACATTCCTTAAATTGTAGCCATTTGTTGAGTGTTTTTTTTTGGTGTCTAATCCGCATATATATCACCATTGCCCTTGATTTTCTTGATTGTATATCTCTTAAATGTCAACATATACACGTGTGATTTAGTTTACGAAGATTTTTCAATGCCGAGAACCTTGATCAGAGAGTAAAAAAGGCGTAAGTTTCACAATGGTGTAAAACTAAAATGGGATTTACCGGGCTAGGATTCGAGTTACAGGAACAAGGGCCAAACCATCCACCCAAGAATGGAATCGTCAAGCGAAAACACTTGACAACCTCCTAGAAGCAGCTTTTCTTGCCACCAGACCTTTCTCCATCAATTAGGAATCTGATGCCGTCACTAAACACATTCCTTAAATTGTAGCCATTTGTTGAATGTTTTTTTTGGTGTCTAATCCGCATATATATCACCATCGCCCTTGATTTTCTTGACTGTATATCTCTTAAATGTCAACATATACACGTGTGATTTAGTTTACGAAGATTTTTTCAATGCCGAGAACCTCGATCAAAGAGTAAAAAAGACGTAAGGTTCACAATGGTGTAAAATTAAAATGGGATATACCGGGCTAGGATTCGAGTTACAGGAACAAGGGCCAGACCAACCACCCAAGAATGGAATCTTCGAGCAAAAACACTTGACAACCTCCTAGAAGCAACTTTTCTTGCCACCAGACCTTTCTCCATCAATTAGGAATATGATGCCGTCACTAAACACATTCCTTAAATTGTACCCATTTGTTGAGTGTTTTTTTTGGTGTCTAATCCGCATATATATCACCATTGCCCTTGATTTTCTTGACTGTATATCCCTTAAATGTCAACATATACAAGTGTGATTTAGTTTACGAAGATTTTTCAATGCCGAGAATCTCGATCAGATAGTAAAAGAGGCGTAAGGTTCACAATGGTGTAAAATTAAAATGGGATATACCGGGCTAGGATTCGAGTTACAGGAACAAGGGCCAAACCAACCACCCAAGAATGGAATCATCGAGCGAAAACACTTGGCAACCTCCTAGAAGCAGCTTTTCTTGCCACCAGACCTTTCTCCATCTATTTAGAATCTGATGCCGTCACTAAACACATTCCTTAAATTGTAGCCATTTGTTGAATGTTTTTTTTGGTGTCAAATCCGCATATATATCACCATTGCCCTTGATTTTCTTGACTGTATATCTCTTAAATGTCAACATATACACGTGTGATTTAGTTTACGAAGATTTTTCAATGCCGAGAACCTTGATCAAAGAGTAAAAAAGACGTAAGGTTCACAATGGTGTAAAATTAAAATGAGATATACCGGGCTAGGATTCGAGTTACAGGAACAAGGGCCAGACCAACCACCCAAGAATGGAATCGTCGAGCGAAAACACTTCACAACCTCCTAGAAGCAACTTTTCTTGCCACCAGACCTTTCTCCATCAATTAGGAATCTGATGCCATCACTAAACACATTCCTTAAATTGTAACCATTTGTTGAGTGTTTTTTTTGGTGTCTAATCCGCATATATATCACCATTTCCCCTGATTTTCTTGATTGTATATCTCTTAAATGTCAACATATACACGTGTGATTTAGTTTACGAAGATTTTTCAATGCCGAGAACCTCGATTATAGAGTAAAAAAGGCGTAAGGTGCACAATGGTGTAAAATTAAAATGTGATATACCGGGCTAGGATTCGAGTTACAGTAACAAGGGCCAAACCAACCACCCAAGAATGGAATCGTCGAGCGAAAACACTTGACAACCTCCTAGAAGCAACTTTTCTTGCCACCAGACCTTTCTCCATCAATTAGGAATCTGATGCCATCACTAAACACATTCCTTAAATTGTAACCATTTGTTGAGTGTTTTTTTTGGTGTCTAATCCGCATATATATCACCATTGCCCTTGATTTTCTTGATTGTATATCTCTTAAATGTCAACATATACACGTGTGATTTAGTTTACGAAGATTTTTCAATGCCGAGAACCTCGATTATAGAGTAAAAAAGGCGTAAGGTTCACAATGGTGTAAAATTAAAATGTGATATACCGGGCTAGGATTCGAGTTACAGGAACAAGGGCCAAACCAACCACCCAAGAATGGAATCGTCGAGCGAAAACACTTGACAACCTCCTAGAAGCAGCTTTTCTTGCCACCAGACCTTTCTCCATCAATTAGGAATCTGATGCCGTCACTAAACACATTCCTTAAATTGTAGCCATTTGTTGAATGTTTTTTTTGTGTCTAATCCACTAAACACATTCCTTAAATTGTAGCCATTTGTTGAATGTTTTTTTTTGTGTCTAATCCGCATATATATCACCATTGCCCTTGATTTTCTTAACTGTATATCTCTTAATTGTCAACATATACACGTGTGATTTAGTTTACGAAGACTTTTCAATGCCGAGAACATCGATCAGAGAGTAAAAGAGGCGTAAGGTTCACAATGGTGTAAAATTAAAATGGGATATACCGGGCTAGGATTCGAGTTACAGGAACAAGGGCCAAACCAACCACCCAAGAATGAAATGGTCGAGCGAAAACACTTGACAACCTCCTAGAAGCAGCTTTTCTTGCCACCAGACCTTTCTCTATCAATTAGGAATCTGATGCCGTCACTAAACACATTCCTGAAATTGTAGCCATTTGTTGAATGTTTTTTTTTGGTGACAAATCCGCATATATATCACCATTGCCCTTGATTTTCTTGACTGTATATCTCTTAAATGTCAACATATACACGTGTGATTTAGTTTACGAAGATTTTTCAATGCCGAGAACCTTGATCAAAGAGTAAAAAAGACGTAAGGTTCATAATGGTGTAAAATTAAAATGAGATATACCGGGATAGGATTCGAGTTACAGGAACAAGGGCCAGACCAACCACCCAAGAATGGAATCGTCGAGCGAAAACACTTCACAACCTCCTAGAAGCAACTTTTCTTGCCACCTGACCTTTCTCCATCAATTAGGAATCTGATGCCATCACTAAACACATTCCTTAAATTGTAACCATTTGTTGAGTGTTTTTTTTGGTGTCTAATCCGCATATATATCACCATTGCCCTTGATTTTCTTAATTGTATATCTCTTAAATGTCAACATATACACGTGTGATTTAGTTTACGAAGATTTTTCAATGCCGAGAACCTCGATTATAGAGTAAAAAAGGCGTAAGGTTCACAATGGTGTAAAATTAAAATGTGATATACCGGGCTAGGATTCGAGTTACAGGAACAAGGGCCAAACCAACCACCCAAGAATGGAATCGTCGAGCGAAAACACTTGACAACCTCCTAGAAGTAGCTTTTCTTGCCACCAGACCTTTCTCCATCAATTAGGAATCTGATGCCGTCACTAAACACATTCCTTAAATTGTAGCCATTTGTTGAATGTTTTTTTTTGTGTCTAATCCACTAAACACATTCCTTAAATTGTAGCCATTTGTTGAATGTTTTTTTTTGTGTCTAATCCGCATATATATCACCATTGCCCTTGATTTTCTTAACTGTATATCTCTTAAATGTCAACATATACACGTGTGATTTAGTTTACGAAGACTTTTCAATGCCGAGAACATCGATCAGAGAGTAAAAGAGGCGTAAGGTTCACAATGGTGTAAAATTAAAATGGGATATACCGGGCTAGGATTCGAGTTACAGGAACAAGGGCAAAACCAATCACCCAAGAATGAAATGGTCGAGCGAAAACACTTGACAACCTCCTAGAAGCAGCTTTTCTTGCCACCAGACCTTTCTCTATCAATTAGGAATCTGATGCCGTCACTAAACACATTCCTTAAATTGTAGCCATTTGTTGAATGTTTTTTTTGGTGTAAAATCCGCATATATATCACCATTGCCCTTGATTTTCTTGACTGTATATCTCTTAAATGTCAACATATACACGTGTGATTTAGTTTACGAAGATTTTTCAATGCCGAGAACCTTGATCAAAGAGTAAAAGAGGCGTAAGGTTCACAATGGTGTAAAATTATAATGGGATATACCGGGATAGGATTCGAGTTACAGGAACAAGGGCTAAACCAACCACCCAAGAAAGGAATCATCGAGCGAAAACACTTGACAACCTCCTAGAAGCAGCTTTTCTTGCCACCAGACCTTTCTCTATCAATTAGGAATATGATGCCGTAACTAAACACATTCCTTAAATTGTAGCCATTTGTTGAGTGTTTTTTTTTTTGTGTCTAATCCGCATATATATCACCATTGCCCTTGATTTTCTTGACTGTATATCTCTTAAATGTCAACATATACACGTGTGATTTAGTTTACGAAGATTTTTCAATGCCGAGAACCTCGATCAGAGAGTAAAAAAGACGTAAGGTTCACAATGGTGTAAAATTAAAATGGGATATACCGGGCTAGGATTCGAGTTACAGGAACAAGGGCCAAACCAACCACCCAAGAATGGAATGGTCGAGCGAAAACACTTGACAACCTCCTAGAAGTAGCTTTTCTTGCCACCAGACCTTTCTCCATCAATTAGGAATATAATGCCGTAACTAAACACATTCCTTAAACTGTAGCCATTTGTTGAGTGTTTTTTTTGGTGTCTAATCCGCATATATATCACCATTGCCCTTGATTTTCTTGACTGTATATCTCTTAAATGTCAACATATACACGTGTGATTTAGTTTACGGAGATTTTTCAATGCCGAAAACCTCGATCAGAGAGTAAAAAAGGCGTAAGTTTCATAATGGTGTAAAACTAAAATGGGATTTACCGGGCTAGGATTCGAGTAACAGGAACAAGGGCCAAACCAACCACCCAAGAATGGAATCGTCGACCGAAAACACTTGACAACCTCCTAGAAGCAGCTTTTCTTGCCACCAGACCTTTCTCCATCAATTAGGAATCTGATGCCGTCACTAAACACATTCCTTAAATTGTAGCCATTTGTTGAATGTTTTTTTTGGTGTCTAATCCGCATATATATCACCATTGCCCTTGATTTTCTTGACTGTATATCTCTTAAATGTCAACATATACACGTGTGATTTAGTTTACGAAGATTTTTTCAATGCCGAGAACCTCGATCAAAGAGTAAAAAAGACGTAAAGTTCACAATGGTGTAAAATTAAAATGGGATATACCGGGCTAGGATTCGAGTTACAGAAACAAGGGCCAGACCAACCACCCAAGAATGGAATTATCGAGCGAAAACACTTGACAACCTCCTAGAAGCAACTTTTCTTGCCACCAGACCTTTCTCCATCAATTAGGAATATGATGCCGTCACTAAACACATTCCTTAAATTGTAGCCATTTGTTGAGTGTTTTTTTTGGTGTCTAATCCGCATATATATCACCATTGCCCTTGATTTTCTTGACTGTATATCTCTTAAATGTCAACATATACACGTGTGATTTAGTTTACGAAGATTTTTCAATGCCGAGAATCTCGATCAGAGAGTAAAAGGGGCGTAAGGTTCACAATGGTGTAAAATTAAAATGGGATATACCGGGCTAGGATTCGAGTTACAGGAACAAGGGCCAAACCAACCACCCAAGAATGGAATCGTCGAGCGAAAACACTTGACAACCTCCTAGAAGCAGCTTTTCTTGCCACCAGACCTTTCTCCATCAATTAGGAATCTGATGCCGTCACTAAACACATTCCTTAAATTGTAGCCATTTGTTGAATTTTTTTTTGGTGTCAAATCCGCATATATATCACCATTGCCCTTGATTTTCTTGACTGTATATCTCTTAAATGTCAACATATACACGTGTGATTTAGTTTACGAAGATTTTTCAATGCCGAGAACCTTGATCAAAGAGTAAAAAAGGCGTAAGGTTCACAATGGTGTAAAATTAAAATGAGATATACCGGGCTAGGATTCGAGTTACAGGAACAAGGGCCAGACCAACCACCCGAGAATGGAATCGTCGAGCGAAAACACTTCACAACCTCCTAGAAGCAACTTTTCTTGCCACCAGACCTTTCTCCATCAATTAGGAATCTGATGCCATCACTAAACACATTCCTTAAATTGTAACCATTTGTTGAGTGTTTTTTTTTGGTGTCTAATCCGCATATATATCACCATTGCCCTTGATTTTCTTGATTGTATATCTCTTAAATGTCAACATATACACGTGTGATTTAGTTTACGAAGATTTTTCAATGCCGAGAACCTCGATCAAAGAGTAAAAAAGACGTAAGGTTCACAATGGTGTAAAATTAAAATGGGATATACCGGGCTAGGATTCGAGTTTCAGGAACAAGGGCCAGACCAACCACCCAAGAATGGAATCGTCGAGCGAAAACACTTGACAACCTCCTAGAAGCAACTTTTCTTGCCACCAGACCTTTCTTCATCAATTAGGAATATGATGCATTCACTAAACACATTCCTTAAATTGTAGCCATTTGTTGAGTGTTTTTTTTGGTGTCTAATCCGCATATATATCACCATTGCCCTTGATTTTCTTGACTGTATATCTCTTAAATGTCAACATATACACGTGTGATTTAGTTTACGAAGATTTTTCAATGCCGAGAACCTCGATCAGAGAGTAAAAAAGGCGTAAGGTTCACAATGGTGTAAAATTAAAATGAGATATACCGGGCTAGGATTCGAGTTACAGGAACAAGGGCTAAACCAACCACCCAAAAATGGAATCGTCGAGCGAAGACACTTGACAACCTCCTAGAAGCAGCTTTTCTTGCCACCAGACCTTTCTCCATCAATTAGGAATCTGATGCCGTCACTAAACACATTCCTTAAATTGTAGCCATTTGTTGATTTTTTTTGTGTCTAATCCGCATATATATCACCATTGCCCTTGATTTTCTTGATTGTATATCTCTTAAATGTCAACATATACACGTGTGATTTAGTTTACGAAGATTTTTCAATGCCGAGAACCTCGATCAAAGAGTAAAAAAGACGTAAGGTTCACAATGGTGTAAAATTAAAATGGGATATACCGGGCTAGGATTCGAGTTTCAGGAACAAGGGCCAGACCAACCACCCAAGAATGGAATCGTCGAGCGAAAACACTTGACAACCTCCTAGAAGCAACTTTTCTTGCCACCAGACCTTTCTTCATCAATTAGGAATATGATGCATTCACTAAACACATTCCTTAAATTGTAGCCATTTGTTGAGTGTTTTTTTTGGTGTCTAATCCGCATATATATCACCATTGCCCTTGATTTTCTTGACTGTATATCTCTTAAATGTCAACATATACACGTGTGATTTAGTTTACGAAGATTTTTCAATGCCGAGAACCTCGATCAGAGAGTAAAAAAGGCGTAAGGTTCACAATGGTGTAAAATTAAAATGAGATATACCGGGCTAGGATTCGAGTTACAGGAACAAGGGCTAAACCAACCACCCAAAAATGGAATCGTCGAGCGAAGACACTTGACAACCTCCTAGAAGCAGCTTTTCTTGCCACCAGACCTTTCTCCATCAATTAGGAATCTGATGCCGTCACTAAACACATTCCTTAAATTGTAGCCATTTGTTGATTTTTTTTGTGTCTAATCCGCATATATATCACCATTGCCCTTGATTTTCTTGACTGTATATCTCTTAAATGTCAACATATACACGTGTGATTTAGTTTACGAAGATTTTTCAATGTCGAGAACCTAAATGACGTAAGGTTCACAATGGTGTAAAATTAAAATGAGATATACCGGGCTAGGATTCGAGTTACAGGAGCAAGGGCCAGACCAACAACCCAAGAATGGAATCGTCGAGCGAAAACACTTGACAACCTCCTAGAAGCAGCTTTTCTTACCACCAGACCTTCTCCATCAATTAGGAATATGATGCCGTCACTAAACACATTCCTTAAATTGTAGCCATTTGTTGAGTGTTTTTTTTGCTGTCTAATCCGCATATATATCATCATTGCCCTTGATTTTCTTGACTGTATATCTCTTAAATGTCAAGATATACACGTGTGATTTAGTTTACGAAGATTTTTCAATGCCGAGAACCTCTATCAAAGAGTAAAAAAGGCGTAAGGTTCACAATGGGGTAAAATTAAAATGGGATATACCGGGCTAGGATTCGTGTTACAGGAACAAGGGCCAAACCAACCACCCAAGAAAGGAATCATCCAGCGAAAACACTTGACAACCTTCTAGAAGCAGCTTTTCTTGCCACCAGACCTTTCTCCATCTATTAGGAATCTGATGCCGTCACTAAACACATTCCTTAAATTGTAGCCATCTGTTGAATTTTTTTTTTGGTGTCAAATCCGCATATATATCACCATTGCCCTTGATTATCTTGACTGTATATCTCTTAAATGTCAACATATACACTTGTGATTTAGTTTACGAAGATTTTTCAATGCCGAGAACCTTGATCAAAGAGTAAAAAAGGCGTAAGGTTCACAATGGTGTAAAATTAAAATGAGATATACCGGGCTAGGATTCGAGTTACAGGAACAAGGGCCAGACCAACCACCCGAGAATGGAACCGTCGAGCGAAAACGCTTCACAACCTCCTAGAAGCAACTTTTCTTGCCACCAGACCTTTCTCCATCAATTAGGAATCTGATGCCATCACTAAACACATTCCTTAAATTGTAACCATTTGTTGAGTGTTTTTTTTTGGTGTCTAATCCGCATATATATCACCATTGCCCTTGATTTTCTTGATTGTATATCTCTTAAATGTCAACATATACACGTGTGATTTAGTTTACGAAGATTTTTCAATGCCGAGAACCTCGATTATAGAGTAAAAAAGGCGTAAGGTTCACAATGGTGTAAAATTAACATGTGATATACCAGGCTAGGATTCGAGTTACAGGAACAAGGGCCAAACCAACCACCCAAGAATGGAATCGTCGAGCGAAAACACTTGACAACCTCCTAGAAGCAGCTTTTCTTGCCACCAGACCTTTCTCCATCAATTAGGAATCTGATGCCGTCACTAAACACATTCCTTAAATTGTAGCCATTTGTTGAATGTTTTTTTTGGTGTCTAATCCGCATATATATCACCATTGCCCTTGATTTTCTTAACTGTATATCTCTTAAATGTCAACATATACAGGTGTGATTTAGTTTACGAAGATTTTTCAATGCCGAGAACCTCGATCAAAGAGTAAAAAAGACGTAAGCTTCACAATGGTGTAAAATTAAAATGGGATATACCGGGCTAGGATTCGAGTTTCAGGAACAAGGGCCAGGCCAACCACCCAAGAATGGAATCGTCGAGCGAAAACACTTGACAACCTCCTAGAAGCAACTTTTCTTGCCACCAGACCTTTCTTCATCAATTAGGAATATGATGCCGTCACTAAACACATTCCTTAAATTGTAGCCATTTGTTGAGTGTTTTTTTTGGTGTCTAATCCGCATATATATCACCATTGCCCTTGATTTTCTTGACTGTATATCTCTTAAATGTCAACATATACAAGTGTGATTTAATTTACGAAGATTTTTCAATGCCGAGAACCTCGATCAGAGAGTAAAAAAGGCGTAAGGTTCACAATGGGGTAAAATTAAAATGGGATATACCGGGCTAGGATTCGAGTTACAGGAACAAGGGCCAAACCAACCACCAAAAAATGGAATCGTCGAGCGAAGACACTTGACAACCTCCTAGAAGCAGCTTTTCTTGCCACCAGACCTTTCTCCATCAATTAGGAATCTGATGCCGTCACTAAACACATTCCTTAAATTGTAGCCATTTGTTGATTTTTTTTTTGTGTCTAATCCGCATATATATCACCATTGCCCTTGATTTTCTTGACTGTATATCTCTTAAATGTCAACATATACACGTGTGATTTAGTTTACGAAGATTTTTCAATGTCGAGAACCTAAATGACGTAAGGTTCACAATGGTGTAAAATTAAAATGGGATATACCGGGCTAGGATTCGAGTTACAGGAACAAGGGCCAGACCAACAACCCAAGAATGGAATCGTCGAGCGAAAACACTTGACAACCTCCTAGAAGCAGCTTTTCTTACCACCAGACCTTCTCCATCAATTAGGAATATGATGCCGTCACTAAACACATTCCTTAAATTGTAGCCATTTGTTGAGTGTTTTTTTTGCTGTCTAATCCGCATATATATCACCATTGCCCATGATTTTCTTGATTGTATATCTCTTAAATGTCAAGATATACACGTGTGATTTAGTTTACGAAGATTTTTCAATGCCGAGAACCTCTATCAAAGAGTAAAAAAGGCGTAAGGTTCACAATGGGGTAAAATTAAAATGGGATATACCGGGCTAGGATTCGAGTTACAGGAACAAGGGCCAAACCAACCACCCAAGAATGGAATGGTCGAGCGAAAACACTTGACAACCTCCTAGAAGCAGCTTTTCTTACCACCAGACCTTTCTCCATCAATTAGGAATATGATGCCGTAACTAAACACATTCCTAAAATTGTAGCCATTTGTTGAGTGTTTTTTCTTGGTGTCTAACCGCATATATATCACCATTGCCCTTGATTTTCTTGACTGTATATCTCTTAAATGTCATCATATACACGTGTGATTTAGTTTACGAAGATTTTTCAATGCCGAGAACCTCGATCAGAGAGTAAAAAAGGCGTAAGTTTCACAATGGTGTAAAACTAAAATTGGATTTACCGGGCTAGGATTCGAGTTACAGGAACAAGGGCCAAACCAACCACCCAAGAATGGAATCGTCGAGCGAAAACACTTGACAACCTCCTAGAAGCAGCTTTTCTTGCCACCAGACCTTTCTCCATCAATTAGGAATATGATGCCGTCACTAAACACATTCCTTAAATTGTAGCCATTTGTTGAGTGTTTTTTTTGGTGTCTAATCCGCATATATATCACCATTGCCATTGATTTTCTTGACTGTATATCTCTTAAATGTCAACATATACACGTGTGATTTAGTTTACGAAGATTTTTCAATTTCGAGAACCTCGATCAGAGAGTAAAAAAGGCGTAAGGTTCACAATGGTGTAAAATTAAAATGAGATATACCGGGCTAGGATTTGAGTTACAGGAACAAGGGCCAAACCAACCACCCAAAAATGGAATCGTCGGGCGAAAACACTTGACAACCTCCTAGAAGCAGCTTTTCTTGCCACCAGACCTTTCTCCATCAGTTAGGAATCTGATGCCGTCACTAAACACATTCCTTAAATTGTAGCCATTTGTTGATTTTTTTTTGTGTCTAATCCGCATATATATCACCATTGCCCTTGATTTTCTTGACTGTATATCTCTTAAATGTCAACATATACACGTGTGATTTAGTTTACGAAGATTTTTCAATGCCGAGAACCTCGATTAAAGAGTAAAAATGACGTAAGGTTCACAATGGTGTAAAATTAAAATGGGATATACCGGGATAGGATTCGAGTTACAGGAACAAGGGCCAAACCAACCACCCAAGAATGGAATGGTCGAGCGAAAACACTTGACAACCTCCTAGAAGCAGTTTTTCTTGCCACCAGACCTTTCTCCATCAATTAGGAATATCATGCCGTAACTAAACACATTCCTTAAATTGTAGCCATTTGTTGAGTGTTTTTTCTTGGTGTCTAACCGCATATATATCACCATTGCCCTTGATTTTCTTGACTGTATATCTCTTAAATGTCAACATATACACGTGTGATTTAGTTTACGAAGATTTTTCAATGCCGAGAACCTCGATCAGAGAGTAAAAAAGGCGTAAGTTTCACAATGGTGTAAAACTAAAATGGGATTTACCGGGCTAGGATTCGAGTAACAGGAACAAGGGCCAAACCAACCACCCAAGAATGGAATCGTCGAGCGAAAACACTTGACAACCTCCTAGAAGCAGCTTTTCTTGCCACCAGACCTTTCTCCATCAATTAGGAATCTGATGCCGTCACTAAACACATTCCTTAAATTGTAGCCATTAGTTGAATGTTTTTTTTGGTATCTAATCCGAATATATATCACCATTGCCCTTGATTTTCTTGACTGTATATCTCTTAAATGTCAACATATACACGTGTGATTTAGTTTACGAAGATTTTTCAATGCCGAGAACCTCGATCAAAGAGTAAAAAAGACGTAAGGTTCACAATGGTGAAAAATGAAAATGGGATATACCGGGCTAGGATTCGAGTTACAGGAACAAGGGCCAGACCAACCACCCAAGAATGGAATCGTCGAGCGAAAACACTTGACAACCTCCTAGAAGCAACTTTTCTTGCCACCAGACCTTTCTTCATCAATGAGGAATATGATGCCGTCACTAAACACATTCCTTAAATTGTAGCCATTTGTTGAGTGTTTCTTTTGTTGTCTAATCCGCAAATATATCACCATTGCCCTTGATTTTCTTGACTGTATATCTCTTAAATCTCAACATATACACGTGTGATTTAGTTTACGAAGATTTTTCAATGCCGAGAACCTCGATCAGAGAGTAAAAGATGCGTAAGCTTCACAATGGTGTAAAATTAAAATGGGATATACCGGGCTAGGATTCGAGTTACAGGAACAAGAGCCAAACCAACCACCCAAGAATGGAATGGTCGAGCGAAAACACTTGACAACCTCCTAGAAGCAGCTTTTCTTGCCACCAGACCTTTCTCCATCAATTAGGAATATGATGCCGTAACTAAACACATTCCTTAAATTGTAGCCATTTGTTGAGTGTTTTTTTTTGGTGTCTAATCCGCGTATATATCACCATTGCCCTTGAATTTCTTGACTGTATATCTCTTAAATGTCAACATATACACGTGTGATTTAGTTTACGAAGATTTTTCAATGCCGAGAACCTCGATCAGAGAGTACAAAAGGCGTAAGTTTCACAATGGTGAAAAACTAAAATGGGATTTACCGGGCTAGGATTCGAGTTACAGGAACAAGGGCCAAACCAACCACCCAAGAATGGAATCGTCGAGCGAAAACACTTGACAACCTCCTAGAAGCAGCTTTTCTTGCCACCAGACCTTTCTCCATCAATTAGGAATATGATGCCGTAACTAAACGCATTCCTTAAATTGTAGCCATTTGTTGAGTGTTTTTTCTTGGTGTCTAATCCAGATATATATCACCATTGCCCTTGATTTTTTTGACTGTATATCTCTTAACGTCAACATATACACGTGTGATTTAGTTTACGAAGATTTTTCAATGCCGAGAACCTCGATCAGAGAGTAAAAAAGGCGTAAGGTCCACAATGGTGTAAAATTAAAATGTGATATACCGGGCTAGGATTCGAGTTACAGGAACAAGGGCCAAACCAACCACCTAAGAATGGAATCGTCGAGCGAAAACACTTGACAACCTCCTAGAAGCGACTTTTCTTACCACCAGACCTTTCTCCATCAAATAGGAATCTGATGCCGTCACTAATCACATTCTTTAAATTGCAGCCATTTGTTGAGTGTTTTTTTGGTGTCTAATCCAGATATATATCACCATTGCCCTTAATTTTCTTGACTGTATATCTCTTAAATATCAACATATACACGTGTGATTTAGTTTACGAAGATTTTTCAATGCCGAGAACCTCGATCAGAGAGTAAAAAAGGCGTAAGGTTCACAATGGTGTAAAATTAAAATGGGATATACCGGGCTAGGATTCGAGTTACAGGAACAAGGGCCAAACCAACCACCCAAGAATGGAATCGTCGAGCGAAAACACTTGACAACCTCCTAGAAGCAGCTTTTCTTGCCACCAGACCTTTCTCCATCAGTTAGGAATCTGATGCCGTCACTAAACACATTCCTTAAATTGTAGTCATTTGTTGAGTGTTTTTTTGGTGTCTAATCCAGATATATATCACCATTGCCCTTGATTTTTTTGACTGTATATCTCTTAATGTCAACATATACACGTGTGATTTAGTTTACGAAGATTTTTCAATGCCGAGAACCTCGATCAGAGAGTAAAAAAGGCGTAAGGTCCATAATGGTGTAAAATTAAAATGTGATATACCGGGCTAGGATTCGAGTTACAGGAACAAGGGCCAAACCAACCACCTAAGAATGGAATCGTCGAGCGAAAACACTTGACAACCTCCTAGAAGCAGCTTTTCTTACCACCAGACCTTTCTCCATCAATTAGGAATCTGATGCCGTCAATTATCACATTCTTTAAATTGCAGGCATTTGTTGAGTGTTTTTTTGGTGTCTAATCCAGATATATATCACCATTGCCCTTAATTTTCTTGACTGTATATCACTTAAATATCAACATATACACGTGTGATTTAGTTTACGAAGATTTTTCAATGCCGAGAACCTCGATCAGAGAGTAAAAAAGGCGTAAGGTTCACAATGGTGTAAAATTAAAATGGGATATACCGGGCTAGGATTCGAGTTACAGGAACAAGGGCCAAACCAACCACCCAAGAATGGAATCGTCGAGCGAAAACACTTGACAACCTCCTAGAAGCAGCTTTTCTTGCCACCAGACCTTTCTCCATCAGTTAGGAATTTGATGCCGTCACTAAACACATTCCTTAAATTGTAGCCATTTGTTGAGTGTTTTTTTGGTGTCTAATCCGCATATATATCACCATTGCCCTTGATTTTCTTGACTGTATATCTCTTAAATATCAACATATACACGTGTGATTTAGTTTACGAAGATTTTTCAACACCGAGAACCTTGATAAGAGAATAAAAAAGGCGTAAGGTTCGCAATGGTGTGAAAAAGTAAAATGGGATATACCGGGCTAGGATTCGAGTTACAGGAAAAAGGGCCAGACCAACTACCCAAGAATGGAATCGTCGAGCGAAAACACTTGACATCCTCCTAGAAGCAGCTTTTCTTGCCACCATACCTTTCTCCATCAATTAGGAATCTGATGCCGTCACTAAACACATTCCTTAAATTGTAGCCATTTGTTGAGTGTTTTTTTGGTGTATAATCCGCATATATATCACCATTGCCCTTGATTTTCTTGACTGTATATCTCTTAAATGTCAACATATACACGTGTGATTTAGTTTACGAAGATTTTTCAATGCCGAGAACCTTGATCAGAGCGTAAAAAAGGCGTAAGGTTCACAATGGTGTAAAATTAAAATGGGATATACCGGGCTAGGATTCGAGTTACAGGAACAAGGGCCAAACCAACCACCCAAGAATGGAATCGTCGAGCGAAAACATTTGACAACCTCCTAGAAGCAGCTTTTCTTGCCACCAGACCTTTCTCCAACAATTAGGAATCTGATGCCGTCACTAAACACATTCCTTAAATGGTAGCCATTTGTTAAGTGTTTTTTTTGGTGTCTAATTCGCATATATATTACAACATTGCCCTTGATTTTCTTGACTGTATATCTCTTAAATGTCAACATATACACTTGTAATTTAGTTTACGAAGATTTTTCAATGCCGAAAACCTCGATAAGAGAATAAAAAAGGCGTAAGGTCCACAATGGTGTAAAATTAAAATGGGATATACCGGGCTAGGATTCGAGTTACAGGATCAAGGGCCAAACCAACCACCCAAGAATGGAATCGTCGAGCGAAAACACTTGACAACCTCCTAGAAGCAGCATTTCTTACCACCAGACCTTTCTCCATCAATTAAGAATCTGATGCCGTCACTAATCACATTCCTTAAATTGTAGCCATTTGTTGAGTGTTTTTTTTGGTGTCTAATCCGCATATATATCACCATTGCCCTTGATTTTCTTGACTGTATATCTATTAAATATCAACATATACACGTGTGATTTAGTTTACGAAGATTTTTCAATGCCGAGAACCTCGATTAGAGAGTAAAAAAGGCGTCAGGTTCACAATGGGGTAAAATTAAAATGGGATATACCGGGCTAGGATTCGATTTACAGGAACAATGGCCAAACCAACCACCCAAGAATGGAATCGTCGAGCAAAAACACTAGACAACCTCCTAAAAGCAGCTTTTCTTTCCACCAGACCTTTCTCCATCAATTAGGAATCTGATGCCGTCACTAAACACATTCCTTAAATTGTAGCCATTTGTTGAGTGTTTTTTTTGGTGTCTAATTCGCATATATATCACCATTGCCCTTGATTTTCTTGACTGTATATCTCTTAAATGTTAACATATACACGTGTAATTTAGGTTACGAAGATTTTTCAATGTCGAGAACCTCGATAAGAGAATAAAAAAGGCGTAAGGTTCACAATGGTGTAAAACTAAAATGGGATTTACCGGGCTAGGATTCGAGGTACAGGAACAAGGGACATACCAACCACCCAAGAATGAAATCGTCGAGCGAAAACACTTGACAACCTCCTAGGAGCAGCTTTTCCTTCCACCAGACCTTTCTCCATCAATTAGGAATCTGATGCCGTCACTAAACACATTCCTTAAATTGTAGCCATTTGTTGAGTGTTTTTTTGGTGTCTAATCCGCATATATATCACCATTGCGCTTGATTTTCTTGACTGTACATCTCTTAATGTCAACATATACACGTGTGATTTAGTTTACGAAGATTTTTCTGTGCCGACAACCTCGATCAGAGAGTAAAAAAGGCGTAAGGTCCACATGGTGTAAAATTAAAATGGGATATACCGGGCTAGGATTCGAGTTACAGGATCAAGGGCTAAACCAACCACCCAAGAATGGAATCGTCGAGCGAAAACACTTGACAACCTCCTAGAAGCCGTTAATAAACACATTCCTTAAATTGTATCCATTTGTTGAGTGTTTTTTTTGTGTCTAATCCGTATATATATCACCATTGCCCTTGATTTTCTTGACAGTATATCTCTTAAATGTTAACATATACACGTGTGATTTTGTTTACGAAGATTTTTCAATGCAGAGAACCTCGATCAGAGAGTAAAAAAGGCGTAAGGTTCACAATGGTGTAAAAAAGTAAAATGGGATATACCGGGCTAGGATTCGAGTTACAGTAACAAGGGCCAGACCAACCACCCAAGAATTGAATCGTCGAACGAAAACACTTGACAACCTCCTAGAAGCAGCTTTTCTTGCCACCAGACCTTTCTCCATCAATTAGGAATCTGATGCCGTCACTAAACACATTCCTTAAATTGTAGCCATTTGTTGAGTGTTTTTTTTTTGTGTATAATCCGCATATATATCACCATTGCCCTTGATTTTCTTGACTGTATATCTCTTAAATGTCAACATATACACGTGTGATTTAGTTTACGAAGATTTTTCAATGCCGAGAACCTCGATCAGAGCGTAAAAAAGGCGTAAGGTTCACAATGGTGTAAAATTAAAATGGGATATACCGGGCTAGGATTCGAGTTACAGGAACAAGGGCCAAACCAACCACCTAAGAATGGAATCGTGGAGCGAAAACACTTGACAACCTCCTAGAAGCAGCTTTTCTTGCCACCAGACATTTCTCCATTAATTAGGAATCTGATGCCGTCACTATACACATTCCTTAAATTGTAGCCATTTGTTGAGTGTTTTTTTTTGGTTTTTAATTCGCATATATATCATCATTGCCCTTGATTTTTTTTACTGTATATCTCTTAAATGTCAACATATACACGTGTGATTTAGTTTACGAAGATTTTTAAATGCCGAGAATCTCGATCAAAGAGTAAAAAAGTCGTAAGGTTCACAATGGTGTAAAATTAAAATGGGATATACCGGGCTAGGATTCGAGTTACAGGAACAAGGGCCAGATCAACCACCCAAGAATGGAATCGTCGAGCGAAAACACTTGACAATCTCCTAGAAGCAGCTTTTCTTGCCACCAGACCTTTCTCCATCAATTAGGAATCTGATGCCGTCACTAAACACATTCCTTAAATTGTATCCATTTGTTGAGTGTTTTTTTGGTGTCTAATCCGCATATATATATATAAATATATATATATATATCACCATTGCCATTGATTTTCATGATTGTATATCTCTTAAATGTCAACATATACAAGTGTGATTTAGTTTACGAAGATTTTTTAATGCCGAGAACCTCGACCAGAGAGTAAAAAAGGCATAAGGTTCACAATGGTGTGAGATTAAAATGGGATATACCGGGCTAGGATTCGAGTTACAGGAATAAGGGACAAACCAACCACCCAAGAATGGAATCGTCGAGCGAAAACACTTGACAACCTCCTAGAAGCAGCTTTTCTTGCCACCAGACCTTTCTCCATCAATTATGAATCTGATGCCATCACTAAACACAATCCTTAAATTGTAGCCATTTGTTGAGTGTTTTTTTGGTGTCTAATCCGCATATATATCACCATTGCCCTTGATTTTCTTGACTGTATATCTCTTAAATGTCAACATATACACGTGTGATTTAGTTTACGAAGATTATTCAATGCCGAGAACCTCGATCAGAGAGTAAAAAAGGCGTAAGGTTCACAATGATGTAAAATTAAAATGGGATATACCGGGCTAGGATTCGTGTTACAGGAACAAGGGCCAAACCAACCACCCAAGAATGGAATGGTCGAGCGAAAACACTTGACAACCTCCTAGAAGCAGCTTTTCTTGGCACCAGACCTTTCTCCATCAATTAGGAATTTCATGCCGTAACTAAACACATTCCTTAAATTGTAGCCATTTGTTGAGTGTTTTTTTTGGTGTCTAATCCGCATATATATAACCATTGCCCTTGATTTTCTTGACTGTATATCTCTTAAATGTCAACATATACACGTGTGATTTAGTTTACGAAGATTTTTCAATGCCGAGAACCTCGATCTGAGAGTAAAAAGGCGTAAGGTTCACAATGGTGTAAAATTAAAATGGGATATACCGGGCTAGAATTCGAGTTACAGGAATAAGGGCCAAACCAACCACCCAAGAATGGAATGGTCGAGCGAAAACACTTGACAACCTCCTAGAAGCAGCTTTTCTTGGCACCAGACCTTTCTCCATCAATTAGGAATTTCATGCCGTAACTAAACACATTCCTTAAATTGTAGCCATTTGTTGAGTGTTTTTTTTGGTGTCTAATCCGCATATATATAACCATTGCCCTTGATTTTCTTGCCTGTATATCTCTTAAATGTCAACATATACACGTGTGAATTAGTTTACGAAGATTTTTCAATGCCGAGAACCTCGATCAGAGAGTAAAAAAGGCGTAAGTTTCACAATGGTGTAAAACTAAAATGGGATTTACCGGGCTAGGATTCGAGTTACAGGAACAAGGGCCAAACGAACCACCCAAGAATGGAATCTTCGAGCGAAAACACTTGACAACCTCCTAGAAGCAGCTTTTCTTGCCACCAGACCTTTCTCCATCAATTAGGAATTTGATGCCGTCACTAAACACATTCCTTAAATTGTAGCCATTTGTTGAGTGATTTTTTGGTGTCTAATCCGCATATATATCACCATTGCCCTTGATTTTCTTGACTGTATATCTCTTAAATGTCAACATATACACGTGTGATTTAGTTTACGAAGATTATTCAATGCCGAGAACCTCGATCAGAGAGTAAAAAAGGCGTAAGGTTCACAATGATGTAAAATTAAAATGGGATATACCGGGCTAGGATTCGAGTTACAGGAACAAGGGCCAAAGAAACCACCCAAGAATGGAATCGTCGAGCGAAAACACTTGACAACCTCCTAGAAGCAGCTTTTCTTGCCACCAGACCTTTCTCCATCAATTAGGAATCTGATGCCGTCACTAAACACATTCCTTAAATTGTAGCCATTTGTTGAGTGTTTTTTTTGGTGTCTAGTCTGCATATATGTCACCATTGCCCTTGATTTTCTTGACTGTATATCTCTTAAATGTCAACATATACACGTGTGATTTAGTTTACGAAGATTTTTCAATGCCGAGAACCTCGATCTGAGAGTAAAAAGGCGTAAGGTTCAGAATGGTGTAAAATTAAAATGGGATATACCGGGCTAGGATTCGAGTTACAGGAACAAGGGCCAAACCAACCACCCAAGAATGGAATGGTCGAGCGAAAACACTTGACAACCTCCTAGAAGCAGCTTTTCTTGCCACCAGACCTTTCTCTATCAATTAGGAATTTCATGCCGTAACTAAACACATTCCTTAAATTGTAGCCATTTGTTGAGTGTTTTTTTTGGTGTCTAATCCGCATATATATCACCATTGCCCTTGATTTTCTTGCCTGTATATCTCTTAAATGTCAACATATACACGTGTGATTTAGTTTACGAAGATTTTTCAATGCCGAGAACCTCGATCAGAGAGTAAAAAAGGCGTAAGTTTCACAATGGTGTAAAACTAAAATGGGATTTACCGGGCTAGGATTCGAGTTACAGGAAGAAGGGCCAAACGAACCACCCAAGAATGGAATCTTCGAGCGAAAACACTTGACAACCTCCTAGAAGCAGCTTTTCTTGCCACCAGACCTTTCTCCATCAATTAGGAATCTGATGCCGTCACTAAACACATTCCTTAAATTGTAGCCATTTGTTGAGTATTTTTTTGGTGTCTAATCCGCATATATATCACCATTGCCCTTAATTTTCTTGACTGTATATCTCTTAAATGTCAACATATACATGTGTGATTTGGATTACGAAGATTTTTCAATGCCGAGAACCTCGATTAGAGAATAAAAAAGGCGTAAGGTTCACAATGGTGTAAAACTTAATTGGGATATACCGGGCTAGGATTCGAGTTACAGGAACAAGGGCCAAAGCAACCACCCAAGAATGGAATCGTCGAGCGAAAACACTTGACAACCTCCTAGAAGCAGCTTTTCTTACCACCATATCTTTCTCCATCAATTAGGAATCTGATGCCGTCACTAAACACATTCCTTAAATTGTAGCCATTTGTTGAGTGTTTTTTTGGTGTCTAATCCGCATATATATCACCATTGCCCTTGATTTTCTTGACTGTATATCTCTTAAATGTCAACATATACACGTGTGATTTAGTTTACGAAGATTATTCAATGCCGAGAACCTCGATCAGAGAGTAAAAAAGGCGTAAGGTTCACAATGATGTAAAATTAAAATGGGATATACCGGGCTAGGATTCGAGTTACAGGAACAAGGGCCAAAGCAACCACCCAAGAATGGAATCGTCGAGCGAAAACACTTGACAACCTCCTAGAAGAAGCTTTTCTTGCCACCCGACCTTTCTCCATCAATTAGGAATCTGATGCCGTCACTAAACACATTCCTTAAATTGTAGCCATTTGTTGAGTGTTTTTTTTTGTGTCTAATCTGCATATATATCACCATTGCCCTTGATTTTCTTGACTGTATATCTCTTAAATGTCAACATATACACGTGTGATTTAGTTTACGAAGATTTTTCAATGCCGAGAACCTCGATCTGAGAGTAAAAAGGCGTAAGTTTCACAATGGTGTAAAACTAAAATGGGATATACCGGGCTAGGATTCGAGTTACAGGAACAAGGGCCAAACCAACCACCCAAGAATGGAATGGTCGATCGAAAACACTTGACAACCTCCTAGAAGCAGCTTTTCTTGCCACCAGACCTTTCTCCATCAATTAGGAATCTGATGCCGTCACTAAACACATTCCTTAAATTGTAGCCATTTGTTGAGTGTTTTTTTGGTGTCTAATCCGCATATATATCACCATTGCCCTTGATTTTCTTGACTGTATATCTCTTAAATGTCAACATATACATGTGTGATTTGGATTACGAAGATTTTTCTATGCCGAGAACCTCGATTAGAGAGTAAAAAAGGCGTAAGGTTCACAATGGTGTAAAACTTAATTGGGATATACCGGGCTAGGATTCGAGTTACAGGAACAAGGGCCAAACCAACCACCCAAGAATGGAATCGTCGAGCGAAAACACTTGACAACCTCCTAGAAGCAGCTTTTCTTACCACCATATCTTTCTCCATCAATTAGGAATCTGATGCCGTCACTAAACACATTCCTTAAATTGTAGCCATTTGTTGAGTGTTTTTTTTGGTGTCTAATCCGCATATATATCACCATTGCCCGTGATTTTCGTGACTGTATATCTCTTAAATGTCAACATATACACGTGTGATTTAGTTTACGAAGATCTTTCAATGCCGAGAACCTCGATCGGAGAGTAAAAAAGGCGTAAGTTTCACAATGGTGTAAAACTAAAATGGGATTTACCAGGCTAGGATTCGAGTTACAGGAACAAGGGCCATACCAACCACCCAAGAATGGAATCGTCGAGCGAAAACACTTGACAACCTCCTAGAAGCAGCTTTTCTTGCCACCAGACCTTTCTCCATCAATTAGGAATCTGATGCCGTCACTAAACACATTCCTTAAATTGTAGCCATTTGTTGAATGTTTTTTTTGGTGTCTAATCCGCATATATATCACCATTGCCCTTGATTTTCTTGACTGTATATCTCTTAAATGTCAACATATACACGTGTGATTTAGTTTACGAAGATTTTTCAATGCCGAGAACCTCGATCAGAGAGTAAAAAAGGCGTAAGGTTCACAATGGTGTAAAATTAAAATGAGATATACCGGGCTAGGATTCGAGTAACAGGAACAAGGGCCAAACCAACCACCCAGGAATGGAATGGTCGAGCGAAAACACTTGACAACCTCCTAGAAGCAGCTTTTCTTGCCACCAGACCTTTCTCCATCAATTAGGAATATAATGCCGTAACTAAACACATTCCTTAAATTGTAGCCATTTGTTGAGTGTTTTTTTTGGTGTCTAATCCGCATATATATCACCATTGCCCTTGATTTTCTTGACTGTATATCTCTTAAATGTCAACATATACACGTGTGATTTAGTTTACGAAGATTTTTCAATGCCGAGAACCTCGATCAGAGAGTAAAAAAGGCGTAAGTTTCACAATGGTGTAAAATTAAAATGGGATTTACCGGGCTAGGATTCGAGTTACAGGAACAAGGGCCATACCAACCACCCAAGAATGGAATCGTTGAGCGAAAACACTTGACTACCTCCTAGAAGCAGCTTTTCTTGCCACCAGACCTTTCTCCATCAATTAGGAATCTGATGCCGTCACTTAACACATTCCTTAAATTGTAGCCACTTGTTGAATGTTTTTTTTGGTGTCTAATCCGCACATATATCACCATTGCCCTTGATTTTCTTGACTGTATATCTTTTAAATGTCAACATATACACGTGTGATTTAGTTTACGAAGAATTTTCAATGCCGAGAACCTCGATCAGAGAGTAAAAGAGGCGTAAGGTTCACAATGGTGTAAAATTAAAATGGGATATACCGGGCTAGGATTCGAGTGACAGGAACAACGGCCAAACCAACCACCCAAGAATGGAATCATCGAGCGAAAACACTTGACAACCTCCTAGAAGCAGCTTTTCTTGCCACCAGACCTTTCTCCATCAATTAGGAATCTGATGCCGTCACTAAACACATTCCTTAAATTGTAGCCATTTGTTGAATGTTTTTTTTTGGTGTCAAATGCGCATATATATCACCATTGCCCTTGATTTTCTTGACTGTATATCTCTTAAATGTCAACATATACACGTGTGATTTAGTTTACGAAGATTTTTCAATGCCGAGAACCTTGATCAAAGAGTAAAAGAGGCGTAAGGTTCACAATGGTGTAAAATTAAAATGGGATATACCGGGCTAGAATTCGAGTTACAGGAACAAGTGCCAAACCAACCACCCAAGAATGGAATCATCGAGCGAAAACACTTGACAACCTCCTAGAAGCAGCTTTTCTTGCCACCAGACCTTTCTCCATCAATTAGGAATATGATGCCGTAACTAAACACATTCCTTAAATTGTAGCCATTTGTTGAGTGTTTTTTTTTTGTGTCTAATCCGCATATATATCACCATTGCCCTTGATTTTCTTGACAGTATATCTCTTAAATGTCAACATATACACGTGTGATTTAGTTTACGAAGATTTTTCAATGCCGAGAACTTCGATCAGAGAGTAAAAAAGGCGTAAGTTTCACAATTGTGTAAAACTAAAATGGGATTTACCGGGCTAGGATTCGAGTTACTGGAACAAGGGCCAAACCAACCACCCAAGAATGGAATCGTCGAGCCAAAACACTGGACAACCTCCTAGAAGCAACTTTTCTTTCCACCAGACCTTTCTACATCAATTAGGAATCTGATGCCGTCACTAAACACATTCCTTAAATTGTAGCCATTTGTTGAATGTTTTTTTTGGTGTCTAATCCGCATATATATCACCATTGCCCTTTATTTTTTTGACTGTATATCTCTTAAATGTCAACATATACACGTGTGATTTAGTTTACGAAGATTTTTCAATGCCGAGAACCTCGATCAGAGAGTAAAAGAGGCGTAAGGTTCACAATGGCGTAAAATTAAAATGGGATATACCGGGCTAGGATTCGAGTTACAGGAACAACGGCCAAACCAACCACCCAAGAATGGAATCATCGAGCGAAAACACTTGACAACCTCCTAGAAGCAGCTTTTCTTGCCACCAGACCTTTCTCCATCAATTAGGAATCTGATGCCGTCACTAAACACATTCCTTAAATTGTAGCCATTTGTTGAATGTTTTTTTTTGGTGTCAAATCCGCATATATATCACCATTGCCCTTGATTTTCTTGACTGTATATCTCTTAAATGTCAACATATATACGTGTGATTTAGTTTACGAAGATTTTTCAATGCCGAGAACCTTGATCAAAGAGTAAAAGAGGCGTAAGGTTCACAATGGTGTAAAATTAAAATGGGATATACCGGGCTAGAATTCGAGTTACAGGAACAAGTGCCAAACCAACCACCCAAGAATGGAATCATCGAGCGAAAACACTTGACAACCTCCTAGAAGCAGCTTTTCTTGCCACCAGACCTTTCTCCATCAATTAGGAATATGATGCCGTAACTAAACACATTCCTTAAATTGTAGCCATTTGTTGAGTGTTTTTTTTTTGTGTCTAATCCGCATATATATCACCATTGCCCTTGATTTTCTTGACAGTATATCTCTTAAATGTCAACATATACACGTGTGATTTAGTTTACGAAGATTTTTCAATGCCGAGAACCTCGATCAGAGAGTAAAAAAGGCGTAAGTTTCACAATTGTGTAAAACTAAAATGGGATTTACCGGGCTAGGATTCGAGTTACTAGAACAAGGGCCAAACCAACCACCCAAGAATGGAATCGTCGAGCCAAAACACTGGACAACCTCCTAGAAGCAACTTTTCTTTCCACCAGACCTTTCTCCATCAATTAGGAATCTGATGCCGTCACTAAACACATTCCTTAAATTGTAGCCATTTGTTGAATGTTTTTTTTGGTGTCTAATCCGCATATATATCACCATTGCCCTTGATTTTTTTGACTGTATATCTCTTAAATGTCAACATATACACGTGTGATTTAGTTTACGAAGATTTTTCAATGCCGAGAACCTCGATCAGAAAGTAAAAGAGGCGTAAGGTTCACAATGGTGTAAAATTAAAATGGGATATACCGGGCTAGGATTCGAGTTACAGGAACAACGGCCAAACCAACCACCCAAGAATGGAATCATCGAGCGAAAACACTTGAGAACCTCCTAGAAGCAGCTTTTCTTGCCACCAGACCTTTCTCCATCAATTAGGAATCTGATGCCGTCACTAAACACATTCCTTAAATTGTAGCCATTTGTTGAATGTTTTTTTGGTGTCTAATCCGCTTATATATCACCATTTCCCTTGATTTTCTTGACTGTATATCTCTTAAATGTCAACATATACACATGTGATTTAGTTTACGAAGATTTTTCAATGCCGAGAACCTCGATCAGAGAGTAAAAGAGGCGTAAGGTTCACAATGGTGTAAAATTAAAATGGGATGTACCGGGCTAGGATTCGAGTTACAGGAACAACGGCCAAACCTACCACCCAAGAATGGAATCATCGAGCGAAAACACTTGACAACCTCCTAGAAGCAGCTTTTCTTGCCACCAGACCTTTCTCCATCAATTAGGAATCTGATGCCGTCACTAAACACATTCCTTAAATTGTAGCCATTTGTTGAATGTTTTTTTGGTGTCTAATCCGCTTATATATCAACATTTCCCTTGATTTTCTTGACTGTATATCTCTTAAATGTCAACATATACATGTGTGATTTAGTTTACGAAGATTTTTCAATGCCGAGAACCTCGATCAGAGAGTAAAAGAGGCGTAAGGTTCACAATGGTGTAAAATTAAAATGGGATATACCGGGCTAGGATTCGAGTTACAGGAACAACGGCCAAACCAACCACCCAAGAATGGAATCATCGAGCGAAAACACTTGACAACCTCCTAGAAGCAGCTTTTCTTGCCACCAGACCTTTCTCCATCAACTAGGAATCTGATGCCGTCACTAAACACATTCCTTAAATTGTAGCCATTTGTTGAATGTTTTTTTTTGGTGTCAAATCCGCATATATATCACCATTGCCCTTGATTTTCTTAACTGTATATCTCTTAAATGTCAACATATACACGTGTGATTTAGTTTACGAAGATTTTTCAATGCCGAGAACCTCGATCAGAGAGTAAAAAAGGCGTAAGTTTCACAATGGTGTAAAATTAAAATGGGATTTACCGGGCTAGGATTCGAGTTACAGGAACAAGGGCCATACCAACAACCCAAGAATGGAATCGTCGAGCGAAAACACTTGACTACCTCCTAGAAGCAGCTTTTCTTGCCACCAGACCTTTCTCCATCAATTAGGAATCTGATGCCGTCACTTAACACATTCCTTAAATTGTAGCCACTTGTTGAATGTTTTTTTTGGTGTCTAATCCGCACATATATCACCATTGCCCTTGATTTTCTTGACTGTATATCTCTTAAATGTCAACATATACACGTGTGATTTAGTTTACGAAGAATTTTCAATGCCGAGAACCTCGATCAGAGAGTAAAAGAGGCGTAAGGTTCACAATGGTGTAAAATTAAAATGGGATATACCGGGCTAGGATTCGAGTGACAGGAACAACGGCCAAACCAACCACCCAAGAATGGAATCATCGAGCGAAAACACTTGACAACCTCCTAGAAGCAGCTTTTCTTGCCACCAGACCTTTCTCCATCAATTAGGAATCTGATGCCGTCACTAAACACATTCCTTAAATTGTAGCCATTTGTTGAATGTTTTTTTTTGGTGTCAAATGCGCATATATATCACCATTGCCCTTGATTTTCTTGACTGTATATCTCTTAAATGTCAACATATACACGTGTGATTTAGTTTACGAAGATTTTTCAATGCCGAGAACCTTGATCAAAGAGTAAAAGAGGCGTAAGGTTCACAATGGTGTAAAATTAAAATGGGATATACCGGGCTAGAATTCGAGTTACAGGAACAAGTGCCAAACCAACCACCCAAGAATGGAATCATCGAGCGAAAACACTTGACAACCTCCTAGAAGCAGCTTTTCTTGCCACCAGACCTTTCTCCATCAATTAGGAATATGATGCCGTAACTAAACACATTCCTTAAATTGTAGCCATTTGTTGAGTGTTTTTTTTTGTGTCTAATCCGCATATATATCACCATTGCCCTTGATTTTCTTGACAGTATATCTCTTAAATGTCAACATATACACGTGTGATTTAGTTTACGAAGATTTTTCAATGCCGAGAACTTCGATCAGAGAGTAAAAAAGGCGTAAGTTTCACAATTGTGTAAAACTAAAATGGGATTTACCGGGCTAGGATTCGAGTTACTGGAACAAGGGCCAAACCAACCACCCAAGAATGGAATCGTCGAGCCAAAACACTGGACAACCTCCTAGAAGCAACTTTTCTTTCCACCAGACCTTTCTACATCAATTAGGAATCTGATGCCGTCACTAAACACATTCCTTAAATTGTAGCCATTTGTTGAATGTTTTTTTTGGTGTCTAATCCGCATATATATCACCATTGCCCTTTATTTTTTTGACTGTATATCTCTTAAATGTCAACATATACACGTGTGATTTAGTTTACGAAGATTTTTCAATGCCGAGAACCTCGATCAGAGAGTAAAAGAGGCGTAAGGTTCACAATGGCGTAAAATTAAAATGGGATATACCGGGCTAGGATTCGAGTTACAGGAACAACGGCCAAACCAACCACCCAAGAATGGAATCATCGAGCGAAAACACTTGACAACCTCCTAGAAGCAGCTTTTCTTGCCACCAGACCTTTCTCCATCAATTAGGAATCTGATGCCGTCACTAAACACATTCCTTAAATTGTAGCCATTTGTTGAATGTTTTTTTTTGGTGTCAAATCCGCATATATATCACCATTGCCCTTGATTTTCTTGACTGTATATCTCTTAAATGTCAACATATATACGTGTGATTTAGTTTACGAAGATTTTTCAATGCCGAGAACCTTGATCAAAGAGTAAAAGAGGCGTAAGGTTCACAATGGTGTAAAATTAAAATGGGATATACCGGGCTAGAATTCGAGTTACAGGAACAAGTGCCAAACCAACCACCCAAGAATGGAATCATCGAGCGAAAACACTTGACAACCTCCTAGAAGCAGCTTTTCTTGCCACCAGACCTTTCTCCATCAATTAGGAATATGATGCCGTAACTAAACACATTCCTTAAATTGTAGCCATTTGTTGAGTGTTTTTTTTTTGTGTCTAATCCGCATATATATCACCATTGCCCTTGATTTTCTTGACAGTATATCTCTTAAATGTCAACATATACACGTGTGATTTAGTTTACGAAGATTTTTCAATGCCGAGAACCTCGATCAGAGAGTAAAAAAGGCGTAAGTTTCACAATTGTGTAAAACTAAAATGGGATTTACCGGGCTAGGATTCGAGTTACTAGAACAAGGGCCAAACCAACCACCCAAGAATGGAATCGTCGAGCCAAAACACTGGACAACCTCCTAGAAGCAACTTTTCTTTCCACCAGACCTTTCTCCATCAATTAGGAATCTGATGCCGTCACTAAACACATTCCTTAAATTGTAGCCATTTGTTGAATGTTTTTTTTGGTGTCTAATCCGCATATATATCACCATTGCCCTTGATTTTTTTGACTGTATATCTCTTAAATGTCAACATATACACGTGTGATTTAGTTTACGAAGATTTTTCAATGCCGAGAACCTCGATCAGAAAGTAAAAGAGGCGTAAGGTTCACAATGGTGTAAAATTAAAATGGGATATACCGGGCTAGGATTCGAGTTACAGGAACAACGGCCAAACCAACCACCCAAGAATGGAATCATCGAGCGAAAACACTTGAGAACCTCCTAGAAGCAGCTTTTCTTGCCACCAGACCTTTCTCCATCAATTAGGAATCTGATGCCGTCACTAAACACATTCCTTAAATTGTAGCCATTTGTTGAATGTTTTTTTGGTGTCTAATCCGCTTATATATCACCATTTCCCTTGATTTTCTTGACTGTATATCTCTTAAATGTCAACATATACACATGTGATTTAGTTTACGAAGATTTTTCAATGCCGAGAACCTCGATCAGAGAGTAAAAGAGGCGTAAGGTTCACAATGGTGTAAAATTAAAATGGGATGTACCGGGCTAGGATTCGAGTTACAGGAACAACGGCCAAACCAACCACCCAAGAATGGAATCATCGAGCGAAAACACTTGACAACCTCCTAGAAGCAGCTTTTCTTGCCACCAGACCTTTCTCCATCAATTAGGAATCTGATGCCGTCACTAAACACATTCCTTAAATTGTAGCCATTTGTTGAATGTTTTTTTGGTGTCTAATCCGCTTATATATCAACATTTCCCTTGATTTTCTTGACTGTATATCTCTTAAATGTCAACATATACATGTGTGATTTAGTTTACGAAGATTTTTCAATGCCGAGAACCTCGATCAGAGAGTAAAAGAGGCGTAAGGTTCACAATGGTGTAAAATTAAAATGGGATATACCGGGCTAGGATTCGAGTTACAGGAACAACGGCCAAACCAACCACCCAAGAATGGAATCATCGAGCGAAAACACTTGACAACCTCCTAGAAGCAGTTTTTCTTGCCACCAGACCTTTCTCCATCAACTAGGAATCTGATGCCGTCACTAAACACATTCCTTAAATTGTAGCCATTTGTTGAATGTTTTTTTTTGGTGTCAAATCCGCATATATATCACCATTGCCCTTGATTTTCTTAACTGTATATCTCTTAAATGTCAACATATACACGTGTGATTTAGTTTACGAAGATTTTTCAATGCCGAGAACCTTGATCAGAGAGTAAAAGAGGCGTAAGGTTCACAGTGGTGTAAAATTAAAATGGGATATACCGGGCTAGAATTCGAGTTACAGGAACAAGGGCCAAACCAACCACCCAAGAATGGAATCATCGAGCGAAAACACTTGACAACCTCCTAGAAGCAGCTTTTCTTGCCACCAGACCTTTCTCCATCAATTAGGAATATGATGCCGTAACTAAACACATTCCTTAAAATGTAGCCATTTGTTGAGTGTTTTTTTTTGTGTCTAATCCGCATATATATCACCATTGCCCTTGATTTTCTTGACTGTATATCTCTTAAATGTCAACATATACACGTGTGATTTAGTTTACGAAGATGTTTCAATGCCGAGAACCTCGATCAGAGAGTAAAAAAGGCGTAAGTTTCACAATGGTGTAAAACTAAAATGGGATTTACCGGGCTAGGATTCGAGTTACAGGAACAAGGGCCAAACCAACCACCCAAGAATGGAATCGTCGAGCCAAAACACTTGACAACCTCCTAGAAGCAACTTTTCTTTCCACCAGACCTTTCTCAATCAATTAGGAATCTGATGCCGTCACTAAACACATTCCTTAAATTGTAGCCATTTGTTGAATGTTTTTTTTGGTGTCTAATCCACATATATATCACCATTGCCCTTGATTTTCTTGACTGTATATCTCTTAAATGTCAACATATACACGTGTGATTTAGTTTACGAAGATTTTTCAATGCCGAGAACCTCGATCAGAGAGTAAAAGAGGCGTAAGGTTCACAATGGTGTAAAATTAAAATGGGATATACCGGGCTAGGATTCGAGTTACAGGAACAACGGCCAAACCAACCACCCAAGAATGGAATCATCGAGCGAAAACACTTGACAACCTCCTAGAAGCAGCTTTTCTTGCCACCAGACCTTTCTCCATCAATTAGGAATCTGATGCCGTCACTAAACACATTCCTTAAATTGTAGCCATTTGTTAAATGTTTTTTTTGGTGTCAAATCCGCATATATATCACCATTGCCCTTGATTTTCTTGACTGTATATCTCTTAAATGTCAACATATACACGTGTGATTTAGTTTACGAAGATTTTTCAATGCCGAGAACCTCGATTAGAGAGTAAAAGAGGCGTAAGGTTCACAATGGTGTAAAATTAAAATGGGATATACCGGGATAGGATTCGAGTTACAGGAACAACGGCCAAACCAACCACCCAAGAATGGAATCGTCGAGCTAAAACACTTGACAACCTCCTAGAAGCAGCTTTTCTTGCCACCAGACCTTTCTCCATCAATTAGGAATCTGATGCCGTCACTAAACACATTCATTAAATTGTAGCCATTTGTTGAATGTTTTTTTTTGGTGTCAAATCCGCATATATATCACCATTGCCCTTGATTTTCTTGACTGTATATCTCTTAAATGTCAACATATACACGTGTGATTTAGTTTACGAAGATTTTTCAATGCCGAGAACCTTGATCAAAGAGTAAAAGAGGCGTAAGGTTCACAATGGTGTAAAATTAAAATGGGATTTACCGTGCTAGAATTCGAGTTACAGGAACAAGGGCCAAACCAACCACCCAAGAATGGAATCATCGAGCGAAAACACTTGACAACCTCCTAGAAGCAGCTTTTCTTGCCACCAGACCTTTCTCCATCAATTAGGAATATGATGCCGTAACTAAACACATTCCTTAAATTGTAGCCATTTGTTGAGTGTTTTTTTTTTGTGTCTAATCCGCATATATATCACCATTGCGCTTGATTTTCTTGACTGTATATCTCTTAAATGTCAACATATACACGTGTGATTTAGTTTACGAAGATTTTTCAATGCCGAGAACCTCGATCAGAGAGTAAAAAAGGCGTAAGTTTCACAATGGTGTAAAACTAAAATGGGATTTACCGGGCTAGGATTCGAGTTACAGGAACAAGGGCCAAACCAACCACCCAAGAATGGAATCGTCGAGCCAAAACACTTGACAACCTCCTAGAAGCAACTTTTCTTTCCACCAGACCTTTCTCCATCAATTAGGAATCTGATGCCGTCACTAAACACATTCCTTAAATTGTAGCCATTTGTTGAATGTTTTTTTTGTGTCTAATCCACATATATATCACCATTGCCCTTGATTTTCTAGACTGTATATCTCTTAAATATCAACATGTACACGTGTGATTTAGTTTACGAAGATTTTTCAATGCCGAGAACCTCGATCAGAGAGTAAAAAAGGCGTAAGTTTCACAATGGTGTAAAACTAAAATGGAATTTACCGGGCTAGGATTCGAGTTACAGGAACAAGGACCAAACCAACCACCCAAGAATGGAATCGTCGAGCCAAAACACTTGACAACCTCCTAGAAGCAACTTTTCTTTCCACCAGACCTTTCTCCATCAATTAGGAATCTGATGCCGTCACTAAACACATTCCTTAAATTGTAGCCATCTGTTGAATGTTTTTTATGGTGTCTAATCCGCATATATATCACCGTTGCCCTTAATTTTCTTGACTGTATATCTCTTAAATATCAACATATACACGTGTGATTTAGTTTACGAAGATTTTTCAATGCCGAGAACCTCGATCAGAGAGTAAAAGAGGCGTAAGGTTCACAATGGTGTAAAATTAAAATGGGATATACCGGGCTAGGATTCGAGTTACAGGAACAAGGGCCAAACCAACCACCCAAGAATGGAATCCTCGAGCGAAAACACTTGACAACCTCCTAGAAGCAGCTTTTCTTGCCACCAGACCTTTCTCCATCAGTTAGGAATCTGATGCCGTCACTAAACACATTCCTTAAATTGTAGCCACTTGTTGAGTGTTTTTTTTGGTGTCTAATCCGCATATATATCACCATTGCCCTTGATTTTCTTGACTGTATATCCCTTAAATGTCAACATATACACGTGTGATTTAGTTTACGAAGATTTTTCAATGTCGAGAACCTCGATCAGAGAGTAAAAAGGCGTAAGGTTCACAATGGTGTAAGATTAAAATGGGATATTCCGGGCTAGGATTCGAGTTAGAGGAACAATGGCCAAACTAACCACCCAAGAATGGAATCGTCGAGCGAAAACACTTGACAACCTCCTAGAAGCAGCTTTTCTTGCCACCTGACCTTTCTCCATCAATTAGGAATCTGATGTCGTCACTAAACACATTCCTTAAATTGTAGCCATTTGTTGAGTGATTTTTTTTGGTGTCTAATCCGCATATATATCACCATTGCCCTTGATTTTCCTGACTGTATCTCTCTTAAATGTAAACATATACACGTGTGATTTAGTTTACGAAGATTTTTCAATGCCGAGAACGTCGATCAGAGAGTAAAAAAGGCGTCAGGTTCACAATGGTGTAAAATTAAAATGGGATATACCGGGCAATGATTCGAGTTACAGGAACAATGGCCAAACCAACCACCCAAGAATGGAATCGTCAAGCGAAAACACTTGACAACCTCCTAGAAGCAGCTTTTCTTGCCACCAGACCTTTCTCCATCAATTAGGAATCTGATGCCGTCACTAATAACATTCCTTAAATTGTAGCCATTTATTGAGTGTTTTTTTTGGTGTCTAATCCGCATATATATCACCATTGCCCTTGATTTTCTTGACTGTATATCCCTTAAATGTCAACATATACACGTGTGATTTAGTTTACAAAGATTTTTCAATGCCGAGAACGTCGATCAGAGAGTAAAAAAGGCGTAAGGTTCACAATGGTGTAAAATTAAAATGGGATATATCGGGCAAGGATTCGAGTTACAGGAACAATGGCCAAACCAACCACCCAAGAATGGAATCGTCAAGCGAAAACACTTGACAACCTCCTAGAAGCAGCTTTTCTTGCAACCAGACCTTTCTCCATCAATTAGGAATCTGATGCCGTCACTAAACACATTCCTTAAATTGTAGCGATTTGTTGAGTGTTTTTTTTGGTGTCTTATCCACATATATATCACCATTGCCCTTGATTTTCTAGACTGTATATCCCTTAAATGTCAACTTATACACGTGTGATTTAGTTTACGAAGATTTTTTAATGCCGAGTAACTCGATCAGAGAGTAAAAAACGCGTAAGGTTCACAATGGTTTAAGATTAAAATGGGATATTCCGGGCTAGGATTCGAGTTAGAGGAACAAGGGCCAAACCAACCACCCAAGAATGGAATCGTCGAGCGAAAACACTTGACAACCTCCTATAAGCAGCTTTTCTTGCCACCTGACCTTTCTGTAACACCCTTAATACTGGACGGAAAATTATTGAATAATTATATGAACTTCATTCTATTTAGAGTTTACAAAAACTTTTCGTGTTTAAAGTCCTTACATATTTGTGATAGTATCCAAAACAATCCCACGATATTACATAACAAGTTTTAAGTTAACCCTTGCTAGTCAACCAACAACTAGTTTAAAGGATTCAAAACATAGTTAACAACCCATTTACAACCTGACTAAAGTCTAAACAAAGTTAAGTTTGGTGCGGAAGCTTCAAAATGCATGATCGGTTCTTGATAACATACTTGATCACCATCCGGAAGGACCCCTTCCATACCTAGGGTCAAAACCATTAAAAACATTAGTTTTGACATTAATATAACACATATAAACGAATTTCGACATTCGAAAGGTAAATAAAATACTAATTTTCCTGGACTCTACCGTAATTTACGGTATCTACTGTAAATTACGGTAGACAATGAATGGTCTTGGTCTACCGTAAATCAGTAGAGTTTCACCGTATGACTTTTGTTTTCCACCGTAAATTACGGTGGACTCTGTAACTTCACCATTTAACTATTTTGTGGATTTCGCCATAATCCGCATGCCGTTTTAGGCTATTTCTTCCCTGTATGTCTGTAAATTCAATACGGACATGTTCATTTCGACTATCATACCAACATTTGACTCACCGATCACACCGCTAAAAGTTACTATACTTTCATTTATTCGACCCATTCCAACTATAGGAGTATATTTCCAATTTCTTATTCTAAAACCCTTTATAAATATAATTACCCAAATTCCCGGGCTTGTACACCTTAGCGTGTTCGCACCATTCGTAACTTGGTGTTTACTTAGAATTAAAAGCTCGTTTCCTCGGAAATTCAAACATTCCGTTTCAAGCGACATTTACAATTGTAAGTTTGTTGTTGATCCACTATCCCGGATTTACAACTTAGTGTACCATGATAGGTTCGTGAGTGAAATGCAATCCAACACTTAACAACTTACGAGACTTTCAAGTTGATACTGTTAGAATTCTTTCTAAAGCATGAATTTGACCCGTTTGACTATCTAGTGAAAACCATCACTTTAGTAACAAGTCAAATATGAATCCAAATCCTTACTTTGATCCGTTTGATGGTCGAATGGACTTCGCCACTTCAAGGACGCATCAAACGCATCTATTACATCATGACTCCATTTATACACTAGACTCAAACATTTACGCATAATTTAACGAGACTAAAGTCACGTACCTTTAAAGCACACCTTTTCCGCGTGTATCACCTCTGGCTTGTCCACTTGACGTTCCGGATTCCTTGCCTAAAGAGTTCAATTCATAACAAGATTAGAACTCTTTCATAAGCTTTAACGCATTATTTCTTAACATATTCAAATCTGCGTTTTACCCAACCTTTAACATTTTAACCCTCATTTAGGCGTTTTATCAAACACCTAGCGGCTCAGATTTCTACATGATCTAAACCAAGTTCATAACTTGAGTTTATCACCATAAATAACTTCAATTAGACTACACGTCCATATTTTAACATCAACAATTTAGAGATTTCCTCATAATTTCAGTTTACACTAGAACAAGAGTTTTGATCCTAGTGTTTATCAAGTTCCACTAACATATTAGTCACCCACTATGGTGATTTTGATCCTTAAAATTATCATGTAAGAATTTATCAAGAAATCATCTAGGGTTTGTCCCTAAACCATATATCACTTCCAATTTCGTGTTTACAACACATAATCAAGCTCTACACTCGATTTCAATCACATGCATGAACTTTGAATCGAATACAAATGAACTAATTCGACATACCTTATGATCCCTTTGTCGAGGTGATCACGATTCTATGTTCAGATTTCGATTTCAGCTTGATTTTGGCCTTCAATTTGATAGTTTAGTAGAAGTTAGGGTTTTGGGAGTGAGGGTGTCGCACCCTCCTGTTCTTGATAGACCAGAGACCTCAATTGAGGTGTTTGGTTTTGTTCTTGATTAAAACTAATAATAATAGTTTCAAGATTGACAACATTGGCCCCTCTACTTTTGTTTAACATATTGTTTGATTATTCTAACCCTATTTCGAGTTATTTCTTGACTTCTAGTTAACTAGGTTATAATTTCCTAGTAAAATAAATTCTTGTTTATTTATACTTTATAATTCTAACATAAAGTTCTATATTTTCGGGATGTTACACTTTCTCCATCAATTAGGAATCTGATGCCGTCACTAAACACATTCCTTAAATTGTAGCCATTATTTGAGTGTTTTTCTTTTATTTTCTTGACTGTATATCTCTTAAATGTCAACATATACACGTGTGATTTAGTTTACGAAGATTTTTCAATGCCGAGAACCTCGATCAGAGAGTAAAAAAGGCGTAAGGTTCACAATGTTGTAAAATTAAAATGGGATATACCGGGCTAGGATTCGAGTTATAGGAACAATGGCCAGACCAACCACCCAAGAATGGAATCGTCAAGCGAAAACACTTGACAACCTCCTAGAAGCAGCTTTTCTTGCCACCAGACCTTTCTCCATCAATTAGGAATCTGATGCCGTCACTAAACACATTCCTTAAATTGTAGCCATTTGTTGAGTGTTTTTTTTGGTGTCTAATCCGCATATATATCTCCATTGCCCTTGATTTTCTTGACTGTATATCTCTTAAATGTCAACATATACACATGTGATTTAGTATACGAAGATTTTTCAATGCCGAGAACCTCGATCAGAGAGTAAAAAAGGCGTAAGGTTCACAATGGTGTAAAATTAAAATGGGATATACCGGGCTAGGATTCGAGTTACAGGAACAAGGGTCAAACCAACCACCCAAGAATGGAATCGTCGAGCGAAAACACTTGACAACCTCCTAGAAGCAGCTTTTCTTGCCACCAGACCTTTCTCCATCATTTAGGAATCTGATGCCGTCACTAAACACATTCCTTAAATTGTAGCCATTTGTTGAGCAATTTTTTTTGGGTGTCTAATCCGCATATATATCACCATTGCCCTTGATTTTCTTGACTGTATATCTCTTAAATATCAACATATACACGTGTGATTTAGTTTACGAAGATTTTTAAATGCCGAGAACCTCGATCAGAGAATAAAAAAGGCGTAAGGTTCACAATGGTGTGAAATTAAAATGGGATATACCGGGCTAGGATTCGAGTTACATGAACAAGGACCAAACCAACCACCCAAGAATGGAATCGTCGAGCGAAAACACTTGACAACCTCCTAGAAGCAGCTTTTCTTACCACAGACCTTTCTCCATCAATTAGGAATCTAATGCCGTCACTAAACACATTCCTTAAAATGTAGCCATTTGTAGAGTGTTTTTTTTTGGTGTCTAATCCGCATATATATCACCATTGCTATTGATTTTCTTGACTGTATATCTCTTAAATATCAACATATACACGTGTGATTTAGTTTACGAAGATTTTTCAATGCCGAAAACCTCGATCAGAGAGTAAAAAAGGCGTAAGGTTCACAATGTTGTAAAATTAAAATGGGATATACCGGGCTAGGATTCGAGTTAAAGGAACAATGGCCAAACCAACCACCCAAGAATGGAATCGTCAAGCGAAAACACTTGACGACCTCCTAGAAGCAGCTTTTCTTGCCCCCAGACCTTTCTCCACCAATTAGGAATCTGATGCCGTCACTAAACACATTCTTTAAATTGTAGCCATTGGTTGAGTGTTTTTTTTTTGGTGTCTAATCCGCATATATATCTCCATTGCCCTTGATTTTCTTGACTGTATATCTCTTAAATGTCAACATATACACATGTGATTTAGTATACGAAGATTTTTCAATGCCGAGAACCTCGATCAGAGAGTAAAAAAGGCGTAAGGTTCACAATGGTGTAAAATTAAAATGGGATATACCGGGCTAAGATTCGAGTTACAGGAACAATAGCCAAACCAACCACCCAAGAATGGAATCGTCAAGCAAAAACACTTGACAACCTCCTAGAAGCAGCTTTTCTTGCCACCAGACCTTTCTCCATCAATTAGGAATCTGATGCCGTCACTAAACACATTCCTTAAATTGTAGCCATTTATTGAGTGTTTTTTTGGTGTCTAATCCGCATATATATCTCCGTTGCCCTTGATTTTCTTGACTGTATATCTCTTAAATCTCAACATATACACATGTGATTTAGTATACGAAGATTTTTCAATGCCGAGAACCTCGATCAGAGAGTAAAAAAGGCGTAAGGTTCACAATGGTGTAAAATTAAAATGGGATATACCGGGCTAGGATTCGAGTTACAGGAACAAGGGCCAGACCAACCACCCAAGAATGGAATCGTCGAGCGAAAACACTTGGCAACCTCCTAGAAGCAGCTTTTCTTGCCACCAGACATTTCTCCATCAATTAGGAATCTGATGCCGTCACTAAACACATTCCTTAAATTGTAGCCATTTGTTGAGTGTTTTTTTTTTGTGTCTAATCCGCATATATATCACCATTGCCCTTGATTTTCTTGACTGTATATCTCTTAAATGTCAACATATACACGTGTGATTTAGTTTACGAAGATTTTTCAATGCCGAGAACCTCTATCAGAGAGTAAAAAAGGCGTAAGGTTCACAATGGTGTAAAATTAAAATGGGATATACCGGACAAGGATTCAAGTTACAGGAACAAGGGCCAAACCAACCACCCAAGAATGGAATCGTCGAGCGAAAACACTTGACAACCTCCTAGAAGCAGCTTTTCTTGCACCAGACCTTTCTCCATCAATTAGGAATCTGATGCCGTCACTAAACACATTCCTTAAATTGTAGCCATTTGTTGAGTGTTTTTTTGGTGTCTAATCCGCATATATATCACCATTGCCCTTGATTTTCTTGACTGTATATCTCTTAAATATCAACATATACATGTGTGATTTAGTTTACGAAGATTTTTCAATGCCGAGAACCTCGATCAGAGAGTAAAAAAGGCGTAAGGTTCACAATGGTGTAAAATTAAAATGGGATATATCGGGCTAGGATTCGAGTTACAGGAACAAGGGCCAAACCAACCACCCAAGAATGGAATCATCGAGCGAAAACACTTGACAACCTCCTAGATGAAGCTTTTCTTGCCACCAGACCTTTCTCCATCAATTAGGAATCTGATGCCGTCACCAAACACATTCCTTAAATTGTAGCCATTTGTTGAGTGTTTTTTTCTTGTGTCTAATCCGTATATATATCACCATTGCCCTTGATTTTCTGGACTGTATATCTCTTAAATATGAACATATACACGTGTGATTTAGTTTTCGAAGGTTTTTCAATGCCGAGAACCTCGATCAGAGAGTAAAAAGGGCGTAAGGTTCACAATGGTGTAAAATTAAAATGGGATATACCGGGATAGGATTCGAGTTACAGGAACAAGGGCCAAACCAACCACCCATGAATGGAATTGTCGAGCAAAAACACTTGACAACCTCCTAGAAGCAGCTTTTCTTGCCACCAGACCTTTCTCCATCAATTAGGAATCTGATGCCGTCACTAAAGATATTCCTTAAATTGTAGCCATTTGTTAAGTGTTTTTTAGGTGTCTAATCCGCATATATATCACCATTGCCGTTGATTTTCTTGACTATATATCTCTTAAATGTCAACTTATACACGTGTGATTTAGTTTACGAAGATTTTTCAATGCGGAGAACCTCTATCAGAGAGTAAAAAAGGCGTAAGATTCACAATGGTGTAAGATTAAAATGGGATATACCGGGCTAGGTTTCGAGTTACAGGAACAAGGGCCAAACCAACCACCCAAGAATGAAATCGTCGAGCGAATACACTTGACAACCTTCTAGAAGCAGCTTTTCTTGCCTCCAGACGTTTTTCCATCAATTAGGAATCTGATGCCGTCACTAAACACATTCCTTAAATTGTAGCCATAAGTTAAGTGTTTTTTTTGGTGTCTAATCCGCATATATATCACCATTTCCCTTGATTTTCTTGACTGTATATATCTCTTAAATGTCAACATATACACGTGTGAGTTAGTTTACGAAGATTTTTCAATGCTGAGAACCTCTATCAGAGAGTAAAAAAGGGGTAAGGTTCACAATGGTGTAAGATTAAAATGGGATATACCGGGCTAGGATTCGAGTTACAGGAACAAGGGCCAAACCAACCACCCAAGAATGGAATCGTCGAGCGAATACACTTGACAACCTCCTAGAAGCAGCTTTTCTTGCCACCCGACCTTTCTCCATCAATTAGGAATCTGATACCGTCACTAAACACATTCCTTAAATTGTAGCCATTTATTGAGTGTTTTTATTGGTGTCTAATCCGCATACATATCACCATTGCCGTTGATTTTCTTGACTGTATATCTCTTAAATATCAACATATACACGTGTGATTTAGTTTACGAAGATTTTTCAATGCCGAGAACCTCGATTAGAGAGTAAAAAAGGCGTAAGGTTCAAAATGGTGTAAGATTAAAATGGGATACACCGGGCTAGGATTGGAGTTACAGGAACAAGGGCCAAACCAACCACCCAAGAATGGAATCGTCGAGCGAAAACATTTGACAACCTCCTAGAAGCATCTTTTCTTACCACCAGACCTTTCTCCATCAATTAGGAATCTGATGCCGTCACTAAACACATTCCTTAAATTGTAGCCATTTGTTGAGTGTTTTTTATGGTGCGTATTCCGCATATATATCACCATTGCCCTTGATTTTCTTGACTGTATATCTCTTAAATGTCAACATATACACGTGTGATTTTGTTTACGAAGATTTTTCAATGCCGAGAACCTCTATCAGAGAGTAAAAAGGCGTAAAGTTCACAATAGCGTAGAATTAAAATGGAATATACCGGGCTAGGATTCGAGTTACAGGAACACGGGCCAAACCAACCACCCAACAATGGAATCGTCGAGCGAAAACACATGACAACCACCTAGAAGCAGCTTTTCTTACCACCAGACCTTGCTCCATCAATTAGGAATCTGATGCCGTCACTAAACACATTCCTTAAATTGTAGCCATTTGTTGAGTGTTTTTTTTGGTGTCTAATCCTCATATATATATCTACATTTCCGTTGATTTTCTTGACTGTATATCTCTTAAATGTCAACATATACACATGTGATTTAGTTTACGAAGATTTTTCAATGCCGAGAACCTCGATCAGAGAGTAAAAAAGGCGTAAGGTTCACAATCGTGTAAGATTAAGATGGGATATACCGGGCTAGGATTCGAGTTAAAAGAACAAAGGCCAAACCAACCACCCAAGAATGGATTCGTCGAGCGAAAACACTTGACAACCTCCTAGAAGCAGCACTAAACACATTCCTTAAATTGTGGCCATTTGTTGAGTACTTTTTTTTGGTGTCTAATCCGCATATATATCACCATTGCCCTTGATTTTCTTGATTGTATATCTCTTAAATATCAACATAAACACGTGTGATTTCGTTTACGAAGATTTTTCAATGCCGAGAACCTCGATCAGAAGTAAAAAAGGCGTAAAGTTCACAATGGTGTAAAATTAAAATGGGACATACCGGGCTAGGATTCGAGGTACAGGAACAAGGGCCAAACCAACCACCCAAGAATGGAATCGTCGAGCGAAAACACTTGACAACCTCCTAGAAGCAGCTTTTATTACCACCAGACCTTTCTCCATCAATTAGGAATCTGATGCCGTCACTAAGCACATTCCTTAAATTGTATCCATTTGTTGAGTGTTTTTTTTTTGGTGTCTAATCCGCATATATATCTCCATTGCCCTTGATTTTCTTGATTGTATATCTCTTAAATGTAAACATATACACGTGTGATTTAGTTTACGAAGATTTTTCAATGCCGAGAACCTCGATCAGAGAGTAAAAAAGGCGTAAGGTTCACAATGGTGTAAGATTAAAGTGGGATACACCGGGCTGGGATTCGATTTACAGGAACAAGGGCCAAACCAACCACCCAAGAATGGAATCGTCGAGCGAAAACATTTGACAACCTCCTAGAAGCATCTTTTCTTACCACCAGACCTTTTTCCATCAATTAGGATTCTGATGCCGTCACTAAACACATTCCTTAAATTGTAGCCATTTGTTGAGTGTTTTTTTTGGTTCCTAATCCGCATACATATCACCATTGCCCTTGATTTTTTTGACTGTATGTCTCTTAAATGTCAACATATACACGTGTGACTTTGTTTACGAAGATTTTTCAATGCCGAGAACCTCTATCAGAGAGTAAAAAGGCGTAAGGTTCACAATGGTGTAAAATTAAAATGGAATATACCGGGCTAGGATTCGAGTTACAGGAACAAGGGCCAAACCAACCACCCAAGAATGGAATCGTCGAGCGAAAACACTTGACAACCTCCTAGAAGCAGCTTTTCTTACCACCAGACCTTTCCCCATCAATTAGGAATCTGATGCCGTCACTAAACACATTCCTTAAATTGTAGCCATTTGTTGAGTGTTTTTTTTGTGTCTAATCCTCATATATATCTACATTGCTCTTGATTTTCTTGACTGTATATCTCTTAAATGTCAACATATACACGTGTGATTTAGTTTACGAAGATTTTTCAATGCCGAGAACCTCGATCAGAGAGTAAAAAAGGCGTAAGATTCACAATGGTGTAAGATTTAAATGGGTACACCGGGCTAGGATTCGAGTTACAGGAACAAGGGCCAAACCAACCACCCAAGAATGGAATCGTCGAGCGGAAACCTTTGACAACCTCCTAGAAGCATCTTTTCTTACCACCAGACCTTTCTCCATCAATTAGGAAAAGCTGCTTCTAGGAGGTTGTCAAGTGTTTTCGCTCGACGATTCCATTCTTGGGTGGTTGGTTTGGCCCTTGTTCCTGTAACTCGAATCCTAGCCCGGTATATCCCATTTTAATTTTACACCATTGTGAACCTTACGCCTTTTTTACTCTCTGATCGAGGTTCTCGGCATTGAAAAATCTTCGTAAACTAAATCACACGTGTATATGTTGATATTTAAGAGATATACAGTCAAGAAAATCAAGGGCAATGGTGATATATATGCGGATTAGACACAAAAAAAAAAAACACTCAACAAATAGCTACAATTTAAGGAATGTGTTTAGTGACGGCATCAGATTCCTAACTGACGGAGAAAGGTCTGGTGGAAAGAAAAGCTGCTTCTAGGAGGTTGTCAAGTGTTTTCGCTCGCCGATTCCATTCTTGGGTGGTTGGTTTGGCCCTTGTTCCTGTAACTCGAATCGTAGCCCGGTATATCTCATTTTAATTTTACACCATTGTGAACCTTACGCCTTTTTACTCTCTGACCCAGGTTCTCGGCATTGAAAAATCTTCGTAAACTAAATCACACGTGTATATGTTGATATTTAAGAGATATATTGTCAAGAAAATTAGGGGCAATGGTGATATATATGCGGATTAGACATAAAAAAAACAGTCAACAAATGGCTACAATTTAAGGAATGTGTTTAGTGACGGCATCAGATTCCTAATTGATGGAGAAAGGTCTGGTGGCAAGAAAAGCTGCTTCTAGGAGGTTGTCAAGTGTTTTCGCTCGACGATTCCATTTTGGGTGGTTGGTTTGGCCCTTGTTCCGGTAACTCGAATCCTAGCCCGGTATATCCCATTTAAATATTACACCATTGTGAACCTTACGCCTTTTTTACTCTCTGATCGAGGTTCTCGACATTGAAAAATTTTCGTAAACTAAATCACACGTGTATATGTTGACATTTAAGAGATATACAGTTAAGAAAATCAAGGGCAATGGTGATATATATGCGGATTAGACACCAAAAAAAAACACTCAACAAATGGCTACAATTTAAGGAATGTGTTTAGTGACGGCATCAGATTCCTAATTGATGGAGAAAGGTCTGGTGGTAAGAAAAGCTTCTTCTAGGAGGTTGTCAAGTGTTTTCGCTCGACGATTCCATTCTTGGGTGGTTGGTTTGGCCCTTGTTCCTGTAACTCGAATCCAAGCCCGGTATATTCCATTTTAATTTTACACCATTGTGAACCTTACACCTTTTTTACTCTCTGATCGAGGTTCTCAGCATTGAAAAATCTTCGTAAATTAAATCACACGTGTATATATTGAAATTTAAGAGATATACAGTTGACATGATGTCGTTGTCACAATCAAATTTAATCCAAATAACAACTATAGATAGTGGTAAATGGGTATCGAACTCATGGAGTATGTGGAAAATATGTCGATTATATAGCTTTGCACTTAAACTAAAATTAACCTAATTTGCGAAAAGTAAATATCAATAATTTGGATTGTGTGATTTTAAAACTAAATTAATAAATAACTTCAAATCAAAGGTTGGTTGTTAAACAGATTAGGAGAAAGCGATCATCCTAACTTCCGGTTTGCTTTTGACAATTGTGTTTAAATTCACTAGAAAGAATCACATAGACATGATTCATGTATAATTGTTTGTTGTGATAAAAGGGAACTAAGTACTCGGATTGTAACAACTCTCATCAAAAAGTTATATTTATTATTTTAATTGTCCAATAGGAAACCTTAATTAAGACACCCAAGTGATTCTGCGCAAACCCTAAAATTTTCAGAACAATCAGAATCAGGATCAGGGCCCCTAAAACCCAGGGGGGATATTTCCTAGTTAATGATTATCTACCTAACATGCTGTCAAAATTGAAATTTATGAAACTACTGACTCAGCAGGCCTAGTCCCACACTTGGCTACCCTATTAATTTTATTTATCCCTAACGGACCGTAAGGGACTATTGTTACGGTCCGTAAGCTAGTCAAAATCGGTGTATAAATAGCAGACATTGGCACTTAGTTTCTGGAGTTTGAGCGATGAGAAAATTCGTTATATTCTCTGAGTTTTGGTCCGATTACTACAAATTAACACACACGATCCCTAATTGATACCGCAATCAGGGTAATAACTCGATCGCTATTACGATTCAACGTCCGATCGATTATAACTATCCAACGATTGTTTAAGTGCCGCTCAAATTGAGTTTATACTTTGTTATTCATCATGATTTCGACTTGAATGTTTGAGTGCTGTTCGAACTCGGACTATACTCTGTCATTCGTTGTGAATCCGCTGAATTGTTAAGTATTGCACTGGTAAATCGTTGTGAGGGTTTAATCTCGTGAATTGTCGTAACTGCTGTATTAGTTACTAACCTGTTTGTGTGTGCATTGTTATTTAAAATTAGGTTAATCAAGGCTAACCAGTAGGCTTATATTTTGCTCGTTAAATCTACAATGTGAGTCATTCTCTTTTTATCAACTATTTTTACAATACCTCAAATTATTTTCAAAAGTTATAATTACAGGGACTAAGTCGTGGATATCTTGAATCACTGGCTAGTGGGGTATTGTGCACATTACTAATTTTCTCCCAGTTAGGTTCATTGACCTACTAGGGATAATCATCACTATTTAGGTTCATTAATCTAATAGTGGTATGACCATCGTCACCATTGTGACATGTCACCATTGTGATAGGATGCCAGATAAAAATAAGATAGAAGCCATTGTAATCGCTCTTATGCTGTAATTAATAACTATGCATCATTATGCAAAATAGAATGATTCACTCAGTATTTCCCGCTGACAAAACCTTTTTTAAACATGTTTCAGGTGATCTGTTATGATCTAGGAAAAGTGCCATAAAGCACTACAAGCTCAAGGAAGTGGCTCAGTATAAAATAAAGAAACATGTTTTGTAAAAATAAAAGATTTCTTCGTGAAATCAAACGATTGTAAAGTACGGGGTTTTATCCCGAGTTGTGAAATAAAATAATCGGGAAATATTTTTGCATTTAAAAAGATCCTGATGAAAACTTCCGCTGTTAAACTCAATTAATTAAATACCACGGGATTTCTGTCCCGCGGCTCCTGAAACGGGTCAAACCGGGTCGGGGGCCGTGACAGAAAAAGGTGGTATCAGAGCCACTGATCGAGCCACGAAGTTAAGCCTATTAAGTATTTTGAAAATACTTAATTTTACTGATTGCCATTTTATGATTATGTGTTTTATTATCTTACTAATTGTGTACATTATGGGTAAATCTCTATATGCTAGCCATTGTAGCAATAAATATAGATCTTTAAAATAATGTAACTCAAAGTTTTAGCACCCTTATTAACTATAAGCCAGAAACCTGATTCAGTGAATAAATAAATTTACAAATAAAACTTAAGTTTCAGTTGTTTTGGTAGTTAACCAGTATGAAATACTATTTAAAAGTTTTTCTATAAAATTTTGTTATGATTTCTAATTTAGTAATGGTGTGTATTTTGCTAAACAGCATGAGTAACTTGTCTGATGCCCTTCAGAATTTAAATCTCTATCCAATAAGAATAGAGGTTTCCAGAGATTTCAATAGGTATATACCAGACATAGAAGAACCTATAGAATTCAATGCTTTACCTCTCGAGAAACCTAAGCCTAAGAAAATGGAAATTGGGGAAAACTCTAGTCAAATTGAGGGGTTACCATCTCAGGAAGAGTTAGATTTTATAATGGCAAGCTATAATACTATTAAGCCTGTTAATGAAAATGTTTTTATTCATTCTTTTGAAACACAACTACCAATAAACTTAGAACCAGCTATTCCAAACCCTTCAATCCACTCGCAAATAGATGAATGGTTGACTAATGAAATACAGTTACAAAACAATCCCTATAAGCTTTTTCCTCAGTTAAATCCAGAACATTTACCAAATCCACCAATGAGTAACGAGAATATGGTTGAACTTCACCACTTTGGCGAAGAATTAATAGATACTGGGAATAGGATCCAAGAGATTGGGGGACAGATCTCCTGGAAATACGATGAAAGGGAACGCCGTTACTAGAATATCATCTGACAAAAGGATAGGGGATTTATGAAACTGTGGTTGTGTAATAGTAATAGTAAAATCAGTATGTGTAAAATAAATAATAAAACGGGTGTATATAGAAGCATGATATAAGGAAATTTTAGAAAGTTACAATTTTGTTTGTATATTCGTTTACGTGATTATGTGCAATTAAATTGTGACATTGGATTATTTCCTTTATACTAATTATTTATCTATAAATTAGATATCAGATGGAAAACGCTAATAATGAACCAGTTAATGAGGTTAATCAATCTGAGCAACAACCGGGGGATCAATATATGACTAGGCAGGATATAGAAAATATCGTTGCTCAAGGGATAGCTAATGCTATTCCAACAATAGTTACTCAAGGGATAGCCAACGCTATTCCAGCAATTGTTGCTGCTATTAAAAATCCAATCGAACCGCAACAAATCGTTCCTAGCAAACGCATTTCTGAAGATAACTTTAGTAATAGCGTAAATGGAGGTGGTAATCATGGTAATCATGATAATGAACCACGGAAAGCTCCTCCTCCTAAGAAAATGAAAGCTGCAACGCCTGGTTGCACTTACAAAGAATTTCTTGCATGTAAACCCACTGAGTTTGCAGGCAATGAAGGAGCGACTGCGGCACTGCGTTGGTTAGAGAAAACCGAGGCAGTAATTGCCATAAGTAAATGTGCTCAGGATGATCAGGTCATGTACGCATCAAATCTTTTCAAAGAAGGGGCGCTAGAATGGTGGAATACGGTGTTACAAGCAAAAGGAAGAAGGATGGCATATGCTATGAATTGGGAAGAATTTAAGAGCTTTGTAGAAAGAAAATTCTGTCCCGAGTATGAAAAGGAACAAATGACAAATAAGTTTCTAACCCACCGGATGGTGGATGTAGATTGTTGAGGGTATACTTCGACATTCTTCGAGTATGCTCGAGTGGTACCAACCCTGGCTTCGCCAGAGCCGGTACTTATTTCTCGTTATATTTGGGGATTAATTTCTGAAATCCGTAATATTGTCAAAGCTGCGAAACCTCGCACGATTGATGATGCAGTGGAATTAGCCAATACTCTGACTGACGAACTAGTACGGACAAGAGAAGAAAATAGAAGGAAGGAAGTAGCCCAAAAGATTACCCAAGAATTCCGTTCAGGTAACCATAACAATTTCAAGAGAGGAAGGAATGGACAATCTTCTACTAGTCCCTTTTGTAATTTTTGCAAAAGCAAGCATTTTGGAAGATGCAAAGGATATTGCAATTTTTGCAAAATTCCAGGGCATCAAGAAGAAGACTGCAGGAGGAAGAAATTTTCAGTCTGCTACAACTGTGGAGAAGCTGGACATCTTAGGCCAGATTGTCCAAAACTGAATAAACCATTTGACAATAAAGCCAAACCTGCAGAAGGAGCAAAAAGGAATGTAAGAGCCTTCCAGCTGACTACTCAAGAAGCCGAGATGATTCCAGATGTGATAGCCGGTACGTTCTTAGTTTACAACGTTTACACAAAAGTATTATTTGACTCTGGTGCAAACCAAAGTTTTATAAATACTTTACTCTGCCAAATTCTTAACTTACCGTTAACCAGCATTAGATAAATTTCTACAGTAGAAACTGCAGATGGGAATTTAGTTAAAATAAATAAGGTTCTGCAAAACGTAGAAATAGAACTTTTAAGTCATAAATTTTATGCAACCATATTGGTTGAATTCAATGTTATGTTAGGAATGAATTGATTAGTAAACAACTATGCTCGAATTATCTGTGATAAGAATTCCATAGAAATTTGTGCACCCACTGGAGAAGTAATAATGATTACAGAAGATAAGCCATGTAAACCCATAAAATTCATATCGGTAATGAAAGTTGTTAATTATGAACGAAAGTAAGGAATAGTATATATGATTTCAGTAATCATTAATACTAAAGATAAAGAACTTAAGGAATTTTTGTAGTATTCAGAATAACTAGATGTATTCCCAGAAGAGTTACAGGATTACCATCAGATAGGGATGTGGAATTTAGGATTCATCTAATTATATCAATAGCAAAGGCACCTTATCGGTTAGCACAGTATTGGTTGTTAAGAAAAAGGATGATTCGATGAGAATGTGTATTGATTATAGGGAATTGAATAAGGTTATAATTAAGAATCGATACTCATTACCTAGAATTGATGATATTCGATCAATTACAGGGAAATAGATATTTTCTAAGATCGACTTACGTTCCAGATATCATCAATTGAAAGTATAAAGACATACCTAAAACTGCTTTCAGAACTAGGAATGGTCATTATGAGTTTACAAGTCATGTCCTTCGGATTAATGAATGCACCTACAGCATTCATGGACATGATGAATAGAATCTGTAAACCATATTTGGACAAATTTGTAACTGTCTTCATTGACGATATACTTATGTATTCCAAAAAGTCAGGAAGAACATTGTCAGCACTTGCATGCACTCTTAACTTTGTTAAGAAAAGAAAAGCTTTACATCAAATTCTCAAAGTGTGAATTTTGGCTGCCAGAAGTGCAATTCTAGTTCATATGGTGAATCATGAAGGTATTCACGTAAATCCTGATAAGATATTACCAAATGAAAGGTTCCAGCAATCTGCAATGGAAATTAGGAGTTTTGTAGGTTTAGCTAGATATTATAGACGATTTATTAAGGAATTTTTTCAAGATAGCTATACCATTAACTAAGCTAACCTGTAAAACAGTTAAGTTTGAATGGAGACCTAAACAAGAAGAAGCCTTTAGGATCTTAAAGCATAAATTAACCAAAACCTAGCCTTACCAGAAGGAACAGAAGATTTTAAAGTATATGGTGATACTTCAAAACTAGGAGTTGGAGGTGTGCGTATGCAACGCAAGAAGGTAATTGCGTATGCTTCAAGACAGTTGAAAAAGAACGAAGAAACTATACCACTCATAACTTAGAATTAGGAGTCATAATTTTTGCCCTTAAAATTTGGAGACATTATCTGTGTGGAAGTAAGTTTACTGTCTATATGTATCATAAGAATTTAAGATATATATTTGGGCAAAAAGAGTTAAACATGAAGCAAAGATGATGGATGAAAATCCTAAGTGACTACGATTGTGATATTCAGTATCACGAAGAAAAGGCTGAAGACAGCTATAGATCGCCAGAAGAATTATACAGATAATAGATGAAAGCCGTTGGAGTTCGAGTTGGAGACAAAATGTAATTGAAAGTATCTCCTTGGAAAGGAGTAAGAAAGGAAAGCCAAGTCCAAGGTACATAGGATCATTTCCAGTAATCCAACGTATAGAACCAGTTGCTTATCGTTTACAACTATAAGGAGAGTTAGCTGGAGTACATGATGTATTTCATGTATCCAATCTCAAGAAATGTCTATCAAACGAATCTTTGGTAGTACCTCTCCAAGATATAAAGGTAAACGAAAAAAAATAAAATTTGTAGAGAAACCTCTTCAGATAGAAAGATAAAATTTCTCAAAACACAAACGATTAGTGTTAAATTCAAGTTAAGTGGGATTCAAAACGAGGACCTGAATACACTTGGGAACTGGAATTAGAAAAGAAGCGAAGGTATCCTCAATTATTGCAGTAAATCTCGAGGATGAGATTTTTATTAAGGTGGGGAGAATGTAACAACTCTCATCAAAAAGTCATATTTATTATTTTAATTGTCCAATAGGAAACCTTAATTAAGACACCCAAGTGATTCTGCGCAAACCCTAAAATTTTCAGAACAATCAGAATCAGGATCAGGGCCCCTAAAACCCAGGGGGGGATATTTCCTAGTTAATGATTATCTACATAACATGCTGTCAAAATTGAAATTTACGAAACTACTGACTCAGCAGGCCTAGTCCCACACGTGGCTACCCTATCAATTTTATTTATCCCTTACGGACCGTAAGGGACTATTGTTACGGTCCGTAAGCTAGTCAAAATCGGTGTATAAATAGCAGACATTGGCACTTAGTTTCTGGAGTTTGAGCGACGAGAAAATTCGTTATATTCTCTGAGTTTTGGTCCGATTACTACAAATTAACACACACGATCCCTAATTGATGCCGCAATCAGGGTAATAACTCGATCGCTATTACGATTCAACGTCCGATCGATTATAACTATCCGCTGAATTGTTAAGTATTGCACTGGTAAATCGTTGTGAGGGTTTAATCTCGTGAATTGTCGTAACTGTTGTATTAGTTACTAACCTGTTTGTGTGTGCATTGTTATTTAAAATTAGGTTAATCAAGGCTAATCAGTAGGCTTATATTCTGCTCGTTAAATCTACAATGTGAGTCATTCTCTTTTTATCAACTATTTTTACAATACCTCAAATTATTTTCAAAAGTTATAATTACAGGGACTAAGTCGTGGATATCTTGAATCACTGGCTAGTGGGGTATTGTGCACATTACTAATTTTCTCTCAGTTAGGTTCATTGACCTACTAGGGATAATCATCACTATTTAGGTTCATTAATCTAATAGTGGTATGACCATCGTCACCATTGTGACATGTCACCATTGTGACAGGATGCCAGATAAAAATAAGATAGAAGCCATTGTAATCGCTCTTATGCTGTAATTAATAACTATGCATCATTATGCAAAATAGAATGATTCACTCAGTATTTCCCGCTGACAAAACCTTTTTCAAACATGTTTCAGGTGATCTGTTATGATCTAGGAAAAGTGCCATAAAGCACTACAAGCTCAAGGAAGTGGCTCAGTATAAAATAAAGAAACATGTTTTGTAAAAATAAAAGATTTCTTCGTGAAATCAAACGATTGTAAAGTACGGGGTTTTATCCCGAGTTGTGAAATAAAATAATCGGGAAATATTTTTGCATTTAAAAAGATCCTGATGAAAACTTCCGTTGTTAAACTCAATTAATTAAATACCACGGGATTTCTGTCCCGCGGCTCCTGAAACGGGTCGAACCGGGTCGGGGGCCGTGACACGGATTATGAAAACGCGAGGTTGTTACCCGATAATCAATTGACTAATATCCAACCCTAATCCCTCCCGTGATATCTCGATTGTCAACGACACCAAGAACTTACGATTTAGAATATGATTATAACATCAATCAACAATTTACAAACAAACATTCACACACCATAATAAACAAACAAACAAACATTGCAAGTCTATTATTCTAGAAATACGAATCCAAACACAAAAGTCATAGACAAACCTTCAATTCAGGATGATCACCATAAGTTTAGCCACACATAGCTTGGTGAATCATCATAGCAATAAGTTTAATGTTCTTACGAATCAAAAACACAAACTAATCGTTTAGAAATGTTTGGAACCAAGCAAGAACAGCCAAAATCGCCCCTAGTTGCTAAGAAACTGTCCAATGATGAGATAAGTGAAAAGACACCCCAAAAACTAATTAAATGAGGCAGTTACGGTTTCTGTCGCAGCCTCCACCGTAACTTACGGTGCCACCGTAAGTTACGGTGGACATCATGTTGTTACGGTAGATCTTTCCTGAGTTACGGTAGGATTTGGTTGTTTTTCAGGGCCACCGTAAATTACGGTGGCCACCGTAATTTACGGTGGCACCCTGAATGTTGTGCTTTGTTTCCTCTTTCGTTCCACGCACGACCCGTTCATCTCCAAACCGTCCAAAGCTGCATTTTATCCCTTTTTAGCTCCCGAACCGCACCTGAAACATAAGCAACCGTAGTTATCTAATTCAAGAAAATTACATGATTAAGTGAAGGATAATTTCGTCTTTTAACATCATTAAGGGTTGTCCAATGGACCACCCGTCACATCCCCACACTTAACCGTTGCTTGTCTCAAGCAACTCATCAAACCATTTTCAAAACAAGCGATCAATGTAAACCAAGCAAAAACATGTAGTCCTTCTACTGACCCCTTTTTAACACCCAAAATAATGCACCCCTCGCTATGTCTCTCCTCTCGGTAACAAGTAAGCACTAGCAATATGAGCTAGACACACAAAGGCTAACGGGCGGTTGCACAACTATAGGCTTGTACCTAAATCGATCCTTCTCCTAACAAGTGCCAAACATGAATGCAAATCAAAGGGACTTTCAAGGTTGTAACGTGGCTAGATGTATGGGTAGGAAATGGAATATATATGAAGTAGCGAAAACTTAACCCGGTCTTTTTATTACATAATCAAATAAACAAACAACTACCAACTTAACTAATATATACAAAACAACTAAACATCATTTCTTTTTCATTGCTTTTTTTTTCTTTTCTGATTTTTTTTTAATCAAGCAAACATACAATAAAGCATCAAACATATCTACATCATACTACTAAAACACTACTACTAACACTATAAGACCGGTCAAGTTGGGTAAATTTTTAGGTAACTAGCTAAGGGGTAACAAATGATAGGCTTTTAGGCACAAAATTGGGCAACTAAATGTCCAAACCCCCGCCCCTCTCGCAACCATGCTCATATATATAACTTATGAGGTCCAACCCCCCAAATCCCACACTCACACACTAAAGACGAGGCTCCCTAAATGCCCTTATCCTCTTCGCATTCATATCCAACTAAGGACTCAAACCGTATCAAGGCACAAGTTCTAATGCACTCCCACCCGTAGCCACTCTCATCAAAGACAAATTTTATTAATTTACATGTGTGACTTCAATTCTCACCAAGAATAAAAGGGTATCAAGGGTTGCCGGTGCATCATTTGGGGTTAATCTAGGGTGTTCAAATTCTCACCTTGTTTCACTTGATTTAAAATTTTTCAAAAACTTCAAAAATTCCCCCCATCCCCACACTTGGGATACATTGACCCCAATGTATGGTTTTAGGACGCTTTGATCGCTAAACATCTTTCACATCATCCAAAAGCTTAATACTCAAACCACAAATTTCTTTTTGGATTTTTAATTTTATATTTTTTTTATGTTTTTCTTCTTTTTAAAACATGACACCACCAACTAACACCAACCCAAACATAACATCACCAACTAACACCACCCCACCGCCCAACCATAAACAAGACAAGCTAACTAAATATTCACAAAATATACAAGGAAGAAACACGACCTGACTAGTAATAGCGTGGCCCCGGAGGTCCAAAAATGGAAGACATCATGCCATTCCATTCTCCAAATGCAAATGAACCGCTACTACTCCCACCTTGTTATTGAGCTCCTTCTTGTTGGTGCGCATAATCCACATGTTGTGGATCCACAACCACCGGCCGCCCTGCGTGCCAATCTGCATGCAATCTCCTTTCTTGGTCATCATGGTATCAATTATTCATTTCTACTTCACGGGAATACGCGTGTGTGTGATTCCACGCCTCTTGACGATCAAGGTTTTGTTTCAAGGACCGCTCTATGCTTGCACTCATCATCGTGTTTTGATCAGATAACGTCCGCTCCGAACCTGACCATGATTCAAAAATGGGTGCCGAAGGACGTTGATTTTCGATAACTTCTTGCATCGTGCCCTCATAAGCCCAATTTGGCACATAAGAACGCTCCGTATAATCGTAAAAGGCACCGCCATAATCTCTACCATGACCCCCTTGGCCCAAATTTTCACCACAATGCGGCTCGTCCGCATAATCCTCATCACCACTTGGAATCTCCGCATCACTTTCCGGCTCATCTTCTTCACCCGGTAAAAGATCTCTTGCACCTACCTTTAATGCTCTCCATCTCTGCCCCTCTGACTTGAGCTTATGATACCGCTCCGATTGTGTGTATGTCCAACCAATCCCCAACTTGTCTAAGGTAAAAGGCTGATGCCTTTTTGTTGCCCCTCTATCGTAAGACATTATTGCCTTTTGCTGTTTCATCAACCCCGTGATTATTCGGCAATACGGGACGATATCTCTTCCTAACTTGTTTCGGCAAATCCATAGGTGGTTCATGATCAGATATCGGATTGGAAAACACGGAGACCCATGAAGTAGCGAATAGAGGACAGGTACTTCTGGGTACCTCACTTGCTCCTTGTCCCCCCTTCGCGGAATGACATTGAGAATACAGATTGCGAGCAACAATTTCGCTTCTATTTTTAAGTTCCTCCGGTATAAAATACCACTGTATGTACCGGGTAAAAACAGCGCTGCCAACATGTTATTCCAACGAGGATGCTTCTCCGGTTTTACCAGAAGGTCATCAAGAGTAGGTATCATGTAATCACCGGACGATAGACTGTCGTATTTTCCCAATTTCTTCAATGTGCTAAAAGACATCTCTACCGGAATCCCATTCACCATACCCGTTAGCTTCATTTGTGATGGCTTTTCATATGTGTTGCACTTGAGAGTTGCCATCCATTCTTGTATTTCGGTTATGAACAAGTTGTTTTTATCCTTATCATAGCAACTAAGCGCCCCCTCCCATCCTAGAGCGCGAAATTTAGCAAACACACCGAACGGGCTAAATTGAACCTCATTAACTTCTCTCTCGCAAATAAATGCGGCAACCTTGTTTTTCAATCTATTCATACTGTCGTGGTAGAGTGTCGGTTGCCAATGCTCCGGTTGGTCATCCAGTGGACCCGACTCCCATTTTGGCTTTTCCGCCGGGTCCAACTCCATTTCCTCATCTTCACTTTCACTTTCATCAACTCGACCCAAATATTGTCTCTTTTTCGGTTGTTGTTCCGGCCGCTTGCCCTTATCTTTAGACGAAGAAGACGAACTTGCTCCGGCTTTTTCTTTCGTTCGTACCATTTTCTACACACATTAGAGCAAACAACACAACCAAACAAAACAAAATTATACTCTTTTCTCCAAAATATCCCCACACTTGCTTGTTACTATGGTTGTAGATGTTAGTGAACCAAGAGTTTATAAATTTTTCAAAAATTGGGCATGGTGTCTCTACAATGTAGAGATTCCCAAAGGTTCACTACTTTACTATCAATCCTACATCTACAAACCATAACCATGTTCAAGTAACAAGTAACAAGTCAAAACTATGAACAAGCAAGTGAGTATGAACAAATATAAAAAATAACCTCAATCTTCACAATGCATCAACAAAACATAGTAAATAAACTTCCATACCTTATTTGAAGATGTAAGAAACACAAATGAGGCAAGAACTTCAAAAATCCCCAAAATTTTCGGGCCTAGGGTTTGTGATTCAGACCCGAAAACTTTGTTTTCTCGTAAATCTCTTGGCAAAATCAGAAACTACGTGAAAAATTAGTCAAGATAAACCTAGATTTCACTTGGTTTGGACAAGAATTGAGTGAGATATATAAGAATTAAGGTTGGAGAATGTTGGGGATCTTGTGGGGTTTAGATGAAAGTGATAGAAGAGAAGGAATGGATGAGAAAGATGAAGGGGAATCGTGTGGATGGGGCTTGCTCACGTGATCTGATGTTGTTTATTATATATATATATATATATATTATAATGCAGAAACAAGATCGCCCCTTACTGTCGCCAGGTCCACCGTAAATTACGGTGTGGACCGTAAATTACGGAGGAGGCTGGCAAAGAAATTCCACCGTAACTCAGGGGGTTCCTGCCGTAACACTCTAAAATTTTGATTCCCCACCGTTAATTACGGTGCCACCGTAACTTACGGTGGCACCTGGGCATCTCTTTTTCTGCTGAAAAATGCTATTTTTAAGTATATTTTTTATATTTTTTTTTAGTTTTTTGATTTTTTTATGTTTTTAAATTTTTTAAAAAACGTGTAAAAATCACCCTACCCCCTCGAAAGTCCCGTGTTGTCCTCAACACGATGTTAGATTATTTCGTGACCCGAATATCCCCACACTTGTTTCAAACACGGATTTCAAGGAAATACAGTAATTGTGCAAACTGTACAAAACAAAACAAAACCAAATGCTACTATTTACACTACCAAACCTGGGCCTCTCATGGTTGTTCCTTATCGACCGGGCTTAGAATGTAGCCCACTTTGTCAAGCTCCAAGTTGTTTATGTCGTGCCCCTCCAAGTATGGTTTCAACCGGTGACCGTTCACCGTTTGTTGTTTAAGTGTTTGCTCATCTTGGATGTCTACGTCACCAAACCTTCCAACTCGCCGAACAACATACGGGCCCATCCATTTACTTTTAAGCTTGCCCGCAAACATCTTAAGTCTTGAGTTGTACAACCAAACTTTTTGACCCACTTCAAATGTTTTCTTTCTCAATTTTGCATCATGTACCTTCTTGAGTTTATCTTTATACGCCGATGCACATTCATACGCCTCGTCTCTAATCTCTTCAATTTCGCTTAATTGCAACTTCCTTATCCTCCCCGCTTCTTCGTAATCCGCATTCACCGTCTTAATTGCCTAATGTGCCCGATGTGCTAACTCCATTGGCAAATGACAACCCTTTCTATAAACCATCCGGTAAGGTGTTGTGCCAATCGGAGTTTTGTAGGCCGTTCGGTATGCCCACAACGCATCATCCAACTTACTCGACCAATCCTTCCTATCCGTTCTAACCGTCTTCATGAGGATTTCTTTGATTTGACGGTTGGACACTTCAACTTGTCCACTCGTTTGCGGATGGTAAGGTGTGGCAATCCGATGATTCACGCTATACCTCTTCAATAATTTCCTGAAATTGAAGTTCTTGAAATGTGAACCTCCGTCACTTATGATAACCCTCGGAATACCAAAGCGAGAAAAGATGTTGGATTGAACAAATTTACAAACAACCGAATGGTCGTTTGTGCGTGTTGCAATAGCTTCAATCCACTTCGAGACGTAATCCACCGCTACCAAAATATATAGAAAGCCATTCGAATTCGGGAAGGGACCCATAAAGTCTATACCCCAAACATCGAATATTTCCACAACCAAGATTGGTTGTAATGGCATCTCATCCCTCTTCGATATGCTTCCCATCTTTTGACAATTTATGCAATTTCTAGCGAACTCACATGCATCCTTGAAAATTGTGGGCCAATAAAACCCACATCAGAGAACTCGGTATCCCGTTTTATGCCCACTAAAGTGACCTCCACATGCGGATGAATGAGCATGGGTCAAAATTTCCAACACTTCCGTTTCGGGCACACACCTCCTAATAACTTGATCCGACCCTATCTTGAAAAGATCCGGTTCATCCCAAATGTATTGCTTCACTTGGACCATAAATTGTTGTCGTCGCTTCTTGGTTCAATGACTTGGGATGGAACCCGTGGCTAAGTAATTGACATAGTGAGCATACCACGGTGCAACAAAGGTGGAAATGGCTAAGAGTTGCTCGTCGAGAAACGTTTCATTTATTTCACTATCATCGTCGATCCCTTCTACCGGAATCCGAGATAAGTGATCCGCCACTACGTTTTCACTTCCCTTTTTATCTCGGATCTCTAAATCGAACTCTTGTAATAACAACACCCACCGAATTAAACGGGGCTTCACATCCTTCTTCTCCATCAAATATCGGACCGCACTATGATCCGAATAAACCACCACTTTGCTCCCCCAAATATAAGCACGAAACTTATCCAAAGCATACACCACCGCTAATAACTCCTTTACGGTTGTGGTGTAATTGAGTTGCGCTTCGGATAAGGTCTTGCTTGCATAGTAAATCACCACCGGCTTTCTATCAACCCGTTGACCCAAAACTGCACCGATAGTAGTGTCGCTTGCATCACACATTATTTCAAACGGCTTTGACCAATCCGGTGGTTGCGAAAACACTTGACAACCTCCTAGAAGCAGCTTTTCTTGCCACCAGACCTTTTTCTCCATCAATTAGGAATCTGATGCCGTCACTAAACACATTCCTTAAATTGTAGGTATTTGTTGAGTGTTTTTTTTTGGTGTCTAATACGCATATATATCACCATTGCCCTTGATTTCCTTGACTGTATATCTCTTAAATATCAACATATACACGTGTGATTTAGTTTACGAAGATTTTTCAATGCCGAGAACCTCGATCAGAGAGTAAAAAAGGCATAAGGTTCACAATGGTGTAAAATTAAAATGGGATATACTAGGCTAGGATTCGAGTTACAGGAACAAGGGCCAAACCAACCACCGAAGAATGGAATCGTCGAGCGAAAACACTTGACATCCTCCTAGAAGCAGCTTTTCTTGCCACCCGACCTTTCTCCATCAATTAGGAATCTGATGCCGTCACTAAACACATTCCTTAAATTGTAGCCATTTGTTGAGTGTTTTTTTGGTGTCTAATTCGCATATATATCACCATTGCCCTTGAATTACTTGACTGTGTATCTCTTAAATATCAACATATACACTTGTGATTTAGTTTACGAAGATTTTTCAATGCCGAGAACCTCGATTAGAGAGTAAAAAAGGCGTAAGGTTCACAACGGTGTAAGATTAAAATGGGATATACCGGGATAGGATTCGACTTACACGAACAAGTGCCAAACCAACCACCCAAGAATGGAATCGTCGAGCGAAAACACTTGACAACCTCCTAGAAGCAGCTTTTCTTGCTACCAGACCTTTCTCCATCAATTAAGAATCTGATGCCGTCACTAAACACATTCATTAAATTGTAGCCATTTGTTGGGTGTTTTTTTTGGTGTCTAATCCGCATATATATCACCATTGCCCTTGATTTTCTTGACTGTATATCTCTTAAGTGTCAACATATACACGTGTAATTTAGTTTACGAAGATTTTTCAATGCCGAGAACCTCGATCAGAGAGTAAAAAAGGCGTAAGGTTCACAATAATGTAAAATTAAAATGGGATATACCGGGCTAGGATTCGAGTTACAGGAACAAGGGCCAGCAGCTTTTCTTGCCACCAGACCTTTCTCCATCAATTAGGAATCTGATGCCCTCACTAAACACATTCCTTAAATTGTAACCATTTGTTGAGTGTTTTTTTTGGTGACTAATCCGCATATATATCACCATTGCCCTTGATTTTCTTGACTGTATATCTCTTAAATATCAACATATACACGTGTGATTTAGTTTACGGAGATTTTTCAATGCCGAGAACCTCGATCAGAGAGTAAAAAAGGCGTAAGGTTCACAACGGTGTAAAATTAAAATGGGATATACTGGGCTAGGATTCGAGTTACAGGAACAAGGGCCAAACCAACCACCCAAGAATGGATTCGTCGAGCGAAAACACTTGACAACCTCCTAGAAGCAGCTTTTCTTGCCACCAGACCTTTCTCCATCAATTAGGAATCTGATGACATCACTAAACACATTCTTTAAATTGTAGCCATTTGTTGAGTGTTTTTTTGTGTCTAATCCGCATATATATCACCATTGCCCATGATTTTCTTGACTGTATATCTCTTAAATATCAACATATACACGTGTGATTTAGTTTACGAAGATTTTTCAATGCCGAGAACCTCGATCAGAGAGTAAAAAAGGCATAAGGTTCACAATGGTGTAAAATTAAAATGGGATATACTGGGCTAGGATTCGAGTTACAGGAACAAGGGCCAAACCAACCACCTAAGAATGGAATCATCGAGCGAAAACACTTGACATCCTCCTAGAAGCAGCTTTTCTTGCCACCAGACCTTTCTCCATCAATTAGGAATCCGATGCCGTCACTAAACACATTCCTTAAATTGTAGCCATTTGTTGAGTGTTTTTTTTTGGTGTCTAATTCGCATATATATCACCATTGCCCTTGATTTTCTTGACTGTATATCTCTTAAATGTCAACATATACACGTGTGATTTAGTTTACGAAGATTTATCAATGCCGAGAACCTCGATCAGAGAGTAAAATAGGCTTAAGGTTCACAATGGTGTAAGATTAAAATGGGATATACCGGGCTAGGATTCGAGTTACAGGAACAAGGGCCAAACCAACCACCCAAGAATGGAATCGTCGAGCGAAAACACTTGACAACCTCCTAGAAGCAGCTTTTCTTGCCACCAGAGCTTTGTCCATCAATTAGGAATCAGATGCCGTCGCAAAACGCATTCCTTAAATTGTAGCCATTTGTTGAGTTTTTTTTGGTGTCTAATCCGCATATATATATATATATAACCATTGCCCTTGATTTTCTTGACTGTATATCTCTTAAACGTCAACATATACACGTGTGATTTAGTTTACGAAGATTTTTCAATGCCGAGAACCTCGATCAGAGAGTAAAAAAGGCGTAAGGTTCACAATGGTGTAAAATTAAAATGGGATATACCGGGCTAGGATTCGAGTTACAGGAACAAGGGCTAAACCAACCACCCAAGAATGGAATCGTCGAGCGAAAACATTTGACAACCTCCTAGAAGCAGTTTTTCTTACCACCAGACCTTTCTCTATCAATTAGGAATCTGAAGCCGTCACTAAACACATTCATTAAATTGTAGCCATTTGTTGGGTGTTTTTTTTTGTGTCTAATCCGCATATATATCACCATTGCGCTTGATTTTCTTGACTGTATATCTCTTAAGTGTCAACATATACACGTGTGATTTAGTTTACGAAGATTTTTGAATGCCGAGAACCTCTATCAGAGAGTAAAAAAGGCGTAAGGTTCACAATAATGTAAAATTAAAATGGGATATACCGGGCTAGGATTCGAGTTACAGGAACAAGGGCCAAACCAACCACCCAAGAATGGAATCGTCGAGCGAAAACACTTGACAACCTCCTAGAAGCAGCTTTTCTTGCCACCAGACCTTTCTCCATCAATTAGGAATCTGATGCCGTCACTAAACACATTCCTTAAATTGTATCCATTTGTTGAGTGTTTTTTTTTTGGTGTCTAATCCGCATATATATCACCGTTACCCTTGATTTTCTTGACTGTATATCTCTTAAATATCAACATATACACGTGTGATTTAGTTTACTAAGATTTTTCAAGGCCGAGAACCTCGATCAGAGAGTAAACAAGGCGTAAGGTTCACAACGGTGTAAAATTAAAATTGGATATACCGGGCAAGGATTCGAGTTACAGGAACAATTGCCAAACCAACCACCCAAGAATGGAATCGTCGAGCGAAAACACTTGACAACCTCCTAGAAGCAGCTTTTCTTTCCACCAGACCTTTTTCCATCAATTAGGAATCTGATGCCGTCACTAAACACATTCCTTAAATTGTAGCCATTTGTTGAGTGTTTTTTTGATGTCTAATCCGCATATATATCACCATTGCCCTTGATTTTCTTGACTGTATATCTCTTAAATATCAACATATACACGTGTGATTTAGTGTACGAAGATTTTTCAATGCCGAGAACCTCAATCAGAGAGTAAAAAAGGCGTAAGGTTCACAACGGTGTAAAATTAAAATGGGATATACCGGACTAGGATTCGAGTTACACGAACAAGTGCCAAACCAACCACCCAAGAATGGAATCGTCGAGCGAAAACACTTGACAACCTCCTACAAGAAGCTTTTCTTGCCACCAGACCTTTCTCTATCAATTAGGAATCTGATGCCGTCACTAAACACATTCCTTAAATTGTAGCCATTTTTGAGTGTTTTTTTGGTGTCTAATCCGCATATATATCACCATTGCCCTTGATTTTATTGACTGTATATCTCTTAAATATCAACATACACACTTGTGATTTAGTTTACGAAGATTTTTCAATGCCGACAACCTCGATTAGAGAGTAAAAAAGGCGTAAGGTTCACAACGGTGTAAAATTAAAATGGGATATACCGGGATAGGATTCGACTTACACGAACAAGTGCCAAACCAACCACCCAAGAATGGAATCGTCGAGCGAAAACACTTGACAACCTCCTAGAAGCAGCTTTTCTTGCCACCACACCTTTCTCCAACAATTATGAATCTCATGCCGTCACTAAACACACTCATTAAATTGTAGCCATTTGTTGGGTGTTTTTTTTGGTGTCTAATCCGCATATATATCACCATTGCCCTTGATTTTCTTGACTGTATATCTCTTAAGTGTCAACATATACACGTGTGATTTAGTTTACGAAGATTTTTCAATGCCGAGAACCTCTATCAGAGAGTAAAAAAGGCGTAAGGTTCACAACAATGTAAAATTAAAATGGGATATACCGGGCTAGAATTCGAGTTACAGGAACAAGGGCCAAAGCAACCACCCAAGAATGGAATCGTCGAGCGAAAACACTTGACAACCTCCTAGAAGCAGCTTTTCTTGCCACCAGACCTATCTCCATCAATTAGAAATCTGATGCCGTCACTAAACACATTCCTTAAATTGTATCCATTTGTTGAGTGTTTTTTTTTGGTGACTAATCCGCATATATATCACCATTACCCTTGATTTTCTTGACTGTATATCTCTTAAATATCAACATATACACGTGTGATTTAGTTTACGAAGATTTTTCAATGCCGAGAACCTCGATCAGAGAGTAACAAAGGCGTAAGATTCACAACGGTGTAAAATTAAAATGGGATATACCGGGCTAGGATTCGAGTTACTGGAACAAGTGCCAAACCAACCACCCAAGAATGGAATCGTCGAGCGAAAACACTTGACAACCTCCTAGAAGCAGCTTTTCTTGCCACCAGACCTTTCTCCATCAATTAGGAATCTGATGACGTCACTAAACACACTCCTTAAATTGTAGCCATTTGTTGAGTGTTTTTTTTGGTGTCTAATCCGCATATATATCACCATTGCCCTTGATTTTCTTGACTGTATATCTCTTAAATATCACCATATACACGTGTGATTTAGTTTCCGAAGATTTTTCAATGCCAAGAACCTCGATCAGAGAGTAAAAAAGGCGTAAGGTTCACAATGGTGTAAAATTAAAATGGGATATACCGGGCTAGGATTCGAGTTAAACGAACAAGTGCCAAACCAACCACCCAAGAATGGAATCGTCGAGCGAAAACACTTGACAACCTCCTAGAAGCAGCTTTTCTTGCCACCAGACCTTTCTCCATCAATTAAGAATCTGATGCCGTCACTAAACACATTCCTTAAACTGTAGCCATTTGTTGAGTGTTTTTTTTGGTGTCCAATCCGCATATATATCACTGTTGCCCTTGATTTTCTTGACTGTATATCTCTTAAATATCAACATATACATGTGTGATTTAGTTTACGAAGAATTTTCAATGCCGAGAACCTCGATCAGAGAGTAAAAAAGGCGTAAGGTTCACAATGGTGTAAAATTAAAATGGGATATACTGGGCTAGGATTCAAGTTACAGTAACAAGGGTCAAACCAACCACCCAAGAATGGAATCGTCGAACGAAAACACTTGACAACCTCCTTGAAGCAGCTTTTCTTGCCACCAGACCTTTTCTCCAATAATTAGGAATCTGATGCCGTCACTAAACACATTCCTTAAATTGTAGCCATTTGTTGAGAGATTTTTTTTGGTGTCTAATCCGCATATATATCACCATTGCCCTTGATTTTCTTGATTGTATATCTCTTAAATATCAACATATACACGTGTGATTTAGTTTACGAAGATTTTTCAATGCCGAGAACCTCGATCAGAGAGTAAAAAAGGCGTAAGGTTCACAATGGTGTAAGATTAGAATGGGATATGCCGGGCTAGGATTCGAGTTACAGGAACAAGGGCCAAACCAACCACCCAAGAATGGAATCGTCGAGCGAAAATACTTGACAACCTCCAAGAAGCAGCTTTTCTTGCCACCAGACCTTTCTCCATCAATTCGGAATTTAATGCCATCACTAAACACATTCCTTAAATTGTAGCCATTTGTTGAGTGTTTTATTTTTTGGTGTATAATCCGCATATATATCACCATTGCCCTTGATTTTATTGACTGTATATCTCTTAAATGTCAACATATACACGTGTGATTTAGTTTACGAAGATTTTTCAATGCCGAGAACCTCGATCAGAGAGTATAAAAGAAGTAAGGTTCACAATGGTGTAAAATTAAAATGGGATATACCGGGCTAGGATTCGAGTTACAGGAACAAGGGCCAAACCAACCACCCAAGAATGGAATCGTCGAGGGAAAACACTTGACAACCTCCTTGAAGTAGCTTTTCTTGCCATCAGACCTTTCTCCATCAATTAGGAATCTGTTGCCGTCACTAAACACATTCCTTAAATTGTAGCCATTTGTTGAGTGTTTTTTTTTGGTGTCTAATCCGCATATATGTCACCATTGCCCTTGATTTTCTTGACTGTATATCTCTTAAATATCAACATATACACGTGTGATTTAGTTTACGAAGATTTTTCAATGCCGAGAACCTCGATCAGAGAGTAAAAAAGGCGTAAGGTTCACAATGGTGTAAGATTAAAAAGGGATATACCGGGCTAGAATTCGATTAACAGGAACAAGGGCCAAACCAACAACCCAAGAATGAAATCGTCGAGCGATAACACTTGACAACCTCCTAGAAGCAGCTTTTCTTACCACCAGACCTTTCTCCATCAATTAGGAATCTGATGCCGTCACTAAACAAATTCCTTAAATTGTAGCCATTTGTTGAGTGTTTTTTTGGTGTCTAATCCGCATATATATCACCATTGCCCTTGATTTTCTTGACTGTATATCTCTTAAATATCAACATATACACGTGTGATTTAGTTTACGAAGATTTTACAATGCTGAGAACCTAGATCAGAGAGTAAAAAAGGCGTAAGGTTCACAATGGTGTAAAATTAAAATGGGATATACCGGGCAAGGATTCGAGTTAAAGGAACAAGGGCCAAACCAACCACCCAAGAATGGAATCGTCGAGCGAAAACACTTGACAACCTCCTAGAAGCAGCTTTTCTTGCCACCAGACCTTTCTCCATCAATTAGGAATCTGATGCCGTCACTAAACACATTCCTTAAATTGTAGCCATTTGTTGAGTGTTTTTTTTGGTGTCTAATCCGCATATATATCACCATTGCCCTTGATTTCTTGACTGAATATCTCTTAAATGTCAACATATACACGTGTGATTTAGTTTACGAAGATTTTTCAATGCCGAGAACCTCGATCAGAGAGTAAAAAGGCGTAAGGTTCACATTGGTGTAAAATTAAAATGGGATATACTGGGCTAGGATTCGAGTTACAGGAACAAGGGCCAAACCAACCACCCAAGAATGGAATCGTCGAGCGAAAACACTTGATAACCTCCAAGAAGCAGCTTTTCTTGCCACCAGACCTTTCTCCATCAATTAGGAATTTAATGCCATCACTAAACACATTCCTTAAATTGTAGCCATTTGTTGAGTGTTTTTTTTTGGTGTCTAACCCGCATATATATCACCATTGCCCTTGATTTTATTGACTGTATATCTCTTAAATGTCAACATATACACGTGTGATATAGTTTACGAAGATTTTTCAATGCCGAGAACCTCGATCAGAGAGTAAAAAAGGCGTAAGGTTCACAACGGTGTAAAATTAAAATGGGATATACCGGGCTAGGATTCGAGTTACAGGAACAAGTGCCAAACCAACCACCCAAGAATGGAATCGTCGAGCGAAAACACTTGACAACCTCCTAGAAGAAGCTTTTCTTGCCACCAGACCTTTCTCCATCAATTAGGAATCTGATGCCGTCACTAAACACATTCCTTAAATTGTAGCCATTTGTTGAGTGTTTTTTTTGGTGTCTAATCCGCATATATATCACCATTGCCCTTGATTTTCTTGACTGTATATCTCTTAAATGTCAACATATACACGTGTGATTTAGTTTACGAAGATTTTTCAATGCTGAGAACCTCGATCAGAGAGTATAAAAGAAGTAAGGTTCACAATGGTGTAAAATTAAAATGGGATATACCGGGCAAGGATTCGAGTTAAAGGAACAAGGGCCAAACCAACCACCCAAGAATGGAATCGTCGAGCGAAAACACTTGACAACCTCCTAGAAGCAGCTTTTCTTGCCACCAGACCTTTCTCCATCAATTAGGAATCTGATGCCGTCACTAAACACATTCCTTAAATTGTAGCCATTTGTTGAGTGTTTTTTTTGGTGTCTAATCCGCATATATATATCACCGTTGCCCTTGATTTTCTTGACTGTATATCTCTTAAATGTCAACATATACACGTGTGATTTAGTTTACGAAGATTTTTCAATGCCGAGAACCTCGATCAGAGAGTAAAAAAGGCGTAAGGTTCACATTGGTGTAAAATTAAAATGGGATATACCGGGCTAGAATTCGAGTTACAGGAACAAGGGCCAAACCAACAACCCAAGAATGGAATCGTCGAGCGATAACACTTGACAACCTCCTAGAAGCAGCTTTTCTTGCCACCAGACCTTTCTCCATCAATTAGGAATCTGATGCCGTCACTAAACAAATTCCTTAAATTGTAGCCATTTGTTGAGTGTTTTTTTTTGGTGTCTAACCCGCATATATATCACCATTGCCCTTGATTTTATTGACTGTATATCTCTTAAATGTCAACGTACACACGTGTGATATAGTTTACGAAGATTTTTCAATGTCGAGAACCTCGATCAGAGAGTAAAAAAGGCGTAAGGTTCACAATGGTGTAAAATTAAAATGGGATATACCGGGCTGGGATTCGAGTTATAGGAACAAGTGCCAAACCAACCACCCAAGAATGGAATTGTCGAGCGAAAACACTTGACAACCTCCTAGAAGCAGCTTTTCTTGCCACCAGACCTTTCTCCATCAATTAGGAATCTGATGCCGTCACTAAACACATTCCTTAAATTGTAGCCATTTGTTGAGTGTTTTTTTTGGTGTCTAATCCGCATATATATGTCACCGTTGCCCTTGATTTCTTGACTGAATATCTCTTAAATGTCAACATATACACGTGTGATTTAGTTTACGAAGATTTTTCAATGCCGAGAACCTCGATCAGAGAGTAAAAAAGGCGTAAGGTTCACATTGGTGTAAAATTAAAATGGGATATAGTGGGCTAGGTTTCGAGTTACAGGAACAAGGGCAAAACCAACAACCCAAGAATGAAATCGTCGAGCAAAAACACTTGACAACCTCCTAGAAGCAGCTTTTCTTGCCACCAGACCTTTCTCCATCAATTAGGAATCTGATGCCGTCACTAAACACATTCCTTAAATTGTAGCCATTTGTTGAGTGTTTTTTTGGTGTCTAATCCGCATATATATCACCATTGCCCTTGATTTTCTTGACTGTATATCTCTTAAATATCAACATATACACGTGTGATTTAGTTTACGAAGGTTTTTCAATGCTGAGAACCTCGATCAGAGAGTAAAAAAGGCGTAAGGTTCACAATGGTGTAAAATTAAAATGGGATATACCGGGCAAGGATTCGAGTTAAAGGAACAAGGGCCAAACCAACCACCCAAGAATGGAATCGTCGAGCAAAAACACTTGACAACCTCCTAGAAGCAGCTTTTCTTGCCACCACACCTTTCTCCATCAATTAGGAATCTGATGCCGTCACTAAACACATTCCTTAAATTGTAGCCATTTGTTGAGTGTTTTTTTTTGGTGTCTAATCCGCATATATATCACCATTGCCCTTGATTTCTTGATTGAATATCTCTTAAATGTTAACATATACACGTGTGATTTAGTTTACGGAGATTTTTCAATGCCGAGAACCTCGATCAGAGAGTAAAAAAGGCGTAAGGTTCACATTGGTGTAAAATTAAAATGGGATATAGTGGGCTAGGTTTCGAGTTACAGGAACAAGGGCAAAACCAATCACCCAAGAATGGAATAATCGAGCAAAAACACTTGACAACCTCCTAGAAGCAGCTTTTCTTACCACCAGACCTTTCTCCATCATTTAGGAATCTAATGCCATCACTAAACACATTCCTTAAATTTTAGCCATATGTTGAGTGTTTTTTTTTTTTTGGTTTCTAATCCGCATATATATCACCATTGCCCTTGATTTTCTTGACTGTATATCTCTTAAATGTCAAGATATACACGTGTGCTTTAGTTTACAAAGATTTTTCAATGCCGAGAACCTCGATTAGAGATTAAAAAAGTCGTAAGATTCACAATGGTGTAAAATTAAAATGGGATATACTGGGCTAGGATTCGAGTTACAGGAATAATGGCCAAACCAACCACCCAAGAATGGAATCGTCGAGCGAAAAAACTTGACAACCTCCTGGAAGCAGCTTTTCTTGCCACCAGACAATTTTCTATCAATTAGGAATCTGATGCCGTCACTAAACACATTCCTTAAATTCTAGCCATTTGTTGAGTGTTTTTTTTTGTGTCTATTTGTTGAGTGATTTTTTTTGGTGTCAAATCCGCATATATATCACCATGGCCATTGATTTTCTTGACTGTATATCTTTTAAATATCAACATATACACGTGTGATTTAGTTTACGAAGATTTTTCAATGTCGAGAACCTCGATCAGAAAGTAAAAAAGGCACCAGGTTCACAATTGTGTAAAATTAAAATGGGATATACCGGGCTAGGATTCGAGTTACACGAACAAGGGCCAAACCAACCACCCAAGAATGGAATCGTCGAGCGAAAACACTTGACAACCTCCTAGAAGCAGCTTTTCTTACCACCACACCTTTATCCATCAATTAGGAATCTGATGCCGTCACTAAACACATTCCTTAAATTGTAGCCATTTGTTGAGTGATTTTTTTTTTGGTGTTTAATCCGCATATATATCACCATTGCCCTTGATTTTCATGACTGTATATCTCTTAAATATCAACATATACACATGTGATTTTTCAATGCCTAGAACCTCGATCAGAGAGTAAAAAAGGCGTAAGGTTCACAATGGTGTAAGATTAAAATGAGTTATACCAGGATAGGATTCGAGTTACAGGAAAAAGGGCCAAACCAACCACCCAAGAATGGAATCGTCGACCGAAAACATTTAACAACCTCCTAGAAGCAGCTTTTCTTGCAACCAGACCTTTCTCCATCAATTAGGAATCTGATGCCGTCACTAAACACATTCCTTAAATTGTAGCCATTTGTTGAGTGTTTTTTTTTGGTGTCTAATCTGCATATATATCACCATTGCCTTTTATTTTCTTGACTGTATATCTCTTAAATATCAACATATACACGTGTGATTTAGTTTATGAAGTTTTTTCAATGCCGAGAAACTCGATCAGAGAGTAAAAAAGGCATAAGGTTCACAATGGTGTAAAATTAAAATGGGATATACCGGGCTAGGATTCGAGTTACAGGAACAAGGGCCAAACCAACCACCCAAGAATGGAATCGTCGAGCAAAATCACTTGACAACCTCCTTGAAGCAGCTTTTCTTACCACCAGACCTTTCTCCATCAATTAGGAATCTGATGCCGTCACTAAACACATTCCTTAAATTGTAGCCAATTGTTGAGTGTTTTTTTTTTGGTGTCTAATCCACATATATATCACCATTGCCCTTGATTTTCTTGACTGTATATCTCTTAAATATCAACATATACACGTGTGATTTAGTTTACGAAGATTTTTCAATGCCGAGAACCTCGATCAGAGAGTAAAAAGGGCGTAAGGTTCACAATGGTGTAAGATTAAAATGGGATATACCGGGCTAGGATTCGAGTTACAGGAACAGGGGCCAAACTAACCACCCAAGAATGGAATCGTCGAGCGAAAACACTTGACAACCTCCTTAAAGCAGCATTTCTTGCCACCAGTGCTTTATCCATCAATTAGGAATCTGATGCCGTCACTAAACACATTCCTTGAATTGTAGCCATTTGTTGAGTGAATTTTTTAGGTGTCCAATCCGCGTATATATCACCATTACCCTTGATTTTCTTGACTGTATATCTCTTAAATATCAACACATGCACGTGTGATTTAGTTTACGAAGATTTTTCAATGCCGACAACCTCGATCAGAGAGTAAAAAAGGCGCATGGTTCACAATGGTGTAAGATTAAAATGGGGTATACCAGGCTAGGATTCGAGTTACAGGAAAAAGGGCCAAACCAACCACCCAAGAATGGAATCGTCGAACGAAAACATTTAACAACCTCCTAGAAGTACCTTTTTCTTGCCACCAGACCTTTCTCCATCAATTAGGAATCTGATGCCATCACTAAACACATTCCTTAAATTGTAGCAATTTGTTGAGTGTTTTTTTTGCTGTCTAATCCCTATATATATATCACCATTGCCCTTGATTTTGTTGACTGTATATCTCTTAAATGTCAACATATACACGTGTGATTTAGTTTACGAAGATTTTTCAATTCCGAGAACCTCTATCAGAGAGTAAAAAAGGCGTAAGGTTCACAATGGTATAAAATTAAAATGGGATATACCGGGCTAGGATTCGAGTTACAGGAACAAGGGCCAAACCAACCACCCATGAATGGAATCGTCGAGCGAAAACAGTTGACAACCTCCTAGAAGCAGCTTTTCTTACCACCAGACCTTTCTCCATCAATTAGGAATCTGTTGCCGTCACTAAACACATTCCTTAAATTGTAGCCATTTGTTGAGTGTTTTCTTTTTGGTGTCTATTCCGAATATATATCACCATTACCCTTTATTTTCTTGACTGTATATCTCTTAAATATCAACATATACACGTGTGATTTAGTTTACGAAGTTTTTTCAATGCCGAGAAACTCGATCATAGAGTGAAAAAGGCATAAGGTTCACAATGGTGTCAAATTAAAATGGGATATACCGGGCTAGGATTCGAGTTACAGGAACAAGGGCCAAACCAACCACCCATGAATGGAATCGTCAAGCGAAAACACTTGACAACCTCCTTGAAGCAGCTTTTCTTACCACCAGACCTTTCTCCATCAATTAGGAATCTGATGCGTCACTAAACACATTCCGTAAATTGTAGCTATTTGTTGAGGTTTTTTTTTGTCTAATCCGCATATATATCACCATTTCCCTTGATTTTCTTGACTGTATATCTCTTAAATATCAACATATACACGTGTGATTTAGTTTACGAATATTTTTCAATGCCAAGAACCTTGATCAGAGAGTAAAAAAGGCGTAAGGTTCACAATGGTGTAAGATTAAAATGGGATATATCTGGCTAGGATTCGAGTTACAGGAACAGTGGCCTAACCAACCACCTAAGAATGGAATCGTCGAGCGAAAACATTTGACAACCTCCTAGAAGCAGCTTTTCTTACCACCAGAGCTTACTCCATCCATTAGGAATCTGATGCCGTCACTAAACACATTCCTTGAATTGTAGCCATTTGTTGAGTGATTTTTTTAGGTCTCTAATCCGCGTATATATCACCATTGCCCTTGATTTTCTTGACTGTATATCTCTTAAATGTCAACATATATACGTGTGATTTAGTTTACGAAGATTTTTCAATGCCGAGAACCTCGATCAGAGAGTAAAAAAGACGTAAGGTTCACAATGGTGTAAAATTAAAATGGGATATACCGGGCTAGGATTCGAGTTACAGGAACAAGGGCCAAACCAACCACCCAAGAATGGAATTGTCGAGCGAAAACACTTGACAACCTCCTAGAAGTAGCTTTTCTTGCCACCAGACCTTTCTCCATCAATTAGGAATCTGATGCCGTCACTAAACACATTCCTTGAATTGTAGCCATTTGTTGAGTGATTTTTTTTGCTGTCTAATCCGCATATATATCACCATTGCCCTTGATTTTCTTGACTGTATATCTCTTAAATGTCAACATATACACGTGTGATTTAGTTTACGAAAAATTTTCAATGCCGAGAACCTCTATCAGAGAGTAAAAAAGGCATAAGGTTCACAATGGTGTAAAATTAAAATGGGATATACCAGGCTAGGATTCGAGTTACAAGAACAAGGGCCAAACCAACCACCCAAGAATGGAATCGTCGAGCGAAAAGACTTGACAACCTCCTAGAAGCACCTTTTCTTACCACCAGACCTTTCTCTATCAATTAGGAATCTGATGCCGTCACTAAACACATTCCTTAAATTGTAGCCATTTGTTGAGTGTTTTTTTCCGGTGTCTAATCCGCATATATATCACCATTGCCCTTGATTTTCTTGACTGTATATCTCGTAAATGTCAACATATACACCTGTGATTTAATTTACGAAGATTTTTCAATGCCGAGAACCTCGATCAGAGAGTAAAAAAGGCGTAAGGTTCACAATGGTGTAAAATTAAAATGGGATATACCGGGCTAGGATTCGAGTTACAGGAACAAGGGCCAAACCAACCACCCAAGAATGGAATCGTCGAGCGAAAACACTTGACAACCTCCTAGAAGCAGCTTTTCTTACCACCAGACCTTTCTCCATCAATTAGGAATCTGATGCCGTCACTAAACACATTCCTTAAATTGTAGCCATTTGTTGAGTGTTTTTTTTTGGTGTCTAATCCGCATATATATATCACCATTGCCCTTGATTTTCTTGACTGTGTATCTCTTAAATGTCAACATATACACGTGTGATTTAGTTTACGAAGATTTTTCAATGCCGAGAACTTCGATCAGAGAGTAAAAAAGGCGTAAGGTTCATAATGGTGTAAAATTAAAATGGGATATACCGGGCTAGGATTCGAGTTACAGGAACAAGGGCCAAACCAACCACCCCAAGAATGGAATCGTCGAGCGAAAACACTTGACAACTTCCTAGAAGCAGCTTTTCTTACCACCAGACCTTTCTGTATCAATTAGGAATCTGATGTCGTCACTAAACACATTCCTTAAATTGTAGCCATTTGTTGAGTGTTTTTTTTGGTGTCTAATCCGCATACATATCACCATTGCCCTTGCTTTTCTTGACTGTATATCTCTTCAATATAAACATATACACGTGTGATTTAGTTTACGAAGAATTTTCAAAGCCGAGAAACTCGATCAAAGAGTAAAAAAGGCGTAAGGTTCACAATGGTGTAAGATTAAAATGGGATATACCGGGATAGGATTTGAGTTACAGGAACAAGGCCCAAACCAACCACCCCAGAGTGGAATCGTCGTGCGAAAACACTTGACAACCTCCTAGAAGCAGCTTTTCTTACCACCAGACATTTCTCCATCAATTAGGAATCTGATGCCATCTAAACACATTCCTTAAATTGTAGCCGTTTGTTGAGCATTTTTTTTTTGGTGTCCAATCCGCATATATATCACCATTGCCCTTGATTTTGTTGACTGTATATCTCGTAAATGTCAACATATACACGTGTGATTTAGTTTACGAAGATTTTTCAATGCCGAGAACCTCGATCAGAGAGTAAAAAAGGCGTAAGGTTCACAATGGTGTAAGATTAAAATGTGATATACCGGGCTAGGATTCGATTTACAGGAACAAGGGCCAAACCAACCACCCAAAAAAGGAATCGTCGAGCGAAAACACTTGACAACCTCCTGGAAGCAGCTTTTCTTGCCACCAGACCTTTCTCCATCAATTAGGAATCTGATGCCGTCACTAAACACATTCCTTAAATTGTAGCCATTTGTTGAGTGTTTTTTTTGGTGTCTAATCCGCATATATATCACCATTGCCCTTGATTTTCTTGACTGTATATCTCGTAAATGTCAACATATACACCTGTGATTTAGTTTACGAAGATTTTTCAATGCCGAGAACCTCGATCAGAGAGTAAAAAAGGCGTAAGGTTCACAATGGTGTAAAATTAAAATGGGATATACCGGGCTAGGATTCGAGTTACAGGAACAAGGGCCAAACCAACCACCCAAGAATGGAATCGTCGAGCGAAAACACTTGACAACCTCCTTGAAGCAGCTTTTCTTACCACCAGACCTTTCTCCATCAATTAGGAATCTGATGCCGTCACTAAACACATTCCTTAAATTGTAGCCATTTGTTGAGTGTTTTTTTTGGTGTCTAATCCGCAGATATATCACCATTGCCCTTGATTTTCTTGACTGTATATCTCTTAAATATCAACATATACACGTGTGATTTAGTTTACGAAGATTTTTCAATGCCGAGAACCTCGATCAGAGATTAAAAAAGGCGTAAGGTTCACAATGGTGTAAGATTAAAATGTGATATACCGGGCTAGGATTCGATTTACAGGAACAAGGGCCAAACCAACCACCCAAAAAAGGAATCGTCGAGCGAAAACACTTGACAACCTCCTGGAAGCAGCTTTTCTTGCCACCAGACCTTTCTCCATCAATTAGGAATCTGATGCCGTCACTAAACACATTCCTTAAATTGTAGCCATTTGTTGAGTGTGTTTTTTGGTGTCTAATCCGCATATATATCACCATTGCCCTTGATTTTCTTGACTGTATATCTCGTAAATGTCAACATTACACATGTGATTTAGTTTACGAAGATTTTTCAATGCCGAGAACCTCGATCAGAGAGTAAAAAAGGCGTAAGGTTCACAATGGTGTAAAATTAAAATGGGATATACCGGGCTAGGATTCGAGTTACAGGAACAAGGGTCAAACCAACCACCCAAGAATGGAATCGTCGAGCGAAAACACTTGACAACCTCCTTGAAGCAGCTTTTCTTACCACCAGACCTTTCTCCATCAATTAGGAATCTGATGCCGTCACTAAACACATTCCTTAAATTGTAGCCATTTGTTGAGTGTTTTTTTTGGTGTCTAATCCGCATATATATCACCATTGCCCTTGATTTTCTTGACTGTATATCTCTTAAATATCAACATATACACGTGTGATTTAGTTTACGAAGATTTTTCAATGCCGAGAACCTCGATCAGAGATTAAAAAAGGCGTAAGGTTCACAATGGTGTAAGATTAAAATGGGATATACCAGGCTTGGATTCGAGTTACATGAACAGTGGCCAAACCAACCACCCAAGAATGGAATCGTCGAGCGAAAACACTTGACAACCTCCTAGAAGCAGCTTTTCTTGCCACTAGACCCTTCTCCATCAATTAGGAATCTGATGCCGTCACTAAACACAGTCCTAAAATTGTAGACATTTGTTGAGTGTTTTTTTTTGGTGTCTAATCCGCATATATATCACCATTGCCCTTGATTTTCTTGACTGTATATCTCTTAAATATCAACATATACACGTGTGATTTAGTTTACGAAGATTTTTCAATGCCGAGAACCTCGATCAGAGAGTAAAAAAGGTGTAAGGTTCACAATGGTGTAAGATTAAAATGGGATATACCGGGCTAGGATTCGAGTTACAGGACCTAGGGCCAAACCAACCACCCAAGGATGGAATCGTTGTGCGAAAACACTTGACAACCTCCTAGAAGCAGCTTTTCTTACCACTAGACCTTTCTCCATCAATTAGGAATCTGATGCCATCACTAAACACATCCCTTAAATTGTAGCCGTTTGTTGAGTGTTTTTTTTTGTGTCTAATCCGCATATATATCACCATTGCCCTTGATTTTCTTGACTGTATATCTCTTAAGTATCAAGATATACACGTGTGATTTAGTTTACGAAGATTTTTCAATGCCGATAACCTCTATCAGAGAGTAAAAAAGGCGTAAGGTTCACAATGGTGTAAAATTTTACACCATTGTGAACCTTACGCCTTTTTTACTCTCTGATCGAGGTTCTCGGCATTGAAAAATCTTCGTAAACAAAATCACACGTGTATATGTTGACATTTAAGAGATATACAGTTAAGAAAATCAGGGGCAATGGTGATATATATGCAGATTAGACACCAAAAAAAATCACTCAACAAATGGCTACAATTTAAGGAATGTGTTTAGTGACGGCATAAGATTCCTAATTGATGGAGAAAGGTCTAGTGGTAAGAAAAGCTGCTTCTAGGAGGTTGTCAAGTGTTTTCGCACGACGATTCCATCCTTGGGTGGTTGGTTTGGCCCTAGGTCCTGTAACTCGAATCCTAGCCCGGTATATCCCATTTAATTTTACACCATTTTCAACCTTACGCCTTTTTTACTCTCTGATCGAGGTTCTTGCAATTGAAAAATCTTCGTAAAATAAATCACACGTGTATATGTTGACATTTAAGAGATATACAGTAAAAAAAAATCAAGGGCAATGGTGATATATATGCGGATTAGACAGTAGAAATTGAACACTCTACAAATGGCTACAATTTAAGGAATGTGTTTAGTGACGGCATCGGATTCCTAATTGATGGAGAAAGGTCTGGTGGCAAGAAAAGCTGCTTCTAGGAGGTTGCCAAGTGTTTTCGCTCGATGATTCCATTCTTGGGTGGTTGGTTTGCCCCTTGTTCCTGTAACTCGAATCCTAGCCCGGTATATCTCATTTTAATTTACACCATTGTGAAACTTACGCCTTTTTTACTCTCTGATAGAGGTTCTCGGCATTGAAAAATCTTCGTAAACTAAATTAGACGTGTATATGTTGATATTTAAGAGATATACAGTCAAGAAAATCAAGGGCAATGGTGATATTAGACACAAAAAAAAAACACTCAACAAATGGCTACAATTTAAGGAATGTGTTTAGTGACGGCGTCAGATTCCTAATTGATGGAGAAAGGTCTGGTAGCAAGAAAAGCTGCTTCTAGGAGGTTGTCAAGTGTTTTCGCTTGACAATTCCATTCTTGGGTGGTTGGTTTGGCCCTTGTTCATGTAACTCGACTCCTAGCCCGGTATATCCCATTTTAATTTTACCCCATTGTGAACCTACGCCTTTTTTACTCTCAGATCGAGATTCTCGGCATTGAAAAGTCTTCGTAAACTAAATCACACGTGTATATGTTGACATTTAAGAGATATACAGTCAAGAAAATCAAGGGCAATGGTGATATATATGCTGATTAGACACAAAAAAAAAAACACTCAACAATTGGCTACAATTTAAGGAATGTGTTTAGTGACGGCATCAGATTCCTAATTGATGGAGAAAGGTCTGGTGGCAAGAAAGGGTACTTCTAGGTGGTTGTCAAGTGTTTTGCCTCGACGATTCCATTCTTGGGTGGTTGGTTTGGCCCTTGTTCCTGTAACTCGAATCCTAGACTGGTATATACCATTTTAATTTTACACCATTGTGAACCTTACGCCTTTTTTACTCTCTGATCGAGGTTCTCGGCATTGAAAAATCTTCGTAAACAAAATCACACGTGTATATGTTGACATTTAAGAGATATACAGTTAAGAAAATCAGGGGCAATGGTGATATATATGCAGATTAGACACCAAAAAAAAATCACTCAACAAATGGCTACAATTTAAGGAATGTGTTTAGTGACGGCATAAGATTCCTAATTGATGGAGAAAGGTCTGGTGGCAAGAAAAGCTGCTTCTAGGAGGTTGTCAAGTGTTTTCATTCGACGATTCCATTCTTGGGTGGTTGGTTTGGCCCTTGTTCCTGTAACTCAATCCAAGCCCGGTATATCCCATTTAATTTTACACCATTTTCAACCTTACGCCTTTTTTACTCTCTGATCGAGGTTCTCGCAATTGAAAAATCTTCGTAAAATAAATCACACGTGTATATGTTGACATTTAAGAGATATACAGTAAAAAAAATCAAGGGCAATGGTGATATATATGCGGATTAGACAGTAGAAATTGAACACTCTACAAATGCCTACAATTTAATAAATGTGTTTAGTGACGGCATCGGATTCCTAATTGATGGAGAAAGGTCTGGTGGCAAGAAAAGCTGCTTCTAGGAGGTTGCCAAGTGTTTTCGCTCGACGATTCCATTCTTGGGTGGTTGGTTTGCCCCTTGTTCCTGTAACTCGAATCCTAGCCCGGTATATCTCATTTTAATTTTACACCATTGTGAAACTTACGCCTTGTTTACTCTCTGATAGAGGTTCTCGGCATTGAAAAATCTTCGTAAACTAAATCAGACGTGTATATGTTGATATTTAAGAGATATACAGTCAAGAAAATCAAGGGCAATGGTGATATTAGACACAAAAAAAACACTCAACAAATGGCTACAATTTAAGGAATGTGTTTAGTGACGGCGTCAGATTCCTAATTGATGGAGAAAGGTCTGGTGGCAAGAAAAGCTGCTTCTAGGAGGTTGTCAAGTGTGTTCGCTCGACAATTCCATTCTAGGGTGGTTGGTTTGGCCCTTGTTCCTGTAACTCGACTCCTAGCCCGGTATATCCCATTTTAATTTTACACCATTGTGAACCTGCGCCTTTTTTACTCTCAGATCGAGATTCTCGGCATTGAAAAGTCTTCGTAAACTAAATCACACGTGTATATGTTGACATTTAAGAGATATACAGTCAAGAAAATCAAGGGCATTGGTGATATATATGCTGATTAGACTCAAAAAAAAACACTCAACAATTGGCTACAATTTAAGGAATGTGTTTAGTGACGGCATCAGATTCCTAATTGATGGAGAAAGGTCTGGTGGCAAGAAAGGGTGCTTCTAGGTGGTTGTCAAGTGTTTTCGCTCGACGATTCCATTCTTGGTTGGTTGGTTTGGCCCTTGTTCCTGTAACTCGAATCCTAGCCCGGTATATCCCATTTTAATTTTACACCATTGTGAACCTTACGCCTTTTTTACTCTCTGATCGAGGTTCTCGGCATTGAAAAATCTTTTTAAACTAAATCACACGTGTATATGTTGATATTTAAGAGATATACAGTCAAGAAAATCAAGGGCAATGGTGATATTGGACAAAAAAAAAACATTCAACAAATGGCTACAATTTAAGGAATGTGTTTAGTGACGGCATCAGATTCCTAATTGATGGAGAAAGGTCTGGTGGCAAGAAACGCTGCTTCTACGAGGTTGTCAAGTGTTTTGGCTCGACGATTCCATTCTTGGGTGGTTGGTTTGGCCCTTGTTCCTGTAACTCGAATCCTAGACTGGTATATACCATTTTAATTTTACACCATTGTGACCCTTACGCCTTTTTTACTCTCTGATCGAGGTTCTCGGCATTGAAAAATCTTCGTAAACAAAATCACACGTGTATATGTTGACATTTAAGAGATATACAGTTAAGAAAATCAGGGGCAATAGTGATATATATGCAGATTAGACACCAAAAAAAAATCACTCAACAAATGGCTACAATTTAAGGAATGTGTTTAGTGACGGCATAAGATTCCTAATTGATGGAGAATGGTCTGGTGGCAAGAAAAGCTGCTTCTAGGAGGTTGTCAAGTGTTTTCATTCGACGATTCCATTCTTGGGTGGTTGGTTTGGCCCTTGTTCCTGTAACTCGAATCCAAGCCCGGTGTATCCCATTTAATTTTACACCATTGTCAACCTTACGCCTTTTTTACTCTCTGATCGAGGTTCTCGCAATTGAAAAATCTTCGTAAAATAAATCACACGTGTATATGTTGACATTTAAGAGATATACAGTAAAAAAATCAAGGGCAATGGTGATATATATGCGGATTAGACAGTAGAAATTGAACACTCTACAAATGGCTACAATTTAAGGAATGTGTTTAGTGACGGCATCGGATTCCTAATTCATGGAGAAAGGTCTGGGGGTAAGAAAAGCTGCTTCTAGGAGGTTGCCAAGTGTTTTCGCTCGACGATTCCATTCCTGGGTGGTTGGTTTGCCCCTTGTTCATGTAACTCGAATCCTAGCCCGGTATATCTCATTTTAATTTTACACCATTGTGAAACTTATGCCTTTTTTACTCTCTGATAGAGGTTCTCGGCATTGAAAAATCTTCGTAAACTAAATCAGACGTGTATATGTTGATATTTAAGAGATATACAGTCAAGAAAATCAAGGGGAATGGTGATATTAGACACAAAAAAAAACACTCAACAAATGGCTACAATTTAAGGAATGTGTTTAGTGACGGCGTCAGATTCCTAATTGATGGAGAAAGGTCTGGTGGCAAGAAAAGCTGCTTCTATGAGGTTGTCAAGTGTTTTCGCTCGATAATTCCATTCTTGGGTGGTTGGTTTGTCCCTTGTTCCTGTAACTCGACTCCTAGCCCGGTATATCCCATTTTAATTTTACACCATTGTGAACCTACGCCTTTTTTACTCCCAGATCGAGATTCTCGGCATTGAAAAATCTTCGTAAACTAAATCACACGTGTATATGTTGACATTTAAGAGATATACAGTCAAGAAAATCAAGGGAAATGGTGATATATATGCTGATTAAAAATAAAAAAAAAACACTCAACAATTGGCTACAATTTAAGGAATGTGTTTAGTGACGGCATCAGATTCCTAATTGATGGAGAAAGGTCTGGTGGCAAGAAATGGTGCTTCTAGGTGGTTGTCAAGTGTTTTCGCTCGACGATTCCATTCTTGGTTGGTTGGTTTGGCCCTTGTTCCTGTAACTCGAATCCTAGCCTGGTATATCCCATTTTAATTTTACACCATTGTGAACCTTACGCCTTTTTTACTCTCTGATCGAGGTTCTCGGCATTGAAAAATCTTTGTAAACTAAATCACACGTGTATATGTTGATATTTAAGAGATATACAGTCAAGAAAATCAAGGGCAATGGTGATATTGGACAAAAAAAAAAAAAAACACTCAACAAATGGCTACAATTTAAGGAATGTGTTTAGTGACGGCATCAGATTCCTAATTGATGGAGAAAGGTCTGGTGGCAAGAAACGCTGCTTCTACGAGGTTGTCAAGTGTTTTGGCTTGACGATTCCATTCTTGGGTGGTTGGTTTGGCCCTTGTTCCTGTAACTCGAATCCTAGACTGGTATATAACATTTTAATTTTACACCATTGTGAACCTTACGCCTTTTTTACTCTCTGATCGAGGTTCTCGGCATTGAAAACTCTTCGTAAACTAAATCACACGTGTATATGTTGACATTTAAGAGATATACAGTCAAGAAAATCAGGGGCAATGGTGATATATATGCAGATTAGACACCAAAAAAAATCACTCAACAAATGGCTACAATTTAAGGAATGTGTTTAGTGACGGCATAAGATTCCTAATTGATGGACAAAGGTCTGGTGGCAAGAAAAGCTACTTCTAGGAGGTTGTCAAGTGTTTTCATTCGACGATTCCATTCTTGGGTGGTTGGTTTGGCCCTTGTTCCTGTAAGTCGAATCCAAGCCCGGTATATCCCATTTAATTTTAGTCCATTGTCAACCTTACGCCTTTTTTACTCTCTGATCGAGGTTCTCGCAATTGAAAAATCTTCGTAAAATAAATCACACGTGTATATGTTGACATTTAAGAGATATACAGTAAAAAAAATCAAGGGCAATGGTGATATATATGCGGATTAGACATTAGAAATTGAAAACTCAACAAATGGCTACAATTTAAGGAATGTGTTTAGTGACGGCATCGGATTCCTAATTGATGGAGAAAGGTCTGGTGGCAAGAAAAGCTGCTTCTAGGAGGTTGCCAAGTGTTTTCGCTCGACGATTCCATTCTTGGGTGGTTGGTTTGCCCCTTGTTCCTGTAACTCGAATCCTAGCCCGGTATATCTCATTTTAATTTTACACCATTGTGAAACTTAAGCCTTTTTTACTCTCTGATAGAGGTTCTCGGCATTGAAAAATCTTCGTAAACTAAATCAGACGTGTATATCTTGATATTTAAGAGATATACAGTCAAGAAAATCAAGGGCAATGGTGATATATATGCGGATTAGACACCAAAAAAACACTCAACAAATGGCTACAATTTAAGGAATGTGCTTAGTGACGACATCAAATTCCTAATTGATGGAGAAAGGCCTGGTGGCAAGAAAAGCTGCTTCTAGGAGGTTCTCAAGTGTTTTCGCTCGACAATTCCATTCTTGGGTGGTTGGTTTGGCCCTTGTTCTTGTAACTCGAATCCTAGCCCGGTATATCCCATTTTAATTTTACACCATTGTGAACCTTACGCCTTTTTTACTCTCTGATCGAGGTTCTCGGCATTGAAAAATCTTCGTAAACTAAATCACACGTGTATATGTTGACAGTTAAGAGATATACAGTCAAGAAAATCAAGGGCAATGGTGATATATATGCGGATTAGACACTAGAAATTTAACACTCTACAAATGGCTACAATTTAAGGAATGTGTTTAGTGACGGCATCGGATTCCTAATTGATAGAGAAAGGTCTGGTGGCAAGAAAAGCTGCTTCTAGGAGGTTGTCAAGTGTTTTCGCTCGACGATTCTATTCTTGGGTGGTTGGTTTGGCCCTTGTTCCTGTAACTCGAATCCTAGCTCGGTATATCTCATTTTAATTTTACACCATTGTGAAACTTACGCCTTTTTTACTCTGTGATAGAGGTTCTCGGCATTGAAAAATCTTCGTAAACTAAATCACACGTGTATATGTTGATACTTAAGAGATATACAGTCAAGAAAATCAAGGGCAATGGTGATATATATGCGGATTAGACACAAAAAAACACTCAACAAATGGCTACAATTTAAGGAATGTGTTTAGTGACGGAATCAGATTCCTAATTGATGGAGAAAGGTCTGGTGGCAAGAAAAGCTACTTCAAGGAGGTTGTCAAGTGTTTTCGCTCGACGACACCATTCTTGGGTGGTTGGTTTGGCCCTTGTTCCTGTAACTCGAATCCTAGCCTGGTATATCCCATTTTAATTTTACACCATTGTGAACCTTACGCCTTTTTTACTCTCTGATCGAGGTTCTCGGCATTGAAAAATCTTTGTAAACTAAATCACACGTTTATATGTTGATATTTAAGTGATATACAGTCAAGAAAATCAAGGGCAATGGTGATATTAGACACAAAAAAAAAACACTCAACAAATGGCTACAATTTAAGGAATGTGTTTAGTGACGGCGTCAGATTCCTAATTGATGGAGAAAGGTCTGGTGGCAAGAAAAGCTGCTTCTAGGAGGTTGTCAAGTGTTTTCGCTTGACGATTCCATTCTTGGGTGGTTGGTTTGGCCCTTGTTCCTGTAACTCGAATCCTAGCCCGTAATATCCCATTTTAATTTTACACCATTGTGAACCTTACGCCTTTTTTACTCTCTGATAGAGGTTCTCGGCATTGAAAAATCTTCGTAAACTAAATCAGACGTGTATATGTTGATATTTAAGAGATATACAGTCAAGAAAATCAAGGGCAATGGTGATATTAGACACAAAAAAAAAAACACTCAACAAATGGCTACAATTTAAGGAATGTGTTTAGTGACGGCGTCAGATTCCTAATTGATGGAGAAAGGTCTGGTGGCAAGAAAAGCTGCTTCTAGGAGGTTGTCAAGTGTTTTCGCTCGACGATTCCATTCTTGGGTGGTTGGTTTGGCCCTTGTTCCTGTAACTCGAATCCTAGCCCCGTAATATCCCATTTTAATTTTACACCATTGTGAAACTTACGCCTTTTTTACTCTCTGATAGAGGTTCTCGGCATTGAAAAATCTTCGTAAACTAAATCAGACGTGTATATGTTGATATTTAAGAGATATACAGTCAAGAAAATCAAGGGCAATGGTGATATTAGACACAAAAAAAAACACTCAACAAATGGCTACAATTTAAGGAATGTGTTTAGTGACGGCGTCAGATTCCTAATTGATGGAGAAAGGTCTGGTGGCAAGAAAAGCTGCTTCTAGGAGGTTGTCAAGTGTTTTCGCTCGACGATTCCATTCTTGGGTGGTTGGTTTGGCCCTTGTTCTTGTAACTCGAATCCTAGCCCGTTATATCCCATTTTAATTTTTCACCATTGTGAACCTTACGCCTTTTTTACTCTCTGATCGAGGTTCTCGGCATTGAAAAATCTTCGTAAACTAAATCACACGTGTATATGTTTACATTTAAGAGATATACAGTCAAGAAAATCAAGGGCAATGGTGATATATATGTGGATTAGACACTAGAAATTTAACACTCAACAAATGGCTACAATTTAAGGAATGTGTTTAGTGACGGCATCGGATTCCTAATTGATGGAGAAATGTCTGGTGGCAAGAAAAGCTGCTTCTAGGAGGTTGTCAAGTGTTTTCGCTCGACGATTCCATTCTTGGGTGGTTGGTTTGGCCCTTGTTCCTGTAACTCGAATCCTAGCCCGCTATATCTCATTTTAATTTTACACCATTGTGAAACTTACGCCTTTTTTACTCTCTGATAGAGGTTCTCGGCATTGAAAAATCTTCGTAAACTAAATCACATGTGTATATGTTGATATTTAAGAGATATACAGTCAAGAAAATCAAGGGCAATGGTGATATATATGCGGATTAGACACCAAAAAAAACACTCAACAAATGGCTACAATTTAAGGAATGTGCTTAGTGACGACATCAGATTCCTAATTGATGGAGAAAGGCCTGGTGGCAAGAAAAGCTGATTCTAGGAGGTTCTCAAGTGTTTTCGCTCGAGGATTCCATTCTTGGGTGGTTGGTTTGGCCCTTGTTCTTGTAACTCGAATCCTAGCCCGGTATATCCCATTTTAATTTTACACCATTGTGAACCTTACGCCTTTTTTACTCTCTGATCGAGGTTCTCGGCATTGAAAAATCTTCGTAAACTAAATCACACGTGTATATGTTGACAGTTAAGAGAAATACAGTCAAGAAAATCAAGGGCAATGGTGATATATATGCGGATTAGACACTAGGCATTTAACACTCAACAAATGGCTACATTTAAAGGAATGTGTTTAGTGACGGCATCGGATTCCTAATTGATGGAGAAAGGTCTGGTGGCAAGAAAAGCTGCTTCTAGGAGGTTGTCAAGTGTTTTCGCTCGACGATTCCGTTCTTGGGTGGTTGGTTTGGCCCTTGTTCATGTAACTCGAATCCTAGCCCGGTATATCTCATTTTAATTTTACACCATTGTGAAACATACGCCTTTTTTACTCTCTGATAGAGGTTCTCGGCATTGAAAAAATCTTCGTAAACTAAATCACACGTGTATATGTTGATATTTAAGAGATATACAGTCAAGAAAATCAAGGGCAATGGTGATATATATGCGGATTAGACATTAGAAATTTAACACTCAACAAATGGCTACAATTTAAGGAATGTGTTTAGTGACGGCATCGGATTCCTAATTGATGGAGAAAGGTCTGGTGGCAAGAAAAGCTACTTCTAGGAGGTTGTCAAGTGTTTTCGCTCGACGACACCATTCTTGGGTGGTTGGTTTGGCCCTTGTTCCTGTAACTCGAATCCTAGCCTGGTATATCCCATTTTAATTTTACACCATTGTGAACCTTACGCCTTTTTTACTCTCTGATCGAGGTTCTCGGCATTGAAAAATCTTTGTAAACTAAATCACACGTGTATATGTTGATATTTAAGTGATATACAGTCAAGAAAATCAAGGGCAATGGTGATATTAGACACAAAAAAAAAACACTCATCAAATGGCTACAATTTAAGGAATGTGTTTAGTGACGGCGTCAGATTCCAAATTGATGGAGAAAGGTCTGGTGGCAAGAAAAGCTGCTTCTAGGAGGTTGTCAAGTGTTTTCGCTCGACGATTCCATTCTTGGGTGGTTGGTTTGGCCCTTGTTACTGTAACTCGAATCCTAGCCCGGTATATCCCATTTTAATTTTACACCATTGTGAACCTTACGTCTTTTTTACTCTCTGATCGAAGTTCTCGGCATTGAAAAATCTTCGTAAACTAAATCACACGTGTATATGTTGACATTTAAGAGATATACAGCCAAGAAAATCAAGGGCAATGGTGATATATATGCGGATTAGACACTAGAAATTTAACACTCAACAAATGGCTACAATTTAAGGAATGTGTTTAGTGACGGCATCGGATTCCTAATTGATGGAGAAAGGTCTGGTGGCAAGAAAAACTGCTTCTAGGAGGTAGTCAAGTGTTTTCGCTCGACGATTCCATTCTTGGGTGGTTGGTTTGGCCCTTGTTCCTGTAACTCGAATCCTAGCCCGGTATATCTCATTTTAATTTTACACCATTGTGAAACTTACGCCTTTTTTACTCTCTGATAGAGGTCCTCGGCATTGAAAAATCTTCGTAAACTAAATCACACGTGTATATGTTGATATTTAAGAGATATACAGTCAAGAAAATCAAGGGCAATGGTGATATTAGACACAAAAAAGAAACACTCAACAAATGGCTACAATTTAAGGAATGTGTTTAGTGACAGCGTCAGATTCCTAATTGATGGAGAAAGGTCTGGTTGCAAGAAAAGCTGCTTCTAGGAGGTTGTCAAGTGTTTTCGCTCGACGATTCCATTCTTGGGTGGTTGGTTTGGCCCTTGTTCCTGTAACTCGAATCCTAGCCCGGTATATCCCATTTTAATTTTACACCATTGTGAACCTTACGCCTTTTTTACTCTCCGATCGAGGTTCTCGGCATTGAAAAATCTTCGTAAGCTAAATCACACGTGTATATGTTGACATTTAAGAGATATACAGTCAAGAAAATCAAGGGCAATGGTGATATATATGCGGATTAGACACTAGACATTTAACACTCAACAAATGGCTACATTTTAAGGAATGTGTTTAGTGATGGCATCGGATTCCTAATTGATGGAGAAAGGTCTGGTGGCAAAAAAAGCTGCTTCTAGGAGGTTGTCAAGTGTTTTCGCTCGACGATTCCGTTCTTGGGTGGTTGGTTTGGCCCTTGTTCCTTTAACTCGAATCCTAGCCCGGTATATCTCAATTTAATTTTACACCATTGTGAAACTTACGCCTTTTTTACTCTCTGATAGAGGTTCTCGGCATTGAAAAATCTTCGTAAACTAAATCACACGTGTATATGTTGATATTTAAAAGATATACAGTCAAGAAAATCAAGGGCATTGGTGATATATATGCGGATTAGACACAAAAAAAAAACTCAACAAATGGCTACAATTTAAGGAATGTGTTTAGTGACGGAATCAGATTCCTAATTGATGGAGAAAAGGTCTGGTGGCAAGAAAAGCTGCTTCTAGGAGGTTGTCAAGTGTTTTCGCTCGACGACTCCATTCTTGGGTGGTTGGTTTGGCCCTTGTTCCTGTAACTCGAATCTAAGCCCGGTATATCCCATTTTAATTTTACACCATTGTGAACCTTACGCCTTTTTTACTCTCTGATCGAGGTTCTCGGCATTGAAAAATCTTTGTAAACTAAATAACACGTGTATATGTTGATATTTAAGAGATATACAGTCAAGAAAATCAAGGGCAATGGTGATATTAGACACAAAAAAAAAACACTCAACAAATGGCTACAATTTAAGGAATTTGTTTAGTGACGGCATCGGATTCCTAATTGATAGAGAAAGGTCTGGTGGCAAGAAAAGCTGCTTCTAGGAGGTTGTCAAGTGTTTTCGCTCGACGATTCCATTCTTGCGTGGTTGGTTTGGCCCTTGTTCCTGTAACTCGAATCCTAGCCCGGTATATCTCATTTTAATTTTACACCATTGTGAAACTTACGCCTTTTTTACTCTCTGATAGAGGTCCTCGGCATTGAAAAATCTTCGTAAACTAAATCACACGTGTATATGTTGATATTTAAGAGATATACAGTCAAGAAAATCAAGGGCAATGGTGATATTAGACACAAAAAAGAAACACTCATCAAATGACTACAATTTAAGGAATGTGTTTAGTGACGGCGTCAGATTCCTAATTGATGGAGAAAGGTCTGGTGGCAAGAAAAGCTGCTTCTAGGAGGTTGTCAAGTGTTTTCGCTTGACGATTCCATTCTTGGGTGGTTGGTTTGGCCCTTGTTCCTGTAACTCGAATCCTAGCCCGTAATATCCCATTTTAATTTTACACCATTGTGAACCTTACGCCTTTTTTACTCTCTGATAGAGGTTCTCGGCATTGAAAAATCTTCGTAAACTAAATCAGACGTGTATATGTTGATATTTAAGAGATATACAGTCAAGAAAATCAAGGGCAATGGTGATATTAGACACAAAAAAAAAAACACTCAACAAATGGCTACAATTTAAGGATTGTGTTTAGTGACGGCGTCAGATTCCTAATTGATGGAGAAAGGTCTGGTGGCAAGAAAAGCTGCTTCTAGGAGGTTGTCAAGTGTTTTCGCTCGACGATTCCATTCTTGGGTGGTTGGTTTGGCCCTTGTTCCTGTAACTCGAATCCTAGCCCCGTAATATCCCATTTTAATTTTACACCATTGTGAAACTTACGCCTTTTTTACTCTCTGATAGAGGTTCTCGGCATTGAAAAATCTTCGTAAACTAAATCAGACGTGTATATGTTGATATTTAAGAGATATACAGTCAAGAAAATCAAGGGCAATGGTGATATTAGACACAAAAAAAAAACACTCAACAAATGGCTACAATTTAAGGAATGTGTTTAGTGACGGCGTCAGATTCCTAATTGATGGAGAAAGGTCTGGTGGCAAGAAAAGCTGCTTCTAGGAGGTTGTCAAGTGTTTTCGCTCGACGATTCCATTCTTGGGTGGTTGGTTTGGCCCTTGTTCTTGTAACTCGAATCCTAGCCCGTTATATCCCATTTTAATTTTTCACCATTGTGAACCTTACGCCTTTTTTACTCTCTGATCGAGGTTCTCGGCATTGAAAAATCTTCGTAAACTAAATCACACGTGTATATGTTTACATTTAAGAGATATACAGTCAAGAAAATCAAGGGCAATGGTGATATATATGTGGATTAGACACTAGAAATTTAACACTCAACAAATGGCTACAATTTAAGGAATGTGTTTAGTGACGGCATCGGATTCCTAATTGATGGAGAAATGTCTGGTGGCAAGAAAAGCTGCTTCTAGGAGGTTGTCAAGTGTTTTCGCTCGACGATTCCATTCTTGGGTGGTTGGTTTGGCCCTTGTTCCTGTAACTCGAATCCTAGCCCGCTATATCTCATTTTAATTTTACACCATTGTGAAACTTACGCCTTTTTTACTCTCTGATAGAGGTTCTCGGCATTGAAAAATCTTCGTAAACTAAATCACATGTGTATATGTTGATATTTAAGAGATATACAGTCAAGAAAATCAAGGGCAATGGTGATATATATGCGGATTAGACACCAAAAAAAACACTCAACAAATGGCTACAATTTAAGGAATGTGCTTAGTGACGACATCAGATTCCTAATTGATGGAGAAAGGCCTGGTGGCAAGAAAAGCTGATTCTAGGAGGTTCTCAAGTGTTTTCGCTCGACGATTCCATTCTTGGGTGGTTGGTTTGGCCCTTGTTCTTGTAACTCGAATCCTAGCCCGGTATATCCCATTTTAATTTTACACCATTGTGAACCTTACGCCTTTTTTACTCTCTGATCGAGGTTCTCGGCATTGAAAAATCTTCGTAAACTAAATCACACGTGTATATGTTGACAGTTAAGAGAAATACAGTCAAGAAAATCAAGGGCAATGGTGATATATATGCGGATTAGACACTAGGCATTTAACACTCAACAAATGGCTACATTTAAAGGAATGTGTTTAGTGACGGCATCGGATTCCTAATTGATGGAGAAAGGTCTGGTGGCAAGAAAAGCTGCTTCTAGGAGGTTGTCAAGTGTTTTCGCTCGACGATTCCGTTCTTGGGTGGTTGGTTTGGCCCTTGTTCCTGTAACTCGAATCCTAGCCCGGTATATCTCATTTTAATTTTACACCATTGTGAAACATACGCCTTTTTTACTCTCTGATAGAGGTTCTCGGCATTGAAAAAATCTTCGTAAACTAAATCACACGTGTATATGTTGATATTTAAGAGATATACAGTCAAGAAAATCAAGGGCAATGGTGATATATATGCGGATTAGACATTAGAAATTTAACACTCAACAAATGGCTACAATTTAAGGAATGTGTTTAGTGACGGCATCGGATTCCTAATTGATGGAGAAAGGTCTGGTGGCAAGAAAAGCTACTTCTAGGAGGTTGTCAAGTGTTTTCGCTCGACGACACCATTCTTGGGTGGTTGGTTTGGCCCTTGTTCCTGTAACTCGAATCCTAGCCTGGTATATCCCATTTTAATTTTACACCATTGTGAACCTTACGCCTTTTTTACTCTCTGATCGAGGTTCTCGGCATTGAAAAATCTTTGTAAACTAAATCACACGTGTATATGTTGATATTTAAGTGATATACAGTCAAGAAAATCAAGGGCAATGGTGATATTAGACACAAAAAAAAAACACTCATCAAATGGCTACAATTTAAGGAATGTGTTTAGTGACGGCATCAGATTCCAAATTGATGGAGAAAGGTCTGGTGGCAAGAAAAGCTGCCTCTAGGAGGTTGTCAAGTGTTTTCGCTCGACGATTCCATTCTTGGGTGGTTGGTTTGGCCCTTGTTACTGTAACTCGAATCCTAGCCCGGTATATCCCATTTTAATTTTACACCATTGTGAACCTTACGTCTTTTTTACTCTCTGATCGAAGTTCTCGGCATTGAAAAATCTTCGTAAACTAAATCACACGTGTATATGTTGACATTTAAGAGATATACAGCCAAGAAAATCAAGGGCAATGGTGATATATATGCGGATTAGACACTAGAAATTTAACACTCAACAAATGGCTACAATTTAAGGAATGTGTTTAGTGACGGCATCGGATTCCTAATTGATGGAGAAAGGTCTGGTGGCAAGAAAAACTGCTTCTAGGAGGTAGTCAAGTGTTTTCGCTCGACGATTCCATTCTTGGGTGGTTGGTTTGGCCCTTGTTCCTGTAACTCGAATCCTAGCCCGGTATATCTCATTTTAATTTTACACCATTGTGAAACTTACGCCTTTTTTACTCTCTGATAGAGGTCCTCGGCATTGAAAAATCTTCGTAAACTAAATCACACGTGTATATGTTGATATTTAAGAGATATACAGTCAAGAAAATCAAGGGCAATGGTGATATTAGACACAAAAAAGAAACACTCAACAAATGGCTACAATTTAAGGAATGTGTTTAGTGACAGCGTCAGATTCCTAATTGATGGAGAAAGGTCTGGTTGCAAGAAAAGCTGCTTCTAGGAGGTTGTCAAGTGTTTTCGCTCGACGATTCCATTCTTGGGTGGTTGGTTTGGCCCTTGTTCCTGTAACTCGAATCCTAGCCCGGTATATCCCATTTTAATTTTACACCATTGTGAACCTTACGCCTTTTTTACTCTCCGATCGAGGTTCTCGGCATTGAAAAATCTTCGTAAGCTAAATCACACGTGTATATGTTGACATTTAAGAGATATACAGTCAAGAAAATCAAGGGCAATGGTGATATATATGCGGATTAGACACTAGACATTTAACACTCAACAAATGGCTACATTTTAAGGAATGTGTTTAGTGATGGCATCGGATTCCTAATTGATGGAGAAAGGTCTGGTGGCAAAAAAAGCTGCTTCTAGGAGGTTGTCAAGTGTTTTCGCTCGACGATTCCGTTCTTGGGTGGTTGGTTTGGCCCTTGTTCCTTTAACTCGAATCCTAGCCCGGTATATCTCAATTTAATTTTACACCATTGTGAAACTTACGCCTTTTTTACTCTCTGATAGAGGTTCTCGGCATTGAAAAATCTTCGTAAACTAAATCACACGTGTATATGTTGATATTTAAAAGATATACAGTCAAGAAAATCAAGGGCATTGGTGATATATATGCGGATTAGACACAAAAAAAAAACTCAACAAATGGCTACAATTTAAGGAATGTGTTTAGTGACGGAATCAGATTCCTAATTGATGGAGAAAAGGTCTGGTGGCAAGAAAAGCTGCTTCTAGGAGGTTGTCAAGTGTTTTCGCTCGACGACTCCATTCTTGGGTGGTTGGTTTGGCCCTTGTTCCTGTAACTCGAATCTAAGCCCGGTATATCCCATTTTAATTTTACACCATTGTGAACCTTACGCCTTTTTTACTCTCTGATCGAGGTTCTCGGCATTGAAAAATCTTTGTAAACTAAATAACACGTGTATATGTTGATATTTAAGAGATATACAGTCAAGAAAATCAAGGGCAATGGTGATATTAGACACAAAAAAAAAACACTCAACAAATGGCTACAATTTAAGGAATTTGTTTAGTGACGGCATCGGATTCCTAATTGATAGAGAAAGGTCTGGTGGCAAGAAAAGCTGCTTCTAGGAGGTTGTCAAGTGTTTTCGCTCGACGATTCCATTCTTGCGTGGTTGGTTTGGCCCTTGTTCCTGTAACTCGAATCCTAGCCCGGTATATCTCATTTTAATTTTACACCATTGTGAAACTTACGCCTTTTTTACTCTCTGATAGAGGTCCTCGGCATTGAAAAATCTTCGTAAACTAAATCACACGTGTATATGTTGATATTTAAGAGATATACAGTCAAGAAAATCAAGGGCAATGGTGATATTAGACACAAAAAAGAAACACTCATCAAATGACTACAATTTAAGGAATGTGTTTAGTGACGGCGTCAGATTCCTAATTGATGGAAAAAGGTCTGGTTGCAAGAAAAGCTGCTTCTAGGAGGTTGTCAAGTGTTTTCGCTCGACGATTCCATTCTTGGGTGGTTGGTTTGGCCCTTGTTCCTGTAACTCGAATCCTAGCCCGGTATATCCCATTTTAATTTTACACCATTGTGAACCTTACGCCTTTTTTACTCTCTGATCGAGGTTCTCGGCATTGAAAAATCTTTGTAAACTAAATCACACGTGTATATGTTGACATTTAAGAGATATACAGTCAAGAAAATCAAGGGCAATGGTGATAAATATGCGGATTAGACACTAGACATTTAACACTCAACAAATGGCTACATTTTAAGGAATGTGTTTAGTGACGGCATCGGATTCCTAATTGATGGAGAAAGGTCTGGTGGCAAGAAAAGCTGCTTCAAGGAGGTTGTCAAGTGTTTTCGCTCGACGATTCCGTTCTTGGGTGGTTGCTTTGGCCCTTGTTCCTCTAACTCGAATCCTAGCCCGATATATCTCATTTTAGTTTTACACCATTTTGAAACTTACGCCTTTTTTACTCTCTGATAGAGGTTCTCGGCATTGAAAAATCTTCGTAAACTAAATCACACGTGTATATGTTGATATTTAAGAGATATACAGTCAAGAAAATCAAGGGCAATGGTGATATATATGCGGATTAGACACCAAAAAAACACTCAACAAATGGCTACAATTTAAGGAATGTGTTTAGTGACGGAATCAGATTCCTAATTGATGGAGAAAGGTCTGGTGGCAAGAAAAGCTGCTTCTAGGAGGTTGTCAAGTGTTTTCGCTCGACGACTCCATTCTTGGGTGGTTGGTTTGGCCCTTGTTCCTGTAACTCGAATCCAAGCCCGGTATATCCCATTTTAATTTTACACCATTGTGAACCATACGCCTTTTTTACTCTCTGATCGAGGTTCTCGGCATTGAAAAATCTTTGTAAACTAAATCACACGTGTATATGTTGATATTTAAGAGATATACAGTCAAGAAAATCAAGGGCAATGGTGATATTAGACACAAAAAAAAACACTCAACAAATGGCTACAATTTAAGGAATGTGTTTAGTGACGGAATCAGATTCCTAATTGATGGAGAAAGGTCTGGTGGCAAGAAAAGCTGCTTATAGGAGGTTGTCAAGTGTTTTCGCTCGACGATTCCATTCTTGCGTGGTTGGTTTGGCCCTTGTTCCTGTAACTCGAATCCTAGCCCGGAATATCTCATTTTAATTTTACACCATTGTGAAACTTACGCCTTTTTTACTCTTTGATAGAGGTCCTCGGCATTGAAAAATCTTCGTAAACTAAATCACACGTGTATATGTAGATATTTAAGAGATATACAGTCAAGAAAATCAAGGGCAATGGTGATATTAGACACAAAAAAGAAACACTCATCAAATGACTACAATTTAAGGAATGTGTTTAGTGACGGCGTTAGATTCCTAATTGATGGAAAAAGGTCTGGTTGCAAGAAAAGCTGCTTCTAGGAGGTTGTCAAGTGTTTTCGCTCGACGATTCCATTCTTGGGTGGTTGGTTTGGCCCTTGTTCCTGTAACTCGAATCCTAGCCCGGTATATCCCATTTTAATTTTACACCATTGTGAACCTTACGCCTTTTTTACTCTCTGATCGAGGTTCTCGGCATTGAAAAATCTTTGTAAACTAAATCACACGTGTATATGTTGACATTTAAGAGATATACAGTCAAGAAAATCAAGGGCAATGGTGATAAATATGCGGATTAGACACTAGACATTTAACACTCAACAAATGGCTACATTTTAAGAAATGTGTTTAGTGACGGCATCGGATTCCTAATTGATGGAGAAAGGTCTGGTGGCAAGAAAAGCTGCTTCAAGGAGGTTGTCAAGTGTTTTCGCTCGACGATTCCGTTCTTGGGTGGTTGCTTTGGCCCTTGTTCCTCTAACTCGAATCCTAGCCCGATATATCTCATTTTAGTTTTACACCATTGTGAAACTTACACCTTTTTTACTCTCTGATAGAGGTTCTCGGCATTGAAAAATCTTCGTAAACTAAATCACACGTGTATATGTTGATATTTAAGAGATATACAGTCAAGAAAATCAAGGGCAATGGTGATATATATGCGGATTAGACACCAAAAAAACACTCAACAAATGGCTACAATTTAAGGAATGTGTTTAGTGACGGAATCAGATTCCTAATTGATGGAGAAAGGTCTGGTGGCAAGAAAAGCTGCTTATAGGAGGTTGTCAAGTGTTTTCGCTCGACGACTCCATTCTTGGGTGGTTGGTTTGGCCCTTGTTCCTGTAACTCAAATCCTAGCCGGGTATATCCCATTTTAATTTTACACCATTGTGAACCTTACGCCTTTTTTACTCTTTGATCGAGGTTCTCAGCATTGAAAAATATTTGTAAACTAAATCACACGTGTATATGTTGATATTTAAGAGATATACAGTCAAGAAAATCAAGGGCAATGGTGATATTAGAAACAAAAAAAAACACTCAACAAATGGCTACAATTTAAGGAATGTGTTTAGTGACGGCGTCAGATTCCTAATTGATGGAGAAAGGTCTGGTGGCAAGAAAAGCTGCTTTTAGGAGGTTGTTAAGTGTTTTCGCTCAACGATTCCATTCTTGGATGGTTGGTTTGGCCCTTGTTCCTGTAACTCGAATCCTAGCTCGGTATATCTCATTTTAATTTTACACCATTGTGAAACTTACGCCTTTTTTACTCTCTGATAGAGGTTCTCGGCATTGAAAAATCTTCGTAAACTAAATCACACGTGTATATGTTGATATTTAAGAGATATACAGTCAAGAAAATCAAGGGCAATGGTGATATATATGCGGATTAGACACCAAAAAAAACACTCAACAAATGGCTACAATTTAAGGAATGTGTTTAGTGACGGAATCAGATTCCTAATTGATGGAGAAAGGTCTGGTGGCAAGAAAAGCTGCTTCTAGGAGGTTGTCAAGTGTTTTCGCTCGACGACTCCATTCTTGGGTGGTTGGTTTGGCCCTTATTCCTGTAACTCGAATCCAAGCCCGGTATATCCCATTTTAATTTTACACCATTGTGAACCTTACGCCTTTTTTACTCTCTGATCGAGGTTCTCGGCATTGAAAAATCTTTGTAAACTAAATCACACGTGTATATGTTGATATTTAAGAGATATACAGTCAAGAAAATCAAGGGCAATGGTGATATTAGACACAAAAAAAAAAAACACTCAACAAATGGCTACAATTTAAGGAATTTGTTTAGTGACGGCATCGGATTCCTAATTGATAGAGAAAGGTCTGGTGGCAAGAAAAGCTGCTTCTAGGAGGTTGTCAAGTGTTTTTGCTCGACGATTCCATTCTTGCGTGGTTGGTTTGGCCCTTGTTCCTGTAACTCGAATCCTAGCCCGGTATATCTCATTTTAATTTTACACCATTGTGAAGCTTACGCCTTTTTTACTCTCTGATAGAGGTCCCCGGCATTGAAAAATCTTCGTAAACTAAATCACACGTGTATATGTTGATATTTAAGAGATATACAGTCAAGAAAATCAAGGGCAATGGTGATATTAGACACAAAAAAGAAACACTCATCAAATGACTACAATTTAAGGAATGTGTTTAGTGACGGGGTCAGATTCCTAATTGATGGAAAAATGTCTGGTTGCAAGAAAAGCTGCTTCTAGGAGGTTGTCAAGTGTTTTCGCTCGACGATTCCATTCTTGGGTGGTTGGTTTGGCCCTTGTTCCTGTAACTCGAATCCTAGCCCGGTATATCCCACTTTAATTTTACACCATTGTGAACCTTACGCCTTTTTTACTCTCTGATCGAGGTTCTCGGCATTGAAAAATCTTTGTTAACTAAATCACACGTGTATATGTTGACATTTAAGAGATATACAGTCAAGAAAATCAAGGGCAATGGTGATAAATATGCGGATTAGACACTAGACATTTAACACTCAACAAATGGCTACATTTTAAGGAATGTGTTTAGTGATGGCATCGGATTCCTAATTGATGGAGAAAGGTCTGGTGGCAAGAAAAGCTGCTTCAAGGAGGTTGTCAAGTGTTTTCGCTCGACGATTCCGTTCTTGGGTGGTTGCTTTGGCCCTTGTTCCTCTAACTCGAATCCTAGCCCGATATATCTCATTTTAGTTTTACACCATTGTGAAACTTACACCTTTTTTACTCTCTGATAGAGGTTCTCGGCATTGAAAAATCTTCGTAAACTAAATCACACGTGTATATGTTGATATTTAAGAGATATACAGTCAAGAAAATCAAGGGCAATGGTGATATATATGCGGATTAGACACCAAAAAAACACTCAACAAATGGCTACAATTTAAGGAATGTGTTTAGTGACGGAATCAGATTCCTAATTGATGGAGAAAGGTCTGGTGGCAAGAAAAGCTGCTTATAGGAGGTTGTCAAGTGTTTTCGCTCGACGACTCCATTCTTGGGTGGTTGGTTTGGCCCTTGTTCCTGTAACTCAAATCCTAGTCGGGTATATCCCATTTTAATTTTACACCATTGTGAACCTTACGCCTTTTTTACTCTTTGATCGAGGTTCTCGGCATTGAAAAATATTTGTAAACTAAATCACACGTGTATATGTTGATATTTAAGAGATATACAGTTAAGAAAATCAAGGGCAATGGTGATATTAGACACAAAAAAAAACACTCAACAAATGGCTACAATTTAAGGAATGTGTTTAGTGACGGAATCAGATTCCTAATTGATGGAGAAAGGTCTGGTGGCAAGAAAAGCTGCTTATAGGAGGTTGTCAAGTGTTTTCGCTCGACGATTCCATTCTTCCGTGGTTGGTTTGGCCCTTGTTCCTGTAACTCGAATCCTAGCCCGGTATATCTCATTTTAATTTTACACCATTGTGAAACTTACGCCTTTTTTACTCTCTGATAGAGGTCCTCGGCATTGAAAAATCTTCGTAAACTAAATCACACGTGTATATGTTGATATTTAAGAGATATACAGTCAAGAAAATCAAGGGCAATGGTGATATTAGACACAAAAAAGAAACACTCATCAAATGACTACAATTTAAGGAATGTGTTTAGTGACGGCGTCAGATTCCTAATTGATGGAAAAAGGTCTGGTTGCAAGAAAAGCTGCTTCTAGGAGGTTGTCAAGTGTTTTCGCTCGACGATTCCATTCTTGGGTGGTTGGTTTGGCCCTTGTTCCTGTAACTCGAATCCTAGCCCGGTATATCCCATTTTAATTTTACACCATTGTGAACCTTACGCCTTTTTTACTCTCTGATCGAGGTTCTCGGCATTGAAAAATCTTTGTAAACTAAATCACACGTGTATATGTTGACATTTAATAGATATACAGTCAAGAAAATCACGGGCAATGGTGATAAATATGCGGATTAGACACTAGACATTTAACACTCAACAAATGGCTACATTTTAAGGAATGTGTTTAGTGACGGCATCGGAATCCTAATTGATGGAGAAAGGTCTGGTGGCAAGAAAAGCTGCTTCAAGGAGGTTGTCAAGTGTTTTCGCTCGACGATTCCGTTCTTGGGTGGTTGCTTTGGCCCTTGTTCCTCTAACTCGAATCCTAGCCCGATATATCTCATTTTAGTTTTACACCATTGTGAAACTTACGCCTTTTTTACTCTCTGATAGAGGTTCTCGGCATTGAAAAATCTTCGTAAACTAAATCACACGTGTATATGTTGATATTTAAGAGATATACAGTCAAGAAAATCAAGGGCAATGGTGATATATATGCGGATTAGACACCAAAAAAACACTCAACAAATGGCTACAATTTAAGGAATGTGTTTAGTGACGTAATCAGATTCCTAATTGATGGAGAAATGTCTGGTGGCAAGAAAAGCTGCTTATAGGAGGTTGTCAAGTGTTTTCGCTCGACGACTCCATCCTTGGGTGGTTGGTTTGGCCCTTGTTCCTGTAACTCAAATCCTAGCCGGGTATATCCCATTTTAATTTTACACCATTGTGAACCTTACGCCTTTTTTACTCTTTGATCGAGGTTCTCGGCATTGAAAAATATTTGTAAACTAAATCACACGTGTATATGTTGATATTTAAGAGATATACAGTCAAGAAAATCAAGGGCAATGGTGATATTAGACACAAAAAAAAACACTCAACAAATGGCTACAATTTAAGGAATGTGTTTAGTGACGGCGTCAGATTCCTAATTGATGGAGAAAGGTCTGGTGGCAAGAAAAGCTGCTTCTAGGAGGTTGTTAAGTGTTTTCGCTCAACGATTCCATTCTTGGATGGTTGGTTTGGCCCTTGTTCCTGTAACTCGAATCCTAGCTCGGTATATCTCATTTTAATTTTACACCATTGTGAAACTTACGCCTTTTTTACTCTCTGATAGAGGTTCTCGGCGTTGAAAAATCTTCGTAAACTAAATCACACGTGTATATGTTGATATTTAAGAGATATACAGTCAAGAAAATCAAGGGCAATGGTGATATATATGCGGATTAGACACCAAAAAAAACACTCAACAAATGGCTACAATTTAAGGAATGTGTTTTGTGACGGAATCAGATTCCTAATTGATGGAGAAAGGTATGGTGGCAAGAAAAGCTGCTTCTAGGAGGTTGTCAAGTGTTTTCGCTCGACGACTCCATTCTTGGGTGGTTGGTTTGGCCCATGTTCCTGTAACTCGAATCCTAGCCCGGTATATCCCATTTTAATTTTACACCATTGTGAACCTTACGCCTTTTTTACTCTCTGATTGAGGTTCTCGGCATTGAAAAATCTTTGTAAACTAAATCACACGTGTATATGTTGATATTTAAGAGATATACAGTCAAGAAAATCAGAGGCAATGGTGATATTAGACACAAAAAAAAAACACTCAACAAATGGCTACAATTTAAGGAATTTGTTTAGTGACGGCATCAGATACCTAAATAATGGAGAAAGGTCTGGTGGCAAGAAAAGCTGCTTCTAGGAGGTTGTCAAGTGTTTTCGCTCGACGATTCCATTCTTGGGTGGTTGGTTTTGCCCTTGTTCCTGTCACTCGAATCCAAGCCCGGTATATCCCATTTTAATTTTACACCATTGTGAACCTTACGCCTTTTTTACTCTCTGATCGAGGTTCTCGGCATTGAAAAAATCTTCGAAAACTAAATCACACGTGTATATGTTGACATTTAAGAGATATACAGTTAAGAAAATCAAGGGCAATGGTGATATATATGCGGATTAGACACGGCATCAGATTCCTAATTGTTGGAGAAAGGTCTAGTGGCAAGAAAAGCTGCTTCTAGGAGGTTGTCAAGTGTTTTCCCTCGACGATTCCATTCTTGGGTGGTTGGTTTGGCCCTTGTTCCTGTAACTCGAATCCTAGACCGGTATATCCCATTTTAATTTTACACCATTGTGAACCTTACGCCTTTTTTACTCTTTGATCGAGGTTCTCGGCATTGAAAAATCTTCGTAAAATAAATCACAAGTGTATATGTTGACGTTTAAGAGATATACAGTCAAGAAAATCAGGGGCAATGGTGATATATATGCAGATTAGACACCAAAAAAAAATCACTCAAAAAATGGGTACAATTTAAGGAATGTGTTTAGTGACGGCATCGGATTCCTAATTGATGGAGAAAGGTCTAGTGGCAAGAAAAGCTGCTTCTAGGAGGTTGTCAAGTGTTTTTGCTCGAAGATTCCATTCTTGGGTGGTTGGTTTGGCCCATGTTCCTGTAGCTCGAATCCTAGCCCGGTATATCCCATTTTAATTTTACACCATTTTGAACCTTACGCGTTTTTTACTCTCTGATCGAGGCTCTCGGCATTGAAAAATCTTTGTAAACTAAATCACACGTGTATAAGTTGATATTTAAGAGATATACAGTCAAGAAAATCAGGGGCAATGGTGATATTAGACACAAAAAAAAACACTCAACAAATGGCTACAATTTAAGGAATGTGTTTAGTGACGGCATCAGATTCCTAATTGATGGAGAAAGGTCTGGTGGCAAGAAAAGCTGCTTCTAGGAGGTTGTCAAGTGTTTTCGCTCGACGATTCCATTCTTGGGTGGTTGGTTTGGCCCTTGTACCTGTAACTCGAATCCTAGCCCGGTATATCCCATTTTAATTTTACACCATTGTGAACCTTACGCCTTTTTTACTCTCTGATCGAGGTTATCGGCATTGAAAAATCTTCGTAAACTAAATCACACGTGTATATGTTGACATTTAAGAGATATACAGTCAAGAAAATCAAGGGCAATGGTGATATATATGCGGATTAGACACAAGAAATTTAACACTCAACAAATGGCTACAATTTAAGGAATGTGTTTAGTAACGGCATCGGATTCCTAATTGATGGAGAAAGGTCTGGTGGCAAGAAAAGCTGCTTGTAGGAGGTTGTCAAGTGTTTTCGCTCGACGATTTTATTCTTGGGTGGTTGGTTTGGCCCTTGTTCCTGTAACTCGAATCCTAGCCCGGTATATCTCATTTTAATTTTACACCATTGTGAAATTTACGCCTTTTTTACTCTCTGATAAAGGTTCTCGGCATTGAAAAATCTTCGTAAACTAAATCACACGTGTATATGTTGATATTTAATAGATATACAGTCAAGAAAATCAAGTGCAATAGTGATATATATGCGGATTAGACACAAAAAAAAAACACTCAACAATTGGCAACAATTTAAGGAATGTGTTTAGTGACGGAATCAGATTCCTAATTGATGGAGAAAGGTCTGGTGGCAAGAAAAGCTGCTTCTAGGAGGTTGTCAAGTGTTTTCGCTCGACGATTCCATTCTTGGGTGGTTGGTTTTGCCCTTGTTCCTGTAACTCGAATCCAAGCCCGGTATATCCCATTTTAATTTTACACCATTGAGAACCTTACGACTTTTTTACTCTCTGATCGAGGTTCTCGACATTGAAAAATCTTCGTAAACTAAATCACACGTTTATATGTTGACATTTAAGAGATATACAGTCAAGAAAATCAGGGGCAATGGTGATATATATGCAGATTAGACACCAAAAAAAAATCACTCAACAAATGGCTACAATTTAAGGAATGTGTTTAGTGACGGAATCAGATTCCTAATTGATGGAGAAAGGTCTGGTGGCAAGAAAAGCTACTTCTAGGAGGTTGTTAAGTGTTTTTGCTCGACAACTCCATTCTTGGGTGGTTGGTTTGGCCCTTGTTCCTGTAACTCGAATCCTAGCTCGGTATATCCCATTTTAATTTTACACCATTGTGAAACTTACGCCTTTTTTACTCTCTGATCGAGGTTCTCGGCATTGAAAAATCTTTGTACACTAAATCACACGTGTATATGTTGATATTTAAGAGATATACAGTCAAGAAAATCAAGGGCAATGGTGATATATATGCGGATTAGACACAAAAAAAAACACTCAACAAATGGCTATAATTTCAGGAATGTGTTTAGTGACGGCATCAGATTCCTAATTGATGGAGAAAGGTCTGGTGGCAAGAAAAGCTGCTTCTAGGAGGTTGTCAAGTGTTTTCGCTCGACGATTCCATTCTTGGGTGGTTGGTTTTACCTTTGTTCCTTTCACTCGAATCCTAGCCCGGTATATCCCATTTTAGTTTTACTCCATTGTGAACCTTACGCCTTTTTTACTCTCTGATCGAGGTTCTCGGCATTGAAAAATCTTCGTAAACTAAATCACACGTGTATATGTTGACATTTAAGAGATATACAGTCAAGAAAATCAAGGGAAATGGTGATATATATGCGGATTAGACACAAAAAAAAAAACACTCAACAAATGGCTACAATTTAAAGAATGTGTTTAGTGACGGCATCAGATTCCTAATTGATGGAGAAAGGTCTGGTGGCAAGAAAACCTGCTTCTAGGAGGTTGTCAAGTGTTTTCGCTCGACGATTCCATTCTTGGGTTGTTGGTTTGGCCTTGTTCCTGTAACTCGAATCCTAGCCCGGTATATCCCATTTTAATTTTACACCATTGTGAACCTTAAGCCTTTTTTACTCTCTGATCGAGGTTCTCGGCATTGAAAAATCTTCGTAAACTAAATCACACGTGTATATGTTGACATTTAAGAGATATACAGTCAAAAAAATCAGGGGCAATGGTGATATATATGCAGATTAGACACAAAAAAAAATCACTCAACAAATGGCTACAATTTAAGGAATGTGTTTAGTGACGGCATCAGATTCCTAATTGATGGAGAAAGGTCTGGTGGCAAGAAAAGCTGCTTCTAGGTGGTTGTCAAGTGTTTTCGCTTGACGGTTCCATTTTTGGGTGGTTGGTTAGGCCTTTGTTCCTGTAACTCGAATCCTAGCCCGTTATATTCCATTTTAATTTTACACCACTGTGAACCTTACGCCTTTTTTAATCTCTGATCGAGGTTCTCGGCATGCAAAATCTTTGTAAACTAAATCACACGTCTATATGTTGATATTTAAAAGATATACAGTCAAGAAAATCAAGGGCAATGTTGATATATATGCGGATTAGACACCAAAAAAAAAAAACACTCAACAAATGGCAAAAATTTAAGTAATGTGTTTTGTGACGGCATCAGTTTCCTAATTGATGGAGAAAGGTCTGGTGGCAAGAAAAGCTGCTTCTAGGAGGTTGTCATGTGCTTTCGCTCGATGATTCCATTCTTGGGTGGTTGGTTTGGCCCTTGTTCCTATAACTCGAATCCTAGACCGGTATATCCCTTTTTAATTTTACACCATTGTGAACCTTACGCCTTTTTTACTCTCTGATCGAGGTTCTCGGCATTCAAAAATCTTTGTAAACTAAATCACACGTGTATATGTTGACATTTAAGAGATATACAGTCAAGAAAATCAGGGGCAATGGTGATATATATGCAGATTAGACACCAAAAAAAAAATCACTCAACAAATGGCTACAATTTAAGGAATGTGTTTACTGACGGCATTAGATTCCTAATTGATGGAGAAAGGTCTGGTGGCAAGAAAAGCTACTTCTAGGAGGTTGTCAAGTGTTTTCGCTCGAAGATTCCATTCTTGGGTGGTTGGTTTGGCCCATGTTCCTGTAGCTCGAATCCTAGCCCGGTATATCCCATTTTAATTTTACACCATTGTGAACCTTACGCCTTTTTTACTCTCTGATCGAGGTTCTCCGCATTCAAAAATCTTCGTAAACTAAATCACACGTGTATACGTTGATATTTAAGAGATAGACAGTCAAGAAAATCAAGGGCAATGGTGATATATATGCGGATTAGACACCAAAATAAAAAACACTCAACAAATGGCTAAAATTTAAGGAATGTGTTTAGTGACGGTATCAGATTCCTATTTGATGGAGAAAGGTCTGGTGGTAAGAAAAGCTGCTTCTAATAGGTTGTCAAGTGTTTTCGCTCGATGATTCCATTCTTGGGTGGTTGGTTTGGCCCTTGTTCCTGTAACTCGAATCCTAGCCCGGTATATCCCATTTTAATTTTACACCATTGTGAACCTTACGCCTTTTTACTCTCTGATCGAGGTTTTCGGCATTGAAAAATCTTCGTAAACTAAATCACACGTGTATATGATGATATTTAAGAGATATACAGTCAAGAAAATCACGATCAATGGTGATATATATGCGGATTAGACACCAGAAAAAACAGTTAACAAATGGCTACAGTTTAAGGAACGCGTTTAGTGACGGCATCAGATTCCTAATTGATGGAGAAAGGTCTGGTGGCAAGAAAAGCAGCTTCTAGGAGGTTGTCAAGTGTTTTCGCTTTACGGTTCCATTTTTGGGTGGTTGGTTAGGCCCTTGTTCCTGTAACTCGAATCCTAGCCCGGTATATCCCATTTTAATTTTACACCACTGTGAACCTTACGCCTTTTTTACTCTCTGATCGAGGTTCTCGGCATTGCAAAATCTTTGTAAACTAAATCACACGTGTATATGTTGATATTTAAGAGATATACAGTCAAGAAAATCAAGGGCAATGGTGATATATATGCGGATTAGACACCAGAAAAAAAAACACTCAATAAATGGCTATAATTTAAGTAATGTGTTTAGTGACGGCATCTGTTTCCTAATTGATGAAGAAAGGTCTGGTGGCAAGAAAAGCTGCATCTAGGAGGTTGTCAAGTGTTTTCGCTAGATGATTCCATTCTAGGGTGGTTGGTTTTGCCCTTGTTCCTGTAACTCGAATCCTAGCTTGGTATATCCCATTTTAATTTTACACCATTGTGAACCTTACGCCTTTTTTACTCTCTGATCGAGGTTCTCGGCATTGAAAAATCTTCGTAAACTAAATCACACATGTATATGTTGATATTTAAGAGATATACAGTCAAGAAAATCAAGGGCAATGGTGATATATATGCGGATTAGACACAAAAAAAACACTCAACAAATGGCTACAATTTAAAGAATGTGTTTAGTGACGGCATCAGATTCCTAATTGATGGAGAAAGGTTTGGTGGCAAGAAAAGCTGCTTCTAGGAGTATATCAAGTGTTTTCGCTCGACGATTCCATTCTTGGGTGGTTGGTTTGGCCCTTGTTCCTGTAACTCGAATCCTAGACCGGTATATCCCATTTTAATTTTACACCATTGTGAACCTTACGCCTTTTTTACTCTCTGATCGAGGTTCTCGGCATTGAAAAATCTTCATAAACTAAATCACACATATATATGTTGAAATTTAAGAGATATACAGTCAAGAAAATCAAGGGCAATGTTGATATATATGCGGATTAGACACCAAAAAAAACACTCAACAAATGGCTACAATTTAAAGAATATGTTTAGTGACGGCATCAGATTCCTAATTGATGGAGAAAGGTCTGGTGGCAAGAAAAGCTTCTTCTAGGAGGTTGTGTTTTCGCTCGACGATTCCATTCTTAGGTGGTTGGTTTGGCCCTTGTTCCTGTAACTCGAATCCTAGACCGGTATATACTATTTTAATTTTACACCATTGTGAACCTTACGCCTTTTTTACTCTCTGATCGAGGTTCTCGATGTTGAAAAATCTTCGTAAACTAAATCACACATATATATGTTGACATTTAAGAGATATACAGTCAAGAAAATCAGGGGCATTGGTGATATATATGCAGATTAGACACCAAAAAAAATCACTCAACAAATGTCTACAATTTAAGGAATGTGTTTAGTGACGGCATCAGATTCCTAATTGATGGAGAAAAGTCTGGTGGTAAGAAAATCTGCTTCTAGGAGGTTGTCAAGTGTTTTCGCTCGACGATTCCATTCTTGGGTGGTTGGTTTGGCCATGTTCCTGTATCTCAAATCCTAGTCCGGTATATCCCATTTTAATTTTACACCATTGTGAACCTTACGCCTTTTTTACTCTCTGATCGAGGTTCTCGGCATTAAAAAATATTTGTAAACTAAATCACACGTGTATATGTTGATATTTAAGAGATATACAGTCAAGAAAATCAAGGGCAATGGAGATATATATGCGGATTATACACCAAAAAAAAACACTCAACAAATGGCTACAATTTAAGGAATGTGTTTAGTGACGGCATCAGATTCCTAATTAATGGAGAAAGGTCTGGTGGCAAGAAAAGCTGCTTCTAGGAGGTTGTCAAGTGTTTTCGCTCGACGATTCCATTCTTGGGTGGTTGGTTTGGCCATTGTTCCTGTAACTCGAATCCTAGCCCGGTATATCCCATTTTAATTTTACACCATTGTGAACCTTACGCCTTTTTTACTCTCTGATCGAGGTTCTCGGCATTGAAAAATCTTCGGAAACTAAATCATAGGTGTATATGTTGATATTTAAGAGATATACAGTCAAGAAAATCAAGGGCAATGGTGATATATATGCGGATTAGACAAAAAAAACACTCAACAAATGGCTACAATTTAAGGAATGTGTTTAGTGACGGCATCAGATTCCTAATTGATGGAGAAAGGTCTGGTGGCAAGAAAAGCTGCTTCTAGGAGGTTATCAAGTGTTTTCGCTAGACGATTCCATTCTTGGGTGGTTGGTTTGGCCCTTGTTCCTGTAACTCGAATCCTAGCCCGGTATATCCCATTTTAATTTTACACCATTGTGAACCTTACGCCTTTTTTACTCTCTGATCGAGGTTCTCGGCATTGAAAAATCTTCGTAAACTAAATCACACATATATATGTTGATATTTAAGAGATATACAGTCAACAAAATCAAGGGCAATGGTGATATATACGCGGATTAGACACCAAAAAAAACACTCAACAAAAGGCTACAATTTAAAGAATGTGTTTAGCGACGGCATTAGATTCCTAATTGATGGAGAAAGGTCTGGTGGCAAGAAAAGCTGCTTCTAGGAGGTTGTTAAGTGTTTTCGCTCGACGATTCCATTCTTGGGTTGCTGGTTTGGCCCTTGTTCCTGTAACTCGAATCCTAGACCGATATATCCCATTTTAATTTTACACCATTGTGAACCTTACGCCTTTTTTACTCTCTGATCGAGGTTCTCGGCATTGAAAAATCTTCGTAAACTAAATCAAACATATATATGTTGACATTTAAGAGATTTACAGTCAAGAAAATCAGAGGCAATGGTGATCTATATGCAGATTAGACACCAAAAAAAAATCACTCAACCAATGGCTACAATTTAACGAATGTGTGTAGCGACGGCATCAGATTCCTAATTGATGGAGAAAAGTCTGGTGGCAAGAAAAACAGCTTCTAGGAGGTTGTCAAGTGTTTTCGCTCGACAATTCCATTTTTGGGTGGTTGGTTTGGCCCATGTTCCTGTAGCTCGAATCCTAGCCCGGTATATCCCATTTTAATTTTACACCATTGTGAACCTTACGCCTTTTTTACTCTCTGATCGAGGTTCTCGGCATTGAAAAATCTTTGTAAACTAAATCACACGTGTATATGTTGATATTTAAGAGATATACAGTCAAGAAAATCAAGGGCAATGGAGATATATATGCGGATTAGACACCAAAAAAAAACACTCAACAAATGGCTACAATTTAAGGAATGTGTTTAGTGACGGCATCAGATTACTAATTAATGGAGAAAAGTCTGGTGGCAAGAAAAGCTGCTTCTAGGAGGTTGTCAAGTGTTTTCGCTCGGCGATTCCATTCTTGGGTGGTTGGTTTGGCCCTTGTTTCTGTAACTCGTATCCTAGCCCGGTATATCCCATTTTAATTTTACACCATTGTGAACCTTACGCCTTTTTTACTCTCTGGTCGAGGTTCTCGACATTGAAAAATATTCGTAAACTAAATCATAGGTATATATGTTGATATTTAAGAGATATACACTCAAGAAAATCATGGGCAATGGTAATACATAAGCGGATTAGACAAAAAAAACACTCAACAAATGGCTACAATTTAAGGAATGTGTTTAGTGACGGCATCAGATTCCTAATTGATGGAGAAAGGTCAGGTGGCAAGAAAGCTGATTCTAGGAGGTTATCAAGTGTTTTCGCTAGACGATTCCATTCTTGGGTGGTTGGGTTGGCCCTTGTTCCTGTAATTCGAATCCTAGCCCGGTATATCCCATTTTAATTTTATACCATTGTGAACCTTACGCCTTTTTTACTCTCTGATCAAGGTTCTCGGCATTGAAAAATCTTCATAAACTAAATCATAGGTGTATATGTTGATATTTAAGAGATATACAGTCAAGAAAATCAAGGGCAATGGTGATATATATGCGGATTAGACAAAAAAACACTCAACAAATGGCTACAATTTAAGGAATGTGTTTAGTGACGGCATCCGATTCCTAATTGATGGAGAAAGGTCTGGTGGCAAGAAAAGCTGCTTCTAGGAGGTTATCAAGTGTTTTCGCTAGACGATTCCATTCTTGGGTGGTTGGTTTGGCCCTTGTTGCTGTAACTCGAATCCTAGCCCGGAATATCCCATTTTAATTTTATACCATTGTGAACCTTACGCCTTTTTTACTCTCTGATCGAGGTTCTTGGCATTGAAAAATCTTCGTAAACTAAATCACAAGTGTATACGTTGATATTTAAGAGATATAGAGTTAAGAAAATCAAGGGCAATGGTGATATATACACGGATTAGACACCAAAAAAAAAACACTCAACAAATGGCTACAATTTAAAGAATGTGTTTAGCGACGGCATTAGATTCCTAATTGATGGAGAAAGGTCTGGTGGCAAGAAAAGCTGCTTCTAGGAGGTTGTTAAGCGTTTTCGCTCGACGATTCCATTCTTGGGTGGTTGGTTTGGCCCTTGTTCCTGTAACTCGAATCCTAGACCGGTATATCCCATTTTAATTTTACACCATTGTGAACCTTACGCCTTTTTTACTCTCTGATCGAGGTTCTCGGCATTGAAAAATCTTCGTAAACTAAATCACACATATATATGTTGACATTTAAGAGATATACAGTCAAGAAAATCAGGGGCAATGGTGATATATATGCAGATTAGACACCAAAAAAAATCACTCAATCAATGGCTACAATTTAACGAATGTCTGTAGTGATGGCATCAGATTCTTAATTGATGGAGAAAAGTCTGGTGGCAAGAAAAGCTGCTTCTAGGAGGTTGTCAAGTGTTTTCGCTCGACGATTCCATTTTTGGGTGGTTGGTTTGGCCCATGTTCATGTAGCTCGAATCCTAGCCCAGTATATCCCATTTTAATTTTACACCATTGTGAACCTTACGCCTTTTTTACTCTCTGATCGAGGTTCTCGGCATTGAAAAATCTTTGTAAACTAAATCACATGTGTATATGTTGATATTTAAAAGATATGCAGTCAAGAAAATCAAGGGCAATGGAGATATATATGCGGATTAGACACCAAAAAAAAAACACTCAACAAATGGCTAAAATTTAAGGAATGTGTTTAGTGACGGCATCAGATTCCTAATTAATTGAGAAAGGTCTGGTGGTAAGAAAAGCTGCTTCTAGGAGGTTGTCAAGTGTTTTCGCTCGACGATTCCATTCTTGGCTGGTTGGTTTGGCCCTTGTTCCTGTAACTCGAATCCTAGCCCGGTATATCCCATTTTAATTTTACACCATTGTGAACCTTACGCCTTTTTTAATCTCGGATCGAGGTTCTCGGCATTGAAAAATCTTCGTAAACTAAATCATAGGTGTATATGTTGATATTTAAGAGATATACAGTCAAGAAAATAAAGGGCAATGGTGATATATAAGCGGATTATACAAAAAAAAAACACACACAACAAATGGCTACAATTTAAGGAATGTGTTTAGTGACGTCATCAGATTCCTAATTGATGGAGAAAGGTCTGGTGGCAAGAAAAGCTGCTTCTAGGAGGTTATCAAGTGTTTTCGCTAGACGATTCCATTCTTGGGTGGTTGGTTTGGCCCTTGTTCCTGTAACTCGAATCCTAGCCCGGTATATCCCATTTTAATTTTACACCATTGTGAACCTTACGCCTTTTTTACTCTCTGATCGAGGTTCTCGGCATTGAAAAATCTTCGTAAACTAAATCATAGGTGTATATGTTGATATTTAAGAGATATACAGTCAAGAAAATCAAGGGCAATGGTGATATATATGCGGATTAGACAACAAAAAAACACTCAACAATTGGCAAAAATTTAAGGAATGTGTTTAGTGACGGCATCAGATTCCTAATTGATTGAGAAAGGTCTGGTGGTAAGAAAAGCTGCTTCTAGGAGGTTATCAAGTGTTTTTGCTAGACGATTCCATTCTTGGGTGGTTGGTTTGGCCCTTGTTCCTGTAACTCGAATCCTAGCGCGGTATATCCAATTTTAATTTTACACCATTGTGAACCTTACGCCTTTTTTACTCTCTGATCGAGGTTCTCGGCATTGAAAAATCTTCGTAAACTAAATCACAAGTGTATATGTTGATATTTAAGAGATAAACAGTCAAGAAAATCAAGGGCAATGGTTATATATACGCGGATTAGACACCAAAAAAAACACTCAACAAATGGCTACAATTTAAAGAATGTGTTTAGCGACGGCATCAGATTCCTAATTAATGGAGAAAGGTCTGGTGGCAAGAAAAGCTGCTTCTAGGAGGTTGTTAAGTGTTTTCGCTCGACGATTCCATTCTTGGGTGGTTGGTTTGACTCTTGTTCCTGTAACTCGAATCCTAGAGCGGTATATCCCATTTTAATTTTACACCATTGTGAACCTTACGCCTTTTTTACTCTCTGATCGAGGTTCTCGGCATTGAAAAATCTTCGTAAACTAAATCACACATATATATGTTGACATTTAAGAGATATACAGTCAAGAAAATCAGGGACAATGGTGATATATATGCAGATTAGACACCAAAAAAAAATCACTCAACAAATGGCTACAATTTAACTAATGTGTGTAGTGACGGCATCAGATTCCAAATTGATGGAGAAAAGTCTGGTGGCAAGAAAAGCTGCTTCTAGGAGGTTGTCAAGTGTTTTCACTCGACGATTCCATTTTTGGGTGGTTGGTTTGGCCCATGTTCCTGTAGCTCGAATCCTAGCCCGGTATATGCCATTTTAATTTTACACCATTGTGAACCTTACGCCTTTTTTACTCTCTAATCGAGGTTCTCGGCATTGAAAAATCTTTGTAAACTAAATCACACGTGTATATGTTGATATTTAAGAGATATATAGGTCAAGAAAATCAACGGCAATGGAGATATATATGCGGATTAGACACTAAAAAAAACACTCAACAAATGGCTACAATTTAAGGAATGTGTTTAGTGACGGCATCAGATTCCTAATTAATGGAGAAAGGTCTGGTGGCAAGGAAAGCTTCTTCTAGGAGGTTGTCAAGTGTTTTCGCTCAACGATTCCATTCTTGGGTGGTTAGTTTGGCCCTTGTTCTTGTAACTCGAATCCTAGCCCGGTATATCCCATTTTAATTTTACACCATTGTGAACCTTACGCCTTTTTTACTCTCTGATCGAGGTTCTTGGCATTGAAAAATCTTCGTAAACTAAATCACAGGTGTATATATTGATATTTAAGAGATATACAGTCATGAAAATCAAGGGCAATGGTGATATATATGCGGATTAGACACCAAAAAAAACCACTCAACAAATGGCTACAATTTAAGGAATGTGTTTAGTGACGGCATTAGATTCCTAATTGATGGAGAAAGGTTTGGTGGTAAGAAAAGCTGCTTCGAGGGGGTTGTCAAGTGTTTTCGCTCGACGATTCCATTCTTTGGTGGTTGGTTTGGCCCTTGTTCCTGTAACTCGAATCCTAGCCCGGTATATCCCATTTTAATTTTACACCATTGTGAACCTTACGCCTTTTTTACTCTCTGATCGAGGTTCTCGGCATTGAAAAATCTTCGTAAATTAAATCACACGTGTACATGTTGATATTTAAGAGATATACAGTAAAACAAATCAAGGGCAATGGTGATATATATGAGGATTAGACACCAAAAAAAAAACACTCAAAAAATGGCTAGAATTTAAAGAATGTGTTTAGTGAAGGCATCATATTCCTAATTGATGGAGAGAGGTCTGGTGGCAAGAAAAGCTGCTTCTAGGAGGTTGTCAAGTGTTTTCGCTCGACGATTCCATTCTTGGGTGGTTGGTTTGGCCCTTGTTCCTATAACTCGAATCCTAGCCCGGTATATCCTATTTTAATATTACACCATTGTGAACCTTACTCCTTTTTTACATTCTGATCTAGGTTCTCGGCATTGAAAAATCTTGGTAAACTAAATCACACGTGTATATGTTGATATTTAAGAGATATACAGTCAAGAAAATCAAGGGCAATGGTGATATATATGCGGATTGGACACCAAAAAAAACACTCAACAAATGGCTACAATTTAAGGAATGTGTTTGGTGACGGAATCAGATTCCTAATTGATGGAGAAATGTCTGGTGGCAAGAAAAGCTGCTTCTAGGAGGTTGTCAAGTGTTTTCGCTCGACGATTCCATTCTTGGGTTGTTGGTTTGGCCCTTGTTCCTGTAACTCGAATCCTATCCCGGTATATCCCATTTTAATTTTACACCATTGTGAACCTTACGCCTTTTTTACTCTCTGATCGAGGTTCTCGGCATTGAAAAATCTTCGTAAACTAAATCACACGTGTATATGTTGACATTTAAGAGATATACAGTCAAGAAAATCAAGGGCAATGGTGATATATATGCGGATTAGACACCAAAAAAAACACTCAACAAATGGCTACAATTTAAGGAATGTGTTTAGTGACGGCATCAGATTCCTAATTGTTGGAGAAAGGTCTGGTGGTAAGAAAAGCTCCTAGGAGGTTGTCTAGTGTTTTCGCTCGATGATTCCATTCTTGGGTGGTTGGTTTGGCCCTTGTTCCTGTAACTCGAATCCTAGCCCGGTATATCCCATTTTAATTTTACACCATTGTGAACCTTACGCCTTTTTTACTCTCTGATCGAGGTTCTCAGCATTGAAAAATATTCGTAAACTAAATCACACGTGTTGTTGGGATTGAACCCTATCAGAGGAACAGATATTTAAAGCCAAAACTGGATCAGGGCAATGGATCCAGAATAAGCAGATGTTGTGTTATAAGTCTCTCCCCTTGAAAGTGGTTTCAAGATCTGCTGAACTCCTATCTACTGATCGTTACAACTGCTGGCCTACAACCGCTGATCAAGTCAAAGACTAAAGACCTGCTATTCAATCTACTGCTTTGGGTCAAGCACTGCTGGTAGTTATCAAGTACTGCTGAAGTCACAACTGTGGAAGGACCAGCAGTAGTTTAGTTTAATTATGTAATGCATTGTATAGCAGTTGTTAGCTTAAGCAGTGTTTGTATAGATCAGTTGTTAGAAGTTGTTAGGAGGTTAGATGTCACTTTCATGGTGACGTCAGCATTGATGCCTCAGTGGTTTATCCGTGCCTTTAAATAGAACATTACCATGCACTGTTCTATTAGCTCTTCACAAAATCTTCTTCCTGCACGAACAAACACTGTGAGCTCAGGCTGAGGGGGAGTTTGTATTCATACATGCATTGCAATCGTTATTGAAATAAATTCAATCTTTCGGTTCTTTGTTGAAAATGTTTTATTAAAGCAATTCTCCTGTTTGATTGTGTGCAAAGTTTGTTTCCATCTTAAATTCCGCTGCACTACTCATCCATCTTCATCTTATTTCAAACGTAAAACACAATCAAAACCAAACTCAGATCCTAACAATTGGCATCAGAGCTTGGACAGTCAAATTTAATTTAAAAATCATTTTGACATAAATAGTTCAGCTCATAATCGTTGATATCGATAGTTTATTCATTTTGCTGAAAAACAGAGCAAGGTTTAATCACCATCAAAGTTGATTAACCAGTGCCTGTAAAACAACCAGGATGACGTCACAATCACAAGATGATAAGAATAACATTGGCTCTCTTTTCAAACCACCCATGCTTAAACGTAATGAATACAACATCTGGCAGAGAAGGATGGGTCACATCCTTGCTCAACAGAACACTGGATGTTGGAGGTCTGTTGTTTTTGGTCCCCATGTTCCTATGGTGCCAAGTGCTGAGGATGCAAAGAAGTTCGTACCTAAACCATCTGAAAACTATATTGAAACTGATTTTCAAAAGGTCGAACTCGATGCCAAAGCATTTAGCACCATAGCATCTGCATTACCCAATGAGATCTATGCTGGACTGTTACATTGTAACAGTGCCAAAGAGCTATGGGATACACTGAAGGAACAGTTTGGGGGAACAGAAGAAGTTATTGAAAACAATAGGGAAATTCTGAATCAGCAGTATGAAACATTTTGTCACATCAAGGGTGAATCATTGACTCAGCAGTTTGAACGTTTCAGTTGTCTCATTAGTGAACTAAGGCTTGTTAAAGTAACATTTCCAAATTCAACTCAAAATAGCAGGTTCCTTAGATCACTACCAGAAAAATGGGATATTATTGCATATATTACTAGAAACTCTCCTGAGTTCAAGGATCTGACCCTGACCCAACTTCATGGTAGACTCCTGACCTATGAAAGGGAGTTAAACCAGAAAAAGAAGTTGCAAGAGTCTGGCAAGGTTGCTGATGATTATTCATTTGGCAGCACAGCTCTTGTGGTTAGGAAGAATCTGGTAGCAGTAGTAAGGATCAGGGTTATGATCACTTTATTGATATAACTGCTGATGGAAATTTCAACAACCCTGATTCTCACTCTGCAAATTATGCTTTTACTGCAAATTGTGAAAACCAGATGTCAGATAACTTGTGTTTTGAACTCAATGATTTGCAACACTTTGATCCCACTAACTTAGAAGAGATGGACATTTTGCATCAATTGGCTTTGCTTAGTGTAAGAACAAGCAAATTCTACAAAAGAACGGGGAGAAAATTCCCAGGGTTACATGGGAATTTAAAAGTGGGGTTGGATAAGTCAAAAATTAAGTGCTATAAGTGCAATAGGCTAGGTTATTTTGCTAGGGAATGCAGGAGTCAAACCACTGGTCTAATAATCACTCATCCCAGCTCAAATCCTAGACCACGCATCATCAAAGCCTTGTGCACTATACCCAATATACCCCTGCTGCCAATGTTAACACTGCTCACTATGCTGCAACCCCTGTGCCTGTGCATTATATTCAAACCACTGTTCCACAAATTCCGTATGTTCAAACCCATGTCCCTCAGGCATAAGTGCAACCTGTTGCACCTCAACCAACTGCTCCTACAGTAACACAACCAGATTAGCAAAGCTTTTTCACTCAAGGCTTTGTTGACTGGAGCAGTATGCCTGATGAGCTTAGTGATGAAAATTTTGCACTCAATGCTTTTAATGATCCTACTAATGATGAATTTTGTTTGATGGCATTAGAGTCTATGCCAGAAGGGGTAGAAACTGAAGGTGAACAACTAAGTGCTGAAACAGTGGATGAAGTGACTGAAGTAGTGGTTACTGCAGTTGCTGGTGAACTACTGCTGGGAGAAAATTCAGAAACCCTGATTGAACCACTGTCTGACCCCTGGTCCGAAGAAGACAAAGAAGAAAAAGAAGAGAAGAAAGCATGTGAGAAAGAAGATAGAGCTGATGAAGAAGGTGATCATCAATGTGATTGTGCCATGATGGCTGCTGCTAAGGTAACACCTCAAGTTCTTGAAAAATTGTGTTCAGACAAATGCATTATTTCATTTGCTAACATCAGAGAGGTAAATGAAAACCTTAGGGATAAAGTCTTAACTGATGAAGTCAAATTTGAAAAGTTATTAAAAGAACTTAGAAACAAATTGGCTGAAAAAGACAAAGAAATCAGCAGTCTCAAAGAAGAGCAGAGCATAACCAAGACTCAACTCCAAACTATGGTAGAAAAATACCAAGTTTGCAAAAAGAATTTGGAGTCCACCCAAATCACTTGTGAAAGATGGGTGGAATATTGTAAAGGGTATGAGGTTATGCTTGAGAAACAGCTTGAAAGCAATGTCAAGTTTGGTGTAGGATATAGAAAATATGATGATCTTGTAAACACTGCTGGAAAACAAGCTGGTTCATCTAAAATTAAACCAACAAACAAGAATGTCCAAGAAGTGAAAATCACTGATAAACTTGGTAACAAAATCACACTTGAAAGACCAGTGGGATCCTCTACTTTTGAGGAAATTGAGAAATACCAGTTTAAACCCTCATGGTCTGACGAGTGTGACATTCTTGAAAATTTTAAACCCATGGATTTCACAACCACTGATGGTGTTAAAGCTCCAAAAGAAAAAGTCATCCCTCTCAAGGACATCCCAACAGAGGTTAAAAACTCTGTTGCAAAGGAGTCTGAAAAGAGAAAGAAGAGAGAAAAGATCAAAAACCTGTTTTGTGAATTTTGTGAAAAAAGGAATCATCAAACAAAAGACTTTTTCCATTTAAAAGCATATGATTTAAACAAAACAACTATCATTGTACCTGCTGAAAGCTGCACCATCTGTGGTAAACCAAACCACAAAACTCAAGAATGTGTGTACCTTAAAAACTTTGATGTTAAAAAGAATGAGTACACTGCTAACACATCCTTGAGTCCATCAACATCATCTGTCAAATTCACCAAGAATCAACCACTGTTTGTGCCAGTTCAAACAGCTGTTACAAAACAGCTGAATCAAACATCTGTCCAAAGAGATGTTCAAGTGACTGATGCACCCCCTGCCAACCAATTCAGAAGAGGCAAGGGATAATCATCCTACCAAAGGATTCCACACATTTATGAGACCTACAAAAGGCCCCCTAAACCAAGAGTGAACAGGCATCCTTTTGGTTATCAGCAGATGATTGGTCAAAACCCACAACAGTGGTTAGAGAAAAACTGTCCTAAAACTGTCCAAACCCCTGACCTAACCACTGCCCATGCTTCTGAACTCATCCCAGACACTGTTGAGACCCCATCCAAAGCCTTATTGGCTTTGGAGACCCTAATGAACTAATCCTTTTACTTCATGTGCAGGGAGCTTCTGCATCATTAGATAGTCTTTGGTATGTAGATAGTGGAGGCTCCAGGCACATGACAGGATGTAAAGCCCTTCTCAAAGATTTCAAAATCCATGGAGTGGGTGATATATCCTTTGGTAATAATAGTAAATGGAAAGTTCTGGGGTCTGGTACAGTACAATCTGGTAATGTAAAATTTGAAAATGTCAATCTGATAGACAATCTAAAATTCAACCTCCTAAGTGTTTCACAAATGAGTGACAAGGGGTATGGGTCATTCTTCACAAAGGAGTGTCGTAGGATTGTTGGACCAGAAATGGATGAAAAGATTGAAGCAATAATAAAAACTGGAAAAACAAAACTTGTTGCTCAAAGAAGTGGCAATGTTTATGTTGTTGATATGTCAAAAGAGTGTCCCAGAACTGATGCCTGTCTGTTCTCAGCTGCCTCTAACAAAGAGACAGAACTTTGGCACAGAAGATTGGGGCACACAAATCTCAAGACAATCACTGAAATTTAAAAAAATGGCCTAGTAAGAGGCTTACCACAAAAATTGTTTTCATGTCCTGAGCATTGTGTTTCCTGTTTAAAAGGAAAACATCATAAAAGCTCCTTTAAGTCCTTTGAAGAGTCCAAAACAACCCAGTGTTTGCAAATGCTGCACATGGATTTGTTTGGCCCAGTTCAAGTCATGAGTCTCAAGAAGAAGAGATATTGTTTGGTTATTATTGATGAGTTCTCTAGGTTTACATGGACTTTCTTTTTACACTCAAAAGATGAGACTGCAGGCATTTTGCAAGACTTTGTGACACAGGTTGAAAAGCAATTTGACCTTCCAGTAAAAGTCTTCAGGAGTGACAATGGCACAGAATTCAAAAATAAAGAGTTGGATGCCTTCTGTGTGAAGAAAGGGATTGTAAGGCAGTACAGCATCCCTAGAACACCAGAGCAAAATGGGGTAGTTGAAAGAAAGAATAGGACACTGATTGAAGCAGCTAGGACCATGCTTGCTGATTCAGGTTTACCTCTAACTTTCTGGGCAGAGGCAGTGAACACTGCTTGCTATGTCCAAAACAGAGTTTTAATAAACCCCATGCACAAAAAGACTGCTTATGAAATTCTGTATAAAATAAAACCACTGATCTCATATTTTAAAGTATTTGGCTGCCCATGCTTTATTTTGAATTTAAACGATTCCATCTCAAAATTTGCAGCCAAAGTAGACAGTGGTTATCTTTTGGGATACTCTACCACTGCTAAGGCCTACAAAGTGTTTAATACACGGACTAAAACAGTGGAAGAGACTTTGAATGTGAAGTTCAATGAACTTTCATAAATGAAAATCCCAGCAAAACCTGCTTATTTATTTGATCTTGATAAATTCACCTTTGAAAGTGTTGCTGTCAAGACTAACAGTGCAGGTCTATCAGAAGATTCATCACCAGACTATGGGTATGAGATCATCATTCCTCAACAAAAGTCTGTTTCAATGGGAAAAGCAGCAGTTGTACAAAACAGCTGTCAAAGCTCAACCAATGCTACCTCAACAGTGGTTGACCAAAGTAGCCCATCAACCTCTACTTACACATCATCAACCACTGCTGACAATAGTCCCCAAACAGTGGATAAAAGTCAGCATGTGTCCACACCATTACCTCCTATTCCACCACCTTTTGAAGCCACTGCTGGATCATCAAAGTCACCAGCAGTGGTTATCTCAGATGATACACATCTGCAGCCTTCACCAACAAATGCCATCATACCATACCAAGGAGATTTAATCTTCTTGAGATCTCATCCACCTGACCAAATCATTGGCAACATCAATGAAGGGGTGCTTACAAGAAGCCAAACCCAAAACATTTGTCTTTTTGCTGGTTTTCTATCACCCCATCAGCTAGTCAAGTACCAAGAGGCACAGAAAGACAACAGCTGGGTAGAAGCCATGCAAGAAGAGCTCCAACAGTTTAAAAGATAACAAGTATGGGAGCTTGTACCACTGTCAAAAGATGTAAGCCCCATCGGCACAAAGTGGGTCTTCAAAAATAAAACTGATGAAAGGGGCATTGTTGTCAAGAATAAAGCCAGGCTTGTGGTTCAAGGTTACAGACAGGAAGAGGGGATATACTATGATGAAACTTTTGCATCTGTAGCAAGATTGGAAGCTATAAGACTGTTCTTGGCCTTTGCTGTCAACCACAACATGAAGGTGTTCCAAATGGATATCAAAAGTGCTTTCCTCTATGGTACAATTTAAGAAGAGGTGTATGTTTGTCAACCTCCAGGTTTTGAGGATCCATTTTATCCAGATCATGTCTACAGGCTAAACAAAGCCTTGTATGGCCTGAAACAAGCACCTAGGGCCTGGTATGAAACTCTTTCCACCTTTCTACCCTCAAATGGTTTCAAAAGAGGTACCATTGATAAAACACTGTTTCTAAAATGGAGAGGAAAGGATTTAATGATTGTCCAAATTTATGTGGATGACATTATTTTTGGAAGCACATGTAATAAAATGTGTGAAGAGTTTAGGCAACTCATGACAGCAGAGTTTGAAATGAGTGCAATGGGTGATCTGCAATGCTTTCTTGGTCTCCAAGTTCAGCAAATGCAAAATGGAACTTTCATTCATCAAAGCAAATATGCTAAATGACTTTTAAATAAATTTGATATGAATGATTGTAAACCATGCAGCACACCCATGGCAACCAATAAGCTAGTCATGTCTGATGAAAAGGATGAGTTGATTGACCAAACACTTTATAGAAGCATGATTGGGTCTTTACTGTACCTAACTGCATCTAGACCAAACATCATGTTTGCAACATGTGTCTGGGCAAGAAGTCAATCAGCTCCAAGAAAATCTAATCTCATTGCTGTAAAAAGGATCTTCAGATACATAAAAGGTGCTCCCACACTTGGTATCTGGTATCCAGCTAATGGGAATATCCAGCTTTCAGGCTTTTCAGACAGTGACTTTGCCGGATGTAACACCACAAGGAAGTCCACTTCAGGAGGGTGCCAGTTTCTAGGCAACTGCTTGGTTTCATGGCAAAGCAAAAAGCAAGCAGTTGTTTCAACATCCACTGCTGAAGCTGAATACATTGCTGCTGCAAGCTGTACAGCCCAACTCCTGTGGCTTCAAAATCAGTTGCTGGATTTTGGTATCACTGCCTTAAAGACACCACTCATCTTGGATAGCCAGGCAGCAAAAAATATCATCAAAAATCCAGTTTCCCATTCAACCACTAAGCACATCGACATCAGACATCACTTTGTGAGGGATTGCTATGAAAAAGGTTTGATTTCTCTACATCATGTTCCAACTAAAGACCAGCTGGCAGATGTGCTCACAAAAGCTTTAGATACATCTACCTTTGAAAGCTTGGTCTCTAGGATTGGCATGCTAAACATGGAATAACAAGCAAAATCTTGTTTTCCTTTGAATAAAAGCATTAAAATGTTTTCAGAAAATCAAAAATCCATCCTTAAAAATAGCTAAAAATGAAATTTTCATTAAATCCTTAAAAGTCTGCCATAACCACTGATTGGTGCAAACATCTGTTTTTTTATTTGCTTTCCACTGCTGAAAGTCAACCTCTGTTTCTTCATTTTCCTTGGTAAACACTGATGTCAAACTTCAGTGTTTTAAAACCACTGACACAAGCTATCCACTGATAGTAAAAGTCACCCACTGTGTTCATTTTCCTTTGTGAACCACTGGTATTGCTTCATCAGTGGTTTTTCAAACAACTGTCCTCCATTATTTCATCCTTTCATCAGGGGTTGACACGTGGTCAGTATTTATCCGTCAGATCTTTGTAACCGCTGCCACATCAGCATTCACTTTTTCATCATATAAAACCCTGCCCTAAACCCCCAAACAGGGTTTTCACTGGCGAATCGAATTTAAAATTCTTTTCTCAAAACAGTTTTCCACAAAAAATCTCCCACAATCTTCATCATCCTCACTTCATTTCTCTCATTCTCTGTTTCAATCATGGTGAAAAAGGCAAGCAAATCCAAAACAAAGGAGCCTACCGAGATTGAAATTCCATACAAATGGTCTCACAATTACTTGGGTATTCTTGAAAAACCCAATGACACAAAGACCTTCGATTCCATCATAGAAACATTATCCTCCACAAAGTACAAAACTTTGCTCACTTACAATGCAACCATCTACCTTGCTACTCAACGAGAATTTTGGAAAAATGCTACTCTTGAGAAAATGGACAAAAAGGTTGTTGCCATCAATTCCACAATAAAAGGTGTAAAAATCTCAATCACACCTCATGTAGGATCGATTTGGGACCCGAATGAGTCGATCAGAAGAGTTTATCTCAGTTTCAGAGGCGGAAACTAAGAAACCGAGTTCAATTCAACAAGCAATACACTTTAAACTATTGTTTCTATTGATTGAATGGCGTTTACAAGCACGAGAAATACCGGCAGCACTTCGGTACAATATTCTGATTCCCCACCAAATGACATGATAACTCTCCTATTTATAGTGTTTCTGATTCCCCACGAAAGTGCTATTTTCTGATTCCCCACGAAATGACAATTTTCTGATTCCCCACGAAAATGTCATGTCTATTTCGTGGGAAATCAACATTTCGTGCCCTAATCTAAACAATTCTATACAAGACTCGATACAAGACGAAGACGACAGACGGATGCACCAACAAACTCCCCCTCGGATGTTGACGGAGTCTTCAGTGTCGAGTCTTCGCACTTTCAGTCTTTATCAGCCTTTGGGCTTTTTTTCTTTGAAATGTTTGACGTTGTAAGTATCCTTCAATCTTTATCTTCTCTTTTCTCTATCATCAACAAATTCCTCACGAACAATCTCTACTCGGATGTCTTCAGACTCCCCCTTTCAATATATTGGGATCGCAGTTTGGCATGTTGAAATCACACAGTCCTCAGGTATCGGAACCTGACTCTCTATCATTCAAATAACCTGCACATTCTCTACCCAAAAATAAATTTTCTGATGATAACTTGTAAAACAATCTCACCATCTTATGAACCTCTTGCAGGAATAATACAATCAAAGAATGACTTTACCATGTTAATCATTGATGAACCACTTGAAGATATATCACTTTTATGTTCAAAATCAACACACTCTCCCAAACCATCTGTTTATCATGTTTAGCACTTGGAATTTTGAAAATTAGCTCTCCAACACCAGTTGTCAAAAATCTTTTTGTATTTTACAAAATTTATGCTAAAACACACTGAAAATCTTTTTGGATTTTTGAATAGAATGAAATGCAGTAAAGAAATATTTACATACAATATTTTTGTGAGTTTGTATAAGAGGATCATATCAGTTGTTGAGACAAATCACTAACACCGTTAAGCTTTAAACATTTTAAGTTCTAAACGATTCACTTAGATTGTCAGTATACCGGTCCACTTAAATTCTCACACAAAGTTCAACTGCTTCGAGATACGATATTAATGTCTTAAGCACTTAAACTTAATCGCGTGTCCCACCTCAGAATATACTCCCGTATCCAGATCCCAATATTCAGTCTTACAGGTGAGTATACCACAGATGATACCTGAAAGGGGTTATAATGCGAGGGCCGTGAGAGCTCAGGTCGATACTTCCGTATACGCAGAGAGATGACGGCTTCGACTTTTGGTGTGTCCCCTTTAGAGGATCTTTTTTACAACAGCAATGACTATCAATTTTATTGTTTCATCAATTTGCTGAGGGTGGCGCTATGTTTCAAGCAAGCGGAAAGTATTCTCCAAGGACTAGGCCATTGCTTCCGCAAAATCAGAAGTCCCGGGATAATACCCCAGATTTCACTGAGTATAAAGACCTAGTATCTCAGAAAGAGGGATCTTTCAAACAAGATTTCGGGGGTTACCCATATATCCGAGAGATGTTTCCCCACGATATAAGCAAGTTTGAATTTAGGTTTATATCTCGTCACAATCTACTAAATGTGCAAAAACCTACTGACACATCATCAGTGAGACCGTTTATCACATTTTTACTTTCCATTTCTTTAGCATGCTGTGATAGTCCACTGATGTACTATCATTTCCTCTTCTTTGACACAAAACTCATTTTTGAATTTTATCATGTTTTTGTCTTTTTCAAATTTTCAAATGTTTTTGGATTTTCTGAAAAATTTTACTCCCCCTAAAATCCAAACACATTTTAGGAAATTTGAAAATAAACGAGCTCTTGACCCACTTAGTAAGAACATTTTGAAAAATAAACTATACAATAACGTGACAACTGATATTGAATCACTTCAATTCGTCATCCACTTGGCATAAACAATCAGAACTCCCCCTTTCAACAAACTATTTTACCATTGATTTCAAAATACTTAAGTTTGTTTTAATCAAATGGTTTTTTCCGGAAAATAAGTTTGATTTTACCACTTGTAAATTTGGGGTTTGGTTCATCACATTGTCCTTCAAATATCACATGAATGTATGGTCCAATCAAGTTCAACCTAATGACCTTGATTAACCACTTGTAGGAAAAACAAGTACAACTTAATGTCCTTGATTTTACCACTTGTAAGTGTAAATCTTCTTCAACCACTTCTAGATTTTCCTCTCAAACAAACCATTTGTCGAAAACTAACAATTTGAATGATATCACATGTACTTTACCATCTTTACCACTTGTAAGATTATCAACCAAGAAAGATAGATGCCGATTCCTGCTCCACTCTTACCAACCTGGGAGCTCCGGCAAGTCCACAGACTTACTGTTCGTAATATGTACCATCCCAGTCACAAACCAGGGATGGTTCAACTTTATCTTTCTTCGTCTTCTTCTAATAAAACTCTTTAACTCCTTTGACTTTTCGATCAATCATTTTTCCAAAAATATGTTTTACAGTGGGGTTAAAAGCTTTTTCAACATCAAAAACCTTTTTATCATCATAAAATTGGTTTGATATCTCAACTTTACCAATTTTCTTTTTAAAATTCTCAGCCCGAAGTGGTGGAAAATTATAATCATCCACAATCGAAACTGATTCTTCACTTTTTGAAACAACCTGTGGCTCCTCTGATTTTGTGGAATCATATTCATCGCCAGAAGATAGCTCCTCTGATTTCGACCTATCAGAATCATCGCTAGAGCTATCACCAGACCTTTTAACAACCCATTTCTGGTTGTCAGATTTAGCTCTTTTCTTGTAAAACTTGTTTGAACATTCACCAATTTCAAATTTTGAATTTTTAAACAATTTAGTTCTGTCAATTGGTGGTTCAAACTCAACCACTTTTTCTTTTAGTTTACGTGATACTCCCTGTTTTGATTGTATTGCCTTTGAACACTCCCTGGCAATATGTCCAACTTTGTTGCATTGGAAACAGGTTCTCGTATCTTTCATTTGCTCAGCCATCTTCTTCATGTCATCTTGTTTCTTTGCAAGGAACTCACTGTTTGACTGCCTCCATAATTCTTTCTTTTCTTCCTCTTCTGAGCTAGTTCCTGAAACAAATGTCATTTTTGCTTTAAAATCACGAACATATTTTTTCATTTTTCTGTTTTTCTGTTGGAGTAAAACCAAGACCTTTCTTTTTGAAATTACGGTTAGGGTTTGGTTTCTTGTGAAAACCAGAACCAGAACTGTAACCTTTTTTCTTGTTTAATCTTTGTTGTACTCTTGAGGTGTATTTTTTAGGTTTATCAGTAAGATTTAAATCTTTTATTTCATAAATGTTAATTTCTGTAAGTTTGAAAACCTTTTTTATCATCTTAGTTTTTACACCTCGTATTGGAAATTCCTCATCAGAATATAATTTGTCGGAATCATTCAATGTATATGCAACCTTGAATGTTTCGTCAATCAAATTAGATTTTGATAACAGGAATTCTTTATTGTAAATTCTTTTAACCGAAGATTTTGGACTATTGACTGTCGAACTCGAACTTTCAGAACCAGACTTTGACTCTGACTCTAACTTTGACTCTGCCTTTGACTCCAACTTTGACTCCTCAGTTTCATCTTCATCCAACACCTGATCAACCACTTTCTTTATTAACTCGGACTCATGATCAGTGTCAGATGATGTAAACGTCACATCAATATTTTCTGGCAAGTTAACTGACGACTCCGACTCCCACTGTAAATTTGTTGCCTTTTCGACTCTTTCTGAATTTGGATTTCTTGGAGAATACCCATTTTCAAGCGGGGGTGGACACTTGTTGTAACTGACATCTTGTTTCTTACCATAATCCTTCTTGTTAGTCTATTTCTTTGTGTCACTCTTCTTCTTGTTCTTCTTTTCTGGAGTCTTTTCTTCAGCCACTTTTCCATCATCATTCTTTTCTTCAGTTACTTCATCCTCTACAAATGCTTTCATGCCTTCAACAGTCGGATAAATCCTGTCAATGACATAAGAAGTACATGAGTAACTTTTCAACAAACGATTAACTCTTTCAGTTTCGATTCTTTGCAATTCCAGTTTCTGTTCAAGAACATCACACTTCTCAATGTAGTTGTTCACAACTTTTTGCTTTATCATGAACGCTCCCTGAAGTGTCTTCATTGCAGTTGCTTGCTCTTCACTTGTATGATTGTATTGATTTATAGCTTTGTTCAGGACATCATAAGATTCCTTCAAACTTTTCAAGTTATAAATCAATGTGATGTTCTACTTCTTTATAGCTTCACAAGTGTCACACTTCACAGGAATCTTTTTAGCATCAACTTCTTCATCAACTTTGAACTTTGGAACTTCAACCTTTACTTTCCTTTTGATCACTGGAACTTCTTCGTCATCACTGCTAACTGGAGTCTTGACCTTTTTTTTTCTTTTTAGCTTTCTCATCTTCACTGTCATTCTCAGCCATCATTTTCAAATGATCTGCCATTTTTCTTGACCAATACTCACGATCATCATCACTATCTTCTTCAACTCGAGCAACAAAAGCTGTGTGAACTGGAGTTTGATCTGGAATATAATCATCCCATGTAAAATTTTCCCAGCTAAACCCTTCAGGCATCTTTTCATCGTCTTGATCAATCACACAGGATTTTGCATCAGATGAAATATACTTATCCCAGTTGAACCCTGTTGATGTCTTCTGTTCATCTTGATTAACCACACAAGCTCTCTTTCCAGAATCTTCAATCACATTCCTTCCATGTGCAGTTTGTGCCTGATGTTGTTGTTGTTGAGGTGGTTGTTGAGCAACTTGATGGTACATGGCCTTTCGATAGTAATCATTGTTGTTGTTGAAAGGATTCTGAGCTCCACTTGCTTTGCGATTTGTACACTCCCTCTTGAAGTGTCCTTTCTCCCTGCAACGAAAACAAGTAACTTTAGATTTATCAAAACCTAAAGTAGAAATGTTAGCTTCTCAAAGATCATTTCTTCCTGTGATTTGCTTAAATTTCTCAGCTCTCCTTAGAACACTGGCCAAACACCACTTAATATCCATAAGCTCCATCTCCTCAGCATCGATTTGATCATAATCCTCTTTTGTAAGCATAGGATTCCCGATCTTTCCGGCCACAAAACTACTGTAAGATTCCAATACCATTCCTAACAAAGACATGTGATTTTTAGCAACTTCCTCGGAGTAATCTTGATCATTCTCAAGATTTAAAACAATGTTGCATTGAAGTTTTCTCCCATTCTTTGTTGCTGAAATGTTCGGATCAAATGATGGAAATGATGAGAAACTTGTATTGCTGCTTGATCCTTTTGATGAACTTTCTGATGAACCTTTAGCATTGTAAGCAGTTTCAACTTTTGGTGATAAGTTGGTTGTTTTCTCATTCAACCCTGTTTTGTAATACAAACCGATATCCTGTTCACCATCGAAATCTTTCATCCGAACAATCTTCCTTTGCTCCATCTCTTGAGCTTCCAACTTCTCAATGAACTTACTCAGAATGAGTGTATTGAATCCTTTCTTGTTTCTGAGCATCATCAGATATGTACCCCAAGTCTCGTGTGGCAAAGCATCAGCAAGCTTTTCGATCAACTCTTCATTGTCTTTCTCGATGCTCAATCTCTTCATGTTTGCTAACAGATTGCAGTATCTTTCAATAATTTGCCTTGTACTTTCATTCTTCAACCCACGAAACAAATCGAACTCTTTCTTCAAAAGCGATTTTTTATTTTTGATCATCTCTTGACTACCATGAAACTTCGATCTTAATGCTTTCCAAATTGAGTAAGAAGTTCCATTGTGTTGCAAAAGAACCAAGATATCTTCTTTCACTGCTTGTTGTAGAAGACTTAGCATCATTTTCTCATCTTTATATTTCTTTCTAGCATCGGCACTCAAATCTTTTATAGGAACCACCTCTTCATCATCATTCTTCGGTTGAATGTATTTTGTCTCGACACATTCCCACGCATCAAGATAGTTAGCTTGCACCCAATTCTCGAAACGACCTTCCCAACCCTTATATTCTTCAATGTTCATTAGTTTAGGCGGCTTTTGCATCGTTCTTGTTTCGTTTTCCATCATCGTGTTCTGTGCAATACTGATAGGGGTAACGGGGGTAGCGAACGCGTTATAAAATTCGTCGTCCATTTTTCAGATTTCAAAAATTATCACAACAGTCCTTTCGAGTGAAATCAACGATTTAAGTGGGATCACTGTTTGGAGCGGGATCAACAAGTAACCAGGAGCAGAATCTCAAAGTGATCAGGAGCGGAATCTCAAAGTAATCAGGAGCGGAATCACAACGTAATCTGGAGCGGAATCACAATATAATCAGGAGCGAAATCAAGAACTATCCTTGAGCGAAATTAACCTGAACTTTGGAGCGGAATTAGAATTTCAAGATGTTGAAGCGAAATCAAAACCTAACTTTCAAGCAGGACAACTTGGAGCGGAATTAGTCAATATTCTGGAGCGGAATCAACCTTTTGGAGCTGATCTGGAGCGGAATCAGGACCTATTTCCGAGCGGAATCACTGGTGACATCATCAATCAATCGAGCAATTTCGAGCTGAATCACTAAAAATGTCAATTTTAGGTCGATTTTAAAGCTGAAACTTATAAGGCTTTGTTAATACATGATTCCGAGCATACTGTGAAAATCTGAGCAAATTTTAACCATGAAATAATGTTCAATTTGAAAAAGAAAGGTGTAGAAACAGAATTCGCAGCTGAATAGGCAAGAGCTCTTCCTCCTTAGCTCTGATACCACTTGTAGGATAGATTTGGGACCCGAGTGAGTCGATCAGAAGAGTTTATCTCAGTTTCAGAGTCGGAGACTAAGAAACCGAGTTCAATTCAGCAAGCAATACACTTTAAACTATTGTTTCTATTGATTGAATGACGTTTACTAGCACGAGAAATACCGGCAGCACTTCGGTACAATATTCTGATTCCCCACCAAATGACATGATGACTATCCTATTTATAGTGTTTCTGATTCCCCACGAAAGTGCTATTTTCTGATTCCCCACGAAATGACAATTTTCTGATTCCCCACGAAAATGTCATGTCTATTTCGTGGGAAATCAACATTTCGTGCCCTAATCTAAACAATTCTATATAAGACTCGATACAAGACGAAGACGAAGACGACAGACGGATGCACCAACACCTCAAGCCATATTTGAAGTATTTGAGCTCAATAATCTGGAAGGTAAAAATTCTTTTCCGAAAACAGAGTACCAAGGAGATTTCATTCAAAGAGGGTATGGAGAAGAAATGAAAATAGATACTTTACAAAAGGGCAGTTTTCCATCTGCTACAAGGTTCTTATTTCATACCCTACTTATGTGTGTTTCTAACAAAACCACGGCTTTCAATGAAATCCTGTTGAAGATACAATACCTGGGTTATGCTATACTTAAAGGTGAAAATTTTAATTATTCCCAGGTAATCTTCGATAATTTGGTCAAAAATGTTGAGAAAAAGGCTTTTCTATTATTTCCAAGATTTTTGAGTTACTATTTTAATAAAAAAATTTCAGAAAATAATGCCCATGTACTTGTACAGGGTCCTCCTTTTAAAATAAACAGTTTAACACCTGAAACATTCACAAGAATGTTAAAACCTACAAAAACACAAACAGAGGTGCCTAAGCAGAATTTAGCAGCTGCCACTGCTCCTTAGGTATCTGCTACTGAGCCCACTTCTCCAGGTGATCAAGGCAGCATAACCACTGTTTTGAAACCCACACCTACCCTTACCAAAAATACCAAAAAGAAATCATCCAGAAAACCCCCCAAACCCATCAAAAAGGCAACTCTTGAAGATAAGATCCCAGAGCAACTGCCAGTGACAAAACAAAAGTCACCAATAACCACTGCTGCTACTTCCTCACAGCAGTTGGTAGAAAGATCTCCACCTTTGCCTAAAACTCCTCCTGCATTCTCACAAAAGGGTCAGGTTGTAAGCACAGGGACCCCACTTTATGAAGCTCTGGGTCCAATTGGATCCATCTTCCTCAGTCCTGATCCCAAGGACATGTCACTTTCTACACCAATACCTTCACCCCTCATCTTACCACAATCCATGGTACCTTTGTTGCATGCAGTTGATATAGCTCAAACACAAACCAGTTCCTCTCAACCACCTATCAATGAGAGTACACTCCTACAATTGACTGGGTCTGATGCCTATACCTCTGCAATCCCAGCAACAATTGAGGAGGTTACACTGCAGGAGTTACAAGTAACTCCTGTCAGTAGTTCAAGTGGAGCAGCAACTACATTGGGTCAGTTGTTCTATCAATAAGACTCCCTTGAAGGCAATTTCTTCAGAGATAACTAGGGCAACCACTGGTGAGTTTTCTTTAACCACAGGTGAGCTGTTCAAAGTGTCCACAAATGAGGAAAGAAGTCCCCAGTACCAAGAATAAGGGGTATCAATGGTTGACTTTTGGGATACATTCCCTAAGTCTACCATTGATACAACCACTGCTGGTGGGAAATCAGATGATCTCATTCATTTGGGTGATGGTTTAAAATATAAAGAATTGACAAAGAGAGTGGACAGAATTGAATCATCTGTTGCAGACATCAAAACAATGCTGCAGCAGGTGTTAAATTCTCAAAAGTCTACATCCACTGCTGCACCACCCCCAACAGCTGCTCCATTATCTAATGAGTTGTGGAGTTTATTTCAACCTTTGCTCCGACGTCAAAGAGAATTAGCTGACCAGCAACATGAGATCCAAATTCAAAAAATCAGAACTCTCACGGAAGCAAGGTTTAAAGATACTCAAGCTGACATCAAGGCTTTAAAAGCCCACATTCTGAAAACCACTGGCACTGCTCCTCCCACTGTTCTCTTCTTTGATAACCCTCCTCCAGATAATGCCAAAAAGGGGGAGAAAATCAAACAGTGGATAAAGAAGGGAATTGAAGATGGTATTTATATTGAACCAGAAAAGGAAAACATGACTAAAAACATTCCGTTGCCAGATGGTAGTAAAAAGATTGATGTTACTGAAAATGCACTAGCTGAAGCAAAAGCAAGTGTAAAAAGGGATAGAGAGGCTAAGGATAAAGCCAGGTGGGAACAGGAGAAGAGAGCTTCCATGAAGCTAAATGCACAAGGTCCTTCTGAACCTATGGATGATAAAATTCCCAAGGAAGAAAAGAAGAAGCCCACTAGACAAGTGAGGCAACCTAAAAAGAAAGCTTCCAAGCCACCTACTAAACGCTCCAAACCTCAAACTACCACTTCAACACACATCACTTCAACACACACCACAACCACTGCCTTACCACCACTACCAAAAATCACTCCACTAATAAAACCACCAAAAAAACCTCACCACCATCACCTCCTGCCAAGAAGCAGAAGACACCAGATGTTACAACATCTGTTGTAATGGCAACAGTGGTTGAAACACCAGTTGTTTCAACAAGTGTTAGTCAGCCACCATCCACCATTCAAAATACCACCACTGATCCACCCAAGACATCATTAGCCTCTCCTTCAATAAAAAGGAGAAGGATTTTCATACCTGATGATGATTCTCCATCACCACCACCAACATTTTCACAATCACTTGCACTTATTCCAAACCCTGTTCCTCTCTCATCAGCTCCAGTGCAACAACCAATCCCTGTCATTACTCCTGCAGGTGTCCAATTTCCTCTAGAACTTGAAGCAGTTAGAGAAGAGATCAAATCCTTCTACTATGAGGATGACCCTGCTAAAAGGAAGTTGCCATCAGTTGAAGGATATCCAAGGCCTAACAACATTGAAGAATATTTGAAAGTTAAGGCTAAACAGGCAGAGGATATTTCCAAAAGAAACTCTCAAGGAAAAACTGACAAAGAAATTCAAAGGCATTACCAGTTTCTATTTACTCAAGTCAGATCCTTAGAGCAATTTGCAACAAATGTTTGTCAAAAAATCTCAGAAAGAGCAGATGAAACTTTGAGAAAAGACCACATTGAAAGCATCATGGCAACCAAGAAGTACAAGGGAGAAAAGCATATGTACAAGGAGTGGACCATTCCTGAGCTTGAACAAGAAGCAGCCAGGATTCAAGAAATGATAAAGAATAAGGTTAAACACACTCCTCCAAATTGGTCAAAGTACAAAAAGAATGTGCCTGAGAAGACATTAGAGCTGAAGAGAATGAAAGAGGAATTAGTTGCTGCTGACTATGGGTCCAAAAATCAAGTGGCAAGATGGAAAGAAGACACAGTCAGGTCCACCTACAAAATGTTGGAGGAATTAAGGAAGAAAGATCCTAAAGTTCCACAAAAACCTGACTACCCTGAAGCAGTGGTTTCAAAAAGACCACCAAAACTGCAAATCAGGAGATCCACTGCTCCAACTGGTGCTGCCATCTATAAAAGAAAGCAACAAGAAAAGTTGGATGCTGAAACAGTGGAAGAAATGATGGCATGAGATGAGCTTGTAAAGGAAGGTATTAAAAAGATGATAGCTGAAACTATTGGCCTGAATAAACCTGCAAGCACTGCTCAAACAGTCATCACAAGGCCTGCATCACCAAACACCTCATCTAATAAAAATCTCCCAAGAAACCCACCAGGCTCAAAAGTACTAAAGTGGGAAACTGACAAACAGACCCATGTACTGACTGTGTTCAAGTCTAGTGGAGAAGTGAAGAAAATAACAAGGGAATAAGCACTTGGCCTAAGTCTTGAAGATATGCAGGATCTCCTTGATCTTCCAATTTGTAGGGATGAAGATGACACAGATACCCTAGACTTTGAGTTACAACTTAAAGGTCAGATAAGGGAACTGTTGATGAGGAAATAAAGTACCACAATAATGAAGGGTTTTGGCATTATCTGTTCCAGTGGGAGATTGTTGGGATTGAACCCTATCAGATGAACATATAATTAAGCCAAAACTGGATCAGGGCAGGGGATCCAGAATAAGCAGATGTTGTGTTACAAGTCTCTTCCCTTGAAAGTGGTTTCAACATCTGCTGACCTCCTATCTACTGATAGTTACAACTGTTGGCCAACAACCGCTGATCAAGTCAAAGACTAAAGACCTGCTATTCAATCTACTACTTTGGGTCAAGCACTGCTGGTAGTTATCAAGTACTGCTGAAGTTACAACAGGGGAAGGACCAGCAGTAGTTTAGTTTAATTATGTAATGTATTGTATAGCAGTTGTTAGAAGTTGTTAGGAGGTTAGATGTCACTTTCATGGTGACGTCAGCATTGATGCCTCAGTGGTTTGTCCGTGCCTATAAATAGAACAGTACCATGCACTGTTCTATTAGCTCTTCACAAAATCTTCTTCCTGCACGAACAAACACTGTGAGCTCATGCTGAGGGGGAGTTTATATTCATACATGCATTGTAATCGTTATTGAAATAAATTCAATCTTTCGGTTCTTTGTTGAAAATGTATGATTAAAGCAATTCTCCTGTTTTGATTGTGTGCAAAGTTTGTTTCCATCTTAAATTCCGTTGCACTACTCATCCATCTTCATTTTATTTCAAACGTAAAACACAATCAAAACCAAACTCAGATCCTAACACGTGTATATGTTGATATTTAAGAGATATACAGTCAAGAAAATCAAGGGCAATGGTGATATATATGCGGATTAGACACAAAAAAACACTCAACAAATGACTACAATTTAAGGAATGTGTTTAGTGATGGCATCAGATTCCTAATTGATGGGGAAAGGTCTGGTGGCAAGAAAAGCTGCTTCTAGAAGGTTGTCAAGTGTTTTCGCTCGACGATTCCATTCTTGGGTGATTGGTTTGGCCCTTGTTCCTGTAACTCGAATCCTAGCCCAGTATATCCCATTTTAATTTTACACCATTGTGAACCTTACGCCTTTTTTACTCTCTGATCGAGGTTCTCGGCATTGAAAAATCTTTGTAAACTAAATCACACGTGTATATGTTGATATTTAAGAGATATACAGTCAAGAAAATCAAGGGCAATGGTGATATATATGCGGATTAGACACCAAAAAAAACACTCAACAAATGGCTACAATTTAAGGAATGTGTTTAGTGACGGCATCATATTCCAAATTGCTGGAGAAAGCTCTAGTGGTAAGAAAAGTTGCTTCTAGGAGGTTGTTAAGTATTTTCGATCGACGATTCCATTCTTGGGTGGTTGGTTTGGCCCTTGTTCCTGTAACTCGAATCCTAGCCCGGTATATCCCATTTTAATTTTACACCATTGTGAACCTTACGCCTTTTTTACTCTCTGATCGAGGTTCTAAGCATTGAAAAATCTTCGTAAACTAAATCACACGTGTATATGTTGACATTTAAAAGATACACAGTCAAGAAAATCAAGGGCAATGGTGATATATATGCAGATTAGACACCAAAAAAAAAACACTCAACAACTAGCAACAATTTAAGGAATGTGTTTAGTGACGGCATCAGATTCCTAATTGATGGAGAAATGTCTGGTGGTAAGAAAACCTGCTTCTAGGAGGTTGTCAAGTGTTTTCGCTTGATGATTCCATTCTTGGGTGGTTGGTTTGGCCCTTGTTCCTGTAACTCGAATCCTAGCCCGGTATATCCCATTTTAATTTTACACCATTGCGAACCTTACGCCTTTTTTACTCTCTGATCGAGGTTCTCGGCATTGATAAATCTTCGTAAACTAAATCACACGTGTATATGTTGACATTTAAGAGATATACAGTCAAGAAAATCAAGGGCAATGGTGATATATTTGCGTATTAGACACAAAAAAAAAACCACTCGACAAATGGCTACAATTTAAGGAATGTGTTTAGTGACGGCATCATATTCCTAATTGATGGAGAAATGTCTGGTGGCAAGAAAAGCTGCTTCAAGGAGGTTGTCAAGTGTTTTCACTCGACGATTCCATTCTTGGGTGGTTGGTTTGGCACTTGTTCCTGTAACTCGAATCCTAGCCCGGTATATCCCATTTTAATTTTACACCATTGTGAACCTTACGCCTTTTTAACTCTCTGATCGAGGTTCTCGGCATTGAAAAATCTTTGTAAACTAAATCACACGTGTATATGTTGATATATAAGAGATATACAGTCAAGAAAATCAAGGGCAATGGTGATACATATGCGGATTGGACACCAAAAAAAAACACTAAACAACTAGCTACAATTTAAGGAATGTGTTTAGTGACGGCATCAGATTCCTAATTGATGGAGAAAGGTCTGGTGGTAAGAAAAGCTGCTTCTAGGAGGTTGTCAAGTGTTTTTGCTCGACGATTCCATTCTTGGGTGGTTGGTTTGGCCCTTGTTCCTGTAACTCGAATCCTAGCCCGGCATATCTCATTTTTATTTTACACCATTGCGAACCTTACGCCTTGACAAGAACCTCGATCAGAGAGTAAAAAAGGCGTAAGGTTCACAATGGTGTAAAATTAAAATGGGATATACCGGGCTAGGATTCGAGTTACAAGAACAAGGGCCAAACCAACCACCCAAGTATGGAATCGTCGAGCAAAAACACTTGACAACCTCCTAGAAGCAGCTTTTCTTACCACCAGACCTTTCTCCATCAATTAGGAATCTGATGCCGTCACTAAACACATTCCTTAAATTGTAGCTAGTTGTTTAGTGTTTTTTTTTTGGTGTCCAATCCGCATATATATCACCATTGCCCTTGATTTTCTTGACTGTATATCTCTTATATATCAACATATACACGTGTGATTTAGTTTACAAAGATTTTTCAATGCCGAGAACCTTGATCAGAGAGTAAAAAAGGCGTAAGGTTCACAATGGTTTAAGATTAAAATGGGATATACCGGGCTAGGAGTCGAGTTACAGGAACAAGGGTCAAACCAACCACCCAAGAATGGAATCGTCGAGCGAAAACACATGACAACCTCCTAGAAGCAACTTTTCTTACCACCAGACCTTTCTCCATCAATTAGGAATCTGATGTCTTCACTAAACACATTCCTTAAATTGTAGCCGTTTGTTGAGTGTTTTTTTTTTTGTGTCTATTCCACATATATATCACCATTGCCCTTGATTTTCTTGACTGTATATCTCTTAAATATAAACAAATACACGTGCGATTTAGTTTACGAAGGCTTTTCAATGCCGAAAACCTCGATCAGAGAGTAAAAAAGGCGTAAGGTTCACAATGGTGTAAAATTAAAATGGGATATACCAGGCTAGGATTCGAGTTACAGGAACAAGGGCCAAACCAACCACCCAAGAATGGAATCGTCGAGCGAAAACACTAGACAACCTCCTAGAAGCAGCTTTTCTTGCCACAAGACCTTTCTCCATCAATTAGGAATCTGATGCTGTCACTAAACACATTCCTTAAATTGTAGCCATTTGTTGAGTGTTTTTTTTGGTGTCTAATCCGCATATATATCACAATTGCCCTTGATTTTCTTGACTGTATAACTCTTAGATATCAACATATACACGTGTGATTTAGTTTACGAAGATTTTTCAATGCCGAGAACCTCGATCAGAGAGTAAAAAAGGCGTAAGGTTCACAATGGTGTAAGATTAAAATGGGATATACCGTGCTAGGAGTCGAGTTACAGGAACATGGGCCAAACCAACCACCCAAGAATGGAATCGTCGAGCAAAAACACTAGACAACCTCCTAGAAGCAGCTTTTCTTGCCACAAGACCTTTCTCCATCAATTAGGAATCTGATGCTGTCACTAAACACATTCCTTAAATTGTAGCCATTTGTTGAGTGTTTTTTTTGGTGTCTAATCCGCACATATATCACCATTGCCCTTGATTTTCTTGAATGTATATCTCTTAAATGTCAACATATACACGTGTAATTTAGTTTACAAAGATTTTTCAATGCCGAGAACCTCGATCAGAGAGTAAAAAAGGCGTAAGGTTCACAATGGTGTAAAATTAAAATGGGATATACCGGGCTAGGATTCGAGTTACAGGAACAAGGTCCAAACCAACCACCCAAGAATGGAATCGTCGAGCGAAAACATTTGACAACCTCCTCGAAGCAGCTTTTCTTACCACCAGACCTTTCTCCATCAATTAGGAATCTGATGTCGTCACTAAACACATTCCTTAAATTGTAGCCGTTTGTTGAGTGTTTTTTTTTGTGTCTAATCCACATATATATTACCATTTCCCTTGATTTTCTTGACTGTATATGTCTTAAATATCAACATATACACGTGTGATTTAGTTTACGAAGATTTTTCAATGCCAAGAACCTCGATCAGAGAGTAAAAAAGGCGTAAGGTAACAATGGTGTAAAATTAAAATGGGATATACCGGGTTAGGATTCGAGTTACAGGAACAAGGGCCAAACCCACCACCCAAGAATGGAATCGTCGAGCGAAAACACTTGACAAGCTCCTAGAAGCAGCTTTCTTGCCACCATACTTTTCTCCATTAATTAGGAATCTGATGCCGTCACTAAACACATTCCTTAAATTGTAGCCATTTTTTGAGTGTTTTTTTTTTGTGTCTAATCCCCATATATATCACCATTGCCCTTGATTTTCTTGACTGTATATCTCTTAAATATCAACATGTAGGTCCCCTTGATGTGTATGGATCTTCAACAGAATTGTCTTTCCAATCAAGAGTACGGAATCCTCTTGATCAGAATATCACAGAAACAAGTAGAAGAACAGAATCAATTCACTTTCAAACTGGGTTTCTATTGATTATCCAAACAAATGTTTTACAATCAACCAAACCCTAACTCTCTCAAATTCGTCCAAGCTGTATAGCTCTCACGAAATTCTCTCTAGCAACTGTTTTGGCTGATCAACCTAAACCCTAAAGCCTAACCTTGTTTATATAACACAAGGTTTGCTACTTGGGCCAAGGTTAAACCTCATGGACTGCGAATTGGACAGGCCCAATTCGCCCCCACACACCCAATTCATTGGGTTTGGTTAGCCCAAACATTACAACTAACTATTACAAAGCTAAACCCGCTAACTGTTTATCGTTTAACTAATTACAAGATATCCAAAGACCAAATCTAAGCTATTGTCACAAACATGCACCAACAAACTCCCCATTGACAATAGCTTTATAAAATAACTTTGTCTTCAGTCTTCTTGCAATCTTGATGTAGTCTTGCGCTGTCTTTGGTCTTTGGATAGCTTCAGCTTCAACAGCTCTGTCAGCAACAGACTCCCCCTAAGCTGATGCATCCAATCACCAAATCTTCAAAAACTTTTGCGTTTGAGTAAACTCCAATTCAGCATTTGAATAGCAATCTTCAAACTCTTCAACTTTGTCTGCAATGTAGAAAGGAGGTTCTACCATGCATCCAATCAAACTCTCATCTTCATAGTAACTCAGCAACACAACAACTTCTCAGCAACACAGGAACTTCTCAGCAACACAGCAACTTCTCAGCAACACACTGCTTCAATCTGTTTACTATAAAACAAACATCTCGAGAAACCATAAGAATTTTTCAACATAAGTTAAACAAATTATTATTATTCAAGAGATAGTTAAACTGTATCACAGATTAAGCATTTGCAATTTCATCACCAACACGCAAAACTTTTTAATCACACACCCTATAACCCGCATGATTCAAAATTTTGAACTCACTTTCTAACACCGTCTCCCCCTATCAGTAACAATTCCTCCAAGAATAACAGTTTTCCGTACGTTAAGAGTATTAAACAGAAAAAGACACTATTTTTGGATTTTTGTATTTTCTGAAAGCAAATAAATACGAAAAGCAATAAACACTCTATTTTTGTGAGAATCACCGGTAAGAAGATCATATCAGCAGAATCAAACTGTTTTCACACTATTAGATAATTCTTTATGTAATTTTTCGTGAAAAGCAGTTCACGACGATTACCAGTATGTTTGTCCACTTAAACAAAATGCATGAACATTTCAAGTACCATTACCGTATGATACGTTAAGGTAATTTTATTATTCTGATATATTAGTGTGTCCCACTTCAGGATATACCCCCGCGATCAAGGTATGCACAAAGATTCATCGTAGTAGGTGAGTATACTGATGTCATCCTTTAGATATCCTGACAATGTCTAGGTCTGCATATAATCTGTTTTATCATGTATTGATTGCTTAACAATGAACACCCAAATAAATACTAATCAAATCCTGGAAATATAAACAACACACTCTATCATGCAAGTATCTTCCCTACCACATATTTCACAAGTCCAATCCAGATTTCTGAAATCTTAACTAGGAATAGGTTGAGAAGAGAACATAATAGATCTTTAGTAGAGATGGTATAATATACAGATCAAATGAGTTTTTCTCAGTTTGATATAGGTTTCTTGGGTTTCTTTTGGGCACTTGAGGGCCTCTTTCGGGTGTATTAGATCTATAGCGTGACAACGTACAGCTAGGTCAGCATGTATCTGGATGCAGCAGAAGCTGTCGTTGCCTAGCACCTCCAGGTCAGCATATATCTGGATGCAGCAGAGGAGGTACACGACTTTTTTCAGAGAAGATTTCAGAATTAGATCAAAATTGTGTGTATCGGGACAACATACAGACATTCAAATAGAAATGAGCTAATTCCAAGTGACTTTCTTTCCTGGGGTCATGTACAATATTAGTTCTGAACAGAAGGACAACCAAGATATCCCCAGATGAAATAACAGTATAAAGACCCAAAACTTCAGATTTTGGCAATCTATCAACGCAAGATTTAAGGTCATTAAACCATACATCACTGATGTGTTCCCCACTCATACACAGTTCATTTATGTTTATATCACATTGGTAAGTTGATTATTTCATGCTTTTTGCCTACTGGTACATCATATGATGAAGCTGCTATCACACTTAAACAATTTAATTCAGTTTGAGTGTGACAGTCTAACTTGCTGATGTACTATCATTTCTTCTTTTTCACACAGTGATAACTCATTTTTTAATTTCTATTTTTTTTTATGTTTTTGATTTTTCAATTTTTTTGTCTTTTTGATTTTTAAGAAAAGCAGTAAACTATTTACAAAAATTCTTATGAAAAACCAGTTATTCAGGATTCCTCATCCCGTTGAGTTCGACTAAATTTTCAAAGCGAGCCCTGTCAAAAGCTTTAGTATAAAGATCTGCCAGGTTATCTAGTGTGTCGACTCGATGTAATTCAATTAATCTCTTTTCAGCACAATCCCGTATAAAATGATGACGTATGTCAATATGTTTTGTGCGACAGTGTTTCACGGGATTATTAGTTATAGAAATCGTGGCATTGTTGTCTATCATAATAGGAGTACGAGTGAAATCCAAACCGTAATCGCGCACCTGCTGTTGTATCGAGAGAACCTGTGAGCAGCAGCTACCCGCAGCAATATATTCAGCTTCACACGTAGATGTAGACACACAAGATTGCTTCTTGCATTGCCAAGACACAATCCTGCCTCCTAAGAACTGACAACCACCTGTTGTAGATTTTCTGTTCGACTTGCATCCTCCAAAGTCTGAGTCAGTGTAAGCAACAAAATTCATGTCACTATCAGCTGGATACCACAACCCAAGTTTAGGTTTCCCCTTCAAGTAACGAAGAATACGCTTCACTGCTTTCATGTGTGACTCCTTTGGATTAGCCTGATATCTAGCACACAAGCATACTGCAAACATAATGTCAGGTCTTGAAGCAGTCAAGTACATTAGAGAACCAATCATCGCCCTGTATTGAGTAGGATCAACGTCTTCAGTACTTTCATGATCTGGGCCAAGATTGTGATTTTCGCAAATGGGTGTGTTGAAAGTAGAGCAATCATTCATTTTGAACCGACTCAAAATGTCATACACATACTTTGTTTGATGAATAAACATCCCATCCTCCTTCTGCTCAACTTATAATCCCAGAAAGTAAGACAGCTCACCCATAGCGCTCATTTCAAACTTGCTCTTCATCACCTGCTCAAACTCTTTACACATGCTCTCATCTGATGACCCAAAGATGATGTCATCCACGTACACCTGTACTAGTAGAAAATCTTCCTTCTTCCTCTTGATGAACAATGTACTGTCAATCTGACCTCTTTCAAAACCATTCTTGATCAGATGTGTAGACAGTGTCTCGTACCACGCCCTGGGAGCTTGATGTAATCCATACAAAGCCTTATCAAGTTTGTACACCCGATCTGGATAATCTGGATAAACGAACCCATCTGGTTGTGAGACATACACCACTTCTTGAACTTTCCCGTAAAGAAATGCACTCTTCACGTCTAGTTGGTAAACTTTGAAGCCCTTGAATGTTGCGAAAGCTAGAAACAATCGAATTGCCTCCAACCTTGCCACTGGTGCAAACACATCGTTGTAATCTATCCCTTCCTGCTGATTGAAACCTTTTACCACCAATCGAGCCTTGTTTCACGTCACTATCCCTCTATCATCCTTCTTGCAATTAAACACCCACTTAGTGCCTATCTCTCTCTCACCTTTAGGAAGGTCAACTAACTCCCAAACCTTCAACTTAGCAAACTGTGCCAATTCCTCTTGCATAGCTTCAACCCATGAATTGTCTTTAAGAGCCATATGAATGTTCTTCGGCTCCTCTTGGGAAATAAAGCAACTATACAAGCACTCGTTCACAATCCCAGTCTTCTCAATCGACACAAATAAACCAGAATTCGCTGCTATGCTTCTTCTCGTCTGAACACCTGCAGTAGGATCTCCAAGTATCATGTCAACTGGATGATCTCTATTTGCTCGTGTAGTAGCAACGGTATCAACTTCAAGATTATCACCCAGGTTCGATCCAATCTCCCCCTGAACATTCTGATTTGCAAACGGATTAATGAAATCCTCCCCCTCAATGGGTTCAGAGTCACTATCACTTGAATCAGGATCAGAAGCACCTTGGGAAGTTTCCGCAGCATCTGTCATATCAACATTCGATCTAGGCATGAACTCACCTTCATCGTCTCCACCAATCATTGTCTGAATCAACTGAGAATCATCTGCATTTGGAAACTCAGGAATATTAAATGATTTAAAAGTGCTTTCATAATCATATAATATAGCAGGACCACTCGTTGATTGTTGAGGTTTGTATGTAGTAATTTCAACATTGTAAACAACCTCAATTTTACCATTTTTTAGATTAAAAACCCTTTTATTCGGTGCGCCAGGTACGTAACCTAGAAAGTAGCCTTCATCAGCCACCTCACCGAAAGTTTGTTTATCTTTATTACGCACAATGGTGCAGGGTAATTCAAATGGTTCAAAGCCTTCTAAGTTTGGTTTCTTGTTAAACATTAATTCATGACAAGTTTTATTAAAACGTTTAACAGTCAAAACTTTGTTTAGGACGTAGCAAGCTGTATTCACAGCTTCTCCCCAGAAAAGAACTGGTAGCTTTGAATCTGAAAGCATTGTCCAAGCGGCTTCAATCAACGTCCTGTTTTTCCTCTCAACGACTCCATTTTGTTGAGGTGTATAAGGAGCAGAATATTGATGTTCAATTCCCTTTCGAAGACAATAGAGATCCAGAATGCGATTCTTGAACTCCGTGCCATTATCACTCCTTATCCTCTTGATCCTAGCATCATGAACGTTTTCCAATTTCGTAAAAAGATCAATCAGCATCTCCGCCGTCTGATCTTTTGTACCTAAAAAGAAAACCCATGAATATCGTGAATAATCATCAGTGACAACTAAACAATAGTACTTTCCACCTATGCTCCTCATGTTCAATGGACCAAATAAATCCATGTGAAGTAATTCATAAGGGGCATCTATGGAATTTACTGTTTTAGATTTATGAGGTTTCTTATGTTGTTTTCCCTTTTGACATGGAAGACATTTATCTTCCACGTGAAACCTCTGCATTGGAACCCCTTTCACTAGCTCATTTTTAACAAGATAATTCATTTTTCGATAGTGAATATGGGCCATGCGTCTGTGCCACAACATTGATTCAGCTTCAGATGCTTTTGATAGTAAACACGCCACCACAGCATTTGGATCCCTAGAACCCATGTCCATGACATAAGTGTCATTTCTCCTTGGCGCTCGCATCACTATCCAATCGTCCGGAATCTTCAAACCTGGTTTCAACACTAATGCTTCATTCTTGGTAAAATGGACCGAGTGACCCTTGTCGCAGACATGTGACACGCTCATCAGATTGTGTTTAAGCTGCTCCACATAGTTCACTTTGTCCAGTGTGATCTTCCCATTGGTCACTTTTCCTCGTCCTGTAATTCTACCACCTTTAGCACCCGCAAAATTCACATTTCCACCATCATAATCTTCAAATTCTGTCAACAATCTCGCATCCCCCGTCATGTGCCTGGAGCAGCCACTATCAACATACCATAAGTTGATAATCCTCCTTAGCAGCTCCTGCACACACCAACCAAGAAATTAGTTAGATTGGGGGACCCAAGCCTTAATGGTCTTGGGTCGTCCAAATTCACCAACTACTGGAACATCCATCCAATATCCATTACTCCTAACTGGAGTATTGGATCTCAGACCTGTTGATGGAATTTGATTTTGATTTCCACTAGGTCTTTGGTCCTGAGGGTTCCTATACGTATTTGGACTATTTGACCTTTGGAAATTTTGATTTGGGTATCCTGAATTTTGATTCCAAGAAGCATTATTGTTGTAATTTCTAAAGCCATTGTTATAAAAAGTTCGACCACCATTATTTTGGTATCGATTTTGATATTGACCTTGACTTCTGAAATTATTAGAATTAAAATTGTTCATTCTTGGTGAACTGCTTCTAGGTCTCTCGTATCTGCCTGGTGGAGATCTAGGCTGAAATCTAGGTTGATTTCTTTGAAAACGTGGAACTTGTGGAGTTCCTTTTTCAGCCTTATCTACACCTACACCAACAGCAACATTTTCTGGTTGCTTAGGAGCAGATTGCTTTGGAGAATTTGCAACTTTCTCCTGTTTATCACCACTATTCTCTGGTGACTTCTCTCTCTTCCTCTCACTCACTTGTGCTTCACTCTTTTTGTTAGGACAGAAGCTAGCTACATATCCCTTGGTGTGACATTTAAAGCACGATCTCTTTTTCGAAGACTTCTTTTCTGAAGCCTTAGAACTAGATTCGGGATTTGATGATGATGCATTAGAAGGATTTTCAATGTTCTTATTTTTAGCAAACTCTACATTTGATTCATTTTCAATTACAGCAGTTTCATTTTTCATGTCACTTCCTTGAACAAAATTAACACTTTTAACAAAAGTTGGATTTTTATTCGTAGGATGTGATGTGTTCTTTTTCAAAACAGGTTTGCTGTTATTATCCTTCTTAGCATCAGCATTCTCAAAAACATTTCCTTGACGTGATGTGGAACTACTTGGTGATGTTGACCCAAAGTCCATGAGATCATCTTCATCAGGCAAGAAAGAATAGTCATGACTAACAGGAGGTTGAACTTCATTGAACCCATGAAATCCCACACTGGTTTTGTCATTACTTTTCTTCAAGCCACCCATCATATGTTTCATAACAAAAGTAGAGTCCCTGAATTGACCTAATTTCTTTTCAAGTTCAACAATTTTGAGTTGTGCATCTGACAACTCTTTGCATTTTTCAGAAATCTCTTTTGTTTTATCTGCCATCATTTCATGAGCTAAGTCTATCACTTGAAGTTTTTCATTTAATTTGTAGGTTACAGCTTCAATTTTACTTTCATAACCTTTTATCTTCTTCAAGTATGATGATTCATTTCTTTTAGCAAAAAAGTTTGCTTCTTTTATGGTAGACATCTCGCCCACCAGACTTTGGTTTTGTGTGGACAACCTGTCAACTTCACCCTGTAATTCACGACATTTTAAACACACAGAATTAGACTTTACCTCTCCTGTTTGTTTATCAAGGTTGGCCATTAGAGCCGCAAGCTGAGCTTCCATTATTTTATATTTTGCTTCCTTTTCTTCAGCTTCCTTTTGATGGTCAGACTTTTGCTTTTCCTCTTCAGCATCTTTTGTCTGATCACCCTTCTCTTCTTCAGCTTTACTCTCTATCTTGACCTCTGCCTCAGCATCCACTTTTGCTTCAGCATCTCCCACAGTAGCTTCACCATCATCAACTGGAGTTATCTCTGCCATGAATGCCTGTGTGACATTGTCATCTTTTTCCAAGTGAATACTCCAGTCATATGAACCTTCTCTAGCAGTAGAGATCAGCGCTCTCGAGTTAGAGTTGTTTGATGCATTCCTATTGTTTGAACTCTGACTCGAATTCTCCTGCTTTTGTTTTTGACATTCCCTAGCAAAATGCCCATAACTTTGACAGTTGAAGCATCTCACTTTGGTCTTATCAAAACCAACAGTCTTTCCTATAAACTTTCTTCCTGTTCGGTTCATAAATCTCTTCACTCGTCTAGTAATCATGGCCATTTGCCACTGCAAATCCATATCTTGAAGATCATCAGGGTCAATCTGATCGTAATCTTCATCTAAAGTGGCAGGATCAGATATCTTCCCTTGAATGTAATTCTCATAAGAAGCAAAAAATGAAGCAAGTAGAGCCAGATGCTCTTCAGCAGACTTCACATTCATTGGCATCGACTTAACACCACTACTCTGCTTAGAAGCTGATGTTTTCTTGGCTCCTGTTGATCCTCCTGAAGCAGCTATAAAAGACACATCACCATCTTCATTCACTGTGACCTGCTCGTTCTCACACGAAAGAAACGCAGTAGCAGAGTCGCTAGAAGCATTGTGAGATGAAGAAGGTGCAAGCCCATTGTAAATCGTTGGATCTTGAACCTGATCATATCCAGTATCTTTCTTCTTCATACTGAGCTCATAAGCTCTCAGCTTGCCAACTACTTCTTCCAGCTCCTTTGTCTCATAATCTGCTTCACCCTTGATCATGAGAGTGTAGATATCCCACTTGGTAGGTAAGGCATCGAGCAGCTTGTCATTCTTTTCTACATCAGAATAGCAATCAATCTTATAGTTTTCCATTTCTGACATCAGATGATAGTAACGAGTGATGATGTCCTCAAGTGACTCATGCTTCATGTGCTTGAAAATAGCAAACTGCTTCTTCAGTAGATCAATCTTGTTTTTCTTGACATCTGCATTTCCTGCATATCGTTTTTCTAATGCATCCCACATATCTTTTGAATTTGTGTACTTTGTGAATGTATGCTTGATGCTATCAGGTAACGACATTTTAATAGCAGCCAATGCTCTCTTTTCAGCCTCATACATCTTTTTATCATTCTCTTCCATGTTCACATAGGCTGTTCTACGTGGTCTGCCCTCAAAGTCGTGAGTAGGGTTTGTGTACCCATCTTCAATACATATCCACATGCGCATGTCTTGATATTCAATGAAGGATTGGAAACGATCCTTCCATGTCAAATAATTTTCCACCTTCATCATCTTAGGCGGTTTGTTGGTAGTGCCAACCTCATGCTCCATTCTCAACAGCTCATTCAAACTAGACATGTTTGACATTTTAAACGTTGCAGACTGTTAAAACCGTACAAAATATCTCCGAAAACACCTCCATTCTCAACAGCTCATTCAAACTAGACATGTTCGACATTTTTTTTTTGCCCTACAAATACGAGGAATGCAACGGTGCAGACGGTTTTGTCAAACGAGCTACGGATCAATTTCTATTTGCAAAACACTGAAATTTTAACGAAGCTTGCCAACTGAAATTCCACCTTTTTAAGTTTGCTGGTTTTAAGTTTGCTGGTAATTTCACTGGATTAGTGATTAATTTCGCTGGTCAGTAAGTTGTTCAATTTCGCTGGTCTAGTTCGAGTACAGGTCAATTTTGCTGCCAACTTCGCTGATCAATTTCGCTTCTAAAATCGCTGGTTAATTTCGCTTATTACGACGACCAGTATAGTCGCCGAAAACCGTAGTAATTTCGCTGAGGAAAATTATACGGTTACCAAAGTCGCCTTTGGATTTAACTTCGTTGGTCACCGAGTAATCAAGTCACAAATTCGCTGGTAAAAATGCTGTATCAGTTAATTTCGCCCGTCTATTAATTTCGCAGATCAGTAAATATGGAAATTCAATCTGATAAAAATTCTGAAGATTTTTCTGATTCTCCTAACAACTTCCTGCAAAATCAAAACAGCAAAATATCAGTAAATTTCGAAAATCAGTAAGAAACAGAACGAAGAACGTGAAGAACATGAAGAACAGTCTTCGAATCTTCAAGTCTATCAGCCAAAAACTTTTCCAGAATCAACAAATTCTTCCCAGAAATCCTGCAAAACAGCAAACAAACAATGCAGAAGATCAAAACAGCCAACAAAATTCGAAAAATTATATCAAAAATTTCGAAAATTTCAAAACCCTAATTTTTCAGGTTTCAAAATTCGAAAATCTCCCTGTTTCTCCAAGCACAATTCTGAACCGAGCCTTCAAGAGCCTAATGCTCTGATACCAATTGTAGGTCCCCTTGATGTGTATGGATCTTCAACAGAATTGTCTTTCCAATCAAGAGTGCGGAATCCTCTTGATCAGAATATCACAGAAACAAGTAGAAGAACAGAATCAATTCACTTTCAAACTGGGTTTCTATTGATTATCCAAACAAACGTTTTACAATCAACCAAACCCTAACTCTCTCAAATTCGTACAAGCTGTATAGCTCTCACGAAATTCTCTCTAGCAACTGTTTTGGCTGATCAACCTAAACCCTAAATCCTAACCTTGTTTATATAACACAAGGTTTGCTACTTGGGCCAAGGTTAAACCTCATGGACTGCGAATTGGACAGGCCCAATTCGCCCCCACACACCCAATTCATTGGGTTTGGTTAGCCCAAACATTACAACTAACTATTACAAAGCTAAACCCGCTAAATGTTTATCGTTTAACTAATTACAAGATATCCAAAGACCAAATCTAGGCTGTTGTCACAAACATGCACCAACACAACATATACACGTGTGATTTAGTTGACGAAAAATTTTCAATGCCGAGAACCTCGATCAGAGAGTAAAAAAGGAGTAAGGTTCACAATGGCGTGAAATTAAAATGGGATATACCGGGCTAGGATTCGAGTTACAGGAACAAGGGCCAAACCAAACACCTAAGAATGGAATCGTCGAGCGAAAACACTTGACAACCTCCTAGAAGCAGCTTTTCTTGCCACCAGACCTTTCTCCATCAATTAGGAATCTGATGCCGTCACTAAACACATTCCTTAAATTGTAGCCATTTTTTGAGTGTTTTTTTTTGGTGTCTAATCCATATATATATCACCATTGCCCTTGATTTTCTTAACTGTATATCTCTTAAATGTCAACATATACACCTGTGATTTAGTTTACGAAGATTTTTCAATGCCGAGAACCTCCATCAGTGAGTAAAAAAGGCGTAAGGTTCACAATGGCGTAAAATTAAAATGGGATATACCGGGCTAGGATTCGAGTTACAGGAACAAGGGCCAAACCAACCACCCAAGAATGGAATCGTCGAGCGAAAACACTTGACAACCTCCTAGAAGCAGCTTTTCTTGCCACCAGAGCTTTCTCCATCAATTATGAATCTGATGCCATCACTAAACACATTCCTTAAATTGTAGCCATTTTTTGAGTGTTTTTTTTTTTTGTGTCTAATCCATATATAACACCATTGCCCTTGATTTTCTTGACTGTATATCTCTTAAATGTCAACATATACACGTGTGATTTAGTTTACGAAGATTTTTCAATGCCAAGAACCTCTTTCAGAGAGTAAAAAAGGCGTAAGGTTCACAATGGTGTAAAATTAAAATGGGATATACCGGGCTAGGATTCGAGTTACAGGAACAAGGGCCAAACCAACCACCCAAGAATGGAATCGTCGAGCGAAAACACTTGACAACCTCCTAGAAGCAGCTTTTCTTGCCACCAGACCTTTCTCCATCAATTAGGGATCTGATGCCGTCACTAAGCACATTCCTTAAATTGTAGCCATTTGTTGAGTGTTTTTTTTGGTGTCTAATCCGCATATATATCACCATTGCCCTTGATTTTCTTGACTGTATATCTCTTAAATATCAACATATACACGTGTGATTTAGTTTACGCAAAATTTTCAATGCCGAGAACCTCGATCAGAGAGTACAAAAGGCGTAAGGTTCACAATGGCGTAAAATTAAAATGGGATATACCGGGCTAGGATTCGAGTTACAGGAACAAGGGCCAAACCAACCACCCAAGAATGGAATCGTCGAGCGAAAACACTTAACAACCTCCTAGAAGCAGCTTTTCTTGCCACCCGAGCTTTCTCCATCAATTAGGAATCTGATGCCATCACTAAACACATTCCTTAAATTGTAGCCATTTTTTGAGTGTTTTTTTTTGGTGTCTAATCCATATATATCTCACCATTGCCCTTGATTTTCTTGACTGTATATCTCTTAAATGTCAACATATACACCTGTGATTTAGTTTACGAAGATTTTTCAATGCCGAGAACCTCCATCAGGGAGTAAAAAAGGCGTAAGGTTCACAATGGTGTAAAATTAAAATGGGATAAACCGGGCTAGGATTCGAGTTACAGGAACAAGGGCCAAACCAACCACCCAAGAATGGAATCGTCGAGTGAAAACACTTGACAACCTTCTAGAAGCAGCTTTTCTTTCCACCAGACCTTTTTTCATCAATTAGGAATCTGATGCCGTCACTAAAAACATTCCTTAAATTGTAGCCATTTTTTGAGTGTTTTTTTTTTTGGTGTCTAATCCGCATATATATCACCATTGCCCTTGATTTTCTTGACTGTATATATCTTAAATGTCAACATATACACGTGTGATTTAGTTTAAGAAGATTTTTCAATGCCGAGAACCTCGATCAGAGAGTAACAAAGGCGTAAGGTTCACAATGGTGTAAAATTAAAATGGGATAAACCGGGCTACGATTCGAGTTACAGGAACAAGGACCAAACCAACCACCCAAGAATGGAATCGTCCAGCGAAAACACTTGACAACCTCCTAGAAGCAGCTTTTCTTACCACCAAACCTTTCTCCATCAATTGGGAATCCGATGTCGTCACAAAACACATTCCTTAAATTGTAGCCATTTGTTGAGTGTTTTTTTTTGTGTCTAATCCGCATATATATCACCATTTCCCTTGATTTTCTTGACTGTATATCTCTTAAATATCAACATATACACGGGTGATTTAGTTTACGAAGATTTTTCAATGCCGAGAACCTAGATCAGAGAGTAAAAAAGGTGTAAGGTTCACAATGGTGTAAAATTAAAATGGGATATACCGGGCTAGGATTCGAGTTACAGGAACAAGGGCCAAACCAACAACCAAGAATGGAATCATCGAGCGAAAACACTTTACAACCTCCTAGAAGCCGCTTTTTTTGCCACCAGACCTTTCTCCATCAATTAGGAATCTGATGCCGTCACTAAACACATTCCTTAAATTGTAGCCATTTTTTGAGTGTTTTTTTTGGTGTCTAATCCGCATATATATCACCATTGCCCTTGATTTTCTTGACTTTATATCTCTTAAATATCAACATATACACGTGTGATTTAGTTTACGAAAAATTTTCAATGCCGAGAACCTCGATCAGAGAGTAAAAAAGGCGTAAGGTTCACAATGGCGTAAAATTAAAATGGGATATACTGGGCTAGGATTCGAGTTACAGGAACAAGGGCCAAACCAACCACCCAAGAATGGAATCGTCGAGCGATAACACTTGACAACCTCCTAGAAGCAGCTTTTCTTCCCACCAGAGCTTTCTCCATCAATTAGGAATCTGATGCCGTCACTAAACACATTCCTTAAATTGTAGCCATTTGTTGAGTGTTTTTTTTTGGTGTCTAATCCATATATATCACCATTGCCCTTGATTTTCTTGACTGTATATCTCTTAAATGTCAACATATACACGTGTGATTTAGTTTACGAAGATTTTTCAATGCCAAGAACCTCTTTCAGAGAGTAAAAAAGGCGTAAGGTTCACAATGGTGTAAAATTAAAATGGGATATACCGGGCTAGGATTCGAGTTACAGGAACAAGGGCCAAACCAACCACCCAAGAATGGAATCGTCGAGCGAAAACACTTGACAACCTCCTAGAAGCAGCTTTTCTTGCCACCAGAGCTTTCTCCATCAATTAGGAATCTGATGCCGTCATTAAACACATTCCTTAAATTGTAGCCATTTTTTGAGTGTTTTTTTTTGGTGTCTAATCCATATATATCTCACCATTGCCCTTGATTTTCTTGACTGTATATCTCTTAAATGTCAACATATACACCTGTGATTTAGTTTACGAAGATTTTTCAATGTCGAGAACCTCCATCAGGGAGTAAAAAAGGCGTAAGGTTCACAATGGTGTAAAATTAAAATGGGATAAACCGGGCTAGGATTCGAGTTACAGGAACAAGGGCCAAACCAACCACCCAAGAATGGAATCGTCGAGTGAAAACACTTGACAACCTTCTAGAAGCAGCTTTTCTTGCCACCAGACCTTTCTCCATCAATTAGGAATCCGATGCCGTCACTAAAAACATTCCTTAAATTGTAGCCATTTTTTGAGTGTTTTTTTTTGTGTCTAATCCGCATATATATCACCATTTCCCTTGATTTTATTGACTGTATATCTCTTAAATGTCAACATATACACGTGTGATTTAGTTTAAGAAGATTTTTCAATGCCGAGAACCTCGATCAGAGAGTAAAAAAGGCGTAAGGTTCACAATGGTGTAAAATTAAAATGGGATAAACCAGGCTAGGATTCGAGTTACAGGAACAAGGGCCAAACCAACCACCCAAGAATGGGATCGTCGAGCGAAAACACTTGACAAACCTCCTAAAAGCAGCTTTTCTTGCCACCAGACCTTTCTCCATCAATTAGAAATCTGATGCCGTCACTAAACCCATTCCTTAAGTTGTAGCTATTTGTTGAGTGTTTTTTTTTGGTGTCTAATCCGCATGTATATCACCATTGCCCTGGATTTTCTTGACTGTATATCTCTTAAATGTCAACATATACACGTGTGATTTAGTTTATGAAGATTTTTCAAGTCTAGAACCTCGATCAGAGAGTAAAAAAGGCGTAAGGTTCACAATGGTGTAAAATTAAAATGGGATATACCGGGATAGGATTCGAGTTACAAGAACAAGGGCCAAACCAACCACCTAAGAATGGAATCGTCGAGCGAAAACACTTGACAAACTCCTAGCAGCAGCTTTTCTTGCCACCAAACATTTCTCCATCAATTAGGAATCTGATGCCATCACTAAACACATTCCTTAAATTGTTCCATTTGTTGAGTGTTTTTTTTGTGTCTAATCCGCATATATATCACCAATGCCCTTGATTTTCTTGACGGTATATCTCATAAATGTCAACATATACACGTGTGATTTAGTTTACGAAGATTTTTCAATGCCGAGAACCTCGATCAGAGAGTAAAAAAGGCGTAAGGTTCACAATGGAGTAAAATTAAAATCTGATATACCGGGCTAGGATTCGAGTTACAGGAACAAGGGCCAAACCAACCACCCAAGAATGGAATCGTCGAGCGAAAACACTTGACAACCTCCTAGAAGAAGCTTTTCTTGCCACCAGACCTTTCTCCATCAATTAGGAATCTGATTCCGTCACTAAACACATTCCTTAAATTGTAGCCATTTGTTGAGTGTTTTTTTTTTGGTGTCTAATCCGCATATATATCACCATTGCCCTTGATTTTCTTGACTGTATATCTCTTAAATATCAACATATACACGTGTGATTTAGTTTTCGAAGATTTTTCAATTCGGAGAACCTCAATCAGAGAGTAAAAAAGGCGTAAGGCTCACAAAGGTGTAAAATTAAAATGGGATATACCGGGCTAGGATTACAGTTACAGGAACAAGGGCCAAACCCACCACCCAAGAATGGAATCGTCGAGCGAAAACACTTGACAAGCTCCTAGAAGCAGCTTTTCTTGCCACCATACCTTTCTCCATCAATTAAGAGTCTGATACCGTCACTAAACACATTCCTTAAATTGTAGCCATTTGTTGAGTGTTTTTTTTTTTTGTATCTAATCCGCATATATATCACCATTGCCCTTGATTTTCTTGACTGTATATCTCTTAAATATCAACATATACTCGTGTGATTTAGTTTACGAAAATTTTTCAATGTCGAGAACCCCGATCAGAGAGTAAAAAAGGCGTAAGGTTCACAATGGTGTAAAATTAAAATGGGATATACCGGGCTAGGATTCGAGTTACAGGAACAAGGGCCAAACCAACCACCCAAGAATGGAATCGTCGAGCAAAAACACTTGACAACCTCCTAGAAGCAGCTTTTCTTGCCACCAGACCTTTCTTCATCAATTAGGAATCTGATGCCGTCACTAAACACATTCCTTAAATTGTAGCCATTTGTTGAGTGTTTTTTTGGTGTCTAATCCGCATATATATCACCATTGCTCTTGATTTTCTAGACTGTATATCTCTTAAATATCAATATATACACATGTGATTTAGTTTACGAAGATTTTTCAATGCCGAGAACCTCGATCAGAGAGTAATAAAGGCGTAAGGTTCACAATGGTGTAAAAATAAAACGGGATATACCGGGCTAGGATTCGAGTTACAGGAATAAGGTCCAAACCCACCACCCAAGGATGGAATCGTCGAGCGAAAACACTTGACAAGCTCCTAAAAGCAGCTTTTCTTGCCACCATACCTTTCTCCATCAATTAAGAATCTGATACCGTCACTAAACACATTCCTTAAATTGTAGCCATTTGTTGAGTGTTTTTTTTGGTGTCTAATCCACATATATATCACCATTGCCCTTGATTTTCTTGACTGTATATCTCTTAAATGTCAACATATACACATGTGATTTAGTTTACGAAGATTTTTCAATGCCGAGAACCTCTATCAGAGAGTAAAAAAGGCGTAAGGTTCACAATGGTATAAAACTAAAATGGGATATACCGGGCTAGGATTCGAGTTACAGGAACAAGGGCCAAACCAACAACACAAGAATGGAATCGTCGAGCGAAAACACTTGACAACATCCTAGAAGCAGCTTTTCTTGCCACAAGAACTTTCTCCGTCAATTAGGAATCTGATGTCGTCACTAAACACATTCCTTAAATTGTAGCCATTTTTTGAGTGTTTTTTTTTTTTTTTGTGTCTAATCCGCATATATATCACCGTTGCCCTTGATTTTCTTGACTGTATATCTCTTAAATGTCAACATATACACGTGTGTTTTAGTTTACGAAGATTTTTCAATGCCGAGAACCTCCATCAGGGAGTAAAAAAGGCGTAAGGTTCACAATGGTGTAAAATTAAAATGGGATAAACCGGGTTACGATTCGAGTTACAGGAACAAGGGCCAAACCAACCACCCAAGAATGGAATCGTCGAGTGAAAACACATGACAACCTTCTAGAAGCAGCTTTTCTTGCCACCAGACCTTTCTCCATCAATTAGGAATCTGATGCCGTCACTAAAAACATTCCTTAAATTGTAGCCATTTTTTGAGTGTTTTTTTTTTTGGTGTCTAATCCACATATATATCAGCATTGCCCTGGATTTTCTTGACTGTATATCTCTTAAATGTCAACATATACACGTGTGTTTTAGTTTACGAAGATTTTTCAATGCCGAGAACCTCCATCAGGGAGTAAAAAAGGCGTAAGGTTCACAATGGTGTAAAATTAAAATGGGATAAACCGGGCTAGGATTCGAGTTACAGGAACAAGGGCCAAACCAACCACCCAAGAATGGAATCGTCGAGTGAAAACACATGACAACCTTCTAGAAGCAGCTTTTCTTGCCACCAGACCTTTCTCCATCAATTAGGAATCTGATGCCGTCACTAAAAACATTCCTTAAATTGTAGCCATTTTTTGAGTGTTTTTTTTTTTTGGTGTCTAATCCACATATATATCAGCATTGCCCTGGATTTTCTTGACTGTATATCTCTTAAATGTCAACATATACACGTGTGTTTTAGTTTACGAAGATTTTTCAATGCCGAGAACCTCCATCAGGGAGTAAAAAAGGCGTAAGGTTCACAATGGTGTAAAATTAAAATGGGATAAACCGGGCTAGGATTCGAGTTACAGGAACAAGGGCCAAACCAACCACCCAAGAATGGAATCGTCGAGTGAAAACACATGACAACCTTCTAGAAGCAGCTTTTCTTGCCACCAGACCTTTCTCCATCAATTAGGAATCTGATGCCGTCACTAAAAACATTCCTTAAATTGTAGCCATTTTTTGAGTGTTTTTTTTTTGTGTCTAATCCGCATATATATCACCGTTGCCCTTGATTTTCTTGACTGTATATTTCCTAAATGTCAACATATACATGTGTGATTTAGTTTAAGAAGATTTTTCAATGCCGAAAACCTCGATCAGAGAGTAAAAAAGGCGTAAGGTTCACAAAGGTGTAAAATTAAAATGGGATAAACCGGGTTACGATTCGAGTTACAGGAACAAGGGCCAAACCAACCACCCAAGAATGGAATCGTCGAGCGAAAACACTTGACAACCTCCTAGAAGCAGCTTTTCTTACCACCAAACCTTTCTCCATCAATTGGGAATCTGATGTCGTCACTAAACACATTCCTTAAATTGTAGCCATTTGTTGAGTGTTTTTTTTTTGTGTCTAATCCGCGTATATATCACCATTTCCTTTGATTTTCTAGACTGTATATCTCTTAAATATCCATATATACACGGGTGATTTAGTTTACGAAGATTTTTCAATGCCGAGAGCATAGATCAGAGAGTAAAAAAGGTGTAAGGTTCACAATGGTGTAAAATTAAAATGGGATATACCGGGCTAGGATTCGAGTTAGAGGAACAAGGGCCAAACCAACAACCAAGAATGGAATCGTCGAGCGAAAACACTTTACAACCTCCTAGAAGCAGCTTTTTTTGCCACCAGACCTTTCCCCATCAATTAGAAATCTGATGCCGTCACTAAACACATTCCTTAAATTGTAGCCATTTTTTGAGTGTTTTTTTTGGTGTCTAATCCGCATATATATCACCATTGCCCTTGATTTTCTTGACTCTATATCTCTTAAATGTCAACATATATACGTGTGATTTAGTTTACAAAGATTTTTCAATGCCGAGAACCTCGATCAGAGAGGTAAAAAGGCGTAAGGTTCACGATGGTGTAAAATTAAAATGGGATATACCGGACTAGGATTCGAGTTACAGGAACAAGGGCCAAAACCAACCACCCAAGAATGGGATCGTCGAGCGAAAACACTTGACAAACCTCCTAAAAGCAGCTTTTCTTGCCACCAGACCTTTCTCCATCAATTAGAAATCTGATGCCGTCACTAAACACATTCCTTAAGTTGTAGCTATTTGTTGAGTGTTTTTTTTTTGGTGTCTAATCCGCATATATATCACCATTGCCCTTGATTTTCTTGACTGTATATCTCTTAAATGTCAACATATACACGTGTGATTTAGTTTATGAAGATTTTTCAAAGTCTAGAACCTCGATCAGAGAGTAAAAAAGGCGTAAGGTTCACAATGGTGTAAAATTAAAATGGGATATACCGGGCTAGGATTCGAGTTACAGGAACAAGGGCCAAACCAACCACCCAAGAATGGAATCGTCGAGCGAAAACACTTGACAAACTCCTATTAGCAGCTTTTCTTGCCACCAAACATTTCTCCATCAATTAGGAATCTGATGCCGTCACTAAACACATTCCTTAAATTGTTCCATTTGTTGAGTGTTTTTTTTTGTGTCTAATCCGCATATATATCACCAGTGCCCTTGATTTTCTTGACCGTATATATCTCATAAATGTCAACATATACACGTGTGATTTAGTTTACGAAGATTTTTCAATGCCGAGAACCTCGATCAGAGAGTAAAAAAGGCGTAAGGTTCACAATGGAGTAAAATTAAAATCTGATATACCGGGCTAGGATTCGAGTTACAGGAAAAAGGGCCAAACCAACCACCCAAGAATGGAATCGTCGAGCGAAAACACTTGACAACCTCCTAGAAGAAGCTTTTCTTGCCACCAGACCTTTCTCCATCAATTAGAAATCTGATTCCGTCACTAAACACATTCCTTAAATTGTAGCCATTTGTTGAGTGTTTTTTTTTTGTGTCTAATCCGCATATATATCACCATTGCCCTTGATTTTCTTGACTGTATATCTCTTAAATATCAACATATACACGTGTGATTTAGTTTTCGAAGATTTTTCAATGCGGAGAACCTCGATCAGAGAGTAAAAAAGGCGTAAGGTTCACAAAGGTGTAAAATTAAAATGGGATATACCGGGCTAGGATTCCAGTTACAGGAACAAGGGCCAAACCCACCACCCAAGAATGGAATCGTCGAGCGAAAACACTTGACAAGCTCCTAGAAGCAGCTTTTCTTGCCACCATACCTTTCTCCATCAATTAAGAATCTGATACCGTCACTAAACACATTCCTTAAATTGTAGCAATTTGTTGAGTTTTTTTTTTTGGTGTCTAATCCACATATATATCACCATTGCCCTTGATTTTCTTGACTGTATATCTCTTAAATGTTAACTTATACACGTGTGATTTAGTTTACGAAGATTTTTCAATGCCGAGAACCTCTATCAGAGAGTAAAAAAGGCGTAAGGTTCACAAAGGTGTAAAATTAAAATGGGATATACCGGGCTAGGATTCGAGTTACAGGAACAAGGTCCAAACAAACCACCCAAGAATGGAATCATCGAGCGAAAACACTTGTCAACCTCTTAGAAGCAGCTTTTCTTGCCACCAGACCTTTCTCCATCAATTAGGAATCTGATGCCGTCACTAAATACATTCCTTAAATTGTAGCAATTTGTTGAGTGATTTTTTTGGTATCTAATCCGCATATATATCACCATTGCCCTTGATTTTCTAGACTGTATATCTCTTAAATATCAATATATACACGTGTGATTTAGTTTACGAAGATTTTTCAATGCCGAGAACCTCGATCAGAGAGTAAAAAAGGCGTAAGGTTCACAATGGTGTAAAATTAAAATGGGATATACCGGGCTAGGATTCGAGTTACAGGAACAAGGGCCAAACCCACCACCCAAGGATGGAATCGTCGAGCGAAAACACTTGACAAGCTCCTAAAATCAGCTTTTCTTGCCACCATACCTTTCTCCATCAATTAAGAATCTGATACCGTCACTAAACACATTCCTTAAATTGTAGCCATTTGTTGAGTGTTTTTTTTTTTGTGTCTAATCCACATATATATCACCATTGCCCTTGATTTTCTTGACTGTATATCTCTTAAATGTCAACATATACACGTGTGATTTAGTTTACGAAGATTTTTCAATGCCGAGAACCTCTATCAGAGAGTAAAAAAGGCGTAAGGTTCACAATGGTGTAAAATTAAAATGGGATATACCGGGCTAGGATTCGAGTCACAGGAACAAGGGCCAAACCAACCACCCAAGAATGGAATCGTCGAGCGAAAACACTTGACAACATCCTAGAAGCAGCTTTTCTTGCCACAAGATCTTTCTCCATCAATTAGAAATCTGTTGTCGTCACTAAACACATTCCTTAAATTGTAGCTATTTTTTGAGTGTTTGTTTTTTGTGTCTAATCCACATATATATCACCATTGCCCTTGATTTTCTTGACTGTATATCTCTTAAATATCAACATATACACGTGTGATTTAGTTTACGAAAATTTTTCAATGCCGAGAACCTTGAACAGAGAGTAAAAAAGGCGTAAGGTTCACAATGGTGTAAAATTAAAATGGGATATACCGGGCTAGGATTCGAGTTACAGGCACAAAAACCAACCACCCAAGAATGGAATCGTCGAGCAAAAACACTTGACAACCTCCTAGAAGCAGCTTTTCTTGCCACCAGACCTTTCCCCATCAATTAGGAATCTGATGCCGTCACTAAACACATTCCTTAAATTGTAGCCATTTTTTGTGTGTTTTTTTTTTTGGTGTCTAATCCACATATATATCAGCATTGCCCTTGATTTTCTTGACTGTATATCTCTTAAATGTCAACATATACACGTGTGTTTTAGTTTACGAAGATTTTTCAATGCCGAGAACCTCTATCAGAGAGTAAAAAAGGCTTAAGGTTCACAATGGTGTAAAATTAAAATGGGATAAACCGGGCTAGGATTCGAGTTACAGGAACAAGGGCCAAACCAACCACCCAAGAATGGAATCGTCGACTGAAAACACTTGACAAACTCTTAGAAGCGGCTTTTCTTGCCACCAGACCTTTCTCCTTCAATTAGGAATCTAATGCCGTCACTAAACACATTCCTTAAATTGTAGCCATTATTTGAGTGTTTTTTTTTTTGGTGTCTAATCCGCATATATATCACCATTGCCCTTGATTTTCTTGACTGTATATCTCTTAAATGTCAACATATACACGTGTGATTTAGTTTACGAAGATTTTTCAATGCCGAGAACCTCGATCCGAGAGTAAAAAAGGCGTAAGGTTCACAATGGTGTAAAATTAAAATGGGATAAACCGGGCTAGGATTCGAGTTACAGGAACAAGGGCCAAACCAACCACCCAAGAATGGAATCGTCGACTGAAAACACTTGACAAACTCTTAGAAGCGGCTTTTCTTGCCACCAGACCTTTCTCCTTCAATTAGGAATCTGATGCCGTCACTAAACACATTCCTTAAATTGTAGCCATTTTTTGAGTGTTTTTTTTTTTGTGTCTAATCCACATATATATCAGCATTGCCCTTGATTTTCTTGACTGTATATCTCTTAAATGTCAACATATACACGTGTGTTTTAGTTTACGAAGATTTTTCAATTCCGAGAACCTCTATCAGAGTGTAAAAAAGGCGTAAGGTTCACAATGGTGTAAAATTAAAATGGGATAAACCGGGCTATGATTCGAGTTACAGGAACAAGGGCCAAACCACCCACCCAAGAATGGAATCGTCGACTGAAAACACTTGACAAACTATTAGAAGCGGCTTTTCTTGCCACCAGACCTTTCTCCTTCAATTAGGAATCTAATGCCGTCACTAAACACATTCCTTAAATTGTAGCCATTATTTGAGTGTTTTTTTTTTGTGTCTAATCCGCATATATATCACCATTGCCCTTGATTTTCTTGACTGTATATCTCTTAAATGTCAACATATACACGTGTGATTTAGTTTACGAAGATTTTTCAATGCCGAGAACCTCGATCCGAGAGTAAAAAAGGCGTAAGGTTCACAATGGTGTAAAATTAAAATTGGATAAACCGGGCTACGATTCGAGTTATAGGAACAAGGGCCAAACCAACCAGCCAAGAATGGAATCGTAGACCGAAAACACTTGACAACCTCCTAGAAGCAGCTTTTCTTACCACCAGAACTTTCTCCATCAATTAGGAATCTGATGCCGTCACTAAACACATTCCTTAAATTGTAGCCATTTGTTGAGTGTTTTTTTTTTGTGTCTAATCCGCATATATATCACCATTGCCCTTGATTTTCTTGACTGTATATCTCTTAAATATCAACATATACACGTGAGATTTAGTTTATGAAGATTTTTTCAATGCCGAGAACCTAGATCAGAGAGTAAAAAAGGCGTAAGGTTAACAATGGTGTAAAATTAAAATGGGATATACCGGGCTAGGATTCGAGTTACAGGAACAAGGGCCAAACCAACTACCCAAGAATGGAATCGTCGAGCGATAACACTTTACAACCTCCTAGAAGCAGCTTTTCTTGCCACCAGACCTTTCTCCATCAATTAGGAATCTGATGCCGTCACTAAACACATTCCTTAAATTGTAGCCATTTGTTTAGTGTTTTTTTTTGTGTCTAATCCGTATATATATCACCATTGCCCTTAATTTTCTTGACTGTATATCTCTTAAATGTCAACATATACACGTGTGATTTAGTTTACGAAGATTTTTCAATGCCGAGAACCTCGATCAGAGAGAAAAAAAGGCGTAAGGTTCACTAGGGTGTAAAATTAAAATGGGATATACCGGGCTAGGATTCGAGTTACAGGAACAAGGGCCAAACCAACCACCCAAGAATGGAATCGTCGAGCAAAAACACTTGACAACCTCCTAGAAGCAGCTTTTCTTGCCACCAGACCTTTCTCCATCAATTAGAAATCTGATGCCATCACTAAACACATTCCTTAACTTGTAGCCATTTGTTGAGTGTGTTTTTTTTGTTTCTAATCCGCATATATATCACCATTACCCTTGATTTTCTTAACTGTATATCTCTTAAATGTCAACATATACACGTGTGATTTAGTTTACGAAGATTTTTCAATGCATAGAACCTCGATCAGAGAGTAAAAAAGGCATAAGGTTCACAATGGTGTAAAATTAAAATGGGATATACCGGGCTAGGATTCGAGTTACAGGAACAAGGGCCAAACCAACCACCAAAGAATGGAATCGTCTAGTGAAAACATTTGACAACCTCCGAGAAGCAGCTTTTCTTGCCACCAGACCTTTCTACGTCAATTAGGAATCTGATGCCGTCACTAAACACCTTCCTTAAATTGTTCCATTTGTTGAGTGTTTTTTTTCGGTGTCTAATCCGCATATATATCACCATTGCCCTTGATTTTCTTGACTGTATATCTCATAAATGTCAACATATACACGTGTGATTTAGTTTACGAAGGTCTTTCAATGCCGAGAACCTCGATCAGAGAGTAAAAAAGGCACGAGGTTCACAATGGTGTAAAATTAAAATCTGATATACCGTGCTAGGATTCGAGTTACAGGAACAAGGGCCAAACCAACCACCAAAAAATGGAATCGTCGAGCGAAAACACTTGACAACCTCCTAGAAGCAGCTTTTCTTGCCACCAGACCTTTCTCCATCAATTAGGAATCTGATGCCATCACTAAACACATTCCTTAAATTGTAGCCATTTGTTGAGTGTTTTTTTTTTTGGTGTCTAATCCGCATATATATCACTATTGCCCTTGATTTTCTTGATTGTATCTCTCTTAAATATCAACATATACACGTGTGATTTAGTTTACGAAGATTTTTCAATGCCTAGAACCTCGATCAGAGAGTTAAAAAGGCACGAGGTTCACAATGGTGTAATATTAAAATGGGATAAACCGGGCTAGGATTCGAGTTACAGGAACAAGGGCCAAACCAACCACCCAAGAATAGAATCGTCGACTGAAAACACTTGACAACCTCCTAGAAGCAGCTTTTCTTGCCACCAGACCTTTCTCCATAAATAAGGAATCTGATGCCGTCACTAAACACATTCCTTAAATTGTAGCCATTAGTTGAGTTTTTTTTGGTGTCTAATCCGCATATATATCACCATTGCCCTTGATTTTATTGACTGTATATCTCTTAAATGTCAACATATACACGTGTGATTTAGTTTACGCAGATTTTTCAATGCCGAGAACCTCGATCAGAGAGTAAAAAAGGCGTAAGGTTCACAATGGTGTAAAATTAAAATGGGATATACCGGGCTACGATTCGAGTTACATGAACAAGGGCCAAACCAACCAGCCAAGAATGGAATCGTAGACCGAAAACACTTGACAACCTCCTAGAAGCAGCTTTTCTTACCACCAGACCTTTCTCCATCAATTAGGAATCTGATGCCGTCACTAAACACATTCCTTAAATTGTAGCCATTTGTTGAGTGTTTTTTTTTGTGTCTAATCCGCATATATATCACCATTGCCCTTAATTTTCTTGACTGTATATCTCTTAAATGTCAACATATACACGTGTGATTTAGTTTACAAAGATTTTTCAATGCCGAGAACCTCGATCAGAGAGAAAAAAAGGCGTAAGGTTCACTATGGTGTAAAATTAACATGGGATATACCGGGCTAGGATTCGAGTTACAGGAACAAGGGCCAAACCGACCACCCAAGAATGGAATCGTCGAGCAAAAACACTTGACAACCTCCTAGAAGCAGCTTTTCTTGCCACCAGACCTTTCTCCATCAATTAGAAATCTGATGCCATCACTAAACACATTCCTTAAATTGTAGCCATTTGTTGAGTGTGTTTTTTTTGTGTGTCAAATTCGCATATATATCACCATTGCCCTTGATTTTCTTGACTGTATATCTCTTAAATGTCAACATATACACGTGTGATTTAGTTTACGAAGATTTTTCAATGCCTAGAACCTCGATCAGAGAGTAAAAAAGGCGTAAGGTTCACAATGGTGTAAAATTAAAATCTGATATACCGAGCTAGGATTCGAGTTACAGGAACAAGGGCCAAACCAACCACCCAAAAATGGAATCGTCGAGCGAAAACACTTGACAACCTCCTAGAAGCAGCTTTTCTTGCCACCAGACCTTTCTCCATCAATTAGGAATCTGATGCCATCACTAAACACATTCCTTAAATTGTAGCCATTTGTTGGGTGTTTTCTTTTGGTGTCTAATCCGCATGTATATCACCATTGCCCTTGATTTTCTTGACTGTATATCTCTTAAATATCAACATATACACGTGTGATTTAGTTTACGAAGATTTTTCAATGCCGAGAACCTCGATCAGAGAGTTAAAAAGGCGTAAGGTTCACAATGGTGTAAAATTAAAATGGGATAAACCGGGCTAGGATTCGAGTTACAGGAACAAGGGCCAAACCAACCACCCAAGAATGGAATTGTCGAGCGAAAACACTTGACAACCTCCTAGAAGCAGCTTTTCTTACCACCAGACCTTTCTCCATCAATTAGGAATCTGATGCCGTCACTAAACACATTCCTTAAATTGTAGCCATTTGTTGAGTGTTTTTTTGTGTGTCTAATTCGCGTATATATCACCATTGCCCTTGATTTTCTTGACTGTATATCTCTTAAATATCAACATATACACGTGTGATTTAGTTTATGAAGATTTTTCAATGCCGATAACCTAGATCAGAGAGTAAAAAAGGCGTAAGGTTCACAATGGTGTAAAATTAAAATGGGATATACCGGGCTAGGATTCGAGTTACAAGAACAAGGGCCAAACCAACCACCCAAGAATGGAATCGTCGAGCGATAACACTTTACAACCTCCTAGAAGCAGCTTTTCTTGCCACCAGACCTTTCTCCATCAATTAGGAATCTAATGCCGTCACTAAACACATTCCTTAAATTGTAGCCCTTTGTTGAGTGTTTGTTTTTGTGTCTAATCTGCATATATATCACCATTGCCCTTAATTTTCTTGACTGTATATCTCTTAAATGTCAACATATACACGTGTGATTTAGTTTACGAAGATTTTTCAATGCCGAGAACCTCGATCAGAGAGAAAAAAAGGCGAAGGTTCACTATGGTGTAAAATTAAAATGAGATATGCCGGGCTAGGATTCGAGTTACAGGAACAAGGGCCAAACCAACCACCCAAGAATGGAATCGTCGAGCAAAAACACTTGACAACCTCCTAGAAGCAGCTTTTCTTGCCACCAGACCATTCTCCATCAAATAGAAATCTGATGCCATCACTAAACACATTCCTTAAATTGTATCCATTTGTTGAGTGTGTTTTTTTTTTGTGTGTGTCTAATTCGCATATATATCACCATTGCCCTTGATTTTCATGACTGTATATCTCTTAAATGTCAACAATTTAGTCTACGAAGATTTTTCAATGCCTAGAACCTCGATTAGAGAGTAAAAAAGGCGTAAGGTTCACAATGGTGTAAAATTAAAATCTGATATACCGGGCTACGATTCGAGTTACAGGAACAAGGGCCAAACCAACCACCCAAAAATGGAATCGTCGAGTGAAAACACTTGACAACCTCCTAGAAGCAGCTTTTCTTGCCACCAGACCTTTCTCCATCAATTAGGAATCTGATGCCATCACTAAACACATTCCTTAAATTGTAGCCATTTGTTGGGTGTTTTTTTTTGGTGTCTAATCCGCATATATATCACCATTGCCCTTGATTTTCTTGACTGTATATCTCTTAAATATCAACATATACACGTGTGATTTAGTTTACGAAGATTTTTCAATGCCGAGAACCTCGATCAGAGAGTTAAAAAGGCGTAAGGTTCACAATGGTGTAAAATTAAAATGGGATAAACCGGGCTATGATTCGAGTTACAGGAACAAGGGCCAAACCAACCACACAAGAATGGAATCGTCGACTGAAAACACTTGATAACCTCCTAGAAGCAGCTTTTCTTGCCACCAGACCTTTCTCCATCAATTAGGAATCTGACGCCGTCACTAAACACATTCCTTAAATTGAAGCCATTAGTTGAGTGTTCTTTTTTGGTGTCTAATCCGCATATATATCACCATTGCCCTTGATTTTCTTGACTGTGTATCTCTTAAATGTCATCATATACACGTGTGATTTAGTTTACGAAGATTTTTCAATGCCGAGAAGCTCGATCAGAGAGTAAAAATGGCGTAAGGTTCACAATGGTGTAAAATTAAAATGGGATGTACCGGGATACGATTCGAGTTACAGGAACAAGGGCCAAACCAACCACCCAAGAATGGAATCGTCGAGCGATAACACTTTACAACCCCCTAGAAGCAGGTTTTCTTGCCACCAGACCTTTCTCCATCAATTAGGAATCTAATGCCGTCACTAAACACATTCCTTAAATTGTAGCCCTTTGTTGGGTGTTTTTTTTTGTGTCTAATCTGCATATATATCACCATTGCCCTTAATTTTCTTGACTGTATATCTCTTAAAAGTCAACATATACACGTGTGATTTAGTTTACGAAGATTTTTCAATGCCGAGAACCTCGATCAGAGAGAAAAAAAGGCGTAAGGTTCACTAGGGTGTAAAATTAAAATGGGATATACCGGGGCTAGGATTCGAGTTACAGGAACAAGGGCCAAACCAACCACCCAAGAATGGAATCGTCGAGCAAAAACACTTGACAACCTCCTAGAAGCAGCTTTTCTTGCACCAGACCTTTCTCAATCAATTAGAAATCTGATGCCATCACTAAACACATTCCTTAAATTGTAGCCATTTGTTGAGTGTGTTTTTTTTTGTGTCTAATCCGCATATATATCACTATTGCCCTTGATTTTTCTTGACTGTATATCTCTTAAATGTCAACATATACACGTGTGATTTAGTTTACGAAGATTTTTCAATGCCTAGAACCTCGATCAGAGAGTAAAAAAGGCATAAGGTTCACAATGGTGTAAAATTAAAATGGGATATACCGGGCTAGGATTCGAGTTACAGGAACAAGGGCCAAACCAACCAACAAAGAATGGAATCGTCTAGCGTAAACATTTGACAACCTCCTAGAAGCAGTTTTTCTTACCACCAGACCTTTCTCCATCAATTAGGAATCTGATGCCATCACTAAACACATTCCTTAAATTGTAGCCATTTGTTGAGTGTTTTTTTTTTGGTGTCTAATCCGCATATATATCACCATTGCCCTTGATTTTATTGACTGTATATCTCTTAAATGTCAACATATACACGTGTGATTTAGTTTACGAAGATTTTTCAATGCCGAGAACCTCGATCAGAGAGTAAAAAAGGCGTAAGGTTCACAATGGTGTAAAATTAAAATGGGATATACCGGGCTACGATTCGAGTTACAGGAACAAGGGCCAAACCAACCAGCCAAGAATGGAATCGTAGACTGAAAACACTTGACAACCTCCTAGAAGCAGCTTTTCTTACCACCAGACCTTTCTCCATCAAATAGGAATCTGATGCCGTCACTAAACACATTCCTTAAATTGTAGCCATTTGTTGAGTGTTTTTTGTGTGTGTCTAATCCGCATATATATCACCATTGCCCTTGATATTCATGACTGTATATCTCTTAAATATCAACATATACACGTGTGATTTAGTTTATGAAGATTTTTCAATGCCGAGAACCTAGATCAGAGAGTAAAAAAGGCGTAAGGTTCACAATGGTGTAAAATTAAAATGGGATACCGGGCTAGGATTCGAGTTACAGGAACAAGGGCCAAACCAACCACCCAAGAATGGAATCGTCGAGCGATAACACCTTACAACCTCCTAGAAGCAGCTTTTCTTGCCACCAGACCTTTCTCCATCAATTAGGAATCTGATGCCGTCACTAAACACATTCCTTAAATTGTAGCCATTTGTTGAGAGTTTTTTTTTTGTGTCTAATCCGCATATATATCACCATTGCCCTTAATTTTCTTGACTGTATATCTCTTAAATGTCAACATATACACGTGTGATTTAGTTTACAAAGATTTTTCAATGCCGAGAACCTCGATCAGAGAGAAAAAAAGGCGTAAGGTTCACTATGGTGTAAAATTAAAATGGGATATACCGGGCTAGGATTCGAGTTACAGGAACAAGGGCCAAACCAACCACCCAAGAATGGAATCGTCGAGCAAAAACACTTGACAACCTCCTAGAAACAGCTTTTCTTGCCACCAGACCTTTCTCCATCAATTAGAAATCTGATGCCATCACTAAACACATTCCTTAAATTGTAGCCATTTGTTGAGTGTGTTTTTTTGTGTGTCTAATTCGCATATATATCACAATTGCCCTTGATTTTCTTGACGGTATATCTCTTAAATGTCAACATATACACGTGTGATTTAGTTTACGAAAATTTTTCAATGCCTAGAACCTCGATCAGATAGTAAAAAAGGCGTAAGGTTCACAATGGTGTAAAATTAAAATCTGATATTCCGGGCTAGGATTCGAGTTACAGGAACAAGGGCCAAACCAACCACCCAAAAATGGAATCGTCGAGCGAAAACACTTGACAACCTCCTAGAAGCAGCTTTTCTTGTCACCAGACCTTTCTCCATCAATTAGGAATCTGATGCCATCACTAAACACATTCCTTAAATTGTAGCCATTTGTTGGGTGTTTTTTTTGGTGTCTAATCCGCATATATATCACCATTGCCCTTGATTTTCTTGACTGTATATCTCTTAAATATCAACATATACACGTGTGATTTAGTTTACGAAGATTTTTCAATGCCGAGAACTTCGATCAGAGGGTTAAAAAGGCGTAAGGTTCACAATGGTATAAAATTAAAATGGGATAAACCGGGCTAGGATTCGAGTTACAGGAACAAGGGCCAAACCAACCACCCAAGAATGGAATCGTCGACTGAAAACACTTGACAACCTCCTAGAAGCAGCTTTTCTTGCCACCAGACCTTTCTCCATCACTTAGGAATCTGATACCGTCACTAAACACATTCCTTAAATTGTAGCCATTAGTTGAGTGTTTTTTTTTTGGTTTCTAATCTGCATATATATCACCATTGCCCTTGATTTTCTTGACTGTATATCTCTTAAATGTCAACATATACACGTGTGATTTAGTTTACGAAGATTTTTCAATGCCGAGAACCTCGATCAGAGAGTAAAAAAGGCGTAAGGTTCACAATGGTGTAAAATTAAAATGGGATGTACCGGGCTACGATTCGAGTTACAGGAACAAGGGCCAAACCAACCAGCCTAGAATGGAATCGTAGACCGAAAACACTTGACAACCTCCTAGAAGCAGCTTTTCTTACCACCAGACCTTTCTCCATCAATTAGGAATCTGATGCCGTCACTAAACACATTCCTTAAATTGTAGCCATTTGTTGAGTATTTTTTGTGTGTCTAATCCGCATATATCACCATTGCCCTTGATTTTCTTGACTGTATATCTGTTAAATATCAACATATACACGTGTGATTTTGTTTATGAAGATTTTTCAATGCCGAGAACCTAGATCAGAGAGTAAAAAAGGCGTAAGCTTCACAATGGTGTAAAATTAAAATGGGATATACCGGGCTAGGATTCGAGTTACAGGAACAAGGGCCAAACCAACCAGCCAAGAATGGAATCGTCGAGCGATAACACTTTACAACCTCCTAGAAGCAGCTTTTCTTGCCACCAGACCTTTCTCCATCAATTAGGAATCTAATGCCGTCACTAAACACATTCCTTAAATTGTAGCCATTTGTTGAGTGTTTTTCTCTGTGTCTAATCCGCATATGTATCACCATTGCCCTTGATTTTCTTGACTGTATATCTCTTAAATGTCAACATATACACGTGTGATTTAGTTTACGAAGATTTTTCAATGCCGAGAACCTCGATCAGAGAGAAAAAAAGGCGTAAGGTTCACTATGGTGTAAAATTAAAATGCGATATACCGGGCTAGGATTTGAGTTACAGGAACAAGGGCCAAACCAACCACCCAAAAATGGAATCGTCGAGCGAAAACACTTGACAACCTCCTAGAAGCAGCTTTTCTTGCCACCAGACCTTTCTGCATCAATTAGGAATCTGATGCCATCACTAAACACATTCCTTAAATTGTAGCCATTTGTTGGGTGTTTTTTTTTGGTGTTTAATCCGCATATATATCACCATTGCCCTTGATTTTCTTGACTGTATATCTCTTACATATAAACATATACACGTGTGATTTAGTTTACGAAGATTTTTCAATGCCGAGAACCTCGATCAGAGAGTTAAAAAGGCGTAAGGTTCACAATGGTGTAAAATTAAAATGGGATAAACCGGGCTAGGATTCGAGTTACAGGAACAAGGTCCAAACCAACCACCCAAGAATGGAATCGTCGACTGAAAACACTTGACAACCTCCTAGAAGCAGCTTTTCTTGCCACCAGACCTTTCTCCATCAATTAGGAATCTGATGCCGTCACTAAACACATTCCTTAAATTGTAGCCATTAGTTGAGTGTTTTTTTTTTTTGTGTCTAATCCGCATATATATCACCATTGCCCTTGATTTTCTTGACTGTATATCTCTTAAATGTCAACATATACACATTTAGTTTACGAAGATTTTTCAATGCCGAGAACCTCGATCAGAGAGTAAAAAAGGCGTAAGGTTCACAATGGTGTAAAATTAAAATGGGATGTACCGGGCTACGATTCGAGTTACAGGAACAAGGGCCAAACCAACCAGCCAAGAATGGAATCGTAGACCGAAAACACTTGACAACCTCCTAGAAGCAGCTTTTCTTACCACCAGACCTTTCTCCATCAATTAGGAATCTGATGCCGTTACTAAACACATTCCTTAAATTGTAGCCATTTGTTGAGTGTTTTTTTGTGTATCTAATCCGCATATATATCACTATTGCCCTTAATTTTCTTGACTGTATATCTCTTAAATATCAACATATACACGTGTGATTTAGTTTATGAAGATTTTTCAATGCCGAGAACCTAGATCAGAGAGTAAAAAAGGCGTAAGGTTCACAATGGTGTAAAATTAAAATGGGATATACCGGGCTAGGATTCGAGTTACAGGAACAAGGGCCAAACCAACCACCCAAGAATGGAATCGTCGAGCGATAACACTTTACAACCTCCTAGAAGTAGCTTTTCTTGCCACCAGACCTTTCTCCATCAATTAGGAATCTAATGCCGTCACTAAACACATTCCTTAAATTGTAGCCATTTGTTGAGTGTTTTTTTGTGTGTCTAATCCGCATATATATCACCATTGCCCTTAATTTTCTTGACTGTATATCTATTTAATGTCAACAAATACACGTGTGATTTAGTTTACGAAGATTTTTCAATGCCGAGAACCTCGATCAGAAAGAGAAAAAGGCGTAAGGTTCACTATGGTGTAAAATTAAAATGGGATATACCGAGCTAGGATTTGAGTTACAGGAACAAGGGCCAAACCAACTTCCCAAGAATGGAATCGTCGAGCAAAAACACTTGACAACCCCTTAGAAGCCGCTTTTCTTGCCACCAGACCTTTCTCCATCAATTAGAAATCTGATGCCATCACTAAACACATTCCTTAAATTGTAGCCATTTGTTGAGTGTGTTTTTTTTTTGTGTGTGTATAATTCGCATATATATCACCATTGCCCTTGATTTTCTTGACTGTATATCTCTTAAATGTCAACATATACACGTGTGATTTAGTTTACGAAGATTTTTCAATGCCTAGAACCTCGATCAGAGAGTAAAAATGGCATAAGGTTCACAATTGTGTAAAATTAAAATGGGATATACCGGGCTAGGATTCGAGTTACAGGAACAAGGGCTAAACCAACCACCAAATAATGGAATCGTCGAGCGAAAACATTTGACAACCTCCTAGCAGTAGCTTTTCTTGCCACCACACCTTTCTCCGTCAATTAGGAATCTGATGCCGTCACTAAACACCTTCCTTAAATTGTTCCATTTGTTGAGTTTTTTTTTTTGGTGTCTAATCCGCATATATATCACCATTGCCCTTGATTTTCTTGACTGTATATCTCATAAATGTCAACATATACACGTGTGATTTAGTTTATGAAGATTTTTCAATGCCGAGAACCTCGATCAGAGAGTAAAAAAGGCGTAAGGTTCACAATGGTGTGAAATTAAAATATGATATACCGAGCTAGGATTCGAGTTACAGGAACAAGGGCCAAACCAACCACCCAAAAATGGAATCGTCGAGCGAAAACACTTGACAACCTCCTAGAAGCAGCTTTTCTTGCCACCAGACCTTGCTCCATCAATTAGGAATCTGATGCCATCACTAAACACATTCCTTAAATTGTAGCCATTTGTTGAGTGTTTTTTTTGGTGTCTAATCCGCATATATATCACCATTGCCCTTGATTTTCTTGACTGTATATCTCTTAAACATCAACATATACACGAGTGATTTAGTTTACGAAGAGTTTTCAATGCCGAGAACCTCGAGCAGAGAGTTAAAAAGGCGTAAGGTTCACAATGGTGTAAAATTAAAATGGGATATATCGAGCTAGGATTCGAGTTACAGGAACAAGGGCCAAACCAAGCAACCAAGAATGGAATCGTCGAGCGAAAACACTTGACAACCTCCTAGAAGCAGCTTTTCTTGCCACCAGACCTTTCTCCATCAATTAGGAATCTGATGCCGTCACTAAACACATTCCTTAAATTGTAGCAATTTGTTGAGTGATTTTTTTTGGTGTCTAATCCGCATATATATCACCATTGCCCTTGATTTTCTTGACTGTATATCTCTTAAATGTCAACATATACACATGTGATTTATTTTACGAAGATTTTTCAATGCCGAGAACCTCGATCAGAGAGTAAAAAAGGCGTAAGGTTCACAACGGTGTAAGATTAAAATGGGATATACCGGGCTAGGATTCGAGTTACAGGAAAGGGCCAAACCAACCACCCAAGAATGGAATCGTCAAGCGAAAACACTTTACAACCTCCTAAAAGCAGCTTTTCTTACCACCAGACATTTCTCGATCAATTAGGAATCCTATGCCGTCGCTAAACACATTCCTTAAATTGTAGCCATTTGTTGAGTGTTTTTTTTAGTCTAATCCGCATATATATCACCATTGCTCTTGATTTTCTTGACTGTATATCTCTAAAATATCAACATAAACACGTGTGATTTAGTTTACGAAGATTTTTCAATGCCAAGAACTTCGATCAGAGAGTAAAAAAGGCGTAAGGTTCACAATGGTGTAAAATTAAAATAGGATATACCGGGCTAGGATTCGAGTTACTGGAACAAGGGCCAAACCAACCACCCAAGAATGGAATCGTCGAGCGAAAACATTTGACAACCTCCTAGAAGCAGCTTTTCTTGCCACCAGACCTTTCTCTATCAATTAGGAATCTGATGCCGTCACTAAACACATTCCTTAAATTGTAGCCATTTGTTGAGTGTTTTTCTCTGTGTCTAATCCGCATATGTATCACCATTGCCCTTGATTTTCTTGACTGTATATCTCTTAAATATCAACATATACACGTGTGATTTAGTTTACGAAGATTTTTCAATGCTGAGAACCTCGATCAGAGAGTAAAAAAGGCGTAAGGTTCAAAATGGTGTAAGATTAAAATGGGATATACCGGGCTAGGATTCGAGTTATAGGAACAAGGGCCAAACCAGCCCCCCAAGAATGGGGTCGTTGAGCGAAAACACTTGACAACCTCCTAGAAGCAGCTTTTCTTGCCATCAGACCTTCCTCCATCAATTAGGAATCTGATGCCGTCACTAAACACATTCCTTAAATTGTAGCCATTTGTTGAGTGTTTTTTTTTTTAGTCTAATCCGCATATATATCACCATTGCCCTTGATTTTCTTGACTATATATCTCTTAAATATCAACATAAACACGTGTGATTAAGTTTACAAATATTTTTAAATGCCGAGAACCTCGATCAGAGAGTAAAAAAGGCGTAAGGTTCACAATGGTGTAAAATTAAAATGGGATTAACGGGCTAGAATTCGAGTTACAGGAACAAGGGCCAAACCAACCACCCAAGAATGGAATCGTCGAATGAAAACACTTGACAACCTCTTAGAAGCAGCTTTTCTTACCACCAGACCTTTCTCCATCAATTAGGAATCTGATGCCGTCACTAAACACATTCCTTAAATTGTAGCCACTTGTTAAGTGTTTTTTTTTGGTGTCTAATCCGCATATATATCACCATTGCCCTTGATTTTCTTGACTGTATATCTCTTAAATGTCAACATATACACGTGTGATTTAGTTTACGAATATTTTTCAATGCCGAGAACCTCGATCAGAGAGTAAAAAAGGCGTAAGGTTCACAATGGTGTAAAATTAAAATGGGATGTACCGGGCTACGATTCGAGTTACAGGAACAAGGGCCAAACCAACCAGCCAAGAATGGAATCGTAGACCGAAAACACTTGACAACCTCCTAGAAGCAGCTTTTCTTACCACCAGACCTTTCTCCATCAATTAGGAATCTGATGCCGTTACTAAACACATTCCTTAAATTGTAGCCATTTGTTGAGTGTTTTTTTTTGTGTCTAATCCGCATATATATCACTATTGCCCTTAATTTTCTTGACTGTATATCTCTTAAATATCAACATATACACGTGTGATTTAGTTTATGAAGATTTTTCAATGCCGAGAACCTAGATCAGAGAGTAAAAAAGGCGTAAGGTTCACAATGGTGTAAAATTAAAATGGGATATACCGGGCTAGGATTCGAGTTACAGGAACAAGGGCCAAACCAACCACCCAAGAATGGAATCGTCGAGCGATAACACTTTAAAACCTCCTAGAAGTAGCTTTTCTTGCCACCAGACCTTTCTCCATCAATTAGGAATCTAATGCCGTCACTAAACACATTCCTTAAATTGTAGCCATTTGTTGAGTGTTTTTTTGTGTGTCTAATCCGCATATATATCACCATTGCCCTTAGTTTTCTTGACTGTATATCTATTTAATGTCAACAAATACACGTGTGATTTAGTTTACGAAGATTTTTCAATGCCGAGAACCTCGATCAGAGAGAGAAAAAGGCGTAAGGTTCACTATGGTGTAAAATTAAAATGGGATATACCGAGCTAGGATTCGAGTTACAGGAACAAGGGCCAAATCAACTTCCCAAGAATGGAATCGTCGAGCAAAAACACTTGACAACCCCTTAAAGCCGCTTTTCTTGCCACCAGACCTTTCTCCATCAATTAGAAATCTGATGCCATCACTAAACACATTCCTTAAATTGTAGCCATTTGTTGAGTGTGTTTTTTTTGTGTGTATAATTCGCATATATATCACCATTGCCCTTGATTTTCTTGACTGTATATCTCTTAAATGTCAACATATACACGTGTGATTTAGTTTACGAAGATTTTTCAATGCCTAGAACCTCGATCAGAGAGTAAAAATGGCATAAGGTTCACAATTGTGTAAAATTAAAATGGGATATACCGGGCTAGGATTCGAGTTACAGGAACAAGGGCTAAACCAACCACCAAAGAATGGAATCGTCGAGCGAAAACATTTGACAACCTCCTAGCAGTAGCTTTTCTTGCCACCAGACCTTTCTCCGTCAATTAGGAATCTGATGCCGTCACTAAACACCTTCCTTAAATTGTTCCATTTGTTGAGTTTTTTTTTGGTGTCTAATCCGCATATATATCACCATTGCCCTTGATTTTCTTGACTGTATATCTCATAAATGTCAACATATACACGTGTGATTTAGTTTATGAAGATTTTTCAATGCCGAGAACCTCGATCAGAGAGTAAAAAAGGCGTAAGGTTCACAATGGTGTGAAATTAAAATATGATATACCGAGCTAGGATTCGAGTTACAGGAACAAGGGCCAAACCAACCACCCAAAAATGGAATCGTCGAGCGAAAACACTTGACAACCTCCTAGAAGCAGCTTTTCTTGCCACCAGACCTTGCTCCATCAATTAGGAATCTGATGCCATCACTAAACACATTCCTTAAATTGTAGCCATTTGTTGAGTGTTTTTTTTGGTGTCTAATCCGCATATATATCACCATTGCCCTTGATTTTCTTGACTGTATATCTCTTAAACATCAACATATACACGAGTGATTTAGTTTACGAAGAGTTTTCAATGCCGAGAACCTCGATCAGAGAGTTAAAAAGGCGTAAGGTTCACAATGGTGTAAAATTAAAATGGGATATATCGAGCTAGGATTCGAGTTACAGGAACAAGGGCCAAACCAAGCAACCAAGAATGGAATCGTCGAGCGAAAACACTTGACAACCTCCTAGAAGCAGCTTTTCTTGCCACCAGACCTTTCTCCATCAATTAGGAATCTGATGTCGTCACTAAACACATTCCTTAAATTGTAGCCATTTGTTGAGTGATTTTTTTTGGTGTCTAATCCGCATATATATCACCATTGCCCTTGATTTTCTTGACTGTATATCTCTTAAATGTCAACATATACACATGTGATTTATTTTACGAAGATTTTTCAATGCCGAGAACCTCGATCAGAGAGTAAAAAAGGCGTAAGGTTCACAACGGTGTAAGATTAAAATGGGATATACCGGGCTAGGATTCGAGTTACAGGAAAGGGCCAAACCAACCACCCAAGAATGGAATCGTCAAGCGAAAACACTTTACAACCTCCTAAAAGCAGCTTTTCTTACCACCAGACATTTCTCGATCAATTAGGAATCTTATGCCGTCGCTAAACACATTCCTTAAATTGTAGCCATTTGTTGAGTGTTTTTTTTAGTCTAATCCGCATATATATCACCATTGCTCTTGATTTTCTTGACTGTATATCTCTAAAATATCAACATAAACACGTGTGATTTAGTTTACGAAGATTTTTCAATGCCAAGAACTTCGATCAGAGAGTAAAAAAGGCGTAAGGTTCACAATGGTGTAAAATTAAAATGGGATATACCGGGCTAGGATTCGAGTTACTGGAACAAGGGCCAAACCAACCACCCAAGAATGGAATCGTCGAGCGAAAACATTTGACAACCTCCTAGAAGCAGCTTTTCTTGCCACCAGACCTTTCTCTATCAATTAGGAATCTGATGCCGTCACTAAACACATTCCTTAAATTGTAGCCATTTGTTGAGTGTTTTTTTCTGTGTCTAATCCGCATATGTATCACCATTGCCCTTGATTTTCTTGACTGTATATCTCTTAAATATCAACATATACACGTGTGATTTAGTTTACGAAGATTTTTCAATGCTGAGAACCTCGATCAGAGAGTAAAAAAGGCGTAAGGTTCAAAATGGTGTAAGATTAAAATGGGATATACCGGGCTAGGATTCGAGTTATAGGAACAAGGGCCAAACCAGCCCACCAAGATTGGAGTCGTTGAGCGAATACACTTGACAACCTCCTAGAAGCAGCTTTTCTTGCCATCAGACCTTTCTCCATCAATTAGGAATCTGATGCCCTCACTAAACACATTCCTTAAATTGTAGCCATTTGTTGTGTGTGTTTTTTTTAGTCTAATCCGCATATATATCACCATTGCCCTTGATTTTCTTGACTATATATCTCTTAAATATCAACATAAACACGTGTGATTAAGTTTACAAATATTTTTAAATGCCGAGAACCTCGATCAGAGAGTAAAAAAGGCGTAAGGTTCACAATGGTGTAAAATTAAAATGGGATTAACGGGCTAGAATTCGAGTTACAGGAACAAGGGCCAAACCAACCACCCAAGAATGGAATCGTCGAATGAAAACACTTGACAACCTCTTAGAAGCAGCTTTTTTTACCATCAGACCTTTCTCCATCAATTAGGAATCTGATGCCGTCACTAAACACATTCCTTAAATTGTAGCCACTTGTTAAGTGTTTTTTTTGGTGTCTAATCCGCATATATATCACCATTGCCCTTGATTTTCTTGACTGTATATCTCTTAAATGTCAACATATACATGTGTGATTTAGTTTACGAATATTTTTCAATGTCGAGAACCTCGATCAGAGAGTAAAAAAGGCGTAAGGTTCACAATGGTGTAAAATTAAAATCTAATATACCAGGCTAGGATTCGAGTTACAGGAACATGGGCCAAACCAACCACCCAAGAATGGAATCGTCGAGCGAAAACACTTGACAACCTCCTAGAAGCTGCTTTTCTTGCCACAGACCTTTCTCCATCAATTAGGAATCTGATGCCATCACTAAACACATTCCTTAAATTGTATCCATTTGTTGAGTTTTTTTTTTTTGGTGTCTAATCCGCATATATATCACCATTGCCCTTGATTTTCTTGACTGTATATCTCTTAAATATCAACATATACACATGTGATTTAGTTTACGAAGATTTTTCAATGCCGAGAACCTCGATCAGAGAGTAAAAAAGGCGTAAGGTTCACAACGGTGTAAAATTAAAATGGGATATACCGGGCTAGGATTCGAGTTACAGGAACAAGGGCCAAACCAACCACCCAAGAATGGAATCGTCGAGCGAAAACACTTTACAACCTCCTAGAAGCAGCTTTTCTTGCCACCAGACATTTCTCCATCAATTAGGAATCTGATGCCGTCACTAAACACATTCCTTAAATTGTAGCCATTTGTTGAGTGTTTTTTTTTGTGTCTAATCCACAGATATATCACCATTGCCCTTAATTTTCTTGACTGTATATCTCTTAAATGTCAACATATACACGTGTGATTTAGTTTACGAAGATTTTTCAATGCCGTGAACCTCGATCAGAGAGTAAAAAAGGCGTAAGGTTAACTATGGTGTAAAATTAAAATGGGATATACCGGGCTAGGATTCGAGTTACAGGAACAAGTGCCAAACCAACCACCCAAGAATGAAATCGTCGAGCGAAAACACTTGACAACCTACTAGAAGCAGGTTTTCTTGCCACCAGACCTTTCTCCATCATCAATTAGAAATCTGATGCCATCACTAAACACATTCCTTAAATTGTAGCCATTTGTTGAGTGTGTTTTTATTTTGTGTCTAATCCGCATATATATCACCATTGCCCTTGATTTTATTGACTGTATATCTCTTAAATGTCAACATATACACGTGTGATTTAGTTTACGAAGATTTTTCAATGCCTAGAACCTCGATCAGAGAGTAAAAAAGCATAAGGTTCACAATGGTGTAAAATTAAAATGGGATATACAGGGCTAGGATTCGAGTTACAGGAACAAGGGCCAAACCATCCACCAAAGAATGGAATCGTCGAGCGAAAACATTTGACAACCTCCTAGCAGCAGCTTTTCTTGCCACCAGACCTTTCTCCGTCAATTAGGAATCTGATGCCGTCACTAAACACCTTCCTTAAATTGTTCCATTTGTTGAGTGTTTTTTTTGGTGTCTAATCCGCATATATATCACCATTGCCCTTGATTTTCTTGACTGTATATCTCATAAATGTCAACATATACACGTGTGATTTAGTTTACGAAGATTTTTCAATGCCGAGAACCTCGATCAGAGAGTAAAAAAGGCGTAAGGTTCACAATGGTGTAAAATTAAAATCTGATATACCGGGCTAGGATTCGAGTTACAGGAACAAGGGCCAAACAAACCACCCAAAAATGGAATCGTCGAGCGAAAACACTTGACAACCTCCTAGAAGCAACTTTTCTTGCCACCAGACCTTTCTCCATCAATTAAGAATCTGATGCCATCACTAAACACATTCCTTAAATTGTTGCAATTTATTGAGTGTTTTTTTTTGGTGTCTAATCCGCCTATATATCACCATTGCCCTTGATTTTCTTGACTGTATATCTCTTAAATATCAACATATACACGTGTGATTTAGTTTACGAAGATTTTTCAATGCCGAGAACCTCGATTAGAGAGTAAAATAGGCGTAAGGTTCACAATGGTGTAAAATTAAAATGGGATATACCGGGCTAGGATTCGAGTTACAGGAACAAGGGCCAAACCAAGCAACCAAGAATAGAATCGTCGAGCGAAAACACTTGACAACCTCCTTGAAGCAGCTTTTCTTGCCACCAGACCTTTCTCCATCAATTAGGAATCTGATGCCGTCACTAAACACATTCCTTAAATTGTAGCCATTTGTTGAGTGAGTTTTTTTGGAGTCTAATCCGCATATATATCACCATTGCCCTTGATTTTCTTGACAGTATATCTCTTAAATGTCAACATATACACATGTGATTTATTTTACGAAGATTTTTCAATGCCGAGAACCTCGATCAGAGAGTAAAAAAGGCGTAAGGTTCACAATGGTGTAAGATTAAAATGGGATATACCAGGCTAGGATTCGAGTTACAGGAAAGGGCCAAACCAACCACCCAAGAATGGAATCGTCAAGCGAAAACACTTTACAACCTCCTAAAAGCAGCTTTTCTTACCACCAGACCTTTCTCAATCAATTAGGAATCAGATGCCGTCACTAAACACATTCCTTAAATTGTAGCCATTTGTTGAGTGTTTTTTTTAGTCTAATCCGCATAGATATCACCATTGCCCATGATTTTCTTGACTGAATATCTCTTAAATATCAACATAAACACGTGTGATTTAGTTTACGACGATTTTTAAATGCCGAGAACCTCGATCAGAGAGTAAAAAAGGCGTAAGGTTCAAAATGGTGTCAAATTAAAATGGGATATACCGGGCTAGGATTTGAGTTATAGGAACAAGGGCCAAACCAACCACCCAAGAATGGAATCGTCGAGCGAAAACACTTGACAACCTCCTAGAAGCAGCTTTTCTTGCCACCAGACCTTTCACCATCAATTAGGAATCTGATGCCGTCACTAAACACATTCCATAAATTTTAGCCATTTGTTGAGTGTTTTTTTTTTGTGTCTAATCCGCATATATATCACCATTGCCCTTGATTTTCTTGACTGTATATCTCTTAAATATCAACATAAACACGTGTGATTTAGTTTACGAATATTTTTCAATGCCGAGAACCTCGATCAGAGAGTAAAAAAGGCGTAAGGTTCACAATGGTGTAAAATTAAAATGGGATATAATGGGCTAGAATTCGAGTTACAGTAACAAGGGCCAAACCAACCATCCAAGAATGGAATCGTCGAACGAAAACACTTGACAACCTCCTAGATGCAGCTTTTCTTCCCACCAGACCTTTCTCCATCAATTAGGAATCTGATGCCGTCACTAAACACATTCCTTAAATTGTAGCCATTTGCTGAGTGTTTTTTTTGGTGTCTAATCCGCATATATATCACCATTGCCCTTGATTCTCTTGACTGTATATCTCTTAAATGTCAACATATACATGTGTGATTTAGTTTACGAATATTTTTCAATGCCGAGAACCTCGATCGGAGAGTAAAAAAGGCGTAAGGTTCACAATGGTGTAAAATTAAAATCTGATATACCGGGCTAGGATTCGAGTTACAGGAACAAGGGCCAAACCAACCACCCAAGAATGGAATCGTCGAGCGAAAACACTTGAAAACCTCCTAGAAGCTGCTTTTCTTGCCACAGACCTTTCTCCATCAATTAGGAATCTGATGCCGTCACTAAACACATTCCTTAAATTGTAGCCATTTGTTGAGTGTTTTTTTTTTTTAGTCTAATCCGCATATATATCACCATTGCCCTTGATTTTCTTGACTGTATATCTCTTAAAAATCAACATATACACGTGTGATTTAGTTTACAAAGATTTTTCAATGCCGAGAACCTCGATCAGAGAGTAAAAAAGGCGTAAGGTTCACAATGGTGTAAAACTAAAATGGGATATACCGGGCTACGATTCGAGTTACAGGAACAAAGGCCAAACCAACCAGCCAAGAATGGAATCGTCGAGCGAAAACACTTGACAACCTCCTAGAAGCAGCTTTTCTTACCCCCAGACCGTTCTCCATCAATTAGGAATCTCATGCCATCACTAAACACATTCCTTAAATTGTAGCCATTTGTTGAATGAGATTTTTTTGGTGTCTAATCCGCATATATATCACAATTACCCTTGATTTTCTTGACTGTATATCTCTCAAATATCACCATATACATGTGTGATTTATTTTACGAAGTTTTTTCAATGCCGAGAACGTAGATCAGAGAGTAATAAAGGTGTAAGGTTCACAATGGTGTAAAATTAAAATGGGACATACCGGGCTAGGATTCGAGTTACAGGAACAAGGGCCAAACCAACCACCCAAGAATGGAATCGTCGAGCGAAAACACTTTACAACCTCCTAGAAGCAGCTTTTCTTGCCACCAGACCTCTCTCCATCAATTAGGAATCTGATGCCGTCACTAAACACATTCCTTAAATTCTAGCCATTTGTTGGGTGTTTTTTTTTTTTTTTTTTTTTGTGTCTAATCCGCATATATATCACCATTGCCCTTAATTTTCTTGATTGTATATCTCTTAAATGTCAACATATACACGTGTGATTTAGTTTACGAAGATTTTTCAATGCCGAGAAACTCGATCAGAGAGAAAAAAAGGCGTAAGGTTTACTATGGTGTAAAATTAAAATCTGATATACCGGGCTAGGATTCGGGTTACAGGAACAAGGGCCAAACCAACCACCCAAGAATGGAATCGTCGAGCGAAAACACTTGACAACCTCCTAGAAGCAGCTTTTCTTTCCACCAGACCTTTCTCCATCAATTAGAAACCTGATGCCGTCACTAAACACATTCCTTAAATTGTAGCCATTTGTTGAGTGTTTTTTTTGGTCGCTAATCCGCATATATATCACCATTGTCCTTGATTTTCTTGACTGTATATCTCTTAAATGTCAACATATACACGTGTGATTTAGTTTCCGAAGATTTTTCAATGCCTAGAACCTCGATCAGAGAGTAAAAAAGGCGTAAGGTTCACAATGGTGTAAAATTAAAATGGGATATACCGGGCTAGGATTCGAGTTACAAGAACAAGAATGGAATCGTCGAGCAAAAACACTTGACAACCTCCTAGAAGCAGCTTTTCTTGCCACCAGACCTTTCTCCATCAATTAGGAATCTGATGCCATCACTAAACACATTCCTTAAATTGTAGCCATTTGTTAAGTGTTTTTTTTTTGTGTCTAATCCGCATATATATCACAATTGCCCTTGATTTTCTTGACTGTATATCTCTTAAATGTCAACATATACATGTATGATTTAGTTTACGAAGATTTTTCAATGCCGAGAACCTCGATCAGAGAGTAAAAAAGGCGTAAGGTTCACAATGGTGTAAAATTAAAATCTGATATACCAGGCTAGGATTCGAGTTACAGGAAAAAGGTGTGACAACCCGAGTTTTCAAGGTCTCTGTTTGACTTAATCTCGTACTTGTTTGCAAAGTGTTGTGGTTATATTTATATTTGGTGTCCATCATAAGTGTGTTTTTATATTGATTGAAGTGTTAATAACATGCTTAGTATTAAGATTGTGTTTGCACAGTTAAGAGCAATAAAGTGGATCCTTTGCCAAACACCCTCAACCACGAAAACACTTCTGGATGAAAACACATAAGTGTTTTCGTCCACTAGTGTGGCCAACGAAAACAAGAGTGGGCTTGGCCCAAGTGACGATTAGATATAGTTTTGTTAGAACCTTTACGCGAGAACAGTATTCGGCAAAACCCTAACCACCTCTCATATTTTCTCTCTCGCTACCCTTTGAACCCGATGGCAAACTTGTATTCCCCGGACCTTCAAGATCAACCAAGTTATTGTATCGTTCATCGCGGTTAGTGTTAACCTTTAAGCAATTGTTTGATTTAAATCATGAGTATGAACAATTTGTTTATTATCTTAACTGTGATTGTTTTATAAACGTAAGACTGGATGATCGTTATATATATAGATTGTTTACAAACTGTTATGTATATTGCATGATATGATCGACAGTGTGTGACTATTAATGATGATCTACTGATTGATTGGTGATCTTGGTCTCGCAATGATTGGGTAATTTATATGTTAATATTTCGGTGATTTTATTAAATGATTTCGTTGACGTTTGATCTTGTGACTGTAAGTGTTAATTAGGGATTACTGTATTGTGTAACTGTTGTGTGGATGAAAACCCTACCCGGCGAAATCCCCACCCAACGAATACACAAGGGGTCAGACGAAAACCAAAGGGTTTTCGCCCAAAGAGATTTCATCCAAAGGGGGTTTTCGTCGCCTGATGGGATTTCGCTAATAGGTGTTTTCGCCATGCATGTGATTTCGCCATGTGTCTGACACATTAGTTCTGTTAGTTTGTAACTCTGTCAAGTTGTTAATGATGTTAAGTTTATTAATTCTTGTTAAGTCCATAACTCCGTTTAGTCTCTTAACTGAGTTAAGTTAGTAACTAAGTTAACTTTATTAACTCTATTAACTCTGTTGAGTAGGTAACTTTTCTAGTTTGTTAACTCTATTAGTTAACTAGCACTGTGAGTTGTTAAACTTGTAAAGTATTAACTCTGTTAGTTCAGTGAACTCAGTTAGTTTATTTATGCTGTTAAATATGTAACTCTGTATATATGTTAATCCAGTTAAGCTTACTAACTCTGTTAAGTGTGTTATTGGTGATTATGTTAGTATAAACTGCAAAAGACATTGATGTGAAACATGGATTGTATGAACGTGATTAACTGTTGTATGATGCATGTTGTCAACTGCCAAACATACCTTGTGGTATTGATTGCATGTGAAATTTTACGAACTTGAACTGATTGTGTACACGTGCATAACTATAGGACTTGACTGATTATTTGTGAGCACATAGATTAGCATACCGAGCAAACCAAGGTGAGTTCACACTCTTTCCAAGGCATGATTCCCAAGGGTTGGGAATGGGTTAATGATTTAAACGATAACTACAGTCATCCTCCATGGGTAGGATGCCAAGATTACACACTGGACCAAACCTCTATCATGAAGTCCCTCATTTATATCGACTTAATCGCCGAGGCCTATGGCGAGCGGGTCATTAGTTAATAGCGCTATTAGGTTTAACAAACCTCACACCGTGCCAGTCGGACGGGCGTGTACTAATGGACTATGGGCAAGGGGTCAATGCTGATAGACATTGACTTAGGGCACCGCTTACATTTTCGTAGTAGTCGATACGCACGGTCTAGTAACACATGGGAAGCCCCCACTAATCTTCGCAAACATGTCTGGGAGACCGCGATACGAATTAATATGATACATGGTTTACAAAACGAACATATGATTTACGAAACGAATGCTATAACTAAACAACCAACTGTGAACTCGCTCAACTTTGTTGTTGACTCGATGTTACATGCCTTGCAGGTCGTTAGGTACTCATGGAGCTTGCACAGGGAGGCGCGATCGTTGTGGGACATGGCAGTGTGTGCCATGCTAAAAACATTACTTTATTTCATACTTAATACTTACATTGGGTTTTACAATTATGCTTCCTCTAAACACTTAACTACGTTTTTGATTTGAAACACCTTTCATATTGTGTGGTTGAATTTTACTTATTACTTGTTATGTTCAATATGATTGGTGGCTTGATCCTAGTCAGTCACGCCTCCAAGCGGTGATACTCCGCGGGTGGATTTTGGGGGTGTGACACAAGGGCCAAACCAACCACCCAAGAATGGAATCGTCGAGCGAAAACACTATACAACCTCCTAGAAGCAGCTTTTCTTGCCACCAGACCTTTCTCCATCAATTAGGAATCTGATGCCGTCACTAAACACATTCCTTAAACTGTAGCCATTTGTTGAGTGTTTTTTTTTTGGTGTCTAATCCGCATATATATCACCATTGCCCTTGATTTTCTTGACTGTATATCTCTTAAATGTAAACATATACACGTGTGATTTAGTTTACGAAGATTTTTCAATGCCGAGAACCTCGATCAGAGAGTAAAAAATGCGTAAGGTTCACAATGGTGTAAAATTAAAATTGGATATACCAGGCTAGGATTCGAGTTACAGGAACAAGGGCCAAACCAACCACCCAAGAATGGAATCGTCGAGAGAAAACACTTGACAACCTCCTAGAAGCAACTTTTCTTGCCACCAGACCTTTCTCCATCAATTAGGAATATGATGCCGTCACTAAACACATTCCTTAAATTGTAGCCATTTGTTGAGTGTTTTTTTTTGTGTCTAATCCGCATATATATCACCATTGCCCTTGATTTTCTTGACTGTATATCTCTTAAATGTCAACATATCCACGTGTGATTTAGTTTACGAAGATTTTTCATTGCCGAGAACCTCTATATGAGACTAAAAAAGGTGTAAGGTTCACAATGGTGTAAAATTAAAATGGGATATACCGGGCTAGGATTCGAGTTACAGGAACAAGGGCCAAACCAACCACCCAAGAATGGAATCGTCGAGCGAAAACACTTGACATCCTCCTAGAAGCAGCTTTTCTTGCCACCAGACCTTTCTCCATCAATTAGGAATCTGATGCCGTCACTAAACAGATTCCTTAAATTGTAGCCATTTGTTGAGTGTTTTTTTTGGTGTCTAATTCGCATATATATCACCATTGCCCTTGATTTTCTTGACTATATATCTCCTAAATGTCAACATATACATGTGTGATTTAGTTTACGAAGATTTTTTAAAGCCGAAAACCTCTATCAGAGTGTAAAAAAGGCGTAAGGTTCACAATGGTGTAAAATTAAAATGGGATATACCGGGCTAGGATTTGAGTTACAGGAACAAGGTCCAAACCAACCACCCAAGAATGGAATCATCGAGCGAAAACACTTGACAACCTCCTAGAAGGAGCTTTTCTTACCACCAGACCTTTCTCCATCAATAGGAATCTGATGCCGTCACTAAACACATTCCTGAAATTGTAGCCATTTGTTGAGCGTTTTTTTTGGTGTCTAATCCGCATATATATCACCATTGCCCTTGATTTTCTTGACAATATATCTCCTAAATGTCAACAGATACATGTGTGATTTAGTTTACGAAGATTTTTCAATGCCGAGAACCTCTATCAGAGAGTAAAAAAGGCGTAAGGTTCACAATGGTGTAAAATTAAAATGGGATATACCGGGCTAGGATTCGAGTTACAGGAACAAGGGCCAAACCAACCACCCAAGAATGGAACCATCGAGCGAAAACACTTGACAACCTCCTAGAAGCAGCTTTTCTTGCCACCAGACCTTTCTCCATCAATTAGGAATCTGATGCCGTCACTAAACACATTCCTTAAATTGTAGCCATTTGTTGAGTGTTTTTTTTGGTGTCTAATTCGCATATATATCACCATTGCCCTTGATTTTCTTGACTATATATCTCCTAAATGTCAACATATACATGTGTGATTTAGTTTACGAAGATTTTTTAATGCCGAAAACCTCTATCAGAGTGTAAAAAAGGCGTAAGGTTCACAATGGTGTAAAATTAAAATGGGATATACCGGGCTAAGATTTGAGTTACAGGAACAAGGGCCAAACCAACCACCCAAGAATGGAATCATCGAGCGAAAACACTTGACAACCTCCTAGAAGGAGCTTTTCTTACCACCAGACCTTTCTCCATCAATAGGAATCTGATGCCGTCACTAAACACATTCCTGAAATTGTAGCCATTTGTTGAGCGTTTTTTTTGGTGTCTAATCCGCATATATATCACCATTGCCCTTGATTTTCTTGACAGTATATCTCCTAAATGTCAACAGATACATGTGTGATTTAGTTTACGAAGATTTTTCAATGCCGAGAACCTCTATCAGAGAGTAAAAAAGGCGTAAGGTTCACAATGGTGTAAAATTAAAATGGGATATACCGGGCTAGGATTCGAGTTACAGGAACAAAGGCCAAACCAACCACCCAAGAATGGAACCATCGAGCGAAAACACTTGACAATCTCCTAGAAGCCGCTTTTCTTGCCACCAGACCTTTCTCCATCAATTAGGAATCTGATGCCGTCACTAAACACATTCCTTAAATTGTAGCCATTTGTTGAGTGTTTTTTTTTGGTGTCTAATCCGCATATATATCACCATTGCCCTTGATTTTCTTGACTATATATCTCCTAAATGTCAACATATACATGTGTGATTAAGTTTACGAAGATTTAATGCTGAAAACCTCTATCAGAGAGTAAAAAAGGCGTAAGGTTCACAATGGTGTAAAATTAAAAAGGGATATACCGGGCTAGGATTTGAGTTACAGGAACAACGGCCAAACCAACCACCCAAGAATGGAATCATCGAGCGAAAACACTTGACAACCTCCTAGAAGGAGCTTTTCTTACCACCAGACCTTTCTCCATCAATTAAGAATCTGATGCCGTCACTAAACAGATTCCTTAAATTGTAGCCATTTGTTGAGTATTTTTTATGGTGTCTAATCCGCATATATATCACCATTGCCCTTGATTTTCTTGACTATATATCTCTTAAATGTCAACATATACACGTGTGATTTAGTTTACAAATAATTTCCAATGCTGAGAACCTCGATTAGAGAGTAAAAAAGGCGTAAGGTTCACAATGGTGTAAAATTAAAATGGGATACACCGGGCTATGATTTGAGTTACATGAACAACGGCCAAACCAACCACCCAAGAATGGAATCGTCGAGCGAAAACACTTGACAACCTCCTAGAAGAAGCTTTTCTTGCCACCAGACCTTTCTCCATCAATTAGGAATCTGATGCCGTCACTAAACACATTCCTTAAATTGTAGCCATTTGTTGAGTGTTTTTTTTTTGTGTCTAATCTGCATATATATCACCATTGCCCTTGATTTTCTTAACTGTATATCTCTTAAATATCAACATATACACGTGTGATTTAGTTTACGAAGATTTTTCAATGCCGAGAACCTCTATCAGAGAGTAAAAAAGGCGTAAGGTTCACAATGGTGTAAAATTAAATTGTGATATACCGGGCTAGGATTCAAGTTACAGGAACAAGGGCCAAACCAACCACCCAAGAATGGAATCGTCGAGCGAAAACACTTGACAACCTCCTAGAAGCAGCTTTTCTTGCCACCAGACCTTTCTCCATCAATTAGGAATCTGATGCCGTCACTAAACACATTCCTTAAATTGTAGCCATTTGTTGAGTGTTTTTTTTTTGTGTCTAATCCGCATATATATCACCATTGCCCTTGATTTTCTTGACTGTATAACTTCTAAATGTCAACATATACATGTGTGATTTAGTTTACGAAGATTTTGCAATGCCGAGAACCTCTATCAGAGTGTAAAAAAGGCGTAAGGTTCACAATGGTGTAAAATTAAAATGAGATATACCGGGCTAGGATTCGAGTTACAGGAACAAGGGCCAAACCAACCACCCAAGAATGGAATCGTGGAGCGAAAACACTTGACAACCTCCTAGAAGCAGCTTTTCTTGCCACCAGACCTTTCTCCATCAATTTGGAATCTGATGCCGTCACTAAACACATTCCTTAAATTGTAGCCATTTGTTGAGTGTTTTTTTTTGTGTCTAATCCGCATATATATCACCATTGCCCTTGATCTTGACTGTATATCTCTTAAATGTCAACATATACACGTGTGATTTAGTTTACGAAGATTTTTCAATGCCGAGAACCTCTATCAGAGAGTAAAAAAGGCGTAAGGTTCACAATGATGTAAAATTAAAATGGGATATACCGGGCTAGGATTCGAGTTACAGGAAAAAGGGCCAAACCAACCACCCAAGAATAGAATCGTCGAGCGAAAACACTTGACAACCTCCTAGAAGCAGCTTTTCTTGCCACCAGACCTTTCTCCATCAATTAGGAATCTGATGCCGTCACTAAACATATTCCTCAAATTGTAGCCATTTGTTGAGTGTTTTTTTTTGTGTCTAATCCGCATATATATCACCATTGTCGTTGATTTTCTTGACAGTATATCTCTGAAATATCAATATATACACGTGTGATTTATTTGACGAAGATTTTTCAATGCCGAGAACCTCGATCAGAGAGTAAAAAAGGCATAAGGTTCACAATGGTGTAAAATTAAAATGGGATATACCGGGCTAGGATTCGAGTTACAAGAACAGGGGCTAAACCAACCACCCAAGAATGGAATCGTCGGGCGAAAACACTTGACAGCCTCCTAGAAGCAGCTTTTCTTACCACCAGAGCTTTCTCCATTAATTAGGAATTTGATGCCATCACTAAACACATTCCTTAAATTGTAGCCATTTGTTGAGTGTTTTTTTTTGGTGTCTAATCCGCATATATATCACCATTGCCCTTGATTTTCTTGATTGTATATCTCTTAAATGTCAGCATACACACGTGTGATTTAGTTTACGGAGATTTTTCAATGCCGAGAACCTCGATCAGAGAGTAAAAAAGGCGTAAGGTTCACAATGGTGTAAAATTAAAATGGGATATACCGGGGCTAGGATTCGAGTTACAGGAACAAGGGCCAAACCAACCACTCAAGAATGGAATCGTCAAGCAAAAACACTTGACAACCTTCTAGAAGCAGCTTTTCTTGCCACCAGACCTTTCTCCATCAATTAGGAATCTGATGCCGTCAATAAACACATTACTTAAATTGTAGCAATTTGTTGAGTGTTTTTTTTTGGTGTCTAATCCGCATATATATCACCATTGTCGTTGATTTTCTTGACAGTATATCTCTTAAATATCAACATACACACGTGTGATTTATTTCACGAAGATTTTTCAATGCCGAGAACCTCGATCAGAGAGTAAAAAAGGCATAAGGTCCACAATGGTGTAAAATTAAAATGGGATATACCGGGCTAGGATTCGAGTTACAGGAACAAGGGCTAAACCAACCACCCAAGAATGGAATCGTCGAGCTAAAACACTTGACAACCTCCTAGAAACAGCTTTTCTTGCCACCAGACCTTTCTCCATCAATTAGGAATCTGATGTCGTCACTAAACACATTCCTTAAATTGTAGCCATTTGTTGAGTTTTTTTTTTTGTGTCTAATCCGCATATATATCACCATTGCCCATGATTTTCTTCACTGTATATCTCTTGAATGTCAACATATACACTTGTGATTTAGTTTACGAAGATTTTTCAATGCCGAGAACCTCGGTCAGAGAGTATAAAATGCGTAAGGTTAACAATGGTGTAAAATTAAATTGGGATATACCGGGCTAGGATTCGAGTTACAGGAACAAGGACCAAACCAACCACCCAAGAATGGAATCGTCAAGCAAAAATACTTGACAACCTCCTAGAAGCAGCTTTTCTTGCCACCAGACCTTTCTCCATCAATTAGGAATCTGATGCCGTCACTAAACACATTCCTTAAATTGTTGCCATTTGTTGAGTGCTTTTTTTGTGTCTAATCCCCATATATATCACCATTGCCCTTGATTTTCTTGACTGTATATCTCTTAAATGTCAACATATACACGTGTGATTTAGTTTATGAAGATTTCTCAATGCCGAGAACCTCGATCAGAGAGTAAAAAATGCGTAAGGTTCTCAATGGTGTAAGATTAAAATGGGATATACCGGGCTAGGATTCGAGTTACAGGAACAAGGGCCAAACCAACCACCAAAGAATGGAATCGTCGAGCGAAAATACTTGACAACCTCCTAGAAGCAGATTTTCTTGCCACCAGACCTTACTCCATCAATTAGAAAATCTGATGCCGTCACTAAACACATTCCTTAAATTGTAGCCATTTGTTGAGTGGTTTTTTTTTTTGTGTCTAATCCGCATATATATCACCATTGCCCTTGATTTTCTTGACTGTATCTCTCTTAAATGTCAACATATACACGTGTGATTTAGTTTATGAAGATTTCTCAATGCCGAGAACCTCGATCAGAGAGTAAAAAAGGCGTAAGGTTCACAATGGTGTAAAATTAAAATGGGATATACCGGGCTAGGATTCAAGTTACAGGAACTAGCGCCAAACCAACCGCCAAAGAATGGAATCGTCGAGCGAAAACACATGACAACCTCGTAGAAGCAGCTTTTCTTACCACCAGACCTTTCTCCATCAATTAGGAATCTGATGCCGTCACTAAACACATTCCTTAAATTGTAGCCATTTGTTGAGTGTTTTTTTTTTTGTGTCAAATCCGCATATATATCACCATTGCCCTTGATTTTCTTGACTGTATATCTCTTAAACGTCAACATATACACGTGTGATTTAGTTTATGAAGATTTCTCAATGCCGAGAACCTCGATCAGAGAGTAAAAAAGGCGTAAGGTTCACAATGGTGTAAAATTAAAATGGGATATACCGGGCTAGGATTCAAGTTACAGGAACAAGGGGAAAACCAACCACCCAAGAATGGAATCGTCGAGCGAAAACACTTGACAACCTCCTAGAAGCAGCTTTTCTTACCCACAGACCTTTCTCCATGAATTAGGAATCTGATGCCGTCACTAAACACATTCCTTAAATTGTAGCCATTTGTTGAGTGTTTTTTTTGGTGTCTAATCCGCATATATATCACCATTGCCCGTGATTTTCTTGACTGTATATCTCTTAAATATCAACATGTACACGTGTGATTTAGTTTACGAAGATTTTTTCAATGCCGAGAACCTCAATTAGAGAGTAAAAAAGGCGTAAGGTTCGCAATGGTGTAAAATTAAAATGGGATATACCGGGCTAGGATTCGAGTTACAGGAACAAGGGCCAAACCAACCACCCAAGAGTGGAATCGTCGAGCGAAAACACTTGATAACCTCCTAGAAGCAACTTTTCTTACCACTAGACCTTTCTCCATCAATTAGGAATCTGATGCCGTCACTAAACATATTCCTTAAATTGTAGCCATTTGTTGAGTGCTTTTTTTTTCTTTGTCTAACCCGCATATATATCACCATTTCCCTTGATTTTCTTGACTGTATATCTCTTAAATGTCAACATATACACGTGTGATTTAGTTTACGAATATTTTTCAATGCCGAGAACCTCGATCAGAGAGTTAAAAACACGTAAGGTTCACATTGGTGTAAAATTAAAATGGGATATACCGAGCTAGGATTCGAGTTACAGTAACAAGGGCCAAACCAACCACCCAAGAATGGAATCGTCGAGCGAAAACACATGACAACCTCCTAGAAGCAGCTTTTCTTGCCACCAGACCGTTCTCCATTAATTAGGAATCTGATGCCGTCACTAAACACATTCCTTGAATTGTAGCCATTTGTTGAGTTTTTTTTGGTGTCTAATCCGCATATATATCAACATTGCCCTTGATTTTCTTGACTGTATATCTCTTAATTATCAACATATACACCTGTGATTTAGTTTACGAAGATTTTTTTATGCCAAGAACCTCGATCAGAGAGTAAAAAAGGCGTATGGTTCACAATGGTGTAAGATTCAAATGGGATATACCGGGCTAGGATTCGAGTTACAGGAACAAGGGCCAAACCAACCACCCAAGAATGGAATCGTCGAGCGAAAACACTTGACAACCTCCTAGAAGCAGCTTTTCTTACCCCCCCAGTTCTTTCTCCATGAAGTAGGGATCTGATGCCGTCACTAAACACATTCCTTAAATTGTAGCCATTTGTTGAGTGTTTTTTTTTTTTGTGTCTAATCCGCATATATATCAGCATTACCCTTGATTTTCTTGAATGTATATCTCTTAAATATCAACATGTACACGTGTGATTTAGTTTACGAAGATTTTTTCAATGCCGAGAACCTCGATTAGAGAGTAAAAAAGGCGTAAGGTTCACAATGGTGTAAAATTAAAATGGGATATACCGGGCTAGGATTCGAGTTACAGGAACAAGGGCCAAACCAACCACCCAAGAGTGCAATCGTCGAGCGAAAACACTAGACAACCTCCTAGAAGCAGCTTTTCTTGCCACCAGACCTTTCTCCATCAATTAGGAATCTTATGCCGTCACTAAACACATTCCTTGAATTGTAGCCACTTGTTGAGTTTTTTATTGGTGTCTAACCGCATATATATCAACATTGCCCTTGATTTTCTTGACTGTATATCTCTTAATTATCAACATATACACCTGTGATTTAGTTTACGAAGATTTTTCAATGCCATGAACCTCGATCAGAGAGTAAAAAACGCGTAAGGTTCACAATGGTGTAAGTTTCCAATGGGATATGGCGGGCTAGGATTTGAGTTACGGGAACAAGGGCCAAACCAACCACCCTAGAATGGAATCGTCGAGCGAAAACACTGGACAACCTCCTAGAAGCAGCTTTTCTTACCCCCAGACCTTTCTCCGTGAATTAGGAATCTGATGCCGTCACTAAACACATTTCTTAAATTGTAGCCATTTGTTGAGTGCTTTTTTTGTGTCTAATCCGCATATATATCACCATTTCCTTTGATTTTCTTGACTGTATATCTCTTAAATATCAACATGTACACGTGTGATTTAGTTTACGAAGATTTTTCAATGCCGAGAACCTCGACCAGAGAGTAAAAAAGGCGTAAGGTTCACAATGGTGTAAGATTAAAATGGGATATACCGGGCTACGATTCGAGTTACAGGAACAAGGGCCAAACCAACCACCCAAGAATGGAATCATCGAGCGAAAACACTTGATAACCTCCTAGAAACAACTTTTCTTACCACCAGACCTTTCTCCATCAATTAGGAATCTGATGCCGTAACTAAACATATTCCTGAAATTGTAGCCATTTGTTGAGTGTTTTTTTTTTGGGTGTCTAATCCGCATATATATCACCATTGCCCTTGGTTTTCTTGACTGTATATCTCTTAAATGTCAACATATGCACGTGTGATTTAGTTTACGAATATTTTTCAATGCCGAGAACCTCGATCAGAGAGTAAAAAAGGCGTAAGGTTCACAATGGTGTAAAATTAAAATGGGATATACCGGGCTAGGATTCGAGTTACAGGAACAAGGTCCAAACCAAACACCCAAGAATGGAATCGTCGAGCGAAAACACTTGACAACCTCCTAGAAGCAGCTTTTCTTGCCACCAGACCTTTCTCCATCAATTAGGAATCTGATGCCGTCACTAAACACTTTCCTTAAATTGTAGCCATTTGTTGAGTGTTTTTTTTGGTGTCTAATCCGCATATATATCACCATTACCCTTGATTTTCTTGACTGTATATCTCTTAAATGTCAACATATACACGTGCGATTTAGTTTACGAAGATTTTTCAATGCCGAGAACCTCGATCAGAGAGTAAAAAAGGCGTAAGATTCACAATGGTGTAAAATTAAAATGGGATATACTGGGCTAGGATTCGAGTTACAGGAACAAGGGCCAAACCAACCACCCAAGAGTGGAATCATCGAGCGAAAACACTTGACAACCTCCTAGAAGCAGCTTTTCTTGCCACCAGACCTTTCTCCATCAATTAGGAATCTGATGCCGTCACTAAACACATTCCTTGAGTTGTAGCCACTTGTTGAGTTTTTTTTGGGTGTCTAATCCGCATATACATCTACATTGCCCTTGATTTTCTTAATTATCAATATATACACCTATGATTTAGTTTACGAAGATTTTTCAATGCCGAGAACCTCGATAAAAGAGTAAAAAAGGCGTAAGGTTCATAATGGTGTAAGATTAAAATGGGATATAACGGGCTAGGATTCGAGTTACAGGAACAAGGGGCAAACCAACCACCCAAGAATGGAATCGTCGAGCGAAAACACTTGACAACCTCCTAGAAGCAGCTTTTCTTACCCACAGACCTTTCTCCATGAATTAGGAATCTGATGCCGTCACTAAACACATTCCTTAAATTGTAGCCATTTGTTGAGTGTTTTTTTTGGTGTCTAATCCGCATATATATCACCATTGCCCGTGATTTTCTTGACTGTATATCTCTTAAATATCAACATGTACACGTGTGATTTAGTTTACGAAGATTTTTTCAATGCCGAGAACCTCAATTAGAGAGTAAAAAAGGCGTAAGGTTCGCAATGGTGTAAAATTAAAATGGGATATACCGGGCTAGGATTCGAGTTACAGGAACAAGGGCCAAACCAACCACCCAAGAGTGGAATCGTCGAGCGAAAACACTTGATAACCTCCTAGAAGCAACTTTTCTTACCACTAGACCTTTCTCAATCAATTAGGAATCTGATGCCGTCACTAAACATATTCCTTAAATTGTAGCCATTTGTTGAGTGCTTTTTTTTTCTTTGTCTAACCCGCATATATATCACCATTTCCCTTGATTTTCTTGACTGTATATCTCTTAAATATCAACATATACAAGTGTGATTTAGTTTACGAAGATTTTTCAATGCCGAGAACCTCGATTAGAGAGTAAAAAAGGCGTAAGGTTCACAATGGTGTAAGATTAAAATGGGATATACCGGGCTACGATTCGAGTTAAAGGAACAAGGGCCAAACCAACCACCCAAGAATGGAATCGTCGAGTGAAAACACTTGATAACCTCCTAGAAGCAACTTTTCTTACCACTAGACCTTTCTCCATCAATTAGGAATCTGATGCCGTCACTAAACATATTCCTTAAATTGTAGCCATTTGTTGGGGGGTTTTTTTTGGTGTCTAATCCGCATATATATCACCATTGCCCTTGATTTTCTTTACTATATAGCTCTTAAATGTCAACATATGCACGTGTGATTTAGTTTACGAAGATTTTTCAATGCCGAGAACCTAGATCAGAGAGTAAAAAAGGCGTAAGGTTCACAATGGTGTAAGATTCAAATGGGATATACCGGGCTAGGATTCGAGTTACAGGAACAAGGGCCAAACCAACCACCCAAGAATGGAATCGTCGAGCGAAAACACTTGACAACCTCCTAGAAGCAGTTTTCTTACCCCCAGACCTTTCTCCATGAATTAGGAATCAGATTCCGTCACTAAACACATTCCTTAAATTGTAGCCATTTGTTGAGTGTTTTTTTTTTGTGTCTAATCCGCATATATATCACCATTGCCCTTGATTTTCTTGACTGTATATCTCTTAAATATCAACATGTACACGTGTGATTTAGTTTACGAATATTTTTTCAATGCCGAGAACCTCGATTAGATAGTAAAAAAGGCGTAAGGTTCACAATGATGTGAAATTAAAATGGGATATACCGGGCTAGGATTCGAGTTACAGGAACAAGGGCCAAACCAACCACCCAAGAGTGGAATCGTCGAACGAAAACACTTGACAACCTCCTAGAAGCAGCTTTTCTTGCCACCAGACCTTTCTCCATCAATTAGGAATCTGATGCCGTCACTAAACATATTCCTTAAATTGTAGCCATTTTTTGAGTTTTTTTTGTGTGTCTAATCCGCATATATATCACCATTGCCCTTGATTTTCTTGACTGTATATCTCTTAAATATTAACATATACAAGTGTGATTTAGTTTACGAAGATTTTTCAATGCCGAGAACCTCAATCAGAGAGGAAAAGGGCGTAAGGTTCACAATGGTGTAAGATTAAAATGGTATATACCGGGCTACGATTCGAGTTACAGGAACAAGGGCCAAACCAACCACCCAAGAATGGAATCATCGAGCGAAAACACTTGATAACCTCCTAGAAGCAACTTTTCTTACCACCAGACCTTTCTCCATCAATTAGGAATCTGATGCCGTCACTAAACATATATTCCTTAAATTGTAGCCATTTGTTAAGTGTTTTTTTTTGGTGTCTAATCCGCATATATATCACCATTGCCCCTGATTTTCTTGACTGTATATCTCTTAAGTGTCAACATATGCACGTGTGATTTAGTTTACGAAGATTTTTCAATGCCGAGAACCTCGATCAGAGAGTAAAAAAGGCGTAAGGTTCACAATGGTGTAAAATTAAAATGGGATATACCGGGCTAGGATTCGAGTTACAGGAACAAGGTCCAAACCAACAACCCAAGAATGGAATTGTCGAGCGAAAACACTTGACAATCTCCTAGAAGCAGCTTTTCTTGCCACCAGACCTTTCTCCATCAATTAGGAATCTGATGCCGTCACTAAACATATTACTTAAATTGTAGCCATTTGTTGAGTGTTTTTTTTTTGTGTGTCTAATCCGCATATATATCACCATTGCCCTTGATTTTCTTGACTGTATATCCCTTAACTATCAACATATACAAGTGTGATTTAGTTTACGAAGATTTTTCAATGCCGAGAACCTCGACCAGAGAGTAAAAAAGGCGTAAGGTTCACAATGGTGTAAGATTAAAATGGGATATACCGGGCTACGATTCGAGTTACAGGAACAAGGGCCAAACCAACCACCCAAGAATGGAATCGTCGAGCGAAAACACTTGATAACCTCCTAGAAGCAACTTTTCTTACCACCAGACATTTCTCCATCAATTAGGAATCTGATGCCGTAACTAAACATATTCCTTAAATTGTAGCCATTTGTTGAGTGTTTTTTTTGGGTGTCTAATCCGCATATATATCACAATTGGCCTTGATTTTCTTGACTGTAAATCTCTTAAATGTCAACATATGCACGTGTGATTTAGTTTACGAAGATTTTTCAATGCCGAGAACCTCGATCAGAGAGTAAAAAAGGCGTAAGGTTCACAATGGTGTAAAATTAAAATGGGATATACCGGGCTAGGATTCGAGTTACAGGAACAAGGTCCAAACCAAACACCCAAGAATGGAATCGTCGAGCGAAAACACCTGACAACCTCCTAGAAGCAGCTTTTCTTGCCACCAGACCTTTCTCCATCAATTAGGAATCTCATGCCGTCACTAAGCACTTTCCTTAAATTGTAGCCATTTGTTGAGTGTTTTTTTTTTTGTGTCTAATCCGCATATATATCACCATTACCCTTGATTTTCTTGACTGTATATCTCTTAAATGTCAACATATACACGTGTGATTTAGTTTACGAAGATTTTTCAATGCCGAGAACCTCGATCAGAGAGTAAAAAAGGAGTAAGATTCACAATGGTGTAAAATTAAAATGGGATATACTGGGCTAGGATTCGAGTTACCGGAACAAGGGCCAAACCAACCACCCAAGAATGGAATCGTCGAGCGAAAACACTTGATAACCTCCTAGAAACAACTTTTCTTACCACCAGACCTTTCTCCATCAATTAGGAATCTGATGCCGTAACTAAACATATTCCTTAAATTGTAGCCATTTGTTGAGTGTTTTTTTTTTTTGGGTGTCTAATCCGCATATATATCACCATTGCCCTTGGTTTTCTTGACTGTATATCTCTTAAATGTCAACATATGCACGTGTGATTTAGTTTACGAATATTTTTCAATGCCGAGAACCTCGATCAGAGAGTAAAAAAGGCGTAAGGTTCACAATGGTGTAAAATTAAAATGGGATATACCGGGCTAGGATTCGAGTTACAGGAACAAGGTCCAAACCAAATACCCAAGAATGGAATCGTCGAGTGAAAACACTTGACAACCTCCTAGAAGCAGCTTTTCTTGCCACCAGACCTTTCTCCATCAATTAGGAATCTGATGCCCTCACTAAACACTTTCCTTAAATTGTAGCCATTTGTTGAGTGTTTTTTTTTGGTGTCTAATCCGCATATATATCACCATTACCCTTGATTTTCTTGACTGTATATCTCTTAAATGTCAACATATACACGTGTGATTTAGTTTACGAAGATTTTTCAATGCCGAGAACCTCGATCAGAGAGTAAAAAAGGCGTAAGATTCACAATGGTGTAAAATTAAAATGGGATATACTGGGCTAGGATTCGAGTTACAGGAACAAGGGCCAAACCAACCACCCAAGAGTGGAATCATCGAGCGAAAACACTTGACAACCTCCTAGAAGCAGCTTTTCTTGCCACCAGACCTTTCTCCATCAATTAGGAATCTGATGCCGTCACTAAACACATTCCTTGAGTTGTAGCCACTTGTTGAGTTTTTTTTTGGGTGTCTAATCCGCATATACATCTACATTGCCCTTGATTTTCTTAATTATCAATATATACACCTATGATTTAGTTTACGAAGATTTTTCAATGCCGAGAACCTCGATAAAAGAGTAAAAAAGGCGTAAGGTTCATAATGGTGTAAGATTAAAATGGGATATAACGGGCTAGGATTCGAGTTACAGGAACAAGGGGCAAACCAACCACCCAAGAATGGAATCGTCGAGCGAAAACACTTGACAACCTCCTAGAAGCAGCTTTTCTTACCCACAGACCTTTCTCCATGAATTAGGAATCTGATGCCGTCACTAAACACATTCCTTAAATTGTAGCCATTTGTTGAGTGTTTTTTTTGGTGTCTAATCCGCATATATGTCACCATTGCCCGTGATTTTCTTGACTGTATATCTCTTAAATATCAACATGTACACGTGTGATTTAGTTTACGAAGATTTTTCAATGCCGAGAACCTCAATCAGAGAGTAAAAAAGGCGTAAGGTTCACAACGGTGTAAGATTATAATGGGATATACCGGGCTACGGTTCGAGTTACAGGAACAAGGTCCAAACCAACCACCCAAGAATGGAATCGTCGAGCGAAAACACTTGATAACCTCTTAGAAGCAACTTTTCTTACCACTAGACCTTTCTCCATCAATTAGGAATCTGATGCCGTCACTAAACATATTCCTTAAATTGTAGCCATTTGTTGAGTGCTTTTTTTTTCTTTGTCTAACCCGCATATATATCACCATTTCCCTTGATTTTCTTGACTGTATATCTCTTAAATATCAACATATTCAAGTGTGATTTAGTTTACGAAGATTTTTCAATGCCGAGAACCTCGATCAGAGAGTAAAAAAGGCGTAAGGTTCACAATGGTGTAAGATTAAAATGGGATATACCGGGCTACGATTCGAGTTAAAGGAACAAGGGCCAAACCAACCACCCAAGAATGGAATCGTCGAGTGAAAACACTTGATAACCACCTAGAAGCAACTTTTCTTACCACTAGACCTTTCTCCATCAATTAGGAATCTGATGCCGTCACTAAACATATTCCTTAAATTGTAGCCATTTGTTGGGGGGTTTTTTTTGGTGTCTAATCCGCATATATATCACCATTGCCCTTGATTTTCTTTACTATATAGCTCTTAAATGTCAACATATGCACGTGTGATTTAGTTTACGAAGATTTTTCAATGCCGAGAACCTAGATCAGAGAGTAAAAAAGGCGTAAGGTTCACAATGGTGTAAGATTCAAATGGGATATACCGGGCTAGGATTCGAGTTACAGGAACAAGGGCCAAACCAACCACCCAAGAATGGAATCGTCGAGCGAAAACACTTGACAACCTCCTAGAAGCAGCTTTTCTTACCCCCAGACCGTTCTCCATGAATTAGGAATCTGATTCCGTCACTAAACACATTCCTTAAATTGTAGCCATTTGTTGAGTGTTTTTTTTTTTGGTGTCTAATCCGCATATATATCACCATTGCCCTTGATTTTCTTGACTGTATATCTCTTAAATATCAACATGTACACGTGTGATTTAGTTTACGAATATTTTTTCAATGCCGAGAACCTCGATTAGATAGTAAAAAAGGCGTAAGGTTCACAATGATGTGAATTTAAAATGGGATATACCGGGCTAGGATTCCTGTTACAGGAACAAGGGCCAAACCAACCACCCAAGAGTGGAATCGTCGAACGAAAACACTTGACAACCTCCTAGAAGCAGCTTTTCTTGCCACCAGACCTTTCTCCATCAATTAGGAATCTGATGCCGTCACTAAACATATTCCTTAAATTGTAGCCATTTTTTGAGTTTTTTTTTGTGTGTCTAATCCGCATATATATCACCATTGCCCTTGATTTTCTTGACTGTATATCTCTTAAATATTAACATATACAAGTGTGATTTAGTTTACGAAGATTTTTCAATGCCGAGAACCTCAATCAGAGAGTAAAAAAGGCGTAAGGTTCACAATGGTGTAAGATTAAAATGGGATATACCGGGCTACGATTCGAGTTACAGGAACAAGGGCCAAACCAACCACCCAAGAATGGAATCATCGAGCGAAAACACTTGATAACCTCCTAGAAGCAGCTTTTCTTGCCACCAGACCTTTCTCCATCAATTAGGAATCTGATACCGTCACTAAACATATTCCTTAAATTGTAGCCATTTGTTGAGTGTTTTTTTTTGTGTGTCTAATCCGCATATATATCACCATTGCCCTTGATTTTCTTGACTGTATATCCCTTAACTATCAACATATACAAGTGTGATTTAGTTTACGAAGATTTTTCAATGCCGAGAACCTCGATCAGAGAGTAAAAAAGGCGTAAGGTTCACAATGGTGTAAGATTAAAATGGGATATACCGGGCTACGATTCGAGTTACAGGAACAAGGTCCAAACCAACCACTCAAGAATGGAATCGTCGAGCGAAAAGACTTGATAACCTCCTAGAAGCAACTTTTCTTACCACCAGACCTTTCTCCATCAATTAGGAATCTGATGCCGTCACTAAACATATTGCTTAAATTGTAGCAATTTGTTGAGTGTTTTTTTTTTTGAGTGTCCAATCCGCATATATATCACCATTGCCCTTGATTTTCATGACTGTATATCTCTTAAATGTCAACATATGCACGTGTGATTTAGTTTATGAAGATTTTCAATGCCGAGAACCTCTATTAGAGAGTAAAAAAGGCGTAAGATTCACAATGGTGTAAAATTAAAATGGGATATACTGGGCTAGGATTCGAGTTACAGGAACAAGGGCCAAACCAACCACCCAAGAGTGGAATCGTCGAACGAAAACACTTGACAACCTCCTAGAAGCAGCTTTTCTTGCCACCAGACCTTTCTCCATCAATTAGGAATCTGATGCCGTCACTAAACATATTCCTTAAATTGTAGCCATTTTTTGAGTTTTTTTTGTGTGTCTAATCCGCATATATATCACCATTGCCCTTGATTTTCTTGACTGTATATCTCTTAAATATTAACATATACAAGTGTGATTTAGTTTACGAAGATTTTTCAATGCCGAGAACCTCGATCAGAGAGTAAAAAAGGCGTAAGGTTCACAATGGTGTAAGATTAAAATGGGATATACCGGGCTACGATTCGAGTTAAAGGAACAAGGGCCAAACCAACCACCCAAGAATGGAATCGTCGAGTGAAAACACTTGATAACCTCCTAGAAGCAACTTTTCTTACCACTAGACCTTTCTCCATCAATTAAGAATCTGATGCCGTCACTAAACATATTCCTTAAATTGTAGCCATTTGTTGGGGGATTTTTTTGGTGTCTAATCCGCATATATATCACCATTGCCCTTGATTTTGTTGACTGTATATCTCTTAAATATCAACATGTACACGTGTGATTTAGTTTACGAATATTTTTTCAATGCCGAGAACCTCGATTAGATAGTAAAAAAGGCGTAAGGTTCACAATGATGTGAAATTAAAATGGGATATACCGGGCTAGGATTCGAGTTACAGGAACAAGGGCCAAACCAACCACCCAAGAGTGGAATCGTCAAACGAAAACACTTGACAACCTCCTAGAAGCAGCTTTTCTTGCCCCCAGACCTTTCTCCATCAATTAGGAATCTGATGCCGTCACTAAACATATTCCTTAAATTGTAGCCATTTTTTGAGTTTTTTTTTGTGTGTCTAATCCGCATATATATCACCATTGCCCTTGATTTTCTTGACTGTATATCTCTTAAATATTAACATATACAAGTGTGATTTAGTTTACGAAGATTTTTCAGTGCCGAGAACCTCAATCAGAGAGTAAAAAAGGCGTAAGGTTCACAATGGTGTAAGATTAAAATGGGATATACTGGGCTACGATTCGAGTTACAGGAACAAGGGCCAAACCAACCACCCAAGAATGGAATCATCGAGCGAAAACACTTGATAACCTCCTAGAAGCAACTTTTCTTACCACCAGACCTTTCTCCATCAATTAGGAATTTGATGCCGTCACTAAACATATTCCTTAAATTGTAGCCATTTGTTAAGTGTTTTTTTTTGGGTGTCTAATCCGCATATATATCACCATTGCCCCTGATTTTCTTGACTGTATATCTCTTAAGTGTCAACATATGCACGTGTGATTTAGTTTACGAAGATTTTTCAATGCCGAGAACCTCGATCAGAGAGTAAAAAAGGCATAAGGTTCACAATGGTGTAAAATTAAAATGGGATATACCGGGCTAGGATTCGAGTTACAGGAACAAGGTCCAAACCAACAACCCAAGAATGGAATCGTCGAGCGAAAACACTTGAGAATCTCCTAGAAGCAGCTTTTCTTGCCACCAGACCTTTCTCCATCAATTAGGAATCTGATGCCGTCACTAAACATATTCCTTAAATTGTAGCCATTTGTTGAGTGTTTTTTTTTTGTGTGTCTAATCCGCATATATATCACCATTGCCCTTGATTTTCTTGACTGTATATCCCTTAACTATCAACATATACACGTGTGATTTAGTTTATGAAGATTTTTCAATGCCGAGAACCTCGATCAGAGTGTAAAAAAGGCGTAAGGTTCACAATGGTGTAAGATTAAAATGGGATATACCGGGCTACGATTCGAGTTACAGGAACAAGGTCCAAACCAACCACTCAAGAATGGAATCGTCGAGCGAAAACACTTGATAACCTCCTAGAAGCAACTTTTCTTACCACCAGACCTTTCTCCATCAATTAGGAATCTGATGCCGTCACTAAACATATTGCTTAAATTGTAGCAATTTGTTGAGTGTTTTTTTTTGAGCGTCCAATCCGCATATATATCACCATTGCCCTTGATTTTCTTGACTGTATATCTCTTAAATGTCAACATATGCACGTGTGATTTAGTTTATGAAGATTTTCAATGCCGAGAACCTCTATCAGAGAGTAAAAAAGGCGTAAGATTCACAATGGTGTAAAATTAAAATGGGATATACTGGGCTAGGATTCGAGTTACAGGAACAAGGGCCAAACCAACCACCCAAGAGTGGAATCATCGAGCGAAAACACTTGACAACCTCTTAGAAGCAGCTTTTCTTACCACCAGACCTTTCTCCATCAATTAGGAATCTGATGCCGTCACTAAACATATTCCTTAAATTGTAGCCATTTGTTGAGTGCTTTTTTTGTTTGTCTAACCCGCATATATATCACCATTTCCCTTGATTTTCTTGACTGTATATCTCTTAAATATCAACATATACAAGTGTGATTTAGTTTACGAAGATTTTTCAATGCCGAGAACCTCGATCAGAGAGTAAAAAAGGCGTATGGTTCACAATGGTGTAAGATTAAAACGGGATATACCGGGCTACGATTCGAGTTAAAGGAACAAGGGCCAAACCTACCACCCAAGAATGAAATCGTCGAGTGAAAACACTTGATAACCTCCTAGAAGCAACTTTTCTTACCACTAGACCTTTCTCCATCAATTAGGAATCTGATGCCGTCACTAAACATATTCCTTAAATTGTAGCCATTTGTTGAGTGTTTTTTTTGGGTGTCTAATCCTCATATATATCACCATTGCCCTTGATTTTCCTTACTATATAGCTCTTAAATGTCAACATATGCACGTGTGATTTAGTTTACGAAGATTTTTCAATGCCGAGAACCTCGATCAGAGAGTAAAAAAGACGTAAGGTTCACAATGGTGTAAGATTCAAATGGGATATACCGGGCTAGGATTCGAGTTACAGGAACAAGGGCCAAACCAACCACCCAAGAATGGAATCGTCGAGCGAAAACACTTGACAACCTCCTAGAAGCAGCTTTTCTTACCCCCAGACCTTTCTCCATGAATTAGGAATCTGATTCCGTCACTAAACACACTCCTTAAATTGTAGCCATTTGTTGAGTGTTTTTTTTTGTGTCTAATCCGCATATACATCACCATTGCCCTTGATTTTCTTGACTGTATATCTCTTAAATATCAACATGTACACGTGTGATTTAGTTTACGAAGATTTTTTCAATGCCGAGAAACTCGATTAGAGAGTAAAAAAGGCGTAAGGTTCACAATGATGTAAAATTAAAATGGGTTATACCTTGCTAGGATTCGAGTTACAGGAACAAGGGCAAAACCAACCACCCAAGAATGGAATCGTCGAACGAAAACACTTGACAACCTCCTAGAAGCAGCTTTTCTTGCCACCAGACCTTTCTCCATCAATTAGGAATCTGATGCCATCACTAAACATATTCCTTAAATTGTAGCCATTTTTTGAGTTTTTTTTGTGTGTATAATCCGCATATATATCACCATTGCCCTTGATTTTCTTGACTGTATATCTCTTAAATATCAACATATACAAGTGTGATTTAGTTTACGAAGATTTTTCAATGCCGAGAACCTCAATCAGAGAGTAAAAAAGGCGTAAGGTTCACAACGGTGTAAGATTAAAATGGGATATACCGGGCTACGATTCGAGTTACAGGAACAAGGTCCAAACCAACCACCCAAGAATGGAATCGTCGAGCGAAAACACTTGATAACCTCCTAGAAGCAACTTTTCTTACCACTAGACCTTACTCCATCAATTAGGAATCTGATGCCGTCACTAAACATATTCCTTAAATTGTAGCCATTTGTTAAGTGTTTTTTTTGGGTGTCTAATCCGCATATATATCACCATTGCCCCTTATTTTCTTGACTGTATATATCTTAAGTGTCAACATATGCACGTGTGATTTAGTTTACGAAGATTTTTCAATGCCGAGAACCTCGATCAGAGAGTAAAAAAGGCGTAAGGTTCACAATGGTGTAAAATTAAAATGGGATATACCGGGTTAGGATTCGAGTTACAGGAACAAGGTCCAAACCAACAACCCAAGAATGGAATCGTCGAGCGAAAACACTTGACAACCTCCTAGAAGCAGCTTTTCTTGCCACCAGACCTTTCTCCATCAATTAGGAATCTGATGCCGTCACTAAACATATTCCTTAAATTGTAGCCATTTGTTGAGTGTTTTTTTTTTGTGTGTCTAATCCGCATATATATCACCATTGCCCTTGATTTTCTTGACTGTATATCTCTTAAATATCAACATATACAAGTGTGATTTAGTTTACGAAGATTTTTCAATGCCGAGAACCTTGTTCAGAGAGTAAAAAAGGCGTAAGGTTCACAATGGTGTAAGATTAAAATGGGATATACCGGGCTACGATTCGAGTTACAGGAACAAGGTCCAAACCAACCACCCAAGAATGGAATCGTCGAGCTAAAACACTTGATAACCTCCTAGAAGCAACTTTTCTTACCACCAGACCTTCCTCCATCAATTTGGAATCTGATGCCGTCACTAAACATATTGCTTAAATTGTAGCCATTTGTTGAGTGTTTTTTTTTGGGTGTCCAATACGCATATATATCACCATTGCCCTTGATTTTCTTGACTGTATATCTCTTAAATGTCAACATATGCACGTGTGATTTAGTTTATGAAGATTTTCAATGCCGAGAACCTCGATCAGAGAGTAAAAAAGGCGTAAGATTCACACTGGTGTAAAATTAAAATGGGATATATTGGGCTAGGATTCGAGTTACAGGAACAAGGGCCAAACCAACCACCCAAGAGTGGAATCATCGAGTGAAAACACTTGACAACCTCCTAGAAGCAGCTTTTCTTGCCACCAGACCTTTCTCCATCAATTAGGAATCTGATGCCGTCACTAAACACATTACTTGAAATGTAGCCACTTGTTGAGTTTTTTTTTGGGTGTCTAATCCGCATATACATCAACATTGCCCTTGATTTTCTTGACTGTATATCTCTTAATTATCAACATATACACCTGTGATTTAGTTTGCGAAGATTTTTCAATGCCGAGAACCTCGATCAAAGAGTAAAAAAGGCGTAAGGTTCACAATGGTGTAAGATTAAAATGGGATATACCGGGCTAGGATTCGAGTTACAGGAACAAGGGCCAAACCAACCACCCAAGAGTGGAATCATCGAGCGAAAACACTTGACAACCTCTTAGAAGCAGCTTTTCTTACCACCAGACCTTTCTCCATCAATTAGGAATCTGATGCCGTCACTAAACATATTCCTTAAATTGTAGCCATTTGTTGAGTGCTTTTTTTTGTTTGTCTAACCCGCATATATATCACCATTTCCCTTGATTTTCTTGACTGTATATCTCTTAAATATCAACATATACAAGTGTGATTTAGTTTACGAAGATTTTTCAATGCCGAGAACCTCGATCAGAGAGTAAAAAAGGCGTATGGTTCACAATGGTGTAAGATTAAAACGGGATATACCGGGCTACGATTCGAGTTAAAGGAACAAGGGCCAAACCTACCACCCAAGAATGAAATCGTCGAGTGAAAACACTTGATAACCTCCTAGAAGCAACTTTTCTTACCACTAGACCTTTCTCCATCAATTAGGAATCTGATGCCGTCACTAAACATATTCCTTAAATTGTAGCCATTTGTTGAGTGTTTTTTTTGGGTGTCTAATCCTCATATATATCACCATTGCCCTTGATTTTCCTTACTATATAGCTCTTAAATGTCAACATATGCACGTGTGATTTAGTTTACGAAGATTTTTCAATGCCGAGAACCTCGATCAGAGAGTAAAAAAGACGTAAGGTTCACAATGGTGTAAGATTCAAATGGGATATACCGGGCTAGGATTCGAGTTACAGGAACAAGGGCCAAACCAACCACCCAAGAATGGAATCGTCGAGCGGAAACACTTGACAACCTCCTAGAAGCAGCTTTTCTTACCCCCAGACCTTTCTCCATGAATTAGGAATCTGATTCCGTCACTAAACACACTCCTTAAATTGTAGCAATTTGTTGAGTGTTTTTTTTTGTGTCTAATCCGCATATATATCACCATTGCCCTTGATTTTCTTGACTGTATATCTCTTAAATATCAACATGTACACGTGTGATTTAGTTTACGAAGATTTTTTCAATGCCGAGAACCTCGATTAGAGAGTAAAAAAGGCGTAAGGTTCACAATGATGTAAAATTAAAATGGGTTATACCTTGCTAGGATTCGAGTTACAGGAACAAGGGCAAAACCAACCACCCAAGAATGGAATCGTCGAACGAAAACACTTGACAACCTCCTAGAAGCAGCTTTTCTTGCCACCAGACCTTTCTCCATCAATTAGGAATCTGATGCCATCACTAAACATATTCCTTAAATTGTAGCCATTTTTTGAGTTTTTTTTGTGTGTATAATCCGCATATATATCACCATTGCCCTTGATTTTCTTGACTGTATATCTCTTAAATATCAACATATACAAGTGTGATTTAGTTTACGAAGATTTTTCAATGCCGAGAACCTCAATCAGAGAGTAAAAAAGGCGTAAGGTTCACAACGGTGTAAGATTAAAATGGGATATACCGGGCTACGATTCGAGTTACAGGAACAAGGTCCAAACCAACCACCCAAGAATGGAATCGTCGAGCGAAAACACTTGATAACCTCCTAGAAGCAACTTTTCTTACCACTAGACCTTACTCCATCAATTAGGAATCTGATGCCGTCACTAAACATATTCCTTAAATTGTAGCCATTTGTTAAGTGTTTTTTTTGGGTGTCTAATCCGCATATATATCACCATTGCCCCTTATTTTCTTGACTGTATATATCTTAAGTGTCAACATATGCACGTGTGATTTAGTTTACGAAGATTTTTCAATGCCGAGAACCTCGATCAGAGAGTAAAAAAGGCGTAAGGTTCACAATGGTGTAAAATTAAAATGGGATATACCGGGTTAGGATTCGAGTTACAGGAACAAGGTCCAAACCAACAACCCAAGAATGGAATCGTCGAGCGAAAACACTTGACAACCTCCTAGAAGCAGCTTTTCTTGCCACCAGACCTTTCTCCATCAATTAGGAATCTGATGCCGTCACTAAACATATTCCTTAAATTGTAGCCATTTGTTGAGTGTTTTTTTTTTGTGTGTCTAATCCGCATATATATCACCATTGCCCTTAATTTTCTTGACTGTATATCTCTTAAATATCAACATATACAAGTGTGATTTAGTTTACGAAGATTTTTCAATGCCGAGAACCTTGTTCAGAGAGTAAAAAAGGCGTAAGGTTCACAATGGTGTAAGATTAAAATGGGATATACCGGGCTACGATTCGAGTTACAGGAACAAGGTCCAAACCAACCACCCAAGAATGGAATCGTTGAGCTAAAACACTTGATAACCTCCTAGAAGAAACTTTTCTTACCACCAGACCTTCCTCCATCAATTTGGAATCTGATGCCGTCACTAAACATATTGCTTAAATTGTAGCCATTTGTTGAGTGTTTTTTTTTTGGTGTCCAATACGCATATATATCACCATTGCCCTTGATTTTCTTGATTGTATATCTCTTAAATGTCAACATATGCACGTGTGATTTAGTTTATGAAGATTTTCAATGCCGAGAACCTCGATCAGAGAGTAAAAAAGGCGTAAGATTCACACTGGTGTAAAATTAAAATGGGATATATTGGGCTAGGATTCGAGTTACAGGAACAAGGGCCAAACCAACCACCCAAGAGTGGAATCATCGAGTGAAAACACTTGACAACCTCCTAGAAGCAGCTTTTCTTGCCACCAGACCTTTCTCCATCAATTAGGAATCTGATGCCGTCACTAAACACATTACTTGAAATGTAGCCACTTGTTGAGTTTTTTTTTGGGTGTCTAATCCGCATATACATCAACATTGCCCTTGATTTTCTTGACTGTATATCTCTTAATTATCAACATATACACCTGTGATTTAGTTTGCGAAGATTTTTCAATGCCGAGAACCTCGATCAAAGAGTAAAAAAGGCGTAAGGTTCACAATGGTGTAAGATTAAAATGGGATATACCGGGCTAGGATTCGAGTTACAGGAACAAGGGGCAAACCAACCACCCAAGAATGGAATCGTCGAGCGAAAACACTTGACAACCTCCTAGAAGCAGCTTTTCTTACCCACAGACCTTTCTCCATGAATTAGGAATCTGATGCCGTCACTAAACACATTCCTTAAATTGTAGCCATTTGTTGAGTGTTTTTTTTGGTGTCTAATCCGTATATATATCACCATTGCCCGTGATTTTCTTGACTGTATATCTCTTAAATATCAACATGTACACGTGTGATTTAGTTTACGAGGATTTTTTCAATGCCGAGAACCTCGATTAGAGAGTAAAAAAGGCGTAAGGTTCACAATGGTGTAAAATTAAAATGGGATATACCGGGCTAGGATTCGAGTTACAGGTGATGTCTGTCGTTAAAGACATGCAAAAACCAACTAAACTATATAGATAGGATAAGTCGGATATCGAACCAGAGGAGGATTGTGGAAAGTGTTATAAGGTTAAGTGTTGATTAACTAAGACGAAAAAAATAAAGCTTTGTTGTGAGTTGATTGATTATCTAAAATTACAAACTAAAAAAATGAAGTTTAAATCAATAGAGAAACAATGGTTCCTCCAGATTTCAGGTTTTGCAGCTAGATTCAGTTATGTGTTTAATCGAAACACTTACATAGACATAAGTGTTGAATCTAATTAACCAGTTGTGATAACCAACGACTAAGTACTCCGGTCAATACATAACGGGAGGTTATCGAATGATTATCAATTACAATTACAAACCCTAACCCCATGTCAAATATATCCCAATTACTAGAACTCTCGGGAACTGAATGCTTAGAAATTAAGGTTTAAATAAATGTAACTGTTTACAATTAATCAATCAAATCAAAGGTGAAAAGCATCGAATGCTTAGATCACCGAGTTAAACGATTGTCACAAACACATAAAACTATCCAACTTACAAAACCCTCCATCCGGAGGAAACCAATAGGAGACTAGCTGTTCATCTGGGTTGACTGATGATCTTCGTATGCTTCCGAAGTCGCTGACTTGCTTCCTTTTCAAAGATATGATGGTTGACAAAATAAAAACCCTTGTTCACGTGTGATGGGCCCCTTGCCGTCAAAAGATGATCATGATGTTCCTATGTTGACCCAAGTCCAAACTCTCCAAACTGCCGTCCCCAAACTTGATGTAGGCCTTTTACAACAAAAGCCCAACCACCACTTGATGTTGATGATAATTTGATATTATTAATTATTAAAACAATAATCCTTAAACTCCCTCCAAATATTCACAAGTCTGCGATCGATGTGATGTTTGTTGAATGAACTTCTTTAATTCACGTGAATGTTTGTGATGTTTATCAATGTCAGTCGCCAAAAAGAGTGCACTAATCCAAACAAGTGCGGCCCAATAGAACTCCTCCAAAAGTCAAGACCCTCATGTGCATGTGGCGGCCCATCTTCACATGGATTGGCAGCCCTTTGGATCCATGATGATGATGATTCTCTTGTTGACTTTGCCTCCAAGTCTCAAAGGGTGTTGTAATGTCTTCACGTGATCATATTTTATCCACAATTCTCCAAGCCAATGTGAGTGAATTGTTGTTCTCTTCTTATAGTGATGATGATGTCATCTTACTAATAATGATGTTCCTCAATTAATGTTGTTGACTTCATTCTTTCATGCACATGTACAGATTATGATAAAATGAAATCAATCCTCCACTGCTCATCTGTCTACCGTCAAATTGGATCATTGTAAAAGGTCTTGTGATATTTTTCTTTAATTCCCAGATCCACGTGATATGACTGCTTTGTGTGGCGGCCCAATTGATGTTGTCTAGTAGTCCACGTCATCACCGTAAGCTACTGACTAAAACCGTAGGCTACGGTTCTCATCTTCTGTCCACTTGTGCTTTTTTCAGCCGTAGACTACGCATCAAATACCATAACTTACGTTCCTTACATGCTCACTTCTTGTTTACTTAATTTCAACCTTTCAGCAAATAACAAACAACCCGCTGAACTTCATCTCATCACATGTTTCGCATAGTTGAGTTATCTCCTGACCTGAACGACTCCCGTTTAACGTGATATCTCTTTAATAATGACCCGTTCTTGTTCCATTCCATCACTAAGCTCTCTAACTTCACCATATTACGCAGTTAACCTGTAAAATCACAAACTTGCGTAGTCAACATATTCAAAGCGTATAATCAACTAAACGGCCATAAACATGTAATATAACACACTTTAACATCCGGGTTTCACACACTCCATCACATCCCCACACTTATCATTGATTGTCCTCAATCAACCATTACAAACATTACTCACCTTATTAACAAATCACTTTCAAATCCCTTACCGAATTCACAATTCAAGGTCCCAAGTCATACCCGTCCCATAGACTGACACAATCGAGATTGACAATCTGACAAATAAGTGATACGCATTTAAAACAACTTAAGACTTGCCTAACTAAAACTAACATGCTTATGATACTACACACATGCCACACGCCCCTCATAATTATCACTCCTCTCGGTTTAATCAAGACTAGCGTGTAATGTGCTAGTATATATTTCGCTCAAAACCAAATATGCTACCTTGCAATCATAAGCTTGTATAGCAATCACACCTCCACCATATCAACTAACGTAACACATATCAAAAGGACTTTTGGGTTTTGGGTTAAGGGTAAAGGTAAGGATATATTTTTGGATTTTTATATTTATTTGGCGAACACAAAAGAAAAGAAAAGAATACCAAACCATGACAACTTTATTCACAATAACACTAACACTTGGGTGATTTTCGACCCATTTATTTAACACGAACATAACAATGATTTTTTTGTTTTTTTTTTCTTTTTTTTTCTTTTCTATTTTTTCTTTTTTTTCTTTTTTCTTTTTTTAACATATAACTAACACACAATTGTCATTCATGGTTGGTAGTCAAACGGGTCAAACAAGGTGTAACAAACGAAAGGTATAAGGCTCAACATGGTTAACTAAGGTGGGGTGGATAAACAATCAGCATATAAAACAATGAATGGATCCTAATGCCTTTATCATTTATGTGCATACGCTAAACCACAGTCTCGGCATGTATCAAACCACACAAGTTCTAACACAAAGCAACATATGGCCTACACTCATCAATTGAACATTTATTGTAATTCAACTATCAGTAAGTAGGCTCAAATACCTCACCGAACAAAAGGAATATGGGTTGCCGACACGTAGCATGTGTAATTCCTAAAGCATGTTACCCCTAGTTAGGCATCTCTTCTCAACTATTTTCTAAAAACATGTCAGAAATACTCTCATGAAACTTAAAAGGACAACCATGACTAGGAATCTAAGTTAGTTTAATTGCAGCAAGGAACCCATTAGCGATTGAAAATGTCGGTTTTCATGTAGTTCAAGCATACTCGAGAAACAAAAATTTTCAAAAATTTTCAATTTTTCACAATTTCAATCATTCAAGCATTTAAGATCACAATCTTACCAACCATTCTCTCGAGTTACCGCATCCCCACACTTGGGATACATTGTCCCCAATGTATGGTGCAATTTATAGTCATAACCCGAGAGATACCACCAAACAAACCATGAACGGCTAACAACTAGACGACTCAACACAAGGAAACCACTCCCAACACAAAAATTTCACACCACCAAGTACACAAAAACAAATAAAACACAAGATAAATAAACACATGCACCTGATCAGAAAACAAGTGAGTGTTTGTGTTGGTGTAGCTGCTGTGATCTAACCGGAACATACGCCCCTCATAGATTCTTTGAGATCTCATCGGGGATCTTGCAAAACATCCCCACACTTGATTCATTGCATCCGTGAAAATTGAAACGTAGTAACCTGCCAAAACACAACACACACCAAAACGAAACCAAAACAAAGTACAAACTCTACATCCTCAGGCTGCCTCCCGAGAGCGCTAAGTTTAAAGGTCTTCAGCCAGACCATACCAGATTTCCGTTATGGTGGTCTTAATGCGACCCGCAGCATTTCCAACAAATGCCCGGAAATTTACATGCCATCTCCATAGATTTGTCAGTATATTTGGCATGTTAAAGCTGCTCCTGCTGGCTTTGCTAGTCCACTTCATGACATATACCTTAATGTCTGGTAGTTTCACCCTTCTCATCTTGTTCCTCGAACCCTCTTCCCCACACTTGTTAATTTGAATCATTGATATGGGAAGAGGTTCGGTACACATATCCATCTCATCAGCCTGCTCTACCTCATAATCTGCACACATCATCTGATCTACAAGTGACTCTTCATCAGATAAAGGACTCATTGGAGTGGTATTATCCTCCACAACCTCCTCCTTCATGTGAGAATAATCTCTAATATCGTCAGGTAATGGTGAGAGGCGTTCTTCTATCTCTATCTTCAATTTTAAAGTATGACACTTAGAAACTAAGCAGCTGATTCGGTCTTCATCGGACAGGTTGGGTGTTGCTAAATATTGCTCGAGTTTGGACAAAGTTACTTCCAATACAGCAAGCTCTTTTTCCTCCTCGGTCTCATAAACATAAACACCCTCGGGCTCAGAATATTCTTCGGGATGATATTGTCGATATCCCTGATACGGTGTTGAGATGTACGCATCCATCATTTTTTTATTCCAATACTCTGGATTTTCCAAATACACCGCGCACACATCTTCATAAACAGAAGTATGATTATGACCGCAACAGAAACATCGTCCATCCGTCCTTGGTTCATAATAAGCATCCTCGTCCCGATCCCATCCGTCAGAGTAATAACCATCCTCCACTGTTGTATCAGAATCATAGAAATATGGTGGAGGGGAAGGATTATCATAGCAAGGCATCGGTGATTCTTCCAATTTCGCTTGTTCCCGTCTAAATCGGGCCTCGCGGCAACCGATACATGGGTGAAGTGGTTCCCCGCACAAAATACATGTAGAAGAGCCGCTAAATATAGTAAGATCTGTCATCCTGCACAAACACAGCTCAACTACCCACGTAAATCACGAACAAATAAGATGACAAAATAAACACAAATTTTTTTTTTTTTTATGAAACTTAACACTAAACACTTTGCGCACGCCTCCCCGGCAACGGCGCCATTTTGATGTCTGTCGTTAAAGACATGCAAAAACCAACTAAACTATGTAGATAGGATAAGTCGGATATCGAACCAGAGGAGGATTGTGGAAAGTGTTATAAGGTTAAGTGTTGATTAACTAAGACGAAAAAAAATAAAGCTTTGTTGTGAGTTGATTGATTATCTAAAATTACAAACTAAAAAAATGAAGTTTAAATCAATAGAGAAACAATGGTTCCTCCAGATTTCAGGTTTTGCAGCTAGATTCAGTTATGTGTTTAATCGAAACACTTACATAGACATAAGTGTTGAATCTAATTAACCAGTTGTGATAACCAACGACTAAGTACTCCGGTCAATACATAACGGGAGGTTATCGAATGATTATCAATTACAATTACAAACCCTAACCCCATGTCAAATATATCCCAATTACTAGAACTCTCGGGAACTGAATGCTTAGAAATTAAGGTTTAAATAAATGTAACTGTTTACAATTAATCAATCAAATCAAAGGTGAAAAGCATCGAATGCTTAGATCACCGAGTTAAACGATTGTCACAAACACATAAAACTATCCAACTTACAAAACCCTCCATCCGGAGGAAACCAATAGGAGACTAGCTGTTCATCTGGGTTGACTGATGATCTTCGTATGCTTCCGAAGTCGCTGACTTCCTTCCTTTTCAAAGATATGATGGTTGACAAAATAAAAACCCTTGTTCACGTGTGATGGGCCCCTTGCCGTCAAAAGATGATCATGATGTTCCTATGTTGACCCAAGTCCAAACTCTCCAAACTGCCGTCCCCAAACTTGATGTAGGCCTTTTACAACAAAAGCCCAACCACCACTTGATGTTGATGATAATTTGATATTATTAATTATTAAAACAATAATCCTTAAACTCCCTCCAAATATTCACAAGTCTGCGATCGATGTGATGTTTGTTGAATGAACTTCTTTAATTCACGTGAATGTTTGTGATGTTTATCAATGTCAGCCGCCAAAAAGAGTCCACTAATCCAAACAAGTGCGGCCCAATAGAACTCCTCCAAAAGTCAAGACCCTCATGTGCATGTGGCGGCCCATCTTCACATGGATTGGCAGCCCTTTGGATCCATGATGATGATGATTCTCTTGTTGACTTTGCCTCCAAGTCTCAAAGGGTGTTGTCATGTCTTCACGTGATCATATTTTATCCACAATTCTCCAAGCCAATGTGAGTGAATTGTTGTTCTCTTCTTATAGTGATGATGATGTCATCTTACTAATAATGATGTTCCTCAATTAATGTTGTTGACTTCATTCTTTCATGCACATGTACAGATTATGATAAAATGAAATCAATCCTCCACTGCTCATCTGTCTACCGTCAAATTGGATCATTGTAAAAGGTCTTGTGATATTTTTCTTTAATTCCCAGATCCACGTGATATGACTGCTTTGTGTGGCGGCCCAATTGATGTTGTCTAGTAGTCCACGTCATCACCGTAAGCTACTGACTAAAACCGTAGGCTACGGTTCTCATCTTCTGTCCACTTGTGCTTTTTTCAGCCGTAGACTACGCATCAAATACCATAACTTACGTTCCTTACATGCTCACTTCTTGTTTACTTAATTTCAACCTTTCAGCAAATAACAAACAACCCGCTGAACTTCATCTCATCACATGTTTCACATAGTTGAGTTATCTCCTGACCTGAACGACTCCCGTTTAACGTGATATCTCTTTAATAATGACCCGTTCTTGTTCCATTCCATCACTAAGCTCTCTAACTTCGCCATATTACGCAGTTAACCTGTAAAATCACAAACTTGCGTAGTCAACATATTCAAAGCGTATAATCAACTAAACGGCCATAAACATGTAATATAACACACTTTAACATCCGGGTTTCACACACTCCATCAACAGGAACAAGGGCCAAACCAACCACCCAAGAGTGGAATCGTCGAGCGAAAACACTTGACAACCTCCTAGAAGCAGCTTTTCTTGCCACCAGACCTTTTTCCATCAATTAGGAATCTGATGCCGTCACTAAACATATTCCTTAAATTGTAGCCATTTGTTGAGTGCTTTTTTTTTGTTTGTCTAACACGCATATATATCACCATTTCCCTTGATTTTCTTGACTGTATATCTCTTAAATATCAACATATACAAGTGTGATTTAGTTTACGAAGATTTTTCAATGCCGAGAACCTCGATTAGAGAGTAAAAAAGGCGTAAGGTTCACAATGGTGTAAGATTAAAATGGGATATACCGGGCTACGATTCGAGTTAAAGGAACAAGGGCCAAACCAACCACCCAAGAATGGAATCGTCGAGTGAAAACACTTGATAACCTCCTAGAAGCAACTTTTCTTACCACCAGACCTTTCTCCATCAATTAGGAATCTGATGCCGTCACTAAACATATTCCTTAAATTGTAGCCATTTGTTGAGTGTTTTTTTTTGGGTGTCTAATCCGCATATATATCACCATTGCCCTTGATTTTCTTTACTATATAGCTCTTAAATGTCAACATATGCACGTGTGATTTACTTTACGAAGATTTTTCAATGCCGAGAACCTAGATCAGAGAGTAAAAAAAGGCGTAAGGTTCACAACGGTGTAAGATTAAAATGGGATATACCGGGCTAGGATTCGAGTTACAGGAACAAGGGCCAAACCAACCACCCAAGAATGGAATCGTCGAGCGAAAACACTTGACAACCTCCTAGAAGCAGCTTTTCTTACCCCCAGACCTTTCTCCATGAATTAGGAATCTGATTCCGTCACTAAACACATTCCTTAAATTGTAGCCATTTGTTGAGTGTTTTTTTTTGGTGTCTAATCCGCATATATATCGCCATTGCCCTTGATTTTCTTGACTGTATATCTCTTAAATATCAACATGTACACGTGTGATTTAGTTTACGTAGATTTTTTCAATGCCGAGAACCTCGATTAGAGAGTAAAAAAGGCGTAAGGTTCACAATGATGTAAAATTAAAATGGGATATACCGGGCTAGAATTCGAGTTACAGGAACAAGGGCCAAACCAACCACCCAAGAGTGGAATCGTCGAACGAAAACACTTGACAACCTCCTAGAAGCAGCTTTTCTTGCCACCAGACCTTTCTCCATCAATTAGGAATCTGATGCCGTCACTAAACATATTCCTTAAATTGTAGCCATTTTTTGAGTTTTTTTTTGTGTGTCTAATCCGCATATATATCACCATTGTCCTTGATTTTCTTGACTGTATATGTCTTAAATATCAACATATACAAGTGTGATTTAGTTTACGAAGATTTTTCAATGCCGAGAACCTCAATCAGAGAGTAAAAAAGGCGTAAGGTTCACAATGGAGTAAGATTAAAATGGGATATACCGGGCTACGATTCGAGTTACAGGAACAAGGGCCAAACCAACCACCCAAGAATGGATTCATCGAGCGAAAACACTTAATAACCTCCTAGAAGCAAGTTTTCTTACCACCAGACCTTTTTCCATCAATTAGGAATCTGATGCCGTCACTAAACATATTCCTTAAATTGTAGCCATTTGTTAAGTGTTTTTTTTGGGTGTCTAATCCGCATATATATCACCATTGCCCCTGATTTTCTTGACTGTATATCTCTTAAGTGTCAACATATGCACGTGTGATTTAGTTTACGAAGATTTTTCAATGCCGAGAACCTCGATCAGAGAGTAAAAAAGGCGTAAGGTTAACAATGGTGTAAAATTAAAATGGGATATACCGGGCTAGGATTCGAGTTACAGGAACAAGGTCCAAACCAACAACCCAAGAATGGAATCGTCGAGCGAAAACACTTGACAACCTCCTAGAAGCAGCTTTTCTTGCCACCAGACCTTTCTCCATCAATTAGGAATCTGATGCCGTCACTAAACATATACCTTAAATTGTAGCCATTTGTTGAGTGTTTTTTCTTTGTGTGTCTAATCCGCATATATATCACCATTTTCCTTGATTTTCTTGACTGTATATCTCTTAAATATCAACATATACAAGTGTGATTTAGTTTACGAAGATTTTTCAATGCCGAGAACTTCGATCAGAGAGTAAAAAAGGCGTAAGGTTCACAACGGTGTAAGATTAAAATGGGATATACCGGGCTACGATTCGAGTTACAGGAACAAGGTCCAAACCAACCAGCCAAGAATGGAATCGTCGAGCGAAAACACTTGATAACCTCCTAGAAGCAACTTTTCTTACCACCAGACCTTTCTCCATCAATTAGGAATCTGATGCCGTCACTAAACATATTGCTTAAATTGTAGCCATTTGTTGAGTGTTTTTTTTTGGGTGTCCAATCCGCATATATATCACCATTGCCCTTGATTTTCTTGACTGTATATCTCTTAAATGTCAACATATGCACGTGTGATTTATTTTATGAAGATTTTCAATGCCGAGAACCTCGATCAGAGAGTAAAAAAGGTGTAAGGTTCACAATGGTGTAAAATTAAAATGGGATATACCGGGCTAGGATTCGAGTTACAGGAACAAGGTCCAAACCAACCACCCAAGAATGGAATCGTCGAGCGAAAACACTTGACAACCTCCTAAAAGCAGCTTTTCTTGCCACCAGACCTTTCTCCATCAATTAGGAATCTGATGCCATCACTAAACATATTCCTTAAATTGTAGCCATTTGTTGAGTGTTTTTTTTTTGTGTGTCTAATCCGCATATATATCACCATTGCCCTTGATTTTCTTGACTGTATATCTCTTAAATATCAACATATACAAGTGTGATTTAGTTTACGAAGATTTTTCAATGCCGAGAACCTCGATCAGAGAGTAAAAAAGGCGTAAGGTTCACAATGGTCTAAGATTAAAATGGGATATACCGGGCTACGATTCGAGTTACAGGAACAAGGGCCAAACCAATCACCCAAGAATGGAATCATCGAGCGAAAACACTTGATAACCTCCTAGAAGCAACTTTTCTTACCACCAGACCTTTCTCCATCAATTAGGAATCTGATGCCGTCACTAAACATATTCCTTAAATTGTAGCCATTTGTTGAGTGTTTTTTTTGGGTGTCTAATCCGCATATATATCACCATTGCCCTTGATTTTCTTGACTGTATATCTCTTAAATGTCAACATACGCACGTGTGATTTAGTTTACGAAGATTTTTCAATGCCGAGAACCTCGATCAGAGAGTAAAAAAGGTGTAAGGTTCACAATGGTGTAAAATTAAAATGGGATATACCGGGCAAGGATTCGAGTTACAGGAACAAGGTCCAAACCAACCACCCAAGAATGGAATCGTCGAGCGAAAACACTTGACAACCTCCTAGAAGCAGCTTTTCTTGCCACCAGACCTTTCTACATCAAATAGGAATCTGATGCCGTCACTAAACACATTCCTTAAATTGTAGCCATTTGTTGAGTGATTTTTTTTGGTGTCTAATCCGCATATATATCACCATTGCCCTTGATTTTCTTGACTGTATATCTCTTAAATATCAACATATACACGTGTGATTTAGTTTACAAAGATTTTTCAATGCCGAGAACCTCGATCAGAGAGTAAAAAAGGCGTAAGGTTCACAATGGTGTAAGATTAAAATGGGATATACCGGGCTAGGATTCGAGTTACAGGAACATGGGCCAAACCAACCACCCAAGAATAGAATCGTCGACCGAAAACACTTGACAACCTCCTAGAAACAGCTTTTCTTATCACCAGACCTTTCTACATCAATTAGGAATCTGATGACGTCACTAAACACATTCCTTAAATTGTAGCCATTTGTTGAGTGTTTTTTTTTGGTTTCTAATCCGCATATATATCACTATTGCCCTTGATTTTATTAACTGTATATCAATTAAATATAAACATATACACGTGTGATTTAGTTTACAAAGATTTTTCAATGCCGAGAATCTCGATCAGAGAGTAAAAAAGGCGTAAGGTTCACAATGGTGTAAAAATAAAATGGGATATACCGGGCTAAGATTCGAGTTACAGGAACAAGGGCTAAACCAACCACCCAAGAATGGAATCGTCGAGCAAAAACACTTGACAACCTCCTAGAAGCAGCTTTTCTTGCCACCAGACCTTTCTCCATCAATTAGGAATCTGATGCCGTCACTAAACACATTCCTTAAATTGTAGCCATTTGTTGAGTGCTTTTTTTTTGTGTCTAATCCGCATATATATCACCATTGACCTTGATTTTCTTGACTGTATATCTCTTAAATATCAACATATACATGTGTGATTTAGTTTACGGAGATTTTTCAATGCCGAGAACCTCGATCAGAGAGTAAAAAAGGCGTAAGGTTCACAATGGTGTAAGATAAAAGTGGGATATACCGGGTTAGGATTCGAGTTACAGGAACATGGTCCAAACCAACCACCCAAGAATGGAATCGTCGAGCGAAAACACTTGACAACCTCCTAGAAGCAGCTTTTCTTGCCACCAGACCTTTCTCCATCAAATAGGAATCTGATGCCGTCACTAAACACATTCCTTAAATTGTAGCCATTTGTTGAGTGATTTTTTTTTGGTGTCTAATCCGCATATATATCACCATTGCCCTTGATTTTCTTAACTGTATATATCTTAAATATCAACATATACACGTGTGATTTAGTTTACAAAGATTTTTCAATGCCGAGAACCTCGATCAGAGAGTAAAAAAGGCGTAAGGTTCACAATAGTGTAAGATTAAAATGGGATATGCCGGGCTAGGATTCGAGTGACAGGAACAAGGGCCAAACCAACCACCCAAGAATAGAATCGTCGACCGAAAACACTTGACAACCTCCTAGAAGCAGCTTTTCTTACCACCAGACCTTTCTACATCAATTAGGAATCTGATGACGTCACTAAACACATTCCTTAAATTGTAGCCATTTGTTGAGTGTTTTTTTTGGTGTCTAATCCGCATATATATCACCATTGCCCTTGATTTTATTAACTGTATATCTATTAAATATCAACATATACACGTGTGATTTAGTTTACAAAGATTTTTCAATGCCGAGAATCTCGATAAGAGAGTAAAAAAGGCGTAAGGTTCACAATGGTGTAAAAATAAAATGGGATATACCGGGCTAGGATTCGAGTTACAGGAACAAGGTCCAAACCAACCACCCAAGAATGGAATCGTCGAGCGAAAACACTTGACAACCTCCTAAAAGCAGCTTTTCTTGCCACCAGACCTTTCTCCATCAATTAGGAATCTGATGCCGTCACTAAACATATTCCTTAAATTGTAGCCATTTGTTGAGTGTTTTTTTTTGTGTCTCTAATCCGCATATATATCACCATTGCCCTTGATTTTCTTGACTGTATATCTCTTAAATATCAACATATACAAGTGTGATTTAGTTTACGAAGATTTTTCAATGCCGAGAACCTCGATCAGAGAGTAAAAAAGGCGTAAGGTTCACAATGGTGTAAGATAAAAGTGGGATATACCGGGCTAGGATTCGAGTTACAGGAACATGGTCCAAACCAACCACCCAAGAATGGTATCGTCGAGCGAAAACACTTGACAACCACCTAGAAGCAGCTTTTCTTGCCACCAGACCTTTCTCCATCAAATAGGAATCTGATGCCGTCACTAAACACATTCCTTAAATTGTAGCCATTTGTTGAGTGATTTTTTTTTGGTGTCTAATCCGCATATATATCACCATTGCCCTTGATTTTCTTGACTGTATATCTCTTAAATATCAACATATACACGTGTGATTTAGTTTACAAAGATTTTTCAATGCCGAGAACCTCGATCAGAGAGTAAAAAAGGCGTAAGGTTCACAATAGTGTAAGATTAAAATGGGATATACCGGGCTAGGATTCGAGTGACAGGAACAAGGGCCAAACCAACCACCCAAGAATAGAATCGTCGACCGAAAACACTTGACAACCTCCTAGAAGCAGCTTTTCTTACCACCAGACCTTTCTACATCAATTAGGAATCTGATGACGTCACTAAACACATTCCTTAAATTGTAGCCATTTGTTGAGTGTTTTTTTTTTGTTTCTAATCCGCATATATATCACCATTGCCCTTGATTTTATTAACTGTATATCTATTAAATATAAACATATACACGTGTGATTTAGTTTACAAAGATTTTTCAATGCCGAGAATCTCGATCAGAGAGTAAAAAAGGCGTAAGGTTCACAATGGTGTAAAAATAAAATGGGATATACCGGGCTAGGATTCGAGTTATAGGAACAAGGGCCAAACCAACCACCCAAGAATGGAATCGTCGAGCAAAAACACTTGACAACCTCCTAGAAGCAGCTTTTCTTGCCACCAGACCTTTCTCCATCAATTAGGAATCTGATGCCGTCACTAAACACATTCCTTAAATTGTAGCCATTTGTTGAGTGCTTTTTTTTTTGTGTCTAATCCGCATATATATCACCATTGACCTTGATTTTCTTGACAGTATATCTCTAAAATATCAACATATACATGTGTGATTTAGTTTACGAAGATTTTTCAATGCCGAGAACCTTGATCAGAGAGTAAAAAAGGCGTAAGGTTCACGATGGTGTAAGATAAAAGTGGGATATACCAGGCTAGGATTCGAGTTACAGGAACATGGTCCAAACCAACCACCCAAGAATGGAATCGTCGAACGAAAACACTTGACAACCTCCTAGAAGCAGCTTTTCTTGCCACCAGACCTTTCTCCATCAAATAGAAATCTGATGCCGTCACTAAACACATTCCTTAAATTGTAGCCATTTGTTGAGTGATTTTTTTTTGGTGTCTAATCCGCATATATATCACCATTGCCCTTGATTTTCTTGACTGTATATCTCTTAAATATCAACATATACACGTGTGATTTAGTTTACAAAGATTTTTCAATGCCGAGAACCTCGATCAGAGAGTAAAAAAGGCGTAAGGTTCACAATAGTGTAAGATTAAAATGGGATATGCCGGGCTAGGATTCGAGTGACAGGAACAATGGCCAAACCAACCACCCAAGAATAGAATCGTCGACCGAAAACACTTGACAACCTCCTAGAAGCAGCTTTTCTTACCACCAGACCTTTCTACATCAATTAGGAATCTGATGACGTCACTAAACACATTCCTTAAATTGTAGCCATTTGTCGAGTGTTTTTTTTGGTGTCTAATCCGCATATATATCACCATTGCCCTTGATTTTCTTGACTGTATATCTCTTAAATATCAACATATACAAGTGTGATTTAGTTTACGAAGATTTTTCAATGCCGAGAACCTCGATCAGAGAGTAAAAAAGGCGTAAGTTTCACAATGGTCTAAGATTAAATTGGGATATACCGGGCTACGATTCGAGTTACAGGAACAAGGGCCAAACCAATCACCCAAGAATGGAATCGTCGAGCGAAAACACTTGATAACCTCCTAGAAGCAACTTTTCTTACCGACAGACCTTTCTCCATCAATTAGGAATCTGATGCCGTCACTAAACATATTCCTTAAATTGTAGCCATTTGTTGAGTGTTTTTTTTGGGTGTCTAATCCGCATATATATCACCATTGCCCTTGATTTTCTTGACTGTATATCTCTTAAATGTCAACATACGCACGTGTGATTTAGTTTACGAAGATTTTTCAATGCCGAGAACCTCGATCAGAGAGTAAAAAAGGTGTAAGGTTCACAATGGTGTAAAATTAAAATGGGATATACCGGGCTAGGATTCGAGTTACAGGAACAAGGTCCAAACCAACCACCCAAGAATGGAATCGCCGAGCGAAAACACTTGACAACCTCCTAGAAGCGGCTTTTCTTGCCACCAGACCTTTCTCCATCAAATAGGAATCTGATGCCGTCACTAAACACATTCCTTAAATTGTAGCCATTTGTTGGGTGATTTTTTTTTGGTGTCTAATCCGCATATATATCACCATTGCCCTTGATTTTCTTGACTGTATATCTCTTAAATATCAACATATACACGTGTGATTTAGTTTACAAAGATTTTTCAATGCCGAGAACCTCGATCAGAGAGTAAAAAAGGCGTAAGGTTCACAATAGTGTAAGATTAAAATGGGATATACCGGGCTAGGATTCGAGTGACAGGAACAAGGGCCAAACCAACCACCCAAGAATAGAATCGTCGACCGAAAACACTTGACAACCTCCTAGAAGCAGCTTTTCTTACCACCAGACCTTTCTACATCAATTAGGAATCTGATGACGTCACTAAACACATTCCTTAAATTGTAGCCATTTGTTGAGTGTTTTTTTTTTGTTTCTAATCCGCATATATATCACCATTGCCCTTGATTTTATTAACTGTATATCTATTAAATATAAACATATACACGTGTGATTTAGTTTACAAAGATTTTTCAATGCCGAGAATCTCGATCAGAGAGTAAAAAAGGCGTAAGGTTCACAATGGTGTAAAAATAAAATGGGATATACCGGGCTAGGATTCGAGTTACAGGAACAAGGGCCAAACCAACCACCCAAGAATGGAATCGTCGAGCAAAAACACTTGACAACCTCCTAGAAGCAGCTTTTCTTGCCACCAGACCTTTCTCCATCAATTAGGAATCTGATGCCGTCACTAAACACATTCCTTAAATTGTAGCCATTTGTTGAGTGCTTTTTTTTTGTGTCTAATCCGCATATATATCACCATTGACCTTGATTTTCTTGACAGTATATCTCTAAAATATCAACATATACATGTGTGATTTAGTTTACGAAGATTTTTCAATGCCGAGAACCTCGATCAGAGAGTAAAAAAGGCGTAAGGTTCACAATGGTGTAAGATAAAAGTGGGATATACCAGGCTAGGATTCGAGTTACAGGAACATGGTCCAAACCAACCACCCAAGAATGGAATCGTCGAACGAAAACACTTGACAACCTCCTAGAAGCAGCTTTTCTTGCCACCAGACCTTTCTCCATCAAATAGAAATCTGATGCCGTCACTAAACACATTCCTTAAATTGTAGCCATTTGTTGAGTGATTTTTTTTTGGTGTCTAATCCGCATATATATCACCATTGCCCTTGATTTTCTTGACTGTATATCTCTTAAATATCAACATATACACGTGTGATTTAGTTTACAAAGATTTTTCAATGCCGAGAACCTCGATCAGAGAGTAAAAAAGGCGTAAGGTTCACAATAGTGTAAGATTAAAATGGGATATGCCGGGCTAGGATTCGAGTGACAGGAACAATGGCCAAACCAACCACCCAAGAATAGAATCGTCGACCGAAAACACTTGACAACATCCTAGAAGCAGCTTTTCTTACCACCAGACCTTTCTACATCAATTAGGAATCTGATGACGTCACTAAACACATTCCTTAAATTGTAGCCATTTGTTGAGTGTTTTTTTTGGTGTCTAATCCGCATATATATCACCATTGCCCTTGATTTTCTTGACGGTATATCTCTTAAATATCAACATATACAAGTGTGATTTAGTTTACGAAGATTTTTCAATGCCGAGAACCTCGATCAGAGAGTAAAAAAGGCGTAAGGTTCACAATGGTCTAAGATTAAATTGGGATATACCGGGCTACGATTCGAGTTACAGGAACAAGGGCCAAACCAATCACCCAAGAATGGAATCGTCGAGCGAAAACACTTGATAACCTCCTAGAAGCAACTTTTCTTACCGACAGACCTTTCTCCATCAATTAGGAATCTGATGCCGTCACTAAACATATTTCTTAAATTGTAGCCATTTGTTGAGTGTTTTTTTTGGGTGTCTAATCCGCATATATATCACCATTGCCCTTGATTTTCTTGACTGTATATCTCTTAAATGTCAACATACGCACGTGTGATTTAGTTTATGAAGATTTTTCAATGCCGAGAACCTCGATCAGAGAGTAAAAAAGGTGTAAGGTTCACAATGGTGTAAAATTAAAATGGGATATACCGGGCTAGGATTCGAGTTACAGGAACAAGGTCCAAACCAACCACCCAAGAATGGAATCGCCGAGCAAAAACACGTGACAACCTCCTAGAAGTAGCTTTTCTTGCCACCAGACCTTTCTCCATCAAATAGGAATCTGATGCCGTCACTAAACACATTCCTTAAATTGTAGCCATTTGTTGAGTGATTTTTTTTTTGGTGTCTAATCCGCATATATATCACCACTGCCCTTGATTTTCTTGACTGTATATCTCTTAAATATCAACATATACACGTGTGATTTAGTTTACAAAGATTTTTCAATGCCGAGAACCTCGATCAGAGAGTAAAAAAGGCGTAAGGTTCACAATAGTGTAAGATTAAAATGGGATATACCGGGCTAGGATTCGAGTGACAGGAACAAGGGCCAAACCAACCACCCAAGAATAGAATCGTCGACTTAAAACACTTGACAACCTCCTATCAGCAGCTTTTCTTACCACCAGACCTTTCTACATCAATTAGGAATCTGATGACGTCACTAAACACATTCCTTAAATTGTAGCCATTTGTTGAGTGTTTTTTTTTTGGTTTCTAATCCGCATATATATCACCATTGCCCTTGATTTTATTAACTGTATATCTATTAAATATCAACATATACACGTGTGATTTTGTTTACAAAGATTTTTCAATGCCGAGAATCTCGATCAGAGAGTAAAAAAGGCGTAAGGTTCACAACGGTGTAAAAATAAAATGGGATATACCGGGCTAGGATTCGAGTTACAGGAACAAGGGCCAAACCAACCAACCAAGAATGGAATCGTCGAGCAAAAACACTTGACAACCTCCTAGAAGCAGCTTTTCTTGCCAACAGACCTTTCTTCATCAATTAGGAATCTGATGCCGTCACTAAACACATTCCTTAAATTGTAGCCATTTGTTGAGTGCTTTTTTTGTGTCTAATCCGCATATATATCACCATTGACCTTGATTTTCTTGGCTGTATATCTCTTAAATATCAACATATACATGTGTGATTTAGTTTACGAAGATTTTTCAATGCCGAGAACCTCGATCAGAGAGTAAAAAAGGCGTAAGGTTCACAATGGTGTAAGATAAAAGTGGGATATACCGGGCTAGGATTCGAGTTACAGGAACATGGTCCAAACCAACCACCCAAGAATGGAATCGTCGAGCAAAAACACTTGACAACCTCCTAGAAGCAGCTTTTCTTTCCACCAGACCTTTCTCCATCAAATAGGAATCTGATGCCGTCACTAAACACATTCCTTAAATTGTAGCCATTTGTTGAGTGATTTTTTTTTGTGTCTAATCCGCATATATATCACCATTGCCCTTGATTTTCTTGACTGTATATCTCTTAAATATCAACATATACACGTGTGATTTAGTTTACAAAGATTTTTCAGTGCCGAGAACCTCGATCAAAGAGTAAAAAAGGCGTAAGGTTCACAATAGTGTAAGATTAAAATGGGATATACCGGGCTAGGATTCGAGTGACAGGAACAAGGGCCAAACCAACCACCCAAGAATAGAATCGTCGACCGAAAACACTTGACAACCTCCTAGAAGCAGCTTTTCTTACCACCAGACCTTTCTACACCAATTAGGAATCTGATAACGTCACTAAACACATTCCTTAAATTGTAGCCATTTGTTGAGTGTTTTTTTTGGTGTCTAATCCGCATATATATCACCATTGCCCTTGATTTTATTAACTGTATATCTATTAAATATCAACATATACACGTGTGATTTAGTTTACAAAGATTTTTCAATGCCGAGAACCTCGATCAAAGAGTAAAAAAGGCGTAAGGTTCACAATGGTGTAAAAATAAAATGGGATATACCGGGCTAGGATTCGAGTTACAGGAACAAGGGCCAAACCAACCACCCAAGAATGGAATCGTCGAGCAAAAACACTTGACAACCTCCTAGAAGCAGCTTTTCTTGCCACCAGACCTTTTTCCATCAATTTGGAATCTGATGCCGTCACTAAACACATTCCTTAAATTGTAGCCATTTGTTGAGTGCTTTTTTTTGTGTCTAATCCGCATATATATATCACCATTGACCTTGATTTTCTTGACTGTATATCTCTTAAATATCAACATATACATGTGTGATTTAGTTTACGAAGAATTTTCAATGCCGAGAACCTCGATCAGAGAGTAAAAAAGGCGTAAGTTTCACAATGGTGTAAGATAAAAGTGGGATATACCGGGCTAGGATTTGAGTTACAGGAACATGGTCCAAACCAAACACCCAAGAATGGAATCGTCGAGCGAAAACACTTGACAACCTCCTAGAAGCAGCTTTTCTTGCCACCAGACCTTTCTCCATCAAATAGAAATCTAATGCCGTCACTAAACAGATTCCTTAAATTGTAGCCATTTGTTGAGTGTTTTTTTTGGTGTCTAATCCGCATATATATCACCATTGCCCTTGATTTTATTAACTGTATATCTATTAAATATCAACATATACACGTGTGATTTAGTTTACGAAGATTTTTCAATGCCGAGAACCTCGATCAGAGAGTAAAATAGGCGTAAGGTTCATAATGGTGTAAGATAAAAGTGGGATATACCGGGCTAGGATTCGAGTTACAGGAACAAGGTCTAAACCAACCACCCAAGAATGGAATCGTCGAGCGAAAACACTTGACAACCTCCTAAAAGCAGCTTTTCTTGCCACCAGACCTTTCTCCATCAATTAGGAATCTGATGCCGTCACTAAATATATTACTTAAATTGTAGCCATTTGTTGAGTGTTTTTTTTTGTGTGTCTAATCCGCGTATATATCACCATTGCCCTTGATTTTCTTGACTGTATATCTCTTAATTATCAACATATACAAGTGTGATTTAGTTTACGAAGATTTTTCAATGCCGAGAACCTCGATCAGAGAGTAAAAAAGGCGTAAGGTTCACAATGGTGTAAGATTAAAATGGGATATACCAGGCTACGATTCGAGTTACAGGAACAAGGGCCAAACCAATCACCCAAGAATGGAATCGTCGAGCGAAAACACTTGATAACCTCCTAGAAGCAACTTTTCTTACCACCAGACCTTTCTCCATCAATTAGGAATCTGATGCCGTCACTAAACATATTCCTTAAATTGTAGCCATTTGTTGAGTGTTTTTTTTTTGGTGTCTAATCCACATATATATCACCATTGCCCTTGATTTTCTTGACTGTATATCTCTTAAATGTCAACATATGCACGTGTGATTTAGTTTACGAAGATTTTTCAATGCCGAGAACCTCGATCAGAGAGTAAAAAAGGTGTAAGGTTCACAATGGTGTAAAATTAAAATGGGATATACCGGGCTAGGATTCGAGTTACAGGAACAAGGTCCAAACCAACCACCCAAGAATGGAATCGTCGAGCGAAAACAGTTGACAACCTCCTAGAAGCCGCTTTTCTTGCCACCAGACCTTTCTCCATCAAATAGGAATCTGATGCCGTCACTAAACACATTCCTTAAATTGTAGCCATTTGTTGAGTGATTTTTTTTTGGTGTCTAATCCGCATATATATCACCATTGCCCTTGATTTTCTTGACTGTCTATCTCTTAAATATCAAAATATACACGTGTGATTTAGTTTACAAAGATTTTTCAATGCCGAGAACCTCGATCAGAGAGTAAAAAAGGCGTAAGGTTCACAATAGTGTAAGATTAAAATGGGATATACCGGGCTAGGATTCGAGTGACAGGAACAAGGGCCAAACCAACCACCCAAGAATAGAATCGTCGACCGAAAACACTTGACAACCTCCTAGAAGCAGCTTTTCTTACCACCAGACCTTTCTACATCAATTAGGAATCTGATAACGTCACTAAACACATTCCTTAAATTGTAGCCATTTGTTGAGTTTTTTTTTTGTGTCTAATCCGCATATATATCACCATTGCCCTTGATTTTATTAACTGTATATCTATTAAATATCAACATATACACGTGTGATTTAGTTTACAAAGATTTTTCAATGCCGAGAACCTCGATCAGAGAGTAAAAAAGGCGTAAGGTTCACAATGGTGTAAAAATAAAATGGGATATACCGGGCTAGGATTCGAGTTACAGGAACAAGGGCCAAACCAACCACCCAAGAATGGAATCATCGAGCAAAAACACTTGACAACCTCCTAGAAGCAGCTTTTCTTGCCACCAGACATTTCTCCATTAATTAGGAATCTGATGCCGTCACTAAACACATTCCTTAAATTGTAGCCATTTGTTGAGTGCTTTTTTTTGTGTCTAATCCGCATATATATCACCATTGACCTTGATTTTCTTGACTGTATATCTCTTAAATATCAACATATACATGTCTGATTTAGTTTACGAAGATTTTTCAATACCGAGAACCTCGATCAGAGAGTAAAAAAGGCGTAAGGTTCACAATGGTGTAAGATAAAAGTGGGATATACCGGGCTAGGATTCGAGTTACAGGAACAAGGTCCAAACCTACCACCCAAGAATGGAATCGTCGAGCGAAAACACTTGACAACCTCCTAGAAGCAGCTTTTCTTGCCACCAGACCTTTCTCCATCAATTAGGAATCTGATGCCGTCACTAAACACATTCCTTAAATTGTAGCCATTTGTTGAGTGATTTTTTTTGGTGTCTAATCCGCATATATATCACCATTGCCCTTGATTTTCTGGAGTGTATATCTCTTAAATATCAACATATACACGTGTGATTTAGTTTACAAAGATTTTTCAATGCCGAGAACCTCGATCAGAGAGTAAAAAAGGCGTAAGGTTCACAATGGTGTAAGATAAAAATGGGATATACCGGGCTAGGATTCGAGTTACAGGAACAAGGGCCAAACCAACCACCCAAGAATGGAATCATCGAGCAAAAACACTTGACAACCTCCTAGAAGCAGCTTTTCTTGCCACCAGACATTTCTCCATTAATTAGGAATCTGATGCCGTCACTAAACACATTCCTTAAATTGTAGCCATTTGTTGAGCGCTTTTTTTTGTGTCTAATCCGCATATATATCACCATTGACCTTGATTTTCTTGACTGTATATCTCTTAAATATCAACATATACATGTCTGATTTAGTTTACGAAGATTTTTCAATGCCGAGAACCTCGATCAGAGAGTAAAAAAGGCGTAAGGTTCACAATGGTGTAAGATAAAAGTGGGATATACCGGGCTAGGATTCGAGTTACAGGAACAAGGTCCAAACCTACCACCCAAGAATGGAATCGTCGAGCGAAAACACTTGACAACCTCCTAGAAGCAGCTTTTCTTGCCACCAGACCTTTCTCCATCAATTAGGAATCTGATGCCGTCACTAAACACATTCCTTAAATTGTAGCCATTTGTTGAGTGATTTTTTTTGGTGTCTAATCCGCATATATATCACCATTGCCCTTGATTTTCTGGAGTGTATATCTCTTAAATATCAACATATACACGTGTGATTTAGTTTACAAAGATTTTTCAATGCCGAGAACCTCGATCAGAGAGTAAAAAAGGCGTAAGGTTCACAATGGTGTAAGATAAAAATGGGATATACCGGGCTAGGATTCGAGTTACAGGAACAAGGGCCAAACCAACCACCCAAGAGTGGAATCGTCGAGCGAAAACACTTGACAACCTCCTAGAAGCAGCTTTTCTTACCACCAGACCTTTCCCCATTAATTAGGAATCAGATGCCGTCACTAAACACATTCCTTAAATTGTAGCCATTTGTTGAGTGTTTTTTTTGGTGTCTAATCCCCATATATATCACCATTGCCCTTGATTTTCTTGACTGTATATCTCTTAAATATCAACATATACACGTGTGATTTAGTTTACGAAGATTTTTCAATGCTGAGAACCTCGATCAGAGAGTAAAAAAGGCGTAAGGATCACAATGGTGTAGAATTAAAAAGGGATATACCGGGCTAGGATTCGAGTTACAGGAACAAGGGCCAAACCAACCACCCAAGAATGGAATTGCCGAGCGAAAACAATTGCAACCTCCTAGAAGCAGCTTTTCTTGCCACCAGACCTTTCTCCATCAATTAGGAATCTGATGCCGTCACTAAACACATTCCTTAATTTGTTGCCATTTGTTAAGAGTTTTTTTTGGTGTCTAATCCCCATATATATCACCATTGCCCTTGATTTTCTTGACTGTATATCTCTTAAATATCAACATATACACGTGTGATTTAGTTTACGAAGATTTTTCAATGCTGAGAACCTCGATCAGAGAGTAAAAAAGGCGTAAGGATCACAATGGTGTAGAATTAAAAAGGGATATACCGGGCTAGGATTCGAGTTACAGGAACAAGGGCCAAACCAACCACCCAAGAATGGAAACGTCGAGTGAAAACACTTGACAACCTCCTAGAAGCAGCTTTTCTTGCCCCCAGACCTCTCTCCATCAATTAGGAATCTAATGCCGTCACTAAACACATTCCTTAAATTGTAGCCATTTGTTGAGTGATTTTTTCTTTGGTGTCTAATACGCATATATATCACCATTGCCCTTGATTTTCTTGATTGTATATCTCTTAAATATCAACATATACACGTGTGATTTAGTTTATGAAGATTTTTCAATGCCGAGAACCTGGATCAGAGAGTAAAAAAGGCGTAAGGTTCATAATGGTGTAAAATTAAAATGGGATATACCGGGGCTAGGATTCGAGTTACATGAACAAGGGCCAAATGTCACACCCCGATATTTCCACGTATTACCGGTTGGCCCGGTGGGGAGTATCGTGACGTGGTTGATATCATCATAGTCAAACAACACAATATATAAATGCACAGCGGAAGCAAAAGATAAATATATTACAATCCGAATATAAAGTAATATCAGAGTATTACAACGGAAAGTAAAGGATCCACAGGCGGATCAAATAAAAGAAAACTGTTGAACAGACTTCAGGCATCTAGAACTTGCAAGATTCCTTATTAACGCCCTGAGCTCCCAGCCAATTACGTTCAGTACCTGTCACTTAACCTTTTTGGAAAATACGTCAGTTTACACTGGTAAATACAATTAACTGACTCATTTTGGAAAAGAGTTTGAAAATTGTTTTGAATGCACGAGGCACAAAACTTTTTATAACTTGGGACAATCTTATTAATAAAAATATTGTATCCGATTTACATGTTTGTCCAACATTTAGGGCCGGTGATTATACAATACAAGCCGATCAAGATTAATCGACACACCATAAATATAACTCACAAGAAGACACCCTTACGAGTGAGTATATCTTTTACATACGCAACAGGAGGTGTTATGCCTACACCTTGTGCTTAAGTTATGGCCATTCACTTTTTAAATGAGCCAAGGATATCCAGGACACGGTCATTAACCCCTAATGTTATTTGTTATCAATCAATACAGATTAAAACGGGATTATGCAATCTAATCATCTCCGATTAAAAGGTTTCTACACCCGACCAAGCGGTATTTTTATAATACCGTATCCCAAGCCCGTATAAGGGAAAATAAGTTAAAAGTATTTACAATATTTCGCCGGATCATGCGTTTTGAACCGTATCTTCCTTTAAAACTAACCGGTCTAAGTTACGACTTAAATAAGACCCGTTAGGAATCTAATAGGTTAATAAAACCTTCGTTCCAGATTAAGAGCCCCAGTAGAAGTACTTGTGCTTGCTGATTTGAATATACGGCCGAGTATAAATTGCATTGCTAGCTCAGGTAAATACTTTAAACTTATTTTCCCTTATACGGGCTTGGGATACGGTATTATAAAAATACCGCTTGGTCGGGTGTAGAAACCTTTTAATCGGAGATGATTAGATTGCATAATCCCGTTTTAATCTGTATTGATTGATAACAAATAACATTAGGGGTTAATGACCGTGTCCTGGATATCCTTGGCTCATTTAAAAAGTGAATGGCCATAACTTAAGCACAAGGTGTAGGCATAACACCTCCTGTTGCGTATGTAAAAGATATACTCACTCGTAAGGGTGTCTTCTTGTGAGTTATATTTATGGTGTGTCGATTAATCTTGACCGGCTTGTATTGTATAATCACCGGCCCTAAATGTTGGACAAACATGTAAATCGGATACAAGATTTTTATTAATAAGATTGTCCCAAGTTATAAAGAGTTTGTGCCACGTGCATTCAAATCAATTTTATTAAACTTTTCAAAATGAGTCAGTTGATAATATTTACCAGCGTAAACTGACGTATTTTCCAAAAAGGCTATATGCAGGTACTATATGTAATAGGCTGGCTACTCCAGGCATCAATAATCAAGTCTAGCAAGCTTTAGATGTTAAAGTCTGTTGAACAGTGTTATCTTTCTATTTTAGATCCGCCTGTGGATCCATCTTACATTCTGTTGTAATATTTGATATTACTTTATATCAGTTTGTAATATATTTATCTTTTGCTTCCGCTGTGCATTTAAATATTGTGTTGTTTGACCATGATGATATCAAATACGTCACGATACTCCCCACCGGGCCACCGGCAAAATCTGGAAATATCGGGGTGTGACACCAAACCAACCACCCAAGAATGGAATCGTCGAGCGAAAACACTTGACAACCTCCTAGAAGCAGCTTTTCTTGCCACCAGACATTTCTCCATCAATTAGGAATCTGATGCCGTCACTAAACACATTCCTTAAATTGTAGCCATTTGTTGAGTGATTTTTTTTTGTTGTCTAATCCGCATATATATCACCATTGCCCTTGATTTTCTTGACTGTATATCTCTTAAATGTCAACATATACACGTATGATTTAGTTTACGAAGATTTTTCAATGCCGATAACCTCGATCAGAGAGTAAAAAAGGCGTAAGGTTAACAATGGTGTAAAATTAAAATGGGATATACCGGGCTAGGATTCGAGTTACAGGAACAAGGGCCAAACCAACCACTGAAGAATGGAATCGTCGAGCGAAAACACTTGACAACCTCCTAGAAGCAGCTTTTCTTGCCACCAGACCTTTCTCCATAAATTAGGAATCTGATGCCGTCACTAAACACATTCCTTAAAATGTAGCCATTTGTTGAGTTTTTTTTTGTGTCCAATCCGCATATATATCACCATTGCCCTTGATTTTCTTCACTGTATATCTCTAAAATCTCAACATATACACGTGTGATTTAGTTTACGAAGATTTTTCAATGAAGAGAACCTCGATCAGAGAGTAAAAAAGGCGTAAGGTTCACAATGGTGTAAGATTAAAATGGGATATACCGGGCTAGGATTCGAGTTACAAGAACAAGGGACAAACCAACCACCCAAGAATGGAATCGTCGAGCGAAAACACTTGACAACCTCATAGAAGCAGCTTTTCTTGCTACCAGACCTTTCTCCATCAATTAGGAATCTAATGCCGTCACTAAACACATTTCTTAAATTGTAGCCATTTGTCGAGTGTTTTTTTTGTGTCTAATCCGCATATATATCACCATTGCCCTTGATTTTTCTTGACTGTATATCTCTTAAATATCAACATATACATGTGTGTTTTCGTTTACGGAGATTTTTCAATGCCGAGAACCTCGATCAGAGTGTAAAAAAGGCGTAAGGTTCACAATGGTGTAAAATTAAAATGGGATATACCGGGCTAGGATTCGAGTTACAGGAACAAGGGCCAAACCAACCACCCAAGAATGGAATCGTCGAGGGAAAACACTTGACAACCTCCTAGAAGCAGCTTTTCTTGCCACCAGACCTTTCTCCATCAATTAGGAATCTGATGCCGTCACTAAACACATTCCTTAAATTGTTGCCATTTGTTGAGTGTTTTTTTTGTGTCTAACCCGCATATATATCACCATAGCCCTTGATTTTCTTGACTGTATATCTCTTAAATGTCAACATATACACGTGTGATTTAGTTTACGAAGATTTTTCAATGCCGAGAACCTCGATCAGAGAGTAAAAAAGTCGTAAGGTTCTCAATGGTGTAAATCTAAAATGGGATATACCGGGCTAGGATTCGAGTTACAGGAACAAGAGCCAACCTACCACCCCAGAATGGAATCGTCGAGCAAAAACACTTGACAACCTCCTAGAAGCAGCATTTCTTGCCACCAGACCTTTCTCCATCAATTAGGAATCTGATGCCGTCACTAAACACATTCCTTAAATTGTAGCCAATTTTTGAGTGGTTTTTTGGAGTCTAATCCGCCTATATATCACCATTGCCCTTGATTTTCTTGACTGTATATCTCTTAAATATCAACATATACACGTGTGATTTAGTTTACGAAGATTTTTCAATGCCGAGAACCTCGATCAGAGAGTAAAAAAGGCGTAAGGTTCACAATGGTGTAAGATTAAAATGGGATATACCGGGCTAGGATTCGAGTTACAGGAACAAGGGACAAACCAACCACCCAAGAATGGAATCATCGAGCGAAAACACTTGACAACCTCATAGAAGCAGCTTTTCTTGCCACCAGACCTTTCTCCATCAATTAGGAATCTGATGCCGTCACTAAACACATTCCTTAAATTGTAGCCATTTGTCGAGTGTTTTTTTTGGTGTCTAATCCGCATATATATCACCATTGCCCTTGATTTTTCTTGACTGTATATCTCTTAAATATCAACATATACACGTGTGATTTAGTTTACGAAGATTTTTCAATGCCGAGAACCTCGATCAAAGAGTAAAAAAGGCGTAAGGTTCACAATGGTGTAAAATTAAAATGGGATATACCGGGCTAGGATTCGAGTTACAGGAACAAGGGCCAAACCAACCACCCAAGAATGGAATCGTCGAGCGAAAACACTTGACAACCTCCTAGAAGCAGCTTTTCTTGCCACCAGACCTTTCTCCATCAATTAGGAATCTGATGCCGTCACTAAGCACATTCCTTAAATTGTAGCCATTTGGTGAGTGTTTTTTTTTTTGAGTCTAATCCGCATATATATCACCATTGCCCTTGATTTTCTTGACTGTATGTCTCTTAAATGTCAACATATACACGTGTGATTTAGTTTACGAAGATTTTTCAATGCCGAGAACCTCGATCAGAGAGTAAAAAAAGGCGTAAGGTTCACAATGGTGTAAGATTAAAATGGGATATACCGGGCTAGGATTCGAGGTACAGGAACAAGGGCCAAACCAACCACCCAAGAATGGAATCGTCGAGCGAAAACACTTGACAACCTCCTAGAAGCAGCTTTTCTTGCCACCAGACCTTTCTCCATCGATTAGGAATCAGATGCCGTCACTAAGCAGATTCCTTAAATTGTAGCCATTTGGTGAGTGTTTTTTTTGGAGTCTAATCCGCATATATATCACCATTGCCCTTGATTTTCTTGACTGTATATCTCTTAAATGCCAACATATACACGTGTGATTTAGTTTACGAAGATTTGTCAATGCCAAGAACCTTGATCAGAGGGTAAAAAAAGGCGTAAGGTTCACAATGGTGTAAGATTAAAATGGGATATACAGGGAAAGGATTCGAGTTGCAGGAACAAGGGCCAAACCAACCACCCAAGATTGGAATCGTCGAGCGAAAACACTTGACAACCTCCTAGAAGCAGCTTTTCTTGCCACCAGACCTTTCTCCATCAATTAGGAATCTGATGCCGTCACTAAACACATTCCTTACATTGTAGCCATTTGTTGAGTGTTTTTTTTGGTGTCTAATCCGCATATATATCTACATAGCCCTTGATTTTCTTGACTGTATATATCTTAAATGTCAACATATACACGTGTGATTTAGTTTACGAAGATTTTTCAATGCCGAGAACCTCGATCAGAGAGTAAAAAAGGCGTATGGTTCACAATGGTGTAAAATTAAAATGGGATATACCGGGCTAGGATTCGAGTTACAGGAACAAGGGCCAAACCAACCACCCAAGAATGGAATCGCCGAGCGAAAACAATTGCAACCTCCTAGAAGCAGCTTTTCTTGCCACCAGACCTTTCTCCATCAATTAGGAATCTGATGCCGTCACTAAACACATTCCTTAATTTGTTGCCATTTGTTAAGAGTTTTTTTTTGTGTCTAATCCGCATATATATATCACCATAGCCCTTGATTTTCTTGACTGTATATCTCTTAAATGTCAACATATACACGTGTGATTTAGTTTACGAAGATTTTTCAATGCCAAGAACCTCGATCAGAGAGTAAAAAAAGGCGTAAGGTTCACATTGGTGTAAGATTAAAATGGGATATACCGGGCTAGGATTCGAGCTACAGGAACAAGGGCCAAACCAACCACCCAAGAATGGAATCGTCGAGCGAAAACACTTGACAACCTCCTAGAAGCAGCTTTTCTTGCCACCAGACCTTTCTCCATCAATTAGGAATCTGATGCCGTCACTAAACACATTCCTTACATTGTAGCTATTTGTTGAGTGTTTTTTTTGTTGTCTAATCCGCATATATATCACCATAGCCCTTGATTTTCTTGACTGTATATATCTTAAATGTCAACATATACACGTGTGATTTAGTTTATGAAGATTTTTCAATGCCGAGAACCTCGATCAGAGAGTAAAAAAGGCGTATGGTTCACAATGGTGTAAAATTAAAATGGGATATACCGGGCTAGGATTCGAGTTACAGGAACAAGGGCCAAACCAACCACCCAAGACTGGAATTGCCGAGCGAAAACAATTGCAACCTCCTAGAAGCAACTTTTCTTGCCACCAGACCTTTCTCCATCAATTAGGAATCTGATGCCGTCACTAAACACATTCCTTAATTTGTTGCCATTTGTTAAGAGTTTTTTTTTGTGTCTAATCCGCATATATATCACCATAGCCCTTGATTTTCTTGACTGTCTATCTCTTAAATGTCAACATATACACGTGTTATTTAGTTTACGAAGATTTTTCAATGCCAAGAACCTCGATCAGAGAGTAAAAAAAGGCGTAAGGTTCACATTGGTGTAAGATTAAAATGGGATATACCGGGCTAGGATTCGAGTTACAGGAACAAGGGCCAAACCAACCACCCAAGAATGGAATCGTCGAGCGAAAACACTTGACAACCTCCTAGAAGCAGCTTTTCTTGCCACCAGACCTTTCTCCATCAATTAGGAATCTGATGCCGTCACTAAACACATTCCTTAAATTGTTGCCATTTGTTGAGTGTTTTTTTTTTTGGTGTCTAATCCGCATATATATCACCATAGCCCTTGATTTTCTTGACTGTATATCTCTTAAATGTCAACATATACACGTGTGATTTAGTTTACGAAGAATTTTCAATGCCAAGAACCTCGATCAGAGAGTAAAAAAGGCATAAGGTTCCCAATGGTGTAATATTAAAATGGGATATACCGGGCTAGGATTCGAGTTACAGGAACAAGGGCCAAACCAACCACCCAAGAATGGAATCGTCGAGCGAAAACACTTGACAACCTCCTAGAAGCAGCTTTTCTTGCCACCAGACCTTTCTCCATCAATTAGGAATCTGATGCCGTCACTAAACACATTCCTTACATTGTAGCTATTTGTTGAGTGTTTTTTTTTGGTGTCTAATCCGCATATATATCACCATAGCCCTTGATTTTCTTGACTGTATATATCTTAAATGTCAACATATATACGTGTGATTTAGTTTACGAAGATTTTTCAATGCCGAGAACCTCGATCAGAGAGTAAAAAAGGCGTATGGTTCACAATGGTGTAAAATTAAAATGGGATATACCGGGCTAGGATTCGAGTTACAGGAACAAGGGCCAAACCAACCACCCAAGAATGGAATTGCCGAGCGAAAACAATTGCAACCTCCTAGAAGCAGCTTTTCTTGCCACCAGACCTTTCTCCATCAATTAGGAATCTGATGCCGTCACTAAACACATTCCTTAATTTGTTGCCATTTGTTAAGAGTTTTTTTTTGTGTCTAATCCGCATATATATCACCATAGCCCTTGATTTTCTTGACTGTCTATCTCTTAAATGTCAACATATACACGTGTTATTTAGTTTACGAAGATTTTTCAATGCCAAGAACCTCGATCAGAGAGTAAAAAAAGGCGTAAGGTTCACATTGGTGTAAGATTAAAATGGGATATACCGGGCTAGGATTCGAGTTACAGGAACAAGGGCCAAACCAACCACCCAAGAATGGAATCGTCGAGCGAAAACACTTGACAACCTCCTAGAAGCAGCTTTTCTTGCCACCAGACCTTTCTCCATCAATTAGGAATCTGATGCCGTCACTAAACACATTCCTTAAATTGTTGCCATTTGTTGAGTGTTTTTTTTTTTGGTGTCTAATCCGCATATATATCACCATAGCCCTTGATTTTCTTGACTGTATATCTCTTAAATGTCAACATATACACGTGTGATTTAGTTTACGAAGAATTTTCAATGCCGAGAACCTCGATCAGAGAGTAAAAAAGGCATAAGGTTCCCAATGGTGTAATATTAAAATGGGATATACCGGGCTAGGATTCGAGTTACAGGAACAAGGGCCAAACCAACCACCCAAGAATGGAATCGTCGAGCGAAAACACTTGACAACCTCCTAGAAGCAGCTTTTCTTGCCACCAGACCTTTCTCCATCAATTAGGAATCTGATGCCGTCACTAAACACATTCCTTACATTGTAGCTATTTGTTGAGTGTTTTTTTTTGGTGTCTAATCCGCATATATATCACCATAGCCCTTGATTTTCTTGACTGTATATATCTTAAATGTCAACATATATACGTGTGATTTAGTTTACGAAGATTTTTCAATGCCGAGAACCTCGATCAGAGAGTAAAAAAGGCGTATGGTTCACAATGGTGTAAAATTAAAATGGGATATACCGGGCTAGGATTCGAGTTACAGGAACAAGGGCCAAACCAACCACCCAAGAATGGAATTGCCGAGCGAAAACAATTGCAACCTCCTAGAAGCAGCTTTTCTGGCCACCAGACCTTTCTCCATCAATTAGGAATCTGATGCCGTCACTAAACACATTCCTTAATTTGTTGCCATTTGTTAAGAGTTTTTTTTTGTGTCTAATCCGCATATATATCACCATAGCCCTTGATTTTCTTGACTGTCTATCTCTTAAATGTCAACATATACACGTGTGATTTAGTTTACGAAGATTTTTCAATGCCAAGAACCTCGATCAGAGAGTAAAAAAAGGCGTAAGGTTCACATTGGTGTAAGATTAAAATGGGATATACCGGGCTAGGATTCGAGTTACAGGAACAAGGGCCAAACCAACCACCCAAGAATGGAATCGTCAAGCGAAAACACTTGACAACCTCCTAGAAGCAGCTTTTGTTGCCACCAGACCTTTCTCCATCAATTAGGAATCTGATGCCCTCACTAAACACATTCCTTAAATTGTTGCCATTTGTTGAGTGTTTTTTTTTTGTGTCTAATCCGCATATATATCACCATAGCCCTTGATTTTCTTGACTGTATATCTCTTAAATGTCAACATATACACGTGTGATTTAGTTTACGAAGATTTTTCAATGCCGAGAACCTCGATCAGAGAGTAAAAAAGGCATAAGGTTCCCAATGGTGTAATATTAAAATGGGATATACCGGGCTAGGATTCGAGTTACAGGAACAAGGGCCAAACCAACCACCCAAGAATGGAATCGTCGAGCGAAAACACTTGACAACCTCCTAGAAGCAGCTTTTCTTGCCACCAGACCTTTCTCCAGCAATTAGGAATCTGAAGCCGTCACTAAACACATTCCTTAAATTGTAGCCATTTTTTGAGTGTTTTTTTTTAGTCTAATCCGCATATATATCACCATTGCCCTTGATTTTCTTGACTGTATTTTCCTAAAATGTCAACATATACACGTGTGATTTAGTTTACGAAGATTTTTCAATGCCAAGAACCTCGATCAGAGGGTAAAAAAAGGCGTAAGGTTCACAATGGTGTAAGATTAAAATGGGATATACCGGGCAAGGATTCGAGTTAAAGGAACAAGGGCCAAACCAACCACCCAAGAATGGAATCTTCGAGCGAAAACACTTGACAACCTCCTAGAAGCAGCTTTTCTTGCCACCAGACCTTTCTCCATCAATTAGGAATCTGATGCCGTCACTAAACACATTCCTTAAATTGTAGCCATTTGTTGAGTGTTTTTTTTTTGGTTTCTAATCCGCATATATATCACCATAGCCCTTGATTTTCTTGACTGTATATCTCTTAAATGTCAACATATACACGTGTGATTTAGTTTACGAAGATTTTTCAATGCCGAGAACCTCGATCAGAGAGTAAAAAAGGCGTAAGGTTCACAATGGTGTAAGATTAAAATGGGATATACCGGGCTAGGATTCGAGTTACAGGAACAAGGGACAAACCAACCACCCAAGAATGGAATCATCGAGCGAAAACACTTGACAACCTCATAGAAGCAGCTTTTCTTGCCACCAGACCTTTCTCCATCAATTAGGAATCTGATGCCGTCACTAAACACATTCCTTAAATTGTAGCTATTTGTCGAGTGTTTTTTTGGGAGTCTAATCCGCATATATATCACCATTGCCCATGATTTTCTTGACTGTATATCTCTTAAATGTTAACATATACACGTGTGATTTAGTTTACGAAGATTTTTCAATGCCAAGAACCTCGATCAGAGGGTAAAAAAAGGCGTAAGGTTCACAATGGTGTAAGATTAAAATGGGATATACCGGGCAAGGATTCGAGTTAAAGGAACAAGGGCCAAACCAACCACCCAAGAATGGAATCGTCGAGCGAAAACACTTGACAACCTCCTAGAAGCAGCTTTTCTTGCCACCAGACCTTTCTCCATCAATTAGGAATCTGATGCCGTCACTAAACACATTCCTTAAATTGTAGCCATTTGTCGAATGTTTTTTTTGGTGTCTAATCTGCATATATATCACCATTGCCCTTGATTTTTCTTGACTGTATATCTCTTAAATATCAACATATACACGAGTGATTTAGTTTACGAAGATTTTTCAATGCCGAGAACCTCGATCAAAGAGTAAAAAAGGCGTAAGGTTCACAATGGTGTAAGATTAAAATGGGATATACCGGGCTAGGATTCGAGTTACAGGAACAAGGGCCAAACCAACCGCCCAAGAATGGAATCGTCGAGCGAAAACACTTGACAACCTCCTAGAAGCAGCTTTTCTTGGCACCAGACCTTTCTCCATCAATTAGGAATCAGATGCCGTCACTAAGCAGATTCCTTAAATTGTAGCCATTTGGTGAGTGTTTTTTTTGGAGTCTAATCCGCATATATATCATCATTGCCCTTGATTTTCTTGACTGTATATCTCTTAAATGTCAACATATACACGTGTGATTTAGTTTACGAAGATTTGTCAATGCCAAGAACCTTGATCAGAGGGTAAAAAAAGGCGTAAGGTTCACAATGGTGTAAGATTAAAATGGGATATACAGGGCAAGGATTCGAGTTGCAGGAACAAGGGCCAAACCAACCACCCAAGAATGGAATCGTCGAGCGAAAACACTTGACAACCTCCTAGAAGCAGCTTTTCTTGCCACCAGACCTTTCTCCATCAATTAGGAATCTGATGCCGTCACTAAACACATTCCTTACATTGTAGCCATTTGTTGAGTGTTTTTTTTGGTGTCTAATCCGCATATATATCACCATAGCCCTTGATTTTCTTGACTGTATATATCTTAAATGTCAACATATACACGTGTGATTTAGTTTACGAAGATTTTTCAATGCCGAGAACCTCGATCAGAGAGTAAAAAAGGCGTATGGTTCACAATGGTGTAAAATTAAAATGGGATATACCGGGCTAGGATTCGAGTGACAGGAACAAGGGCCAAACCAACCACCCAAGAATGGAATCGCCGAGCGAAAACAATTGCAACCTCCTAGAAGCAGCTTTTCTTGCCACCAGACCTTTCTCCATCAATTAGGAATCTGATGCCGTCACTAAACACATTCCTTAATTTGTTGCCATTTGTTAAGAGTTTTTTTTTTGTGTCTAATCCGCATATATATATCACCATAGCCCTTGATTTTCTTGACTGTATATCTCTTAAATGTCAACATATACACGTGTGATTTAGTTTACGAAGATTTTTCAATGCCAAGAACCTCGATCAGAGAGTAAAAAAAGGCGTAAGGTTCACATTGGTGTAAGATTAAAATGGGATATACCGGGCTAGGATTCGAGTTACAGGAACAAGGGCCAAACCAACCACCCAAGAATGGAATCGTCGAGCGAAAACACTTGACAACCTCCTAGAAGCAGCTTTTCTTGCCACCAGACCTTTCTCCATCAATTAGGAATCTGATGCCGTCACTAAACACATTCCTTACATTGTAGCTATTTGTTGAGTGTTTTTTTTTGTGTCTAATCCGCATATATATCACCATAGCCCTTGATTTTCTTGACTGTATATTTCTTAAATGTCAACATATACACGTGTGATTTAGTTTACGAAGATTTTTCAATGCCGAGAACCTCGATCAGAGAGTAAAAAAGGCATATGGTTCACAATGGTGTAAAATTAAAATGGGATATACCGGGCTAGGATTCGAGTTACAGGAACAAGGGCCAAACCAACCACCCAAGAATGGAATTGCCGAGCGAAAACAATTGCAACCTCCTAGAAGCAGCTTTTCTTGCCACCAGACCTTTCTCCATCAATTAGGAATCTGATGCCGTCACTAAACACATTCCTTAATTTGTTGCCATTTGTTAAGAGTTTTTTTTTGTGTCTAATCCGCATATATATCACCATAGCCCTTGATTTTCTTGACTGTCTATCTCTTAAATGTCAACATATACACGTGTGATTTAGTTTACGAAGATTTTTCAATGCCAAGAACCTCGATCAGAGAGTAAAAAAAGGCGTAAGGTTCACATTGGTGTAAGATTAAAATGGGATATACCGGGCTAGGATTCGAGTTACAGGAACAAGGGCCAAACCAACCACCCAAGAATGGAATCGTCGAGCGAAAACAATTGACAACCTCCTAGAAGCAGCTTTTCTTGCCACCAGACCTTTCTCCATCAATTAGGAATCTGATGCCGTCACTAAACACATTCCTTAAATTGTAGCCATTTGTTGAGTGTTTTTTTTGGTGTCTAATCCGCATATATATCACCATAGCCCTTGATTTTCTTGACTGTATATCTCTTAAATGTCAACATATACACGTGTGATTTAGTTTACGAAGATTTTTCAATGCCGAGAAACTCGATCAGAGAGTAAAAAAGGCGTAAGGTTCACAATGGTGTAAAATTAAAATGGGATATACTGGGATAGGATTCGAGTTACAAGAACAAGGGCCAAACCTACCACCCAAGAATGGAATCGTCGAGCGAAAACACTTGCAACCTCCTAGAAGCACCTTTCCTTGCCACCAGACCTTTCTCCATCAATTAGGAATCTGATACCGTCACTAAACACATTCCTTAAATTGTAGCCATTTGTTGAGTAATTTTTTTTGGTGTCCAATTCGCATATATATCACCATATCGCTTGATTTTCTTGACTGTAAATCTCTTAAATGTCAACATATACACGTGTGATTTAGTTTACGAAGATTTTTCAATGCCGAAAACCTCGATCAGAGAGTAAAAAAGGTGTAAGGTTAACAATGGTGTAAAATTAACATGGGATATACCGGGCTAGGATTCGAGTTACAGGAACAAGGGCCAAACCAACCACCCAAGAATGGAATCGTCGAGCGAAAACACTTGACAACCACCTGAAGCAGCTTTTCTTGCCACCAGACCTTTCTCAATGAATTAGGAATCGGATGCCGTCACTAAGCACATTCCTTAAATTGTAGCCATTTGGTGAGTGTTTTTTTTGGAGTCTAATCCGCATATATATCACCATAGCCCTTGATTTTCTTGACTGTATATCTCTTAAATGTCAACATATACACGTGTGATTTAGTTTAAGAAGATTTTTCAATGCCAAGAACCTCGATCAGAGAGTAAAAAAAGGCGTAAGGTTCACAATGGTGTAAGATTAAAATGGGATATACCGGGGTCGGATTCAAGTTACAGGAACAAGGGCCAAACCAACCACCCAAGAATGGAATCGTCGAGCGAAAACACTTGACAACCTCCTAGAAGCAGCTTTTCTTGCCACCAGACCTTTCTCCATCAATTAGGAATCTGATGCCGTCACTAAACACATTCCTTAAATTGTAGCCATTTGTTGAGTGTTTTTTTGGTGTCTAATCCGCATATATATCACCATAGCCCTTGATTTTCTTGACTGTATATCTCTTAATGTCAACATATACACGTGTGATTTAGTTTACGAAGATTTTTCAATGCCGAGAACCACGATCAGAGAGTAAAAAAGGCGTAAGGTTCACAATGGTGTAAAATTAAAATGGGATATACCGGGCTAGGATTCGAGTTACAGGAACAAGGGCCAAACCAACCACCCAAGAATGGAATCGTCGAGCGAAAACACTTGACAACCACCGAGAAGCAGCTTTTCTTGCCACCAGACCTTTCTCAATCAATTAGGAATCTGATGCCGTCACTAAGCACATTCCTTAAATTGTAGCCATTTGGTGAGTGTTTTTTTTGGAGTCTAATCCGCATATATATCACGATTGCAATTGATTTTCTTGACTGTATATCTCCTAAATGTCAATATATACACGTGTGATTTAGTTTACGAAGATTTTTCAATGCCGAGAACCTCGATCAGAGAGTAAAAAAGGCGTAAGGTTCACAATGGGGTAAGATTAAAATGGGATATAACAGGCTAGGATTCGAGTTACAGGAACAAGGGACAAACCAACCACCCAAGAATGGAATCCTCGAGCGAAAACACTTGAAAACCTCCTAGAAGCAGCTTTTCTTGCCACCAGACCTTTCTCCATCAATTAGGAATCTGATGCCGTCACTAAACACATTCCTTAAATTGTTGCCATTTGTTGAGAGTTTTTTTTTGTGTCTAATCCACATATATATCACCATAGCCCTTGATTTTCTTGACTGTATATCTCTTAAATGTCAACATATACACGTGTGATTTAGTTTAAGAAGATTTTTCAATGCCAAGAACCTCGATCAGAGAGTAAAAAAAGGCGTAAGGTTCACAATGGTGTAAGATTAAAATGGGATATACCGGGCTAGGATTCGAGTTACAGGAACAAGGGCCAAACCAACCACCCAAGAATGGAATAGTCGAGCGAAAACACTTGACAACCTCCTAGAAGCAGCTTTTCTTGCCACCAGACCTTTCTCCATCAATTAGGAATCTGATGCCGTCACTATACACATTCCTTAAATTGTAGCCATTTGTTGAGTGTTTTTTTTGGTGTCTAATCCGCATATATATCACCATAGCCCTTGATTTTCTTGACTGAATATCTCTTAAATGTCAACATATACACGTGTGATTTAGTTTACGAAGATTTTTCAATGCCGAGAACCTCGATCAGAGAGTAAAAAAGGCGTAAGGTTCACAATGGTGTAAAATTAAAATGGGATATACCGGGATAGGATTCGAGTTACAGGAACAAGGCCCAAACCAACCACCCAAGAATGGAATCGTCGAGCGAAAACACTTGCAACCTCCTAGAAGCAGCTTTTCTTGCCACCAGACCTTTCTCCATTAATTAGGAATCTGATGCCGTCACTAAACACATTCCTTAAATTGTTGCCATTTGTTGAGTGTTATTTTTTGTGTCTAATCCGCATATATATCACCATAGCCCTTGATTTTCTTGACTGTATATCTCTTAAATGTCAACATATACACGTGTGATTTAGTTTACGAAGATTTTTCAATGGCAAGAACCTCGATCAGAGAGTAAAAAAGGCGTAAGGTTCACAATGGTGTAAGATTAAAATGGGATATACCGGGCTAGGATTCGAGTTACAGGAACAAGGGCCAAACCAACCACCCAAGAATGGAATCGTCGAGTGAAAACACTTGACAACCTCCTAGAAGCAGCTTTTCTTGCCACCAGACCGTTCTCCATCAATTAGGAATCTGATGCCGTCACTAAACACATTCCTTAAATTGTAGACATTTGTTGAGTGTTTTTTTTTTTGGTGTCTAATCCGCATATATATCACCATATCCCTTGATTTTCTTGACTGTATATCTCTTAAATGTCAACATATACACGTGTGATTTAGTTTACGAAGATTTTTCAATGCCGAGAACCTCGATCAGAGAGTAAAAAAGGCGTAAGGTTCACAATGGTGTAAAATTAAAATGGGATATACCGGGATAAGATTCGAGTTACAGGAACAAGGCCCAAACCAACCACCCAAGAATGGAATCGTCGAGCGAAAACACTTGCAACCTCCTAGAAGCAGCTTTTCTTGCCACCAGACCTTTCTCCATCAATTAGGAATCTGATGCCGTCACTAAACACATTCCTTAAATTGTTGCCATTTGTTGAGAGTTATTTTTTGTGTCTAATCCGCATATATATCACCATAGCCCTTGATTTTCTTGACTGTATATCTCTTAAATGTCAACATATACACGTGTGATTTAGTTTACGAAGATTTTTCAATGCCGAGAACCTCGATCAGAGAGTAAAAAAGGTGTAAGGTTCACAATGGTGTAAAATTAAAATGGGATATACCGGGCTAGGATTCGAGTTACAGGAACAAGGGCCAAACCAACCACCCAAGAATGGAATCGTCGAGCGAAAACACTTGACAACCACCTAGAAGCAGCTTTTCTTGCCACCAGACCTTTCTCAATGAATTAGGAATCGGATGCCGTCACTAAGCACATTCCTTAAATTGTAGCCATTTGGTGAGTGTTTTTTTTGGAGTCTAATCCGCATATATATCACCATTGCCCTAAATTTTCTTGACTGTATATCTCTTAAATATCAACATATACACGTGTGATTTAGTTTACGAAGATTTTTCAATGCCGAGAACCTCGATCAGAGAGTAAAAAAGGCGTAAGGTTCACAACAGGGTAAGATTAAAATGGGATATACCAGGATAGGATTCGAGTTACAGGAACAAGGGACACACCAACCACCCAAGAATGGAATCCTCGAGCGAAACCACTTGAAAACCTCCTAGAAGCAGCTTTTCTTGCCACCAGACCTTTCTCCATCAATTAGGAATCTGATGCCGTCACTAAACACATTCCTTAAATTGTTGCCGTTTGTTGAGAGTTTTTTTTTGTGTCTAATCCGCATATATATCACCATAGCCCTTGATTTTCCTGACTGTATATCTCTTAAATGTCAACATATACACGTGTGATTTAGTTTAAGAAGATTTTTCAATGCCAAGAACCTCGATCAGAGAGTAAAAAAAGGCGTAAGTTTCACAATGGTGTAAGATTAAAATGGGATATACCGGGCTAGGATTCGAGTTACAGGAACAAGGGCCAAACCTACCACCCAAGAATGGAATCCTCGAGCGAAAACACTTGACAACCTCATAGAAGTAACTTTTCTTGCCACCAGACCTTTCTCCATCAATTAGGAATCTGATGCCGTAACTAAACACATTCCTTAAATTGTAGCCATTTGTTGAGTGTTTTTTTTTTTGGTTTCTAATCCACATATATCACCATTGCCCTTGATTTTTCTTGACTGTATATCTCTTAAATATCAACATATACACGTGTGATTTAGTTTACGAAGATTTTTCAATGCCTAGAACCTTGATTAGAGAGTAAAAAAGGTGTAAGGTTCACAATGGTGTAAAATTAAAATGGGATATACCGGGCTAGGATTCGAGTTACAGGAACAAGGGCCAAACCAACCACCCAAGAATTGAATCGTCGAGCGAAAACACTTGACAACCACCTAGAAGCAACTTTTCTTGCCACTAGACCTTTCTCAATCAATTAGGAATCTGATGCCGTCACTAAGCACATTCCTTAAATTGTAGCCATTTGGTGAGTGTTTTTTTTGGAGTCTAATCCGCATATATATCACCATTGCCCTTGATTTTCTTGACTGTATATCTCTTAAATGTCAACATATACATGTGTGATTTAGTTTACGAAGATTTTTCAATGCCGAGAACCTCGATCAGAGAGTAAAAAAGGTGTAAGGTTCACAATGGGGTAAGATTAAAATGGGATATACCAGGTTAGGATTCGAGTTACAGGAACAAGGGACAAACCAACCACCCAAGAATGGAATCCTCGAGCGAAAACACTTGAAAACCTCCTAGAAGCAGCTTTTCTTGCCACCAGACCTTTCTCCATCAATTAGGAATCTGATGCCGTCACTAAACACATTCCTTAAATTGTTGCCATTTGTTGAGAGTTTTTTTTTGTGTCTAATCCGCATATATATCACCATAGCCCTTGATTTTCTTGACTGTATATCTCTTAAATGTCAACATATACACGTGTGATTTAGTTTAAGAAGATTTTTCAATGCCAAGAACCTCGATCAGAGAGTAAAAAAAGGCGTAAGGTTCACAATGGTGTAAGATTAAAATGGGATATACCGGGCTAGGATTCGAGTTACAGGAACAAGGGCCAAACCTACCACCCAAGAATGGAATCCTCGAGCGAAAACACTTGACAACCTCATAGAAGTAAGTTTTCTTGCCACCAGACCTTTCTCCATCAATTAGGAATCTGATGCCGTCACTAAACACATTCCTTAAATTGTAGCCATTTGTTGAGTGTTTTTTTTTTGTTTCTAATCCGTATATATCACCATTGCCCTTGATTTTTCTTGACTGTATATCTCTTAAATATCAACATATACACGTGTGATTTAGTTTACGAAGATTTTTCAATGCCGAGAACCTCGATCAGAGAGTAAAAACGGTGTAAGGTTCACAATGGTGTAAAATTAAAATGGGATATACCGGGCAAGGATTCGAGTTACAGGAACAAGGGCCAAACCAACCACCCAAGAATGGAATCGTCGAGCGAAAACACTTGACAACCACCTAGAAGCAGCTTTTCTTGCCACCAGACCTTTCTCAATCAATTAGGAATCTGATGCCGTCACTAAGCACATTCCTTAAATTGTAGCCATTTGGTGAGTGTTTTTTTTGGAGTCTAATCCGCATATATATCACCATTGCCCTTGATTTTCTTGACTGTATATCTCTTAAATGTCAACATATACACGTGTGATTTAGTTTACGAAGATTTTTCAATGCCGAGAACCTCGATCAGAGAGTAAAAAAGGCGTAAGGTTCACAACGGGGTAAGATTAAAATGGGATATACCGGGCTAGGATTCGCGTTACAGGAACAAGGGACAAACCAACCACCCAAGAATGTAATCCTCGAGCGAAAACACTTGAAAACCTCCTAGAAGCAGCTTTTCTTGCCACCAGACCTTTCTCCATCAATTAGAAATCTGATCCCGTCACTAAACACATTCCTTAAATTGTTGCCATTTGTTGAGAGTTTTTTTTTTGTGTCTAATCCGTATATATATCACCATAGCCCTTGATTTTCTTGACTGTATATCTCTTAAATGTCAACATATACACGTGTGATTTAGCTTACGAAGATTTTTCAATGCCGAGAACCTCGATCAGAGAGTAAAAAAGGCGTAAGGTTCACAATGGTGTAAAATTAAAATGGGATATACCGGGCTAGGATTCGAGTTACAGGAACAAGGGACAAACCAACCACCCAAGAATGGAATCGTCGAGCGAAAACACTTGCAACCTCCTAGAAGCAGCTTTTCTTGCCACCAGACCTTTCTCCATCAACTAGGAATTTGATGCCGTCACTAAACACATTCCTTAAATTGTAGCCATTTGTTGAGAGTTTTTTTTTTTTTTTTTTTTTTTTGTGTCTAATCCGCATATATATCACCATAGCCCTTGATTTTCTTGACTGTATATCTCTTAAATGTCAACATATACACGTGTGATTTTGTTTACGAAGATTTTTCAATTCCAAGAACCTCGATCAGAGAGTAAAAAAAGGCGTAAGGTTCACAATGGTGTAAAATTAAAATGGGATATACCGGGCTAGGATTCGAGTTACAGGAACAAGGGCCAAACCAACCACCCAAGAATGGAATCGTCGAGCGAAAACACTTGCAACCTCCTAGAAGCAGCTTTTCTTGCCACAAGACCTTTCTCCATCAGTTAGGAATCTGATGCCGTCACTAAACACATTCCTTAAATTGTTGCCATTTCTTGAGTGTTTTTTTTTTTGTCTCTAATCCGCATCTATATCACCATAGCCCTTGATTTTATTGATTGTATATCTCTTAAATGTCAACATATACACGTGTGATTTAGTTTACGAAGATTTTTCAATGCCGAGAACCTCGATCAGAGAGTAAAAAAGGCGTAAGGTTCACAATGGTGTAAAACTAAAATGGGATATACCGGGCTAGGATTCGAGTTACAGGAACAAGGGCCAACCTACCACCCAAGAATGGAATCGTCGAGCGAAAACACTTGACAACCTCCTAGAAGCAGCTTTTCTTGCCACCAGACCATTCTTCATCAATTAGAAATCTGATGCCATCACTAAACACATTCCTTAAATTGTAGCCATTTTTTGAGTGTTTTTTTTGAGTCAAATCCGCATATATATCACCATTGCCCTTGATTTTCTTGACTGTATATCTCTTAAATGTCAACATATACACGTGTGATTTAGTTTACGAAAATTTTTCAATGCCGAGAACCTCGATCAGAGAGTAAAAAGGGCGTAAGGTTCATAATGGTGTAAGATTAAAATGGGATATACCGGGCAAGGATTCGAGTTAAAGAAACAAGGGACAAATCAACCACCAAAGAATGGAATCATTGAGCGAAAACACTTGACAACCTCATAGAAGCAGCTTTTCTTGCCACCAGACCTTTCTCCATCAATTAGGAATCTGATGCCGTCACTAAACACATTCCTTAAATTGTAGCCATTTGTCGAGTGTTTTTTTTTGGTGTCTAATCCGCATATATATCACCATTGCCCTTGATTTTTCTTGACTGTATATCACTTAAATATCAACATATACGTGTGATTTAGTTTACGAATATTTTTCAATGCCGAGAACCTCGATCAGAGGGTAAAAAAGGCATAAGGTTCACAATGGTGTAAAATTAAAATGGGATATACCGGGCTAGGATTCGAGTTACAGGAACAAGGGCCAAACCAACCACCCAAGAATGGAATCGTCGAGCGAAAACACTTCACAACCTCCTAGAAGCAGCTTTTCTTGCCACCAAACCTTTCTCCATCAATTAGGAATCTAATGCCATCACTAAACACATTCCTTAAATTGTAGCCATTTGGTGAGTGTTTTTTTTGGAGTCTAATCCGCATATATATCACCATTGCCCTTGATTTTCTTGGCTGTATATCTCTTAAATGTCAACATATACACGTGTGATTTAGTTTACGAAGATTTTTCAATGCCGAGAACCTCGATCAGAGAGTAAAAAAGGCGTAAGGTTCACAATGGTGTAAGATTAAAATGGGATATACCGGGCTAGGATTTGAGTTACAGGAACAAGGGACAAACCGACCACCCAAGAATGGAATCGTCGAGCGAAAACACTTGACAACCTCCTAGAAGCAGCTTTTCTTGCCACCAGACCTTTCTCCATCAATTAGGAATCTGATGCCGTCACTAAACACATTCCTTAAATTGTTGCCATTTGTTGAGAGTTTTTTTTTTTTTTTTGTGTCTAATCCGCATATATATCACCATATCCCTTGATTTTCTTGACTGTATATCTCTTAAATGTCAACATATACACGTGTGATTTAGTTTACGAAGATTTTTCAATGCCAAGAACCTCGATCAGAGAGTAAAAAAAGGCGTAAGGTTCACAATGGTGTAAGATTAAAATGGGATATACCGGGCTAGGATTCGAGTTACAGGAACAAGGGACAAACCAACCACCCAAGAATGGAATCATCGAGCGAAAACACTTGACAACCTCATAGAAGCAGCTTTTCTTGCCACTAGACCTTTCTCCATCAATTAGGAATCTGATGCCGTCACTAAACACATTCCTTAAATTGTAGCCATTTGTCGAGTGTTTTTTTTTTTTGTGTCTAATCCGCATATATATCACCATTGCCCTTGATTTTTCTTGACTGTATATCTCTTAAATATCAACATATACACGTGTGATTTAGTTTACGAATATTTTTCAATGCCGAGAACCTCGATCAGAGAGTAAAAAAGGCATAAGGTTCACAACGGTGTAAAATTAAAATGGGATATACCGGGCTAGGATTCGAGTTACAGGAACAAGGGCCAAACCAACCACCCAAGAATGGAATCGTCGAGCGAAAACACTTGACAACCTCCTAGAAGCTGCTTTTCTTGCCACCAGACCTTTCTCCATCAATTAGGAATCTGATGCCGTCACTAAGCACATTCCTTAAATTGTAGCCATTTGGTGAGTGTTTTTTTTGGAGTCTAATCCGCATATATATCACGATTGCCCTTGATTTTCTTGACTGTATATCTCTTAAATACCAACATATACACGTGTGATTTAGTTTACGAAGATTTTTCAATACCGAGAACCTCGATCAGAGAGTAAAAAAGGCGTAAGGTTCACAATGGTGTAAGATTAAAATGGGATATACCGGGCTAGGATTCGAGTTACAGGAACAAGGGACAATCCAACCACCCAAGAATGGAATCGTCGAGCGAAAACACCTGACAACCTCCTAGAAGCAGCTTTTCTTGCCACCAGACCTTTCTCCATCAATTAGGAATCTGATGCCGTCACTAAACACATTCCTTAAATTGTTGCCATTTGTTGAGAGTTTTTTTTTTTTTGTGTCTAATCCGCATATATATCACCATAGCCCTTGATTTTCTTGACTGTATATCTCTTAAATGTCAACATATACACGTGTGATTTAGTTTATGAAGATTTTTCAATGCCAAGAACCTCGGTCAGAGAGTAAAAAAAGGCGTAAGGTTCACAATGGTGTAAGATTAAAATGGGATATACCGGGGTCGGATTCAAGTTACAGGAACAAGGGCCAAACCAACCACCCAAGAATGGAATCGTCGAGCGAAAACACTTGACAACCTCCTAGAAGCAGCTTTTCTTGCCACCAGACCTTTCTCCATCAATTAGGAATCTGATGCCGTCACTAAACACATTCCTTAAATTGTTGCCATTTGTTGAGAGTTTTTTTTTTTTTTTTTGTGTCTAATCCGCATATATATCACCATATCCCTTGATTTTCTTGACTGTATATCTCTTAAATGTCAACATATACACGTGTGATTTAGTTTACGAAGATTTTTCAATGCCAAGAACCTCGATCAGAGAGTAAAAAAAGGCGTAAGGTTCACAATGGTGTAAGATTAAAATGGGATATACCGGGCTAGGATTCGAGTTACAGGAACAAGGGACAAACCAACCACCCAAGAATGGAATCATCGAGCGAAAACACTTGACAACTTCATAGAAGCAGCTTTTCTTGCCACTAGACCTTTCTCCATCAATTAGGAATCTGATGCCGTCACTAAACACATTCCTTAAATTGTAGCCATTTGTCGAGTGTTTTTTTTTTGTGTCTAATCCGCATATATATCACCATTGCCCTTGATTTTTCTTGACTGTATATCTCTTAAATATCAACATATACACGTGTGATTTAGTTTACGAATACTTTTCAATGCCGAGAACCTCGATCAGAGAGTAAAAAAGGCATAAGGTTCACAACGGTGTAAAATTAAAATGGGATATACCGGGCTAGGATTCGAGTTACAGGAACAAGGGCCAAACCAACCACCCAAGAATGGAATCGTCGAGCGAAAACACTTGACAACCTCCTAGAAGCTGCTTTTCTTGCCACCAGACCTTTCTCCATCAATTAGGAATCTGATGCCGTCACTAAGCACATTCCTTAAATTGTAGCCATTTGGTGAGTGTTTTTTTTGGAGTCTAATCCGCATATATATCACGATTGCCCTTGATTTTCTTGACTGTGTATCTCTTAAATATCAACATATACACGTGTGATTTAGTTTACGAAGATTTTTCAATACCGAGAACCTCGATCAGAGAGTAAAAAAGGCGTAAGGTTCACAATGGTGTAAGATTAAAATGGGATATACCGGGCTAGGATTCGAGTTACAGGAACAAGGGACAAACCAACCACCCAAGAATGGAATCGTCGAGCGAAAACACCTGACAACCTCCTAGAAGCAGCTTTTCTTGCCACCAGACCTTTCTCCATCAATTAGGAATCTGATGCCGTCACTAAACACATTCCTTAAATTGTTGCCATTTGTTGAGAGTTTTTTTTTTTTTGGGTCTAATCCGCATATATATCACCATAGCCCTTGATTTTCTTGACTGTATATCTCTTAAATGTCAACATATACACGTGTGATTTAGTTTATGAAGATTTTTCAATGCCAAGAACCTCGATCAGAGAGTAAAAAAAGGCGTAAGGTTCACAATGGTGTAAGATTAAAATGGGATATACCGGGGTCGGATTCAAGTTACAGGAACAAGGGCCAAACCAACCACCCAAGAATGGAATCGTCGAGCGAAAACACTTGACAACCTCCTAGAAGCAGCTTTTCTTGCCACCAGACCTTTCTCCATCAATTAGGAATCTGATGCCGTCACTAAACACATTCCTTAAATTGTAGCCATTTGTTGAGTGTTTTTTTGGTGTCTAATCCGCATATATATCACCATAGCCCTTGATTTTCTTGACTGTATATCTCTTAATGTCAACATATACACGTGTGATTTAGTTTACGAAGATTTTTCAATGCCGAGAACCACGATCAGAGAGTAAAAAAGGCGTAAGGTTCACAATGGTGTAAAATTAAAATGGGATATACCGGGCTAGGATTCGAGTTACAGGAAAAAGGGCCAAACCAACCACCCAAGAATGGAATCGTCAAGCGAAAACACTTGACAACCTCCTAGAAGCAGCTTTTCTTGCCACCGGACCTTTCTCCATCAATTAGGAATCTGATGCCGTCACTAAACACATTCCTTAAATTGTAGCCATTTTTTGAGTGTTTTTTTTTTAAGTCTAATCCACATATATATCACCATTGCCCTTGATTTTCTTGACTGTATATCTCTTAAATGTCAACATATACACGTGTGATTTAGTTTATGAAGATTTTTCAATGCCAAGAACCGCGATCAGAGAGTAAAAAAAGGCCTAAGGTTCACAATGGTGTAAGATTAAAATGGGATATACCGGGCTCGGATTCGAGTTACAGGAACAAGGGACAAACCAACCACCCAAGAATGGAATCGTCGAGCGAAAACACTCGACAACCACCTAGAAGCAGCCTTTCTTGCCACCAAACCTTTCTCCATCAATTAGGAATCTGATGCCGTCACTAAACACATTCCTTAAATTGTTGCCATTTGTTGAGTGTTTTTTTTGGTGTCTAATCCGTATATATATCACCATAGCCCATGATTTTCTTGACTGTATATCTTTTAAATATCAACATATACACGTGTGATTTAGTTTACGAAGATTTTTCAATGCCAAGAACCTCGATCAGAGAGTAAAAAAGGCGTAAGGTTCACAATGGTGTAAGATTAAAATGGGATATACCGGGCTAGGATTCGAGTTACAGGAACAAGAAAAAAAACAACCACCCAAGAATGGAATCGTCATGCGAAAACACTTGACAACCTCCTAGAAGCAGCTTTTCTTGCCACCAGACCTTTCTCCATCAATTAGGAATCTGATGCCGTCACTAAACACATTCCTTAAGTTGTAGCCATTTGTTGAGTGTTTTTTTTGGTGTCTAGTCGTCATATATATCACCATAGCCCTTGATTTTCTTGACTGTATATCTCTTAAATGTCAACATATACACGTGTGATTTAGTTTACGAAGATTTTTCAATGCCGCGAACCTCGATCAGAGAGTAAAAAGGCGTAAGGTTCACAATGGTGTAAGATTAAAATGGGATATACCGGGCTAGGATTCGAGTTACAGGAACAAGAAAAAAACCAACCATCCAAGAATGGAATCGTCGAGCGAAAACACTTGACAGCCTCCTAGAAGCAGCTTTTCTTGCCACCAGACCTTTCTCCATCAATTAGGAATCTGATGCCGTCACTAAACACATTCCTTAAATTGTAGCCATTTGTTGAGTGTTTTTTTTGGTGTCTAATCCGCATATATATCACCATTGCCCTGGATTTTCTTGACTGTATATCTCTTAAATGTGAACATATACACGTGTGATTTAGTTTACGTAGATTTTTCAATGCCGAGAACCTCGATCAGAGAGTAAAAAGGCGTAAGGTTCACAATGGTGTAAGATTAAAATGGGATATACCGGGCTAGGATTCGAGTTACAGGAACAAGGGACAAACCAACCACCCAGGAATGGAATCGTCGAGCGAAAACACTTGACAACCTCCTAGAAGCAGCTTTTCTTGCCACCAGACCTTTCTCCATCAATTAGGAATCTGATGCCGTCACTAAACACATTCCTTAAATTGTAGCCATTTGTTGAGTGTTTTTTTGGTGTCTAATCCGCATATATATCACCATAGCCCTTGATTTTCTTGACTGTATATCTCTTAATGTCAACATATACACGTGTGATTTAGTTTACGAAGATTTTTCAATGCCGAGAACCACGATCAGAGAGTTAAAAAGGCGTAAGGTTCACAATGGTGTAAAATTAAAATGGGATATACCGGGCTATGATTCGAGTTACAGGAAAAAGGGCCAAACCAACCACCCAAGAACGGAATCGTCGAACGAAAACACTTGCAACCTCCTAGAAGCAGCTTCTCTTGCCACCAGACCTTTCTCCATCAATTAGGAATCTGATGCCGTCACTAAACACATTCCTTAAAGTGTAGCCATTTGTCGAGTGTTTTTTTTGGTGTCTAATCCGCATATATATCACCATTTCCCTTGATTTTTCTTGACTGTATATATCTTAAATATCAACATATACACGTGTGATTTAGTTTACGAAGATTTTTCAATGCCGAGAACCACGATCAGAGAGTAAAAAAGGCGTAAGGTTCACAATGGTGTAAAATTAAAATGGGATATACCGGGCTAGGATTCGAGTTACAGGAACAAGAAAAAAACCAACCACCCAAGAATGGAATCGTCGAGCGAAAACACTTAACAACCTCCTAGAAGCAGCTTTTCTTGCCACCAGACCTTTCTCCATCAATTAGGAATCTGATGCCGTCACTAAACACATTTCTTAAATTGTAGCCATTTGTTGAGTGTTTTTTTTGGTGTCTAGTCCTATATATATCACCATAGCCCTTGATTTTCTTGACTGTATATCTCTTAAATGTCAACATATACACGTGTGATTTAGTTTACGAAAATTTTTCAATGCCGAGAACCTCGATCAGAGAGTAAAAAGGCATAAGGTTCACAATGGTGTAAAACTAAAATGGGATATACCGTGCTAGGATTCGAGTTACAGGAACAAGGGCCAAACCTACCACCCAAGAATGGAACCGTCAAGCGAAAACACTTGACAACCTCCTAGAAGCAGCTTTTCTTGCCACCAGACCTTTCTCCATCAATTAGGAATCTGATGCCGTCACTAAACACATTCCTTAAGTTGTAGCCATTTGTTGAGTGTTTTTTTTGGTGTCTAGTCGTCATATATATCACCATAGCCCTTGATTTTCTTGACTGTATATCTCTTAAATGTCAACATATACACGTGTGATTTAGTTTACGAAGATTTTTCAATGCCGCGAACCTCGATCAGAGAGTAAAAAGGCGTAAGGTTCACAATGGTGTAAGATTAAAATGGGATATACCGGGCTAGGATTCGAGTTACAGGAACAAGAAAAAAACCAACCATCCAAGAATGGAATCGTCGAGCGAAAACACTTGACAGCCTCCTAGAAGCAGCTTTTCTTGCCACCAGACCTTTCTCCATCAATTAGGAATCTGATGCCGTCACTAAACACATTCCTTAAATTGTAGCCATTTGTTGAGTGTTTTTTTTGGTGTCTAATCCGCATATATATCACCATTGCCCTGGATTTTCTTGACTGTATATCTCTTAAATGTGAACATATACACGTGTGATTTAGTTTACGTAGATTTTTCAATGCCGAGAACCTCGATCAGAGAGTAAAAAGGCGTAAGGTTCACAATGGTGTAAGATTAAAATGGGATATACCGGGCTAGGATTTGAGTTACAGGAACAAGGGACAAACCAACCACCCAAGAATGCAATCGTCGAGCGAAAACACTTGACAACCTTCTAGAAGCAGCTTTTCTTGCCACCAGACCTTTCTCCATCAATTAGGAATCTGATGCCGTCACTAAACACATTCCTTAAATTGTAGCCATTTGTTGAGTGTTTTTTTTGGTGTCTAGTCCTCATATATATCACCATAGCCCTTGATTTTCTTGACTGTATATCTCTTAAATGTCAACATATACACGTGTGATTTAGTTTACGAAAATTTTTCAATGCCGAGAACCTCAATCAGAGAGTAAAAAGGCGTAAGGTTCACAATGGTGTAAAACTAAAATGGGATATACCGTGCTAGGATTCGAGTTACAAGAACAAGGGCCAAACCTACCACCCAAGAATGGAATCGTCGAGCGAAAACACTTGACAACCTCCTAGAAGCAGCTTTTCTTGCCACCAGACCTTTCTCCATCAATTAGGAATCTGATGCCGTCACTAAACACATTCCTTAAATTGTAGCCATTTTTTGAGTGTTTTTTTAGTCTAATCCGCATATATATCACCATTGCCCTTGATTTTCTTGACTGTATATCTCTTAAATGTCAACATATACACGTGTGATTTAGTTTACGAAGATTTTTCAATGCCGGGAACCTCGATCAGATAGTAAAAAAGGCGTAAGGTTCACAATGGTGTAAGATTAAAATGGGATATACCGGGCTAGGATTCGAGTTACAGGAACAAGGGACAAACCAACCACCCAAGAATGGAATCGTCGAGCGAAAACACTTGACAACCTCATAGAAGCAGCTTTTCTTGCCACCAGACCTTTCTCCATCAATTAGGAATCTGATGCCATCACTAAACACATTCCTTAAATTGTAGCCATTTGTCGAGTGTTTTTTTGGTGTCTAATCCGCATATATATCACCATTGCCCTTGATTTTTCTTGACTGTATATCTCTTAAATATCAACATATACGCGTGTGATTTAGTTTACGAAGATTTATCAACGCTGAGAACCTCGATCAGAGAGTAAAAAAGGCGTAAGGTTCACAATGGTGTAAAATTAAAATGGGATATACCGGGCTAGGATTCGAGTTACAGGAACAAGGGCCAAACCAACCACCCAAGAATGGAATCGTCGAGCGAAAACACTTGACAACCTCCTAGAAGCAGCTTTTCTTACCACCAGACCTTTCTCCATCAATTTGGAATCTGATGCCGTCCCTAAACACATTCCTTTAATTGTAGCCATTTGTTGAGTGTTTTTTTTTTGGAGTCTAATCCGCATATATATCACCATAGCCCTAGATTTTCTTGACTGTATATCTCTTAAATGTCAACATATACACGTGTGATTTAGTTTATGAAGATTTTTCAATGCCGAGAACCTCGATCAGAGAGTAAAAAAGGCGTAAGGTTCACAATGGTGTAAAATTAAAATGGGATATACCGGGCTAGGATTCGAGTTACAGGAACAAGGGACAAACCAACCACCCAAGAATGGAATCGTCGAGCGAAAACACTTGACAACCTCCTAGAAACAGCTTTTCTTGCCACCAGACCTTTCTCCATCAATTAGGAATCTGATACCGTCACTAAACACATTCCTTAAATTGTAGCCATTTTTTGAGTGTTTTTTAGTCTAATCCGCATATATATCACCATTGCCCTTGATTTTCTTGACTGTATATCTCTTAAATGTCAACATATACACGTGTGATTTAGTTTACGAAGATTTTTCAATGCCGGGAACCTCGATCAGATAGTAAAAAAGGCGTAAGGTTCACAATGGTGTAAAATTAAAATGGGATATACCGGGCTAGGATTCGAGTTACAGGAACAAGGGACAAACCAACCACCCAAGAATGGAATCGTCGAGCGAAAACACTTGACAACCTCCTAGAAACAGCTTTTCTTGCCACCAGACCTTTCTCCATCAATTAGGAATCTTATGCCGTCACTAAACACATTCCTTAAATTGTAGCCATTTTTTGAGTGTTTTTTTAGTCTAATCCGCATATATATCACCATTGCCCTTGATTTTCTTGACTGTATATCTCTTAAATGTCAACATATACACGTGTGATTTAGTTTACGAAGATTTTTCAATGCCGAGAACCTCGATCAGAGAGTAAAAAAGGCGTAAGGTTCACAATGGTGTAAAATTAAAATGGGATATACCGGGCTAGGATTCGAGTTACAGGAACAAGGGACAAACCAACCACCCAAGAATGGAATCGTCAAGCGAAAACACTTGACAACCTCCTAGAAACAGCTTTTCTTGCCACCAGACCTTTCTCCATCAATTAGGAATCTGATGCCGTCACTAAACACATTCCTTAAATTGTAGCCATTTTTTGAGTGTTTTTTTAGTCTAATCCGCATATATATCACCATTGCCCTTGATTTTCTTGACTGTATATCTCTTAAATGTCAACATATACACGTGTGATTTAGTTTACGAAGATTTTTCAATGCCGGGAACCTCGATCAGATAGTAAAAAAGGCGTAAGGTTCACAATGGTGTAAGATTAAAATGGGATATACCGGGCTAGGATTCGAGTTACAGGAACAAGGGACAAACCAACCACCCAAGAATGGAATCGTCGAGCGAAAACACTTGACAACCTCATAGAAGCAGCTTTTCTTGCCACCAGACCTTTCTCCATCAATTAGGAATCTGATGCCGTCACTAAACACATTCCTTAAATTGTAGCCATTTGTCGAGTGTTTTTTTGGTGTCTAATCCGCATATATATCACCATTGCCCTTGATTTTTCTTGACTGTATATCTCTTAAATATCAACATATACGCGTGTGATTTAGTTTACGAAGATTTATCAATGCTGAGAACCTCGATCAGAGAGTAAAAAAGGCGTAAGGTTCACAATGGTGTAAAATTAAAATGGGATATACCGGGCTAGGATTCGAGTTACAGGAACAAGGGCCAAACCAACCACCCAAGAATGGAATCGTCGAGCGAAAACACTTGACAACCACCTAGAAGCAGCTTTTCTTACCACCAGACCTTTCTCCATTAATTTGGAATCTGATGCCGTCCCTAAACACATTCCTTTAATTGTAGCCATTTGTTGAGTGTTTTTTTTTTGGAGTCGAATCCGCATATATATCACCATAGCCCTTGATTTTCTTAACTGTATATCTCTTAAATGTCAACATATACACGTGTGATTTAGTTTACGAAGATTTTTCAATGCCGAGAACCTCGATCAGAGAGTAAAAAAGGCATAAGGTTCACAATGGTGTAAAATTAAAATTGGATATACCGGGCTAGGATTCGAGTTACAGGAACAAGGGACAAACCAACCACCCAAGAATGGAATCGTCGAGCGAAAACACTTGACAACCTCCTAGAAACAGCTTTTCTTGCCACCAGACCTTTCTCCATCAATTAGGAATCTGATGTCGTCACTAAACACATTTCGTAAATTGTAGCCATTTGTTGAGTGTTTTTTTGGTGTCTAATCCGCATATATATCACCATAGCCCTTGATTTTCTTGACTGTATATCTCTTAAATGTCAACATATACACGTGTGATTTAGTTTACGAAGATTTATCAATGCTGAGAACCTCGATCAGAGAGTAAAAAAGGCGTAAGGTTCACAATGGTGTAAAATTAAAATGGGATATACCGGGCTAGGATTCGAGTTACAGGAACAAGGGCCAAACCAACCACCCAAGAATGGAAACGTCGAGCAAAAACACTTGACAACCTCCTAGAAGCAGCTTTTCTTACCACCAGACCTTTCTCCATCAATTTGGAATCTGATGCCGTCCCTAAACACATTCCTTTAATTGTAGCCATTTGTTGAGTGTTTTTTTTTGGAGTATAATCCGCATATATATCACCATAGCCCTTGATTTTCTTGACTGTATATCGCTTAAATGTCAACATATACACGTGTGATTTAGTTTACGAAGAGTTTTCAATGCCGAGAACCTCGATCAGAGAGTAAAAAAGGCGTAAGGTTCAAAATGGTGTAAAATTAAAATGGGATATACCGGGCTAGGATTCGAGTTACAGGAACAAGGGACAAACCAACCACCCAAGAATGGAATCGTCGAGCGAAAACACTTGACAACCTCCTAGAAGCAGCTTTTCTTGCCACCAGACCTTTCTCCATCAATTAGGAATCTGATGCCGTCACTAAACACATTCCTTAAATTGTAGCCATTTGTTGAGTGTTTTTTTGGTGTCTAATCCGCATATATATCACCATAGCCCTTGATTTTCTTGACTGTATATCTCTTAAATGTCAACATATACACGTGTGATTTAGTTTACGAAGATTTTTCAATGCCGAGAACCACGATCAGAGAGTAAAAAAGGCGTAAGGTTCACAATGGTGTAAAATTAAAATGGGATATACCGGGCTAGGATTTGAGTTACAGGAACAAGGGCCAAACCAACCACCCAAGAATGGAATCCTCCAGCGAAAACACTTGCAACCTCCTAGAAGCAGCTTTTCTTGCCACCAGATCTTTCTCCATCAGTTAGGAATCTGATGCCGTCACTAAACACATTCCTTAAATTGAAGCCATTTGTCGAGTGTTTTTTTTTTGGTGTCTAATCCGCATATATATCACCATTGCCCTTGATTTTTCTTGACTGTATATCTCTTAAATATCAACATATACACGTGTGATTTAGTTTACGAAGATTTTTCAATGCCGAGAACCTCGATCAGAGAGTAAAAAAGGCGTAAGGTTCACAATGGTGTAAAACTAAAATGGGATATACCGGGTTAGGATTCGAGTTACAGGAACAAGGACCAAACCTACCACCCAAAAATGGAATCGTCGAGCGAAAACACTTGACAACCTCATAGAAGCAGCTTTTCTTGCCACCAGACCTTTCTCCATCAATTAGGAATCTGATGCCGTCACTAAACACATTCCTTAAATTGTAGCCATTTGTTGAGTGTTTTTTTTTTGTGTCTAATCCGCATATATCACCATTGCCCTTGATTTTTCTTGACTGTATATATTTTAAATATCAACATATACACGTCTGATTTAGTTTATGAAGATTTTTCAATGCCGAGAACCTCGATCAGAGAGTAAAAAAGGTGTAAGGTTCACAATGGTGTAAAATTAAAATGGGATATACCGGGCTAGGATTCGAGTTACAGGAACAAGGGCCAAACCAACCACCCAAGAATGGAATCGTCGAGCGAAAACACTTGACAACCTCCTAGAAGCATCTTTTCTTGCCACTAGACCTTTCTCCATCAATTAGGAATCTGATGCCGTCACTAAACACATTCCTTAAATTGTAGGCATTTGTTGAGTGTTTTTTTTGGTGTCTAATCCGCATATATATCACCATTGCCCTGGATTTTCTTGACTGTATATCTCTTAAATGTCAACATATACACGTGTGATTTAGTTTACGTAGATTTTTCAATGCCGAGAACCTCGATCAGAGAGTAAAAAAGGCGTAAGGCTCACAATGGTGTAAGATTAAAATGGGATATACCGGGCTAGGATTCGAGTTACAGGAACAAGGGACAAACCAACCACCCAAGAATGGAATCGTCGAGCGAAAACACTTGACAACCTCCTAGAAGCAGCTTTTCTTGCCACCAAACCTTTCTCCATCAATTAGGAATCTGATGCCGTCACTAAACACATTCCTTAAATTGTTGCCATTTGTTGAGTGTTTTTTTTGGTGTCTAATCCGTATATATATCACCATAGCCCATGATTTTCTTGACTGTATATCTCTTAAATATCAACATATACACGTGTGATTTAGTTTACGAAGATTTTTCAATGCCAAGAACCTCGATCAGAGAGTAAAAAAAGGCGTAAGGTTCACAATGGTGTAAGATTAAAATGGGATATACCGGGCTAGGATTCGAGTTACAGGAACAAGAAAAAAACCAACCACCCAAGAATGGAATCGTCGAGCTAAAACACTTGACAACCTCCTAGAAGCAGCTTTTCTTGCCACCAGACCTTTCTCCATCAATTAGGAATCTGATGCCGTCACTGAACACATTCCTTAAATTGTAGCCATTTGTTGAGTGTTTTTTTTTGGTTTCTAGTCCTCATATATATCACCATAGCCCTTGATTTTCTTGACTGTATATCTCCTAAATGTCAACATATACACGTGTGATTTAGTTTACGAAAATTTTTCAACGCCGAGAACCGCGATCAGAGAGTAAAAAGGCGTAAGGTTCACAATGGTGTAAAACTAAAATGGGATATACCGTGCTAGGATTCGAGTTACAAGAACAAGGGCCAAACCTACCACCCAAGAATGGAATCGTCGAGCGAAAACACTTGACAACCTTCTAGAAGCAGCTTTTCTTGCCACCAGACCTTTCTCCATCAATTAGGAATCTGATGCCGTCACTAAACACATTCCTTAAATTGTAGCCATTTTTTGAGTGTTTTTTTTAGTCTTATCCGCATATATATCACCATTGCCCTTGATTTTCTTGACTGTATATCTCTTAAATGTCAACATATACACGTGTGATTTAGTTTACGAAGATTTTTCAATGCCAGGAACCTCGATGAGATAGTAAAAAAGGCGTAAGGTTCACAATGGTGTAAGATTAAAATGGGATATACAGGGCTAGGATTCGAGTTACAGGAACAAGGGACAAACCTACCACCCAAGAATGGAATCGTCGAGCGAAAACACTTGACAACCTCATAGAAGCAGCTTTTCTTGCCACCAGACCTTTCTCCATCAATTAGGAATCTGATGCCGTCACTAAACACATTCCTTAAATTGTAGCCATTTGTCGAGTGTTTTTTTGGTGTCTAATCCGCATATATATCACCATTGCCCATGATTTTTCTTGACTGTATATCTCTTAAATATCAACATATACGCGTGTGATTTAGTTTACGAAGATTTTTCAATGCTGAGAACGTCGATCAGAGAGTAAAAAAGGCGTAAGGTTCACAATGGTGTAAAATTAAAATGGGATATACCGGACTAGGATTCGAGTTACAGGAACAAGGGCCAAACCAACCACCCAAGAATGGAATCGTCGAGCGAAAACACTTGACAACCTCCTAGAAGCAGCTTTTCTTACCACCAGACCTTTCTCCATCAATTTGGAATCTGATGCCGTCCCTAAACACATTCCTTTAATTGTAGCCATTTGTTGAGTGTTTTTTTTTTTGGAGTCTAATCCGCATATATATCACCATAGCCCTTGATTTTCTTGACTATATATCTCTTAAATGTCAACATATACACGTGTGATTTAGTTTACGAAGATTTTTCAATGCCGTTAACCTCGATCAGAGAGTAAAAAAGGCGTAAGGTTCACAATGGTGTAAGATTAAAATGGGATATACCGGGCTAGGATTTGAGTTACAGGAACAAGGGCCAAACCAACCACCCAAGAATGGAATCGTCAAGCGAAAACACTTGACAACCTCCTAGAAGCAGCTTTTCTTACCACCAGACCTTTCTCCATCAATTTGGAATCTGATGCCGTCCTTAAACACATTCCTTAAATTGTAGCCATTTTTTGAGTGTTTTATTTTTAGTCTAATCCGCATATATATCACCATTGCCCTTGATTTTCTTGACTGTATATCTCTTAAATGTCAACATATACACGTGTGATTTAGTTTACGAAGATTTTTCAATGCCGGGAACCTCGATCAGATAGTAAAAAAGGCGTAAGGTTCACAATGGTGTAAGATTAAAATGGGATATACCGGGCTAGGATTCGAGTTACAGGAACAAGGGACAAACCAACCACCCAAGAATGGAATCGTCGAGCGAAAACACTTGACAACCTCATAGAAGCAGCTTTTCTTGCCACCAGACCTTTCTCCATCAATTAGGAATCTGATGCCGTCACTAAACACATTCCTTAAATTGTAGCCATTTGTCGAGTGTTTTTTTGGTGTCTAATCCGCATATATATCACCATTGCCCTTGATTTTTCTTGACTGTATATCTCTTAAATATCAACATATACGCGTGTGATTTAGTTTACGAAGATTTTTCAATGCTGAGAACCTCGATCAGAGAGTAATAAAGGCGTAAGGTTCACAATGGTGTAAAATTAAAATGGGATATTCCGGGCTAGGATTCGAGTTACAGGAACAAGGGCCAAACCAACCACCCAAGAATGGAATCGTCGAGCGAAAACACTTGACAACCTCCTAGAAGCAGCTTTTCTTACCACCAGACCTTTCTCCATCAATTTGGAATCTGATGCCGTCCCTAAACACATTCCTTTAATTTTAGCCATTTGTTGAGTGTTTTTTTTTTTGGAGTCTAATCCGCATATATATCACCATAGCCCTTCATTTTCTTGACTGTATATCTCTTAAATGTCAACATATACACGTGTGATTTAGTTTACGAAGATTTTTCAATGCCGAGAACCTCGATCAGAGAGTAAAAAAGGCGTAAGGTTCACAATGGTGTAAGATTAAAATGGGATATACCGGGCTAGGATTCGAGTTACAGGAACAAGAGATAAACCAACCACCCAAGAATGGAATCGTCCAGCGAAAACACTTGACAACCTCCTAGAAGCAGCTTTTCTTGCCACCAGACCTTTCTCCATCAATTAGGAATCTGATGCCGTCACTAAACACATTCCTTAAAATGTAGCCATTTTTTGAGTGTTTTTTTTAGTCTAATCCGCATATATATCACCATTGCCCTTGATTTTCTTGACTGTATATCTCTTAAATGTCAACATATACACGTGTGATTTAGTTTACGAAGATTTTTCAATGCCGGGAACCTCGATGAGATAGTAAATGTGACAACTCGAGTTTCCGACTTTCACTTTCGCATTAAATGCACGTTGACTTTGACTGTTTAGTTGTTTGACTTGCCTGATTTCGTAACTGTACACTTAGTGATATGATAAAATGTAGTGTGTTTGCATGGTTATGTGTAATATGATAGCTTGTATGCTGTTTGTAACTTAAACTGTTAAACTATCAGAGAACTCGACGAAACATAAGTGAGATTCGCCAAGACCAATCTCGACGAAACAGGTCAGTTTCGTCAACAAGCTTCTCGACGAAACAGGCTGTTTCGCCGAGCCCAGTTTCGCCAAAAGCCCAGTTCGGGCCCAGCTTGTTATTTCGGGTTTTAAAACATGTAACAGCCTTAGTTTCACCCATTTATCATAACAGCCGAAACCCTAGAGCCCTCCTCTCCTTTGTGACGGCAGTAGGAGCTTCTCAGAAATATCCCTAGCGATCGATTGTGTTTTCTCATATCTCGGTTAGTATGCGTTCGTTAATCGGTTCATGTTTCTGTGATATCTCGATCCATGCTTGTGCTTATAGTTGATGTATGTTACTGCTGTGATTATAAGAATATGTTGATGTTATAGATTGTGGTATGTATGGTGTAGTTGGATATAAATCATTTTATACGAAACCTAATACAATCGAATGTTCGGTTCTGGATATTGTTATTATTATGTTCTGATTCTGAATATAAGTTAGCATCTTGATAGGGTTCAATGATATGATTGTTGGATGTTAATTTAATACGTTATACACAAAAAAACTAGGGTTTATGCTAGACAATGATTCTTGGATGATTGAGTTATGATGATTCGTTCTGCACATTGACCTTCATATGATTTCTGTTATTGATGACGGCTGTTAGAATGATTAGGGTTTATGTGTTATTCGCATCTGCTGTAACTGATGTCTGTGAAACTGAACTGTCCGACGAAACAGGACTCTCGGCGAAACAGAATGTGTTTCGCCATGAACCATCGACGAATTAGAATCCTGTTTCGCCAAACAAGGCCACGACGAAACTGAATGTGTTTCGCCAACTATTGTGTTTCGCCAACTATTGTGTTTCGCCAACTATTGTGTTTCGCCAACTGTTATGTTTCGCCATTATGTGTGTTTCGCCGAACAGTTAATCTGCACAGTAACTTGGGTTAATTCTGTTAAGTGTTAACTGGAATATTTAACTGCTGTTAAGTATAACCATCTTGTATATGATTGTGATTACGTGCTACATGTTTATACATGCACAACTTGAACACAAACTGATTTCACATACGTGCATACTTTAGGACGTGATTGATTACTTGCGAGCATACACTTAGCATACCGAGCAAAACAAGGTGAGTTCACACTCTTACCAAGGCATGGGATTCCCGGGGTAGGGAATGGGACTGGATGATTATCTGTACTTACGTTATTATTGGGAATTATGGATTTCTGGCCTCGGTTGGGAAAGGTCACATATAGATACTGCTAGACTAGTGATACATGGGGAAGCCCCCACTACTCTTCGCAAACATGCCTGTAAGGGCCGCGATACTGAAACTGTTCTTCGCAAACATGCCTGGAATGGCCGCGATACTTATACTACTCTTCGCAAACATGCCTGTAAGGGCCGCGATACTGAAACTGTTCTTCGCAAACATGCCTGGAATGGCCGCGATACTTATACTAATCTTCGCACACATGCCTGGAGGGCCGCGATACAAATAAAACTAGTCTACAATACATGGGAAACCCCCACTAATCTTCGCAAACATGCCTGGAGGGCCGCGATGTAATTGATGACGATACATGGGTTACTAAACAAACAAACGATTTATGAAACGAACATTATTACTAAACAACCCACTGTGAACTCGCTCAACTAGTTGTTGACTCTCTGTTACATGCCTTGCAGGTCGTTAGGTATACTTGGAGCTTGCACTGGGAGGCGCGGTCGTTGTGGACAAGGATTGTGAATGCTTTGTTAAACGTTTATGACATTACATACTTATACTCATGTTGGGTTACTTTTATGCTTCCGCTAAACGTTGATATTATACTTATGTTTTGAAACACCTTTCATATTGGCTTGGTTGAATTACATCTACTTTTACTTATTACTTAAATGTTCAATATGATTGGTGGCTTGATCCTGGTCAGTCACGCCTCCAAGCGGTGATGCTCCGCGTGTGGATTTTGGGGGTGTGACAGATTGGTATCAGAGCCATTGGTTATAGAGAACTCGGTTTTAATAAGGGGAAAACGATTTTTATTAAAACCAGACTATAACCAGTACAGTGCTCAACGATCCACAACGACGCTTCGCTCCACGTGCAAGGCTCAACACCATAGGTATTACTATTCATGTTACTTTACCTACATGCTAGAACTATATAGAACTTTGCTCGTGGTATGCTTAGATTACATTGCCTACTATTCGTTACTGCTTGAAAACGCTTATGTGCTCACTCTCTTCGCACTATTCGCGAACCTCTCACCCACATGTTCTTCTTGATGTCAAGATCATGAGTGGACGCGTTAACCTAACTCAAGCCCAGTTGGCGGCTTCGATCACTGAACAAGTTACTGCAGCACTCGCAGCTGCCCAGGCAGGAGGTGTAACCTGCCATCACCACTTACTCTAGGATCTTTAGATCCTACTCTCGTAACTCAACACTTGTACTTAATTTTGACTACTCTTATGCACACGACAAGTCAACACGCTCAGCCACCTGTATACACATACAAGACTTTTATGGACTGTCGTCCTACTACTTTCAGCGACACTGAAGGAGCTGTTGGACTCCTCCATTAGTTCGAGGAACTCGAATCGGTCATCGAGTGTGAGAATGACCCGAGGCGTAAGGTGAAATATGCCACTGATATTCTCGAAGGCACTGCGCAAACTTGGTGGAACGCGCAAGTTACGATGTTGGAGCTGGCGGCTGCTAATGCCACCCCATGGAATGATTTTAAGGAACTGATCAAACGTGAATACAGTAGTTATGATGCCATCCACAAGTTGGAAGTGGAGTCCTATAATATGAAGATGACGGGGTCAGAGATAGAAGCGTACACGATAACGATCCAACAAACTAGCAATTTTGTGTCCAACTATGGTGGATCCTCCCATTAAGAGCTTTGAGCTGTACCTCAAAGGCTTAGTACCAGGAATTCAAAACCATGTGAAGACGGCTAAACTTGCTACTATTCAAGATGTTACACATCTTGCTCATCGTCTCACAGACCAGGCAGTGGGACAGAACAAGCTGCCTCAACGTATCAGCGATACTACTACCACTACTACTTCAACTACTTCTGCTACCCTCAGTGACAACGAATGAAAGTGGGATGGAACCTCTAGCAAGGGTTCGACTACGATTCCGTCCCAGGCACAGTAGCAAAAGATCAATGACAACCAAAGTCCTGGACAGCAACCTTTTAGTAGTCAAGGGCAGGGTGAATATAGGGGAAACCACCCCAAGTGCAAACAATGTAACTTGCACCACAACGGGCAATACAACCGAAATCATTATCAATGATGCGACAAGCTTGGTCATGGAGCCAAAGACGGTAGAAACTCACGTCCTGCAAGCCAGAACCAACAAACAACAGCCACAAGATCTACAGAATCAACAGCGACAGCAGGGTAATAAGGGATGTTATCAGGGTGGTGCTGAAGGTCTCTTCAAGAGACACTGCCCACGGTTGAACCGGAACCAGAATCAGAACCACAACCAAGGAAACGGGAACTAGCGAAGACAACAACGGGGATAATAACGACGGCAATGGCGCCAGGGGTCGAGTGTTCGTGATTGGTCAGGGTGATACTAGGAATGACCCCAGCGTTGCGATAGTTTCGACATCGTCATTGGTATGGATTGGTTATCCCAACAACAAGCAGAGATCCTATGCAAGGAAAAGATCATTCGTATTCCTCGTTCTGGCAAAGAACCTCTCGAAGTTCAAGGCGACAAGAGTGGTGTCGTGAGTGGCATCACTTCCTTCTTGAAGGCTCAGAAGTGTTTGCGTAAGGGCCACACAGCTGTTTTAGCTCTCGTCACTGATACATCGAAGAAAGAGAAAAACATAGAGGATATTCCGGTAGTACGCGACTTTCCTCAAGTATTTCCTGAAGAGTTACCAGGGTTACCGCCTCATCGCCAGGTCGAATTTCAGATCGAGCTCGCTCCAGGAGCAGCACCCATAGCTCGAGCACCTTATCGCTTAGCTCCAACTGAACTGGAAGAACTGTCTAAGCAATTGCAAGAACTCTTGGAAAAGGGTTTCATACGTCCTAGCTCTTCGCCTTGGGGAGCTCCAGTATTATTCGTGAAAAAGAAAGACGGTACATTCAGAATGTGTATAGATTACCGCGAACTAAACAAGGTGACCGTGAAGAATCGTTATCCACTTCCACGCATCGACGACTTATTCGACCAGTTGCAAGGGTCGAGCTATTACTCGAAGATTGACCTGAGGTCAGGTTATCATCAACTGAGAGTCCGGGATGAGGACGTCTCCAAAACAGCATTCAGAACTCGCTACGGTCATTACGAGTTTTTGGTCATGCCATTCGGGCTAACGAACGCGCCTGCGGTTTTTATGGATCTTATGAACAGGGTGTGCAAACCCTATCTCGACAAGTTTGTTATTGTTTTCTTTGACGACATCCTGATTTATTCGAAGAATCGGGAGGAACACGAGCAACACTTACGACTTATTTTGGAACTACTTCGAACGGAACAGCTATACGCTAAGTTTTCCAAATGCGACTTCTGGCTTCGTGAAGTCCACTTCTTAGGCCACGTGGTAAACAAGGATGGGATTCATGTTGATCCATCCAAGGTAGAATCGATCAAGAACTGGCCTGCACCTAGCACACCAACTGAAATACGCCAATTCTTGGGTTTGGCGGGTTATTACAGACGGTTCATCAAAGACTTCTCAAAGATCGCACAGCCGCTTACACTACTGACACAGAAAGGTGTTGTTTACCGTTGGCGTAATGCACAGGAAACAGCGTTTCAGCACTTAAAGGATAGACTTTGTAGCGCACCTATCCTCTCATTGCCTGAAGGCACGGACGATTTCGTAGTCTACTGCGACGCATCTATCCAAGGTCTTGGATGTGTATTGATGCAGAGGGATAAAGTTATTGCTTATGCTTCGCGCCAACTTAAAATTCACGAACGGAATTACACGACACACGACCTAGAGCTGGGAGCGGTTGTTTTTGCACTTAAGATATGGCGACACTATTTGTATGGTACCAAGTGCGCAATCTACACTGATCACAGAAGCCTCGAACATATCTTCAAACAGAAAGAACTGAATATGCGGCAGTGACGAGGGGTTAAACTGTTAAATGACTACGAATGCTCAATCAGGTACCACCCAGGCAAAGCCAATGTTGTGGCTGACGCCCTCAGTCGAAAGGACACCGCGCCTAAGCGCGTGCGAGCTTTACAACTCACTATACAGTCTAGTCTTCCTTCTTAGATACGAGATGCTCAGTTAGAAGCATTGAAACCAGAAAATGTCAGGGCTGAAGCCCTACGCGGCTTAAGGCAACGCTTAGAACAGAAGGAAGATGGTGCTTATTACGTAACAGGACGCACTTGGGTCCCACTTTATGGCAACCTACGCGAGCTTGTAATGGATGAAGCTAATAAGTCTCGCTACTCGGTACATCCAGGTTCAGATAAAATGTACCACGATATCAAAAAAAAAAAAAAACTACATATTGGTGGCCTAGCATGAAGGCCCACATAGCTACTTACGTCAGCAAGTGCTTGACTTGTGCGAGAGTCAAGGCAGAATATCAGAAACCGTCAGGACCACTCCAACAACTTGAGATATCACAATGGAAATGGGAGCAAATTTCCATGGACTTTGTTACTGGCCTACCTAGATCTCAGCGCGGAAATGATACTATTTGGGTGATCGTGGATCGACTCACAAAGTCTGCTCACTTCTTGGCAATCAAAGAAACAGACAAGTTCTCTACCTTGGCAGACATTTACTTAAAGGAAGTTGTCTCGAGGCACGGGGTGCCCACATCTATTATCTCTGATCGTGATGCACGTTTTACTTCAGAACTGTGGCAAGCAATGCACAAATCTTTTGGCTCTCGATTAGACATGAGCACAGCTTATCATCCTCAGACAGATGGGCAGTCTGAGCGCACTATTCAAACTCTAGAAGACATGCTTCGGGCGTGCGTAATTGACTTTGGCAATGGTTGGGAGAAACATCTGCCACTCGTGGAATTTTCATACAATAACAGCTACCACACCAGCATTAAAGCTGCTCCTTTTGAGGCATTGTACGGGCGTAAATGCCGATCACCTCTTTGTTGGGCAGAGGTGGGTGACAGTCAGATCACAGGTCCGGAAATGGTAGTTGATACTACTGAAAAGATTGCTCAAATACGAAAACGCATGGCGGCAGCACGTGACCGTCAGAAAGTATACGCCGATAAAGACAGAAAACCACTCGAGTTCCAAGTTGGGGATCGAGTGCTACTCAAAGTTTCACCCTGGAAGGGTGTGGTTCGTTTTGGCAAGCGAGGTAAACTTAACCCCCGATACGTCGGACCTTTCGAAGTTACAGAGAAAATAGGTAAAGTGGCCTACAGATTGAACTTACCAGCTGAACTCAGTGCAGCTCACAACGTCTTTCACGTGTCGAATCTGAAGAAGTGTCTGTCAGATGAGACCCACATAGTTCCTTTTAAGGAACTCACTATCGATGAGCGGTTGCATTTCGTCGAGGAACCAGTTGAAATCACGGACCGGGATGTTAAGGTCCTCAAGAACACTAGAATACCTCTTGTTCGAGTTCGTTGGAACTCCCGTCGTGGCCCAGTGTATACCTGGGAGCGTGAAGATCAAATGAAACTCAAATATCCCCAGTTGTTCGAAAACAATGCAACTACTACTACTGGAATTTCGAGACGAAATTCCAAATCAACGGGGGGATAATGTGACACCCCAGGAAAAACCAGTAATCTTCGCAAACCTGCTCGGGGAGCCGCGATACGATACAGGTAAACAACGTCACACCACTAGCTTCCTCAGTAACTACATGCTAAATTTCGGGACGAAATTTCTTTCAAGTTGGGGATAATGTGACAACTCGAGTTTCCGACTTTCACTTTCGCATTAAATGCACGTTGACTTTGACTGTTTAGTTGTTTGACTTGCCTGATTTCGTAACTGTACACTTAGTGATATGATAAAATGTAGTGTGTTTGCATGGTTATGTGTAATATGATAGCTTGTATGCTGTTTGTAACTTAAACTGTTAAACTATCAGAGAACTCGACGAAACATAAGTGAGATTCGCCAAGACCAATCTCGACGAAACAGGTCAGTTTCGTCAACAAGCTTCTCGACGAAACAGGCTGTTTCGCCGAGCCCAGTTTCGCCAAAAGCCCAGTTCGGGCCCAGCTTGTTATTTCGGGTTTTAAAACATGTAACAGCCTTAGTTTCACCCATTTATCATAACAGCCGAAACCCTAGAGCCCTCCTCTCCTTTGTGACGGCAGTAGGAGCTTCTCGGAAATATCCCTAGCGATCGATTGTGTTTTCTCATATCTCGGTTAGTATGTGTTCGTTAATCGGTTCATGTTTCTGTGATATCTCGATCCATGCTTGTGCTTATAGTTGATGTATGTTACTGCTGTGATTATAAGAATATGTTGATGTTATAGATTGTGGTATGTATGGTGTAGTTGGATATAAATCATTTTATACGAAACCTAATACAATCGAATGTTCGGTTCTGGATATTGTTATTATTATGTTCTGATTCTGAATATAAGTTAGCATCTTGATAGGGTTCAATGATATGATTGTTGGATGTTAATTTAATACGTTATACACAAAAAAACTAGGGTTTATGCTAGACAATGATTCTTGGATGATTGAGTTATGATGATTCGTTCTGCACATTGACCTTCATATGATTTCTGTTATTGATGACGGCTGTTAGAATGATTAGGGTTTATGTGTTATTCGCATCTGCTGTAACTGATGTCTGTGAAACTGAACTGTCCGACGAAACAGGACTCTCGGCGAAACAGAATGTGTTTCGCCATGAACCATCGACGAATTAGAATCCTGTTTCGCCAAACAAGGCCACGACGAAACTGAATGTGTTTCGCCAACTATTGTGTTTCGCCAACTATTGTGTTTCGCCAACTATTGTGTTTCGCCAACTGTTATGTTTCGCCATTATGTGTGTTTCGCCGAACAGTTAATCTGCACAGTAACTTGGGTTAATTCTGTTAAGTGTTAACTGGAATATTTAACTGCTGTTAAGTATAACCATCTTGTATATGATTGTGATTACGTGCTACATGTTTATACATGCACAACTTGAACACAAACTGATTTCACATACGTGCATACTTTAGGACGTGATTGATTACTTGCGAGCATACACTTAGCATACCGAGCAAAACAAGGTGAGTTCACACTCTTACCAAGGCATGGGATTCCCGGGGTAGGGAATGGGACTGGATGATTATCTGTACTTACGTTATTATTGGGAATTATGGATTTCTGGCCTCGGTTGGGAAAGGTCACATATAGATACTGCTAGACTAGTGATACATGGGGAAGCCCCCACTACTCTTCGCAAACATGCCTGTAAGGGCCGCGATACTGAAACTGTTCTTCGCAAACATGCCTGGAATGGCCGCGATACTTATACTACTCTTCGCAAACATGCCTGTAAGGGCCGCGATACTGAAACTGTTCTTCGCAAACATGCCTGGAATGGCCGCGATACTTATACTAATCTTCGCACACATGCCTGGAGGGCCGCGATACAAATAAAACTAGTCTACAATACATGGGAAACCCCCACTAATCTTCGCAAACATGCCTGGAGGGCCGCGATGTAATTGATGACGATACATGGGTTACTAAACAAACAAACGATTTATGAAACGAACATTATTACTAAACAACCCACTGTGAACTCGCTCAACTAGTTGTTGACTCTCTGTTACATGCCTTGCAGGTCGTTAGGTATACTTGGAGCTTGCACTGGGAGGCGCGGTCGTTGTGGACAAGGATCGTGAATGCTTTGTTAAACGTTTATGACATTACATACTTATACTCATGTTGGGTTACTTTTATGCTTCCGCTAAACGTTGATATTATACTTATGTTTTGAAACCCCTTTCATATTGGCTTGGTTGAATTACATCTACTTTTACTTATTACTTAAATGTTCAATATGATTGGTGGCTTGATCCTGGTCAGTCACGCCTCCAAGCGGTGATGCTCCGCGTGTGGATTTTGGGGGTGTGACAGTAAAAAAGGCGTAAGGTTCACAATGGTGTAAGATTAAAATGGGATATACAGGGCTAGGATTCGAGTTACAGGAACAAGGGACAAACCAACCACCCAAGAATGGAATCGTCGAGCGAAAACACTTGACAACCTCATAGAAGCAGCTTTTCTTGCCACCAGACCTTTCTCCATCAATTAGGAATCTAATGCCGTCACTAAACACATTCCTTAAATTGTAGCCATTTGTCGAGTGTTTTTTTGGTGTCTAATCCGCATATATATCACCATTGCCCTTGATTTTTCTTGACTGTATATCTCTTAAATATCAACATATACGCGTGTGATTTAGTTTACGAAGATTTTTCAATGCTGAGAACCTCGATCAGAGAGTAAAAAAGGCGTAAGGTTCACAATGGTGTAAAATTAAAATGGGATATACCGGACTAGGATTCGAGTTACAGGAACAAGGGCCAAACCAACCACCCAAGAATGGAATCGTCGAGCGAAAACACTTGACAACCTCCTAGAAGCAGCTTTTCTTACCACCAGACCTTTCTCCATCAATTTGGAATCTGATGCCGTCCCTAAACACATTCCTTTAATTGTAGCCATTTGTTGAGTGTTTTTTTTTTTTTGGAGTCTAATCCGCATATATATCACCATAGCCCTTGATTTTCTTGACTATATATCTCTTAAATGTCAACATATACACGTGTGATTTAGTTTACGAAGATTTTTCAATGCCGTTAACCTCGATCAGAGAGTAAAAAAGGCGTAAGGTTCACAATGGTGTAAGATTAAAATGGGATATACCGGGCTAGGATTCGAGTTACAGGAACAAGGGCCAAACCAACCACCCAAGAATGGAATCGACCAGCGAAAACACTTGACAACCTCCTAGAAGCAGCTTTTCTTACCACCAGACCTTTCTCCATCAATTTGGAATCTGATGTCGTCCTTAAACACATTCCTTAAATTGTAGCCATTTTTTGAGTGTTTTATTTTTAGTCTAATCCGCATGTATATCACCATTGCCCTTGATTTTCTTGACTGTATATCTCTTAAATGTCAACATATACACGTGTGATTTAGTTTACGAAGATTTTTCAATGCCGGGAACCTCGATCAGATAGTAAAAAAGGCGAAAGGTTCACAATGGTGTAAGATTAAAATGGGATATACCGGGCTAGGATTCGAGTTACAGGAACAAGGGACAAACCAACCACCCTAGAATGGAATCGTCGAGCGAAAACACTTGACAACCTCATAGAAGCAGTTTTTCTTGCCACCAGACCTTTCTCCATCAATTAGGAATCTGATGCCGTCACTAAACACATTCCTTAAATTGTAGCCATTTGTCGAGTGTTTTTTTGGTGTCTAATCCGCATATATATCACCATTGCCCTTGATTTTTCTTGACTGTATATCTCTTAAATATCAACATATACGCGTGTGATTTAGTTTACGAAGATTTTTCAATGCTGAGAACCTCGATCAGAGAGTAAAAAAGGCGTAAGGTTCACAATGGTGTAAAATTAAAATGGGATATTCCGGGCTAGGATTCGAGTTACAGGAACAAGGGCCAAACCAACCACCCAAGAATGGAATCGTCGAGCGAAAACACTTGACAACCTCCTAGAAGCAGCTTTTCTTACCACCAGACCTTTCTCCATCAATTTGGAATCTGATGCCGTCCCTAAACACATTCCTTTAATTTTAGCCATTTGTTGAGTGTTTTTTTTTTTGGAGTCTAATCCGCATATATATCACCATAGCCCTTGATTTTCTTGACTGTATATCTCTTAAATGTCAACATATACACGTGTGATTTAGTTTACGAAGATTTTTCAATGCCGAGAACCTCGATCAGAGAGTAAAAAAGGCGTAAGGTTCACAATGGTGTAAGATTAAAATGGGATATACCGGGCTAGGATTCGAGTTACAGGAACAAGAGATAAACCAACCACCCAAGAATGGAATCGTCCAGCGAAAACACTTGACAACCTCCTAGAAGCAGCTTTTCTTGCCACCAGACCTTTCTCCATCAATTAGGAATCTGATGCCGTCACTAAACACATTCCTTAAATTGTTGCCATTTGTTGAGTGTTTTTTTTTTGGTGTCTAATCCGCATATATATCACTATAGCCCTTGATTTTCTTGACTGTATATCTCTTATATGTCAACATATACACGTGTGATTTAGTTTACGAAGTTTTTTCAATGCCGAGAACCTCGATCAGAGAGTAAAAAAGTGTTGGTGCATCCGTCTGTCGTCTACGTCTTAAATCGAGTCTCAGTCTCGTTACGGATCTGAACGAGGATGATGTCACCATCTTGGATGATGACATCATAATGATGGTGTCATCATTACATCATCTCACAAAAGACAAAGGAGTTTAGAATGTAGAAGTTTGAGTTCGGTCATGTGATAATATTCTGATTTCATTTATGTGTCATAGAAATTAGGACCGCTCATAAGTCATGTCTGGATCGCTTATTTGTCAAGTTTCTGGATCGCTTATATGTCAAGTAGTCTGGACCGCTTTTGTGTCATGTCATATAAGCGTACCAGCCATGTCTATATATAGGTGATAAGAGCGATCCTCACACATAGTTCTAGGTGTTGTCTTCCGGTGAGCCACGAAGTGCTGCCGAAGTGTCGACAGGTTGTACATGTTATCCAGATCAATAATATCGACAGTTTTATGTGTATACGTGCTGAATTACATCGAAACACTTGTTTCCGCCTCTTGTTTTGATGAAAAACTCTTCTACACGACTCGTTTAGGTCGGAATTCGATCCTACAATTGGTATCAGAGCCAATGGAGAAGAGTTTTCTACAATTCAGCAGCGATTTCTGTTTCTACACCTTTCTTTTCCGAAAAACAAAACTTTTTACGGTCAAAATCGGCCAAATTTCACATATATTGTGCGTAAACATGTTTTAATCAATCCTTGAAAGTTTCAAAGCTTGAATCGACCTAAAACATCGAATTTTTGAGGTATCGCTTTTACGGACTCGTGTAAAGGTGACATCATCATCTGGTCCGCTCATTTGAACAATTTGAGGTCCGCTTTTAGTGTCATCAGCTGGTCCGCTTATCCGGACATCATCTGATCCGCTCATCTGGTCCGCTTATCCGGACATCATCTGATCCGCTCTTGTGGTCCGCTTATTTGAACAATCAAGTCCGCTCATTTGAACATACAGGGTTCACTTTTGTGACAAATAGAGTCTCGTTCTTGTGACACTCAGTCATCAAACAGGGTCATCACGTGTTTTGTTGTCAGTAATTGGAAAAGAAAATCACGAGTTAGTGTGTCAATTGATAACATGTGAATTCAGATTAAGTGGTCCAATAATATTGAATTAAGAACTATTATTGTCAGCCCAAGTTTTGGATAAAAACTGAAAAGTTGCGGCCCAATCATAAAAATTGATAAAAATCATATGTTTTGTCAGTTTAGTGTATATATCAGCTTTTGTCAGTGACTTGCATGTGTTTTTCGATAACATAAAAAAAACAACAGAAATTGTCTGCCACATATAAAGGTCCAATCAGATTGCTTTTATATTTGTCGATTAAAGTTGTTTGAGTTTGTTAGTATATGTAATCAGCGGCCCAATCACAGTGAAGTATAGCACATTTTAAATCTGTTCTATAAATAATGTTGGTTTAAATGGATTTGAGGCCCAATCTGTATTGATTTTGATAATTGGATTTGAGTTGTTGAAGGCCCAACTGTTACATGAGATCTTCTTTGTAAAAAAAAAAAAAAATAGTTTGTTTGCATGTTCATGTGATTGATCCTTAACTGCGGCCTAATTAACATTTTTGTTCTTCAAGTTGCACATTGTCAGCTTGTTTGAATCTACAGGTCGTGTGAGTTGTCAGGTCATTGGAAAAGGTCAAAGCAGTCCACACAGTGTGTCAATCTTCAGTCGGCACAGTCTGTCTATCTTCAGTTTGCACAATTTGGAGTTTAGTCAGTCCTCGAGTCTTCGACACGAGTCCACAAATCTTCAACACGAGTCTTCGATTGATTTCATCAACACATTTTTACGTGTTTAGTTCATTTAAACTGATAGTTTGTTTATTTGTCGACAGGAATTTTTACAAAGTGATAAAGCTCATTTGAAAAAAATGGACGAGGAATTCTACAACGCGTTCGCTACTCCTGTTACTCCAATTTCTCTTGCACAAAATATGATGTTGGAAAACGAAACGAGAACAATGCAAAAACCGCCCAAACTAATGAACATCGAAGAATATAAGGGTTGGGAAGGCCGTTTCGAGAATTGGGTACAAGCTAACTACTTGGATGCGTGGGAATGTGTTGAGACAAAATACATTCGACCAATGAATGATGATGAAGAAGTGGTTCCGATTAAAGATCTAAGCGCCGATGCTAGAAAGAAATACAAAGATGAGAAAATGATGCTGAGTCTTCTACAACAAGCTGTGAAAGAAGACATCTTGGTGTTATTACAACATAATGGAACTTCCTACTCGATTTGGAAAGCGTTAAGATCAAAGTTTGTTGGTAGTCAAGAAATGATAAAGAACAAGAAGTCACTTCTGAAGAAAGAGTTTGATTTGTTTCGTGGTTTGAAGAATGAAAGCACAAGGCAGATTATTGAAAGATATTGCAATCTGCTAGCAAACATGAAGAGATTGAGTATTGAGAAAGACAATGAAGAGTTGATCGAAAAGCTTGCTGATTCATTGCCACACGAGACTTGGGGCACATATCTCATGATGCTTAGAAACAAGAAAGGTTTTAGCAGTTTGACACTAAGCAAGTTCATTGAGAAGTTGGAAGCTCAAGAAATGGAGCAACGAAAGATTATTCGAATGAAAGATTTCGATGGTGAACAGGATATTGGGTTGTATTACAAAGCAGGAGTGAATGAGAAGTCTACAAATTTATCTCCAAAAATAGAAACTGCTTACAATGCCAAGAATTCTTCTGGAAGTTTATCATCAGGATCAAACAGCAAAACGAGTTTCTCATCATTTCCATCTTTTGATCCGAATGTTTCAACAACAAGAAATGGCAAAAAGCTTCAATGCAACATTGTGTTGAACATTGAAAATGATCAGGAATATTCTGAAGAGTTAGCAAAAAGCCATATGTCTTTATTGGGAACTGTTCTTGAATCTTATGGTAGTTTTGTTGCAGGTCGAATCGGGAATCCAATGCTGACAAAAGAAGATTACGACCAAATAGATGCTGAAGAGATGGAACTGATGGACATAAAATGGTGCTTAGCCAGTGTGTTAAGGAGAGCTGAGAAATTCAAGCAAATCACTGGAAGAGATGATCTTCGTGAGGCTGGTACTTCTACTTTAGGTTTTGACAAATCTAAAGTCACTTGTTTTCGTTGCAGGGAGAAAGGTCACTTCAAGAGGGAGTGCAAAAACCGCGAAGCAAGTGGAGCTCAAAATCCATTCAACAACAACAATGATTACTATCGAAAGGCGATCTACCATCAAGTTGCTCAACAACCATCTCAACAACATCAACATCAAGCACAAACTGCACATGGAATGCACATTATTGAAGACTCTGGAAAGAGAGCGTGTGCGGTGAATCAAGATTCTTTAAAGAGAGTTAATGGTAGTGCCTTGATAATAGATCAAGATGACGAAAAGTTACCTGAAGGATTTCGTTGGGAAAATTTCACATGGGATAATTATATTCCAGATCAAACTCAGGCTCATACAGCTTTTGTAGCTCGAGTTGAAGAAGATAGTGATGATGATCGTGAGTATTGGGCGAGAAAATTCAAAGCTGATATGAAACTGATTGCTGAAAGTGACAGTGAAGATGAAAAGGTTAAAAAGAAGAAGAAAAAGATCAAGACTCCAGTGAGCAGTGATGACGAAGAAATTCCAGTGATCAAAAGGAAAGTAAAGGTTGAAGTTGCAAAGTTCAAAGTTGATCAAGAAGTTGATGCAAAGAAGATTCCAGTGAAGTGTGAAAACTGTGAAGCTGTGAAGAAGCAGAACAGTACACTGATCTATAACTTGAATAGTTTGAAGGAATCTTATGATGTGTTGAACAAAGCAATGAACCAGTACAATCAAACAAGTGAAGAACAAGCAACTGCAATGAAAACACTTCAAGGAGCTTTTATGACAAAGCAAAAAGTGGTGAACAATTACATTGAGAAGTGTGCTGTGCTAGAACAAAAGTTGGAATTGCAAAGAATTGAAACTGAAAGAGTTAATCGTTTGTTGAAAAGTTACTCATGTACTTCTTATGTCATTGACAGGATTTATCCAACTGTTGAAGGCATGAAGGCATTTGAAGAGGATGAAGTAGCTGAAGAAAAGACTCCAGAAAAGAAGAACAACAAGAAGAATGACTCAAAGAAAAAGACTGACAAGAAGGATTCTGGTAAGAAACAAGATGTCAGTTACAACAAGTGTCCACCTCCGTTAGAAAATGGATATTTGCCCAGAAATCCAAATCAGGAAAGAGTCGAAAAAGCAACAAATTTACAATGGGAGTCGGAGTCGTCAGTCAATTTGCCAGAAAATATTGATGTGACGTTTACATCATCTGACACTGATCATGAGTCCGAGTTAATAAAGAAAGTCGTCGATCAGGTGTTGGATAAAGATGAAACTGAGGAGTCAAAGTTGGAGTCAAACTCAGAGTCAAAGTCAGTGTCAGAGTCAAAGGCTGGTTTTGAAAGTTCGAGTTCGACAGTCAACAATCAAAAATCTTCGGTTAAAAGAGTTTACAATAAAGAATTCCTGTTATCAAAATCTAATTTGAATGACGAAACGTTTAAAGTTGCATATACTTTGAATGATTCCGACAAATTATATTCTGATGAGGAATTTCCAATAAGAGGTGTCAAAACTGAATTGATCAAAAAGGTTTTCAAACTAACAGAAATTAATATTTCTGAAATAAAAGATTTAAATCTTAATGGTAAACCTAAACCTTACACCTCAAGAGTTCAACAACGTTTAAACAAGAAAAGGGGTTATAGTTCTGGTTCTGGTTTTCATAAGAAACCAAACCCTAACCGTAATTTCAAAAAGAAAGGTCTTGGATTTATTCCAACAGAAAAACAGAAAAATGAAAAATATGTTCGTGATTTTAAATCAAAGATGAAATTTGTTTCAGGAACTAGCTCAGAAGAGGAAGAAAAGAAAGAATTCTGGAGGCAATCGAACAAAGAATTCCTTGCAAAGAAGCAAGAAGAGATGAAAGAAACAAGAACCTGTTTCAAATGCAACAATGTTGGACATATTGCCAAAGATTGTTCAAAGGCAATACAGTCAAAACAGGGAGTTTCTCGTAAACTGAAAGAACAAAGGGTTGAGTTTGAACCACTAATTGACAGAACCAAACTTTTCAAAAATTCTACATTTGAAATTGGTGAATGTTCAAACAAGTTTTACAAGAAGAGAGCCATATCTGACAACCAGAAATGGGTTGTTAAGAAAGCTGCTGAAAGCTCTAGCGATGATTCTGATAGATCAAAATCAGAGGAGCTATCTTCTGGCGATGAATCTGATTCCACAAAATCAGAGGAGCCACAGGTTGAGATAAAAGGAGAAAAATCAGTTCTGACTGTGGATGATGATAATTTTCCACCACTCCGGGCTGAAAATTTTAAGAAGAAAATTGGTAAAGTTGAAATATCAAACCAATTTTATGATGATAACAAGGTTTTTGATGTTGAAAAAGCCTTTAACCCCACTGTGAAACACATTTTTGGTAAAATGATTGATCGAAAAGTCAAAGGGGTTAAAGAGTTCTATGAGAAGAAGACGAAGAAAGATAAGGTTGAACCATCCTTGGTTTGTGACTGGGATGGTTCATACTATGAACAGTAAGTCTGTGGACTTGCCGGAGATCCCAAGTTGGTAATCGTGGATCAGGAATCGGCATCATTCTTTGTATTTGATTGTGTTTTTTTTTGTACAAGTGGTAAATCAGGGACATTAATTTGTACTTGATTTTCTACAAGTGGTTGAAGACAAAATGATGAACCACATCCCCAACTTTACATGTGGTAAAAACAAAATTATTTTCCAGAAAAATCATTTTGATTAAAACAAACTTAAGTGTTTTGAAATCTTAATGAGAAAATGGTTTGTTGTGAGGGGGAGTTCTGATTGTTTATGCCAAGTGAATGGCGAATTGAGGTGATTCGATATTGGTTGTCATTTTATTGTACAGTTTGTTTTCAAATTTCCTAAGATGTGTTTGCATTTTAGGGGGAGTAAGAATTTTTTAGAAAATCCAAAAAACATTTGAAAATTTGAAAAAGTCAAAAACATGATAAAATGAAAAATGAGTTTTGTTGTATAAAAGAGGAAATGATAGTACATCAGTGGACTATCACAGCATGCTAAAGAAATGGAAAGTTAAAAAGTGATAAACGGTCTCACTGATGATGTGCCAGTAGATTTTTGCACATTTAGTAGATTGTGACGAGATATAAACCTAAATTTCAAACTTGCTTGTTCTGTGGGTTAACACAAACTTGGATATATAGGTAACCCCTGAAATCTTGTTTGAAAGGTCCCTTATTCTGAGATACTAGGTCTTTATGCTCAGTGATATCTGGGGTATTATCCCGGGACTTCTGCTGAAAGAAATTTCTGACCTAGTCCCCGGATAATGCTTTCTGCAAATGCTTGAAACATAGCATCGCCCTCAGCAAGCTGATGAAACAATAAAATTGATAGTCGCTGCTGTTGTAATGCAAAAGATCCTCTAAAGGGGACTCACCAAAAGTCGAAGCCGTCATCTCTCTGCGTATCGAAAGATCGACCTGACCTCTCACGGCCCTCGTACTATAATTTATTCCCTGACAGATATCATCTGTGGTATACTCACCTGTAAGACTGAATATTGGGATCTGGATACGGGAGTATATTCAAGTAGTGGGACACACGGATAAGTTCAAGTGCTTAAAACATTAATATCGTATCTCGGATCAATTGAACTTTGTGTGAAAATTTAAGTGGACAAACATACTGACAATCTAAGTGAACTGTTTAGAACTTAAAATGTATGAAGCTTAACGGTGTTGGTGATTTGTCTCAAAAACTGATATGATCCTCTTACACAAACTCACAAAAATATTGTCTGTAAATATTTCTTTACTGCATTTTATTCTATTCAAAAATCCAAAAAGATTTTAGTGTGTTTTAGCATCAATTTTGAAAAAGTCAAAAAGATTTTCGACGACTGATATTGAAAAGCTGATTTCCAAAATTTCAAGTGCTAAACATGATGAACAAATGGTTTGGGAGAGTGTGTTGTTTTTGAACATGAAAATGATATTTTTTTTCAAATGGTTCATCAGAGTCTATAAATGTTAGATCATTTTTATGATATTTTTGAGTGATGTCTGATTGTGTTCAAGTTATCATTAGAAAATTTATTTTTGGGTAGAGCATGTGCAGGTATAGCCAGGTGTCGATCTTAAACCTGAAGATAGAGTGTCAGGTTCCGATACCTGATGACTCTGTGTTTTCATCAAGCCAGACTGAGATCCCAGCATATCGAAAGGGGGAGTCTGAAGATTCTTTAAGGAAGGAGTATGTTGGTGATGAAAAGAGAAGAGAAGATAGAGATTGAGGATACTTACAATGTCAGACACTTCAAAGAGTTAGAGAGGACTGATAAAGACTAAAGATGTAAAGACTCGACACTGAAGACTCCGTCAACATCCGAGGGGGAGTTTGTTGGTGCATCCGTCTGTCGTCTACGTCTTAAATCGAGTCTCAGTCTCGTTACGGATCTGAACGAGGATGATGTCACCATCTTGGATGATGACATCATAATGATGGTGTCATCATTACATCATCTCACAAAAGACAAAGGAGTTTAGAATGTAGAAGTTTGAGTTCGGTCATGTGATAATATTCTGATTTCATTTATGTGTCATAGAAATTAGGACCGCTCATAAGTCATGTCTGGATCGCTTATTTGTCAAGTTTCTGGATCGCTTATATGTCAAGTAGTCTGGACCGATTTTGTGTCATGTCATATAAGCGAACCAGCCATGTCTATATATAGGTGATAAGAGCGATCCTCACACATAGTTCTAGGTGTTGTCTTCCGGTGAGCCACGAAGTGCTGCCGAAGTGTCGACAGGTTGTACATGTTATCCAGATCAATAATATCGACAGTTTTATGTGTATACGTGCTGAATTACATCGAAACACTTGTTTCCGCCTCTTGTTTTGATGAAAAACTCTTCTACACGACTCGTTTAGGTCGGAATTCGATCCTACAAAAAGGCGTAAGGTTCACAACGGTGTAAGATTAAAATGGGATATACCGGGCTAGGATTCGAGTTACAGGAACAAGGGCCAAACCAACCACCCAAGAATGGAATCGACGAGCGAAAACACTTGACAACCTCCTTGAAGCAGCTTTTTTAGCCACTAGACCTTTCTCCATCAATTAGGAATCTGATGCCGTCACTAAACACATTCCTTAAATTGTTGCCATTTGTTGAGTGTTTTTTTTTTGGTGTCTAATCCGCATATATATCACCATAGCCCTTGATTTTCTTGACTGTATATCTCTTAAATGTCAACATATACACGTGTGATTTAGTTTACGAAGATTTTTCAATGCCGAGAACATCGATCAGAGAGTAAAAAAGGCGTAAGGTTCACAATGGTGTAAGATTAAAATGGGATATACCGGGCTAGGATTCGAGTTACAGGAACAAGGGCCAAACCAACCACCCAAGAATGGAATCGTCGAGCGAAATAACTTGACAACCTCCTAGAAGCAGCTTTTCTTGCCACCAGACCTTTCTCCATCAATTAGGAATCTGATGCCGTCACTAAACACATTCCTTAAATTGTTGCCATTTGTTGAGTGTTTTTTTTGGTGTCTAATCCGCATATATATCACCATAGCCCTTGATTTTCTTGACTGTATATCTCTTAAATGTCAACATATTCACGTGTGATTTAGTTTACGAATATTTTTCAATGCCGAGAACCTCGATCAGAGAGTAAAAAAGGCGTAAGGTTCACAATGGTGTAAAACTAAAATGGGATATACCGGGCTAGGATTCGAGTTACAGGAACAAGGGCCAAACCTACAACCCAAGAATGGAATCGTCGAGCGAAAACACTTGACAATCTCCTAGAAGTAGCTTTTCTTGCCACCAGACCTTTCTCCATCAATTAGGAATATGATGCCGTCACTAAACACATTCCTTAAATTGTAGCCATTTTTGAGTGTTTTTTTTGGAGTCTAATCCGCATATATATCACCATAGCCCTTGATTTTCTTGATTGTATATCTCTTAAATGTCAACATATACACGTGTGATTTAGTTTACGAAGATTTTTCAATGCCGAGAACCTCGATCAGAGAGTAAAAAAGGCGTAAGGTTCACAATGGTGTAAAACTAAAATGGGATATACTGGGCTAGGATTCGAGTTACAGGAACAAGGGCCAAACCTACAACCCAAGAATGGAATCGTCGAGCGAAAACACTTGACAACCTCATAGAAGCAGCTTTTCTTGCCACCAGACCTTTCTCCATCAATTAGGAATCTGATGCCGTCACTAAACACATTCCTTAAATTGTAGCCATTTGTCGAGTGTTTATTTTGGTGTCTAATCCGCATATATATCACCATTGCCTTTGATTTTCTTGACTGTATATCTCTTAAATGCCAACATATACACGTGTGATTTAGTTTACGATGATTTTTCAATGCCGAGAACCTCGATCAGAGAGTAAAAAAGGCGTGAGGTTCACAATGGTGTAAGATTAAAATGGGATATACCGGGCTAGGATTCGAGTTACAAGAACAAGGGCCAAACCAACCACCCATGAATGGAATCGTCGAGCGAAAACACTTGACAATCTCCTAGAAGTAGCTTTTCTTGCCACCAGACCTTTCTCCATCAATTAGGAATATGATGCCGTCACTAAACACATTCCTTAAATTGTAGCCATTTTTTGAGTGTTTTTTTTGGAGTCTAATCCGCATATATATCACCATAGCCCTTGATTTTCTTGATTGTATATCTCTTAAATGTCAACATATACACGTGTGATTTAGTTTACGAAGATTTTTCAATGCCGAGAACCTCGATCAGAGAGTAAAAAAGGCGTAAGGTTCACAATGGTGTAAAACTAAAATGGGATATACTGGGCTAGGATTCGAGTTACAGGAACAAGGGCCAAACCTACAACCCAAGAATGGAATCGTCGAGCGAAAACACTTGACAACCTCATAGAAGCAGCTTTTCTTGCCACCAGACCTTTCTCCATCAATTAGGAATCTGATGCCGTCACTAAACACATTCCTTAAATTGTAACCATTTGTCGAGTGTTTATTTTGGTGTCTAATCCGCATATATATCACCATTGCCTTTGATTTTCTTGACTGTATATCTCTTAAATGCCAACATATACACGTGTGATTTAGTTTACGAAGATTTTTCAATGCCGAGAACCTCGATCAGAGAGTAAAAAAGGCGTGAGGTTCACAATGGTGTAAGATTAAAATGGGATATACCGGGCTAGGATTCGAGTTACAAGAACAAGGGCCAAACGAACCACCTAAGAATGGAATCGTCGAGCGAAAACACTTGACAACCTCCTAAAAGCAGCTTTTCTTGCCACCAGACCTTTCTCCATCAATTAGGAATCTGATGCCGTCACTAAACACATTCCTAAAATTGTAGCCATTTGATGAGTGTTTTTTTTGGTGTCTAATCCGCATATATATCACCATAGCCCTTGATTTTCTTGACTGTATATCTCTTAAATGTCAACATATACACTTGTGATTTAGTTTACGAAGATTTTTCAATGCCGAGAACTTCGATAAGAGAGTAAAAAAGGCGTAAGGTTCACAATGGTGTAAAATTAAAATGGGATATATCGGGCTAGGATTTGAGTTAAAGGAACAAGGGCCAAACCAACCACACAAGAATGGAATCGTCGAGCGAAAACCCTTGACAACCTCCTAGAAGCAGCTTTTCTTGCCACCAGACCTTTCTCCATCAATAAGGAATCTGATGCCGTCACTAAACACATTCCTTAAATTGTAGCCATTTGTTGAGTGTTTTTTTTGTGTCTAATCCGCATATATATCACCATAGCCCTTGATTTTCTTGACTGTATATCTCTTAAATGTCAACATATACACGTGTGATTTAGTTTACGAAGATTTTTCAATGCCGAGAACCTCGATCAGAGAGTAAAAAAGGCGTAAGGTTCACAATGGTGTAAAACTAAAATGGGATATACTGGGCTAGGATTCGAGTTACAGGAACAAGGGCCAAACCTACAACCCAAGAATGGAATCGTCGAGCGAAAACACTTGACAACCTCATAGAAGCAGCTTTTCTTGCCACCAGACCTTTCTCCATCAATTAGGAATCTGATGCCGTCACTAAACACATTCCTTAAATTGTAGCCATTTGTCGAGTGTTTATTTTGGTGTCTAATCCGCATATATATCACCATTGCCCTTGATTTTCTTGACTGTATATCTCTTAAATCTCAACATATACATGTGTGATTTAGTTTACGAAGATTTTTCAATGCCGAGAACCTCGATCAAAGAGTAAAAAAGGCGTGAGGTTCACAATGGTGTAAGATTAAAATGGGATATACCGGGCTAGGATTCGAGTTACAAGAACAAGGGCCAAACTAACCACCCAAGAATGGAATCGTCGAGCGAAAACACTTGACAACCTCCTAAAAGCAGCTTTTCTTGCCACCAGACCTTTCTCCATCAATTAGGAATCTGATGCCGTCACTAAACACATTCCTTAAATTGTAGCCATTTGTTGAGTGTTTTTTTTTGTGTCTAATCCGCATATATATCACCATAGCCCTTGATTTTCTTGACTGTATATCTCTTAAATGTCAACATATACACGTGTGATTTAGTTTACGAAGATTTTTCAATGCCGAGAACCTCGATCAGAGAGTAAAAAAGGCGTAAGGTTCACAATGGTGTAAGATTAAAATGGGATATACCGGGCTAGGATTCGAGTTACAGGAACAAGGGACAAACCAACCACCCAAGAATGGAATCGTCGAGCGAAAACACTTGACAACCTCCTAGAAGCAGCTTTTCTTGCCACCAGACCTTTCTCCATCAATTAGGAATCTGATGCCGTCACTAAACCCATTCCTAAAATTGTAGCCTTTTATTGAGTGTTTTTTTTTTGGTGTCTAATCCGCATATATATCACCATAGCCCTTGATTTTCTTGACTGTATATCTCTTAAATGTCAACATATACACGTGTGATTTAGTTTACGAAGATTTTTCAATGCCGAGAACCTCGATAAGAGAGTAAAAAAGGTGTTAGGTTCACAATGGTGTAAAACTAAAATGGGATATACCGGGCTAGGATAAGAGTTACAGGAACAAGGGCCAAACCTACCACCCAAGAATGGAATCGTCGAGCGAAAACACTTGACAACCTCCTAGAAGCAGCTTTTTCTTGCCACCAGACCTTTCTCCATTAATTAGGAATCTGATGCCGTCACTAAACACATTCCTTAAATTGTAGCCATTTGTTGAGTGTTTTTTTTGTGTCTAATCCGCATATATATCACCATAGCCCTTGATTTTCTTGACTGTATATCTCTTAAATGTCAACATATACACGTGTGATTTAGTTTACGAAGATTTTTCAACGCCGAGAACCTCGATCAGATAGTAAAAAAGGCATAAGGTTCACAATGGTGTAAGATTAAAATGGGATATACCGTGCTAGGATTCGAGTTACAGGAACAACGGGGACAAACCAAGCACCCAAGAATGGAATCGTCGAGCGAAAACACTTGACAACCTCCTAGAAGCAGCTTTTCTTGCCACCAGACCTTTCTCCATCAATTAGGAATCTGATGCCGTCACTAAACACATTCCTTAAATTGTAGCCATTTGTTGAGTGTTTTTTTTTTTGGTGTCTAATCCGCATATATATCACCATAGCACTTGATTTTCTTGACTGTATATCTCTTAAATGTCAACATATACACTTGTGATTTAGTTTACGAAGATTTTTCAATGCCGAGAACCTCGATCAGAGAGTAAAAAAGGCGTAAGGTTCACAATGGTGTAAGATTAAAATGGGATATACCGGGCTAGGATTCGAGTTACAGGAACAAGGGCCAAACCAACCACCCAAGAATGGAATTGTCGAGCGAAAACACTTGACAACCTCCTAGAAGCAGCTTTTCTTGCCACCAGACCTTTCTCCATCAATTAGGAATCTGATGCCGTCACTAAACACATTCCTAAAATTGTAGCCTTTTATTGAGTGTTTTTTTTTGGTGTCTAATCCGCATATATATCACCATAGCCCTTGATTTTCTTGACTGTATATCTCTTAAATGTCAACATATACACGTGTGATTTAGTTTACGAAGATTTTTCAATGCCGAGAACCTCGATCAGAGAGTAAAAAAGGCGTAAGGTTCACAATGGCGTAAAACTAAAATGGGATATACCGGGCTAGGATTCGAGTTACAGGAACAAGGGCCAAACCTACCACCCAAGAATGGAATCGTCGAGCGAAAACACTTGACAACCTCCTAGAAGCAGCTTTTCTTGCCACCAGACCTTTCTCCATCAATTAGGAATCTGATGCCGTCACTAAACACATTCCTTAAATTGTAGCCATTTGATGAGTGTTTTTTTTTTTGGTGTCTAATCCGCATATATATCACCATAGCCCTTGATTTTCTTGACTGTATATCTCTTAAAGGTCAACATATACACGTGTGATTTAGTTTACGAAGATTTTTCAATGCCGAGAATCTCGATCAGAGAGTAAAAAAGGCGTAAGGTTCACAATGGTGTAAAACTAAAATGGGATATACCGGGCTAGGATTTGAGTTAGAGGAACAAGGGCCAAACCTACCACCCAAGAATGGAATCGTCGAGCGAAAACACTTGACAACCTCCTAGAAGCAGCTTTTTCTTGCCACCAGACCTTTCTCCATTAATTAGGAATCTGATGCCGTCACTAAACACATTCCTTAAATTGTAGCCATTTGTTGAGTGTTTTTTTTGTGTCTAATCCGCATATATATCACCATAGCCCTTGATTTTCTTGACTGTATATATCTCTTAAATGTCAACATATACACGTGTGATTTAGTTTACGAAGATTTCTCAATGCCGAGAACCTCGATCAGAGAGTAAAAAAGGCGTAAGGTTCACAATGGTGTAAGATTAAAATGGGATATACCGGGCTAGAATTCGATGTTGGTGCATGTTTGTGACAACAGCTTAGATTTGGTCTTTGGATATCTTGTAATTAGTTAAACAATAAACGGTTAGCGGGTTTAGCTTTGTATTAGTGAGATAATAGAGTTTGGGCTAAACAAAACCCGTTTGGGTCAAGGGTGGACGAAATGGGCCTTGCCTATGTAGGAAACTCTAGCCCAAGTAGCAACCTTGTGTTATATAAACAAGGTTAGGCTTTACGGTTTAGGTTAATCAGCCAGAACAGAGTTTGTGAGGATTTTCGTGAGAGCATTACAGCTTGGAAGAAATTGTGATTGGTTAGGGTTTGATTGATTGTAATTCTTGTAATCGATAATCAATAGAAACCCGGTTTGAAAGTGATTTCTGTTTCTACTCATTCTGCTATATTCTGATCAAGAAGATTCTGCACTCTTGATTAGATTGACAATTCTGTTGAAGATCCATACGACTCAAGGGGTCCTACAATTGGTATCAGAGCGTTAGGCTCTTAAAGGCTCGGTTCAGAATTGTGCTTGGCAGAAACAGGGAGTTTATTTTCGAAATTTCTTGAAACCTGACAATTAGGGTTTCGAAATTTTTGTGTGTTTGATAAAAATTTTTGAATTTTGTTGGCTGTTTTGATCTTCTGCATTGTTTGTTTGCTGTTTTTGCAGGTTTTGGAGATAGTACTGGTTGGTTGTTTGAAGAATTTGGCTGGAATTCGAAGACTGTTCTTGGTTTTCTTCATTAAGTTCATCAAAATTGTGTCATTTGTTGGCTGATTTGGTGGTTCGATTTTGCAGATTTGTGTTAGGAGAATCTGGAAAATCATCAAACTTTCGAAAAGATTAAGTTTCCAAAGTTACTGGACCAGCGAATTTGACTATAGGCGATTTTAACAAATTCGCAGACTGATCAGCGAATTTGAGACCTGATATCTCGGTGACCGGCGACGTTAAATCCAAAGGCGACTTTGGTAACCGAATAACTTTCCACAGCGAAATTATTACGGTTTTCGGTGACTTTACTGGTCATCGTAATAGCGAAATTAAATAGCGAACTTGACAGGGAATTTGACCAGTGAACTTAATCCGCGAAATTGAACAAACAACAGGCCAGCGAAATTAATTACTGGCCCAGCGAAATTAACTAAGTCCAGCGAATTTAACAGGGTGGAATCTTAATTGGCAAGCGTCGATAAAATTTCAGTGTTTTGCAAATAGAAATTGATCAGCAGCTCGTTTGACAGAACCGTCTGCATCGTTGAATTCCTCGCATTTTTAGGGCAAAAAAAAAACTCTGGAAAATTCCGAATTCGGTTTTTGACATTATATATCATTGGATTCGTCTTTTCGAGACGATTCTAACGGTCTAATTTGGTAACCACTGTTTTCGGAGATATTTTGTACGGTTTTACCAGTCTGTTTGCGTTAAAATGTCGAACATGACAAAATTGAGTGCACCTAAGATGATGAAGGTGGAGAATTATCTTACATGGAAGGACAGCTTCAAATCCTTCATTGAATCTCAGGATGCACGTATGTGGATATGTATTGAAGATGGGTACATAAACCCTACACACGATTTTGAGGGCAGACCACGTAGAACAGACTATGTGAACATGCAAGAGAATGATAAAAGGATGTATGAGGCTGAAAAGAGTGTCTTGGCTGCGATAAAGATGTCCTTACCTATAGCATCAAGCATACCTTCAAAAGGTACACTAATTCAAAGGATATGTGGGATGCATTACAAAATCGATATCAGGGAAATGAGTGTGCCACTCAGGCATTCATGGCAGAGATAGTGCAAGTTGATGAAGCTGAAACTACTGTGAATGATACTGAAGCTCAAGTGGAGAATGCTGAAGCTCAAGTAGGCAATGCTGAAGCTCAAGTGGAGAATGCTGAAGCAAAAGTGGATGCCGAAGTAGAGAAAGAGAGTGAAGCTGAACAGGTTGTTGCTGATGAAAACTCAGAAGTTCATGAGAAAGAGGTACAATCTAATTCTGTATGTTTGAGATGTCGTGAACTACACGGTGAGGTTGACAGGTTGTCAACACAAAATCAAAGTTTGGTAAGTGAGATGTCTAACATTAAAGAGTCAATTTTTTTTGCTAAAAGAAATGAATCGTCATACTTGAAGAAGATAAAAGGTTATGAAGCTGAAATTGAAGCTTTAACTTGCAAATTAAATGAAAAACTTCAAGTCATAGACTTAGCTCATGACATGATGGCTGAGAAAACAAAAGAGATTTCTGAAAAATGCAAAGAGTTGTCAGATGCACAACTAAAAATTGTTAAACTTGAAAAGAAACTGAGTCAATTCAGAGATTCGTCTTTTGTAATTAAACACATGATGGGTGGGTTAAAGAAGAGTAATGACAAGACCAGTGTGGGCTTCCAGGGCTTTAATGAAGTTCCACCTCCTCTTAGTCATGACTATTCATTCCTGCCTAGTGAAGATGAGCTAGCAGACTTTATGGCATCTGCACCAAGTAGTTTCGCATCCACATCAAGTCAAGGTGATGGATCTGAGAGTGATGATGCTAAGGAAAACAATAACATGGAACCTTTGAAAAGGAAAAATTCACCGCCTAAGAATAAAAATCAAGCTTTTGTTAAAAAGATTAATTTTGTTCAAGGTAGTGATATGAAAAATGAAACCGCTGTTATTGAAAATGAATCGAATGTAGAGTTTGCAAAAAATAAGAGCATAGAAAAATCTGAAATCAAGCAAACTAAACAAGGTTCATCCAAGGGATCATCACCATCTGATAAGGGATCTACCCCAGAGACTCCAGCTAAGAAGTCTTTGAAGAGGATATCGTGTTTCAAGTGTCACATCAAAGGACATGTAGCTAGCTGCTGTCCTAACAAAAAGAGTGAAGCACAACTTAGTGAAAAACAGAGAGGGAAATTACCAGAGAAGAAAGGTGATAGTGAGGAGAAAGGCTCAAATTCTCCAAAGAAATCTGCTCCTAAGCAACCAAAGAGTGTTGCTGTTGGTGTAGATAAGGCTGAGAAAGGAACTCCACAAGTTCCTCATTTTCAAAGAAATCAACCAAGATTTCAGCCTAGATCTCCACCAGGCAGATACGAGAGACCTAGAAGCAGTTCACCAAGAATGAACAATTTTAATGGAAATACAAGTAATTTCAGAAGTTAAGGTCAATATCAAAATCGATACCAAAATAATGGTGGTCGAACTTTTTATAACAATTGCTTTAGAAATTACAACAATAATGCTTCTTGGAATCAAAATCAAAATTTCCAAAGGTCAAATAGTCCAAACACATATAGGAACCCTCAGGACCATAGACCTTATGGAAATCAAAACCCTTTTCCATCAACAGGTCTGAGATCCAAGACTCCAGTTAGGAGTAATGGATATTGGATGGATGTTCCAGTAGTTGGTGAATTTGGACGACCCAAGACCATTAAGGCTTGGGTCCCCCAATCTAACTAATTTCTTAGTTGGTGTGTGCAGGAGCTGCTAAGGAGGATTATCAACTTATGTTGATAGTAGCTGCTTCAGGCACATGACGGGGGATGTGAGATTGTTGATATATATATTAAGTTGATTTAAATTGAAGTTCAAAGTGCTGAGTCGACACACTAGATAACCTGGAAGATCTTTATACTAAAGCTTTTGACAGGGCTCGCTTTGAACATTTAGTCGAACTCAACGGGATGAGGAATCCTGAATAACTGGTTTTTCATAAGAATTTTTGTAAATAGTTTACTGCTTTTCTTAAAAATCAAAAATACAAAAACATTGAAAAATCAAAAACATAAAAAAATAGAAAATTAAAAATGAGTTATCACTGTGTGAAAAAGAAGAAATGATAGTACATCAGCATGTTAGACTGTCACACTGAAACTGAAATTAAAAGGCTTAAGTGTGATAGCAGCTTCATCATATGATATACCAGTAGGCAAAAAGCATGAAATAATCAACTTACCAATGTGATATAAACCTAAATTAACTGTGTATGAGTGGGGAACACATCGGTGGTGTATGGTTTAATGACCTTAAATCTTGCGTTGATAGATTGCCAAAATCTGAAGTTTTGGGTCTTTATACTGTTATTTCATCTGGGGATATCAGGGGTGTCCTTCTGTTGCATCCAGATATATGCTAACCTAGACACACCCAGGATATCTTAAAAGAGCTAAAAATGTCAAAACCCTGAAAATGAAGAAGCTCTCAAAGAGAGTTATTCAAATGTGCAAAATGCATAAATCGTACCAAAAAATGGTATTTGTTATAGCCATCGTTAGATATTTTGGTCTCTCTGCTGTACGAAAGTACTGACCTGTTCACCAATTATCTAAACGTTGAAATACAAAACGGATGAATTCAGTATACTCACCTACTACGATGAATCTTTGTGCATACCTTGATCGCGGGGGTATATCCTGAAGTGGGACACACTAGTATATCAGTAATTAAAATTACCTTAACGTATCATACGATAATGGTACTAGAAATGTTCATGCATTTTGTTTAAGAGGACAAACATACTGGTAATCGTCTTGGACTGCTTTTCACGAAAAATTAAATAAAGAATTATCTAATAGTGTGAAACAGTTTGATTTTGTTGATATGATCTTCTTACCAGTGATTCTCACAAAAATAGAGTGTTTATTGCTTTTGTTATTTACTTGCTTTCAGAAAATATAAAAAATCCAAAAATAGTGTCTTTTTCTGTTAAAATTCTTAAAGTACGGAAAACAGTTATTCTTGGAGGAATTGTTACTGATAGGGGGAGACGGTGTTAGAAAGTGAGTTCAAAATTTTAAATCATGCGGGTTATAGAGTGTGTGATTAAAAAGTTTTGCATGTTAGTGATAAATTGAAAATGCTTAATCTGTGATAAAATTTAACTATCTCTTGAAAAATAATAATTTATTTAACTTTGTTGAAAAATTCTTATGGTTTCTCGAGATGTTTGTTTTATAGTATACAGATTGAAACAGTATGTTGCTGAGAAGTTAAAGTGATGAGTTGCTGTGAAGAGATGAGAGTTTGATTGGATGCATGGTAGAACCTCCTTTCTATATTGCAGACAAAGATGAAGAGTTTGAAGATTGCTATTCAAATGCTGAACTGGAGTTTACTCAAACGCTAAAGTTTTTGAAGATTTGGTGATTGGATGCATCAGCTTAGGGGGAGTCTGTTGCTAACAGAAGCTGTTGAAGCTGAGGCTATCCAAAGACCAAAGACAGTGCAAGATTACATGAAGATTGCAAGAAGACTGAAGACAAAGTTATTTTATGAAGTTATTGTCAAGGGGGAGTTTGTTGGTGCATGTTTGTGACAACAGCTTAGATTTGGTCTTTGGATATCTTGTAATTAGTTAAACGATAAACGGTTAGCGGGTTTAGCTTTGTATTAGTGAGATAATAGAGTTTGGGCTAAACAAAACCCGTTTGGGTCAAGGGTGGACGAAATAGGCCTTGCCCATGTAGGAAACTCTAGCCCAAGTAGCAACCTTGTGTTATATAAACAAGGTTAGGCTTTAGGGTTTAGGTTAATCAGCCAAAACAGAGTTTGTGAGGATTTTCGTGAGAGCATTACAGCTTGGACAAAATTGTGATTGGTTAGGGTTTGATTGATTGTAATTCTTGTAATCGCTAATCAATAGAAACCCGTTTTGAAAGTGATTTCTGTTTCTACTCATTCTGCTATATTCTGATCAAGAAGATTCTGCACTCTTGATTAGATTGACAATTCTGTTGAAGATCCATACGACTCAAGGGGTCCTACAATTGGTATCAGAGCGTTAAGCTCTTAAAGGCTCAGTTCAGAATTGTGCTTGGCAGAAACAGGGAGTTTATTTTCAAAATTTCTTGAAACCTGACAATTAGGGTTTCGAAATTTTTGTGTGTTTGATAAAAATTTTCGAATTTTGTTGGCTGTTTTGATCTTCTGCATTGTTTGTTTGCTGTTTTTGCAGGTTTTGGAGATAGTACTAGTTGATTGTTTGAAGAATTTGGCTGGAATTCGAAGACTGTTCTTGGTTTTCTTCATTAAGTTCATCAAAATTGTGTCATTTGTTGGCTGATTGGGTGGTTCGATTTTGCATATTTGTGTTAGGAGAATCTGGAAAATCATCAAAGTTTCGAAAAGATTAAGTTTCCAAAGTTACTGGACCAGCGAATTTGGCTATAGGCAATTTTAACAAATTCGCAGACTGATCAGCGAATTTGAGACCTGATATCTCGGTGACCGGCGACGTTAAATCCAAAGGCGACTTTGGTAACCGAATAACTTTCCACAGCGAAATTATTACGGTTTTCGGTGACTTTACTGGTCATCGTAATAGCGAATTTAAATAGCGAACTTGACAGCGAATTTGACCAGTGAACTTAATCCGCGAAATTGAACAAACAACAGGCCAGCGAAATTAATTACTGGCCCAGCGAAAACAGAGTTTGTGAGGATTTTCGTGAGAGCATTACAGCTTGGACGAAATTGTGATTGGTTAGGGTTTGATTGATTGTAATTCTTGTAATCGATAATCAATAGAAACCCGGTTTGAAAGTGATTTCTGTTTCTACTCATTCTGCTATATTCTAATCAAGAGGATTCCGCACTCTTGATTAGATTGACAATTCTGTAGAAGATCCATACGACTCAAGGGGACCTACATTTGAGTTACAGGAACAAGGGCCAAACCAACCACCCAAGAATGGAATCGTCGAGCGAAAACACTTAACAACCTCCTAGAAGCAGCTTTTCTTGCCACCAGACCTTTCTCCATCAATTAGGAATCTGATGCCGTCACTAAACCCATTCCTTAAATTGTAGCCATTTGTTGAGTGTTTTTTTTGGTGTCTAATCCGCATATATATCACCATAGCCCTTGATTTTCTTTACTGTATATCTCTTAAATGTCAACATATACACGTGTGATTTAGTTTACGAAGATTTTTCAATGCCGAGAACCTCGATCAGAGAGTAAAAAAGGCGTAAGGTTCACAATGGTGTAAGATTAAAATGGGATATACCGGGCTAGGATTCGAGTTACAGGAACAAGGGACAAACCAACCACCCAAGAATGGAATCGTCGAGCGAAAACACTGGACAACCTCCTAGAAGCAGCTTTTCTTGCCACCAGACCTTTCTCCATTAATTAGGAATCTGATGCCGTCACTAAACACATTCCTTAAATTGTTGCCATTTGTTGAGTGTTTTTTTTGGTGTCTAGTCCGCATATATATCACCATAGCCCTTGATTTTCTTGACTGTATATCTCTTAAATGTCAACATATACACGTGTGATTTAGTTTACGAAGATTTTTCAATGCCGAGAACCTCGATCAGAGAGTAAAAAAGGCGTAAGGTTCACAATGGTGTAAGATTAAAACGGGATATACCGGGCTAGGATTCGAGTTACAGGAACAAGGGCCAAACCAACCACCCAAGAATGGAATCGTCAAGCGAAAACACTTGACAACCTCCTAGAAGCATCTTTACTTGCCACCAGACCTTTCTCCATCAATTAGGAATCTGATGCCGTCACTAAACACATTCCTTAAATCGTAGCCATTTGTTGAGTGTTTTTTTTTTTTGGTGTCTAATCCGCATATATATCCCCATAGCCCTTGATTTTCTTGACTGTATATCTCTTAAATGTCAACATATACACGTGTGATTTAGTTTACGAATATTTTTCAATGCCGAGAACCTCGATCAGAGAGTAAAAAAGGCGTAAGGTTCACAATGGTGTAAGATTAAAACGGGATATACCGGGCTAGGATTCGAGTTACAGGAACAAGGGCCAAACCAACCACCCAAGAATGGAATCGTCGAGCGAAAACACTTGACAACCTCCTAGAAGCAGCTTTTCTTGCCACCAGACCTTTCTCCATCATTTAGGAATCTGATGCCGTCACTAAACACATTCCTTAAATTGTAGCCATTTGTTGAGTGTTTTTTTTTGGTGTCTAATCCGCATATATATATCACCATAGCCCTTGATTTACTTGACTATATATCTCTTAAATGTCAACATATACACGTGTGATATAGTTTACGAAGATTTTTCAATGTCGAGAACCTCGATCAGAGAGTAAAAAAGGCGTAAGGTTCACAATGGTGTAAAACTAAAATGGGATATACTGGGCTAGGATTCGAGTTACAGGAACAAGGGCCAAACCTACCACCCAAGAAGGGAATCGTCGAGCGAAAACACTTGACAAACTCCTAGAAGCAGCTTTTCTTGCCACCAGACCCTTCTCCATCAATTAGGAATCTGATGCCGTCACTAAACACATTCCTTAAATTGTAGCCATTTTTTGAGTATTTTTTTTTGGAGTCTAATCCGCATATGTATAACCATTGCCCTTGATTTTCTTGACTGTATATCTCTTAAATGTCAACATATACACGTGTGATTTAGTTTACGAAGATTTTTCAATGCCGAGAACCTCGATCAGAGAGTAAAAAAGGCGTAAGGTTCACAATGGTGTAAAACTAAAATGAGATATACCGGGCTAGGATTCGAGTTACAGGAACAAGGGCCAAACCTACCACCCAAGAATGGAATCGTCGAGCGAAAACACTTGATAACCTCCTAGAAGCAGCTTTTCTTGCCACCAGACCTTTCTCCATGAATTAGGAATCTGATGTCGTCACTAAACACATTCCTTAAATTGTAGCCATTTGTTGAGTGTTTTTTTTGGTGTCTAATCTGCATATATATCACCATTACCCTTGATTTTCTTGACTGTATATCTCTTAAGTGTCAACATATACACGTGTGATTTAGTTTACGAAGATTTTTTAATGCCTAATACCTCGATCAGAGAGTAAAAAGGCGTAAGGTTCACAATGGTGTAAGATTAAAATGGGATATACCGGGCTAGGATTCGAGTTACAGGAACAAGGGCCAAACCAACCACCCAAGAATGGAATCGTCGAGCGAAAACACTTGACAACCTCCTAGAAGCAGCTTTTCTTACCTTTCTCCATCAATTAGGAATCTGATGCCGTCACTAAACACATTCCTTAAATTGTAGCCATTTATTGAGTGTTTTTTTTTTGTGTCTAATCCGCATATATATCACCATTGCCCTTGATTTTCTTGACTGTATATCTCTTAAATGTCAACATATACACGTGTGATTTAGTTTACGAAGATTTTTCAATGCCGAGAACCTCGATCAGAGAGTAAAAAAGGCGTAAGGTTCACAATGGTGTAAGATTAAAATGGGATATACCGAGCTATGATTCGAGTTACTCGAACAAGGGCCAAACCAACCACCCAAGAATGGAATCGTCGAGCGAAAACACTTGACAACCTCCTAGAAGCAGCGTTTCTTACCACCGGACCTTTCTCCATCAATTAGGAATCTGATGCCGTCACTAAACACATTCCTTAAATTTTAGCCATTTGTTGAGTGTTTTTTTTTTTTGTGTCTAATCCGCATATATATCACCATTACCCTTGATTTTCTTGATTGTATATCTCTTAAATGTCAACATATACACGTGTGATTTAGTTTACGAAGATTTTTCAATGCCGATAACCTCGATCAGAGAGTAAAAAGGCGTAAGGTTCCCAATGGTGTAAGATTAAAATGGGATATAACGGGCTAGAATTCGAGTCACAGGAACAAGGGCCAAACCAACCACCCAAGAATGGAATCGTCGAGCGAAAACACTTGACAACATCCTAGAAGCATCTTTTCTTGCTACCAAACCTTTCTCCATCAATTAGGAATTCGATGCCGTCACTAAACACATTCCTTAAATTGTAGCCATTTGTTGAGTGTTTTTTTTTGTGTCTAATCCGCATATATATCACCATTTCCCTTGATTTTCTTGACTGTATATCACTTAAATATCAACATATACACGTGTGATTTAGTTTACGAAGATTTTTCAATGCCGAGAACCTCGATCAGAGAGTAAAAAAAGGCGTAAGGTTCATAATGGTGTAAAACTAAAATGGGATATACCGGGCTAGGATTCGAGTTACAGGAACAAGGGCCAAACCAACCACCCAAGAATGGAATCGTCGACCAAAAACACTTGACAACCTCCTAGAATCAGCTTTTCTTGCCACCAGACCTTTCTCCATCAATTAGGAATCTGATGCCGTCACTAAACACATTCCTTAAATTGTAGCCATTTGTCGAGTGTTTTTTTTTTTTGTGTCTTATCCGCATATATATCACCATTGGCCTTGATTTTCTTGACTGTATATCTCTTAAATGTCAACATATACACGAGTGATTTAGTTTATGAAGATTTTTCAATGCCGAGAACCTCGATCAGAGAGTAAAAAAGGCTTAAGGTTCACAATGGTGTAAAATTAAAATAAGATGTACCGGGCTAGGATTCGAGTTACAGGAACAAGGGCCAAACCAACCACCCAAGAATGGAATCGTCGAGCGAAAACACTTGACAACCTCCTAGAAGCAGCTTTTCTTACCTTTCTCCATCAATTAGGAATCTGATGCCGTCACTAAACACATTCCTTAAATTGTAGCCATTTATTGAGTGTTTTTTTTGGTGTCTAATCCGCATATATATCACCATTGCCCTTGATTTTCTTAACTGTATATCTCTTAAATATCAACATATACACGTGTGATTTAGTTTACGAAGATTTTTCAATGCCGAGAACCTCGATTAGAGAGTAAAAAAGGCGTAAGGTTCACAATGGTGTAAAATTAAAATGGGATATACCGGGCTAGGATTCGAGTTACAGGAACAAGGGCCAAACCAACCACCCAAGAATGGAATCGTCGAGCGAAAACACTTGACAACCTCTTAGAAGCCGCTTTTCTTGCCACCAGACCTTTCTCCATCAATTAGGAATCTGATGCCGTAACTAAACACATTCCTTAAATTGTAGCCATTTGTTGAGTGTTTGTTTTGGTCTCCAATCCGCATATATATGACCATTGCCCTTGATTTTCTTGAATGTATATCTCTTAAATATCAACATATACACGTGTGATTTAGTTTATGAAGATTTTTCAATGCCGAGAACCTCGATCAAAGAGTAAAAAAGGAGTAAGGTTCACAATGGTGTAAAACTAAAATTGGATATACCGGGCTAGGAATCGAGTTAAAGGAACAAGGGCCAAACCAACCACCCAAGAATGGAATCGTCGAGCGAAAACACTTGACAACCTCCTAGAAGCAGCTTTTCTTGCCACTAGACCTTTCTCCATCAATTAGGAATCTGATGCCGTCACTAAACAAATTCCTTAAACTGTAGCCATTTGTTGAGTGTTTTTTTTTTTGTGTCTAATCCGCATATATATATCACCATTGCCCTTGATTTTCTTGACTGTATATCTCTTAAATGTCAACATATACACGTGTGATTTAGTTTACGAAGATTTTTCAATGCCGAGAACCTCGATCAGACAGTAAAAAAGGCGTAAGGTTCACAATGGTGTAAGATTAAAATGGGATATAACGAGCTAGGATTCGAGTTACACGAACAAGGGCCAAACCAACCACCCAAGAATGGAATCGTCGAGCGAAAACACATGACAACCTCCTAGAAGCCGCTTTTCTTGCCACCAGACCTTTCTCCATCAATTAGGAATCTGATGCCGTCACTAAACACATTCCTTAAATTGTAGCCATTTGTTGAGTGTTTTTTTTTGTGTCTAATCCGCATATATATCACCATTGCCCTTGATTTTCTTGACTGTATATCTCTTAAATGTCAACATATACACGTGTGATTTAGTTTACGAAGATTTTTCAATGCCGAGAACCTCGATCAGAGAGTAAAAAAGGCGTAAGGTTCACAATGGTGTAATTTTAAAACGGGATATACCGAGCTATGATTCGAGTTACACGAACAAGGGCCAAACCAACCACCCAAGAATGGAATCGTCGAGCGAAAACACTTGACAACCTCCTAGAAGCAGCTTTTCTTGCCACCCGACCTTTCTCCATCAATTAGGAATCTGATGCCGTCACTAAACACATTCCTTAAATTGTAGCCATTTGTTCAGTGTTTTTTTGTTGTTGTCTAATCCGCATATATATCACCATTGCCCTTGATTTTCTTGACTGTATATCTCTTAAATATCAACATATACACGTGTGATATAGTTTACGAAGATTTTTCAATGCCGAGAACCTCGATCAGAGAGTAAAAAGGGCATAAGGTTCACAATGGTGTAAAACTAAAATGAGATATACCGGGCTAGGATTCGAGTTACAGGAACAAGGGCCAAACCTACAACCCAAGAATGGAATCGTCGAGCGAAAACACTTGATAACCTCCTAGAAGCAGCTTTTCTTGCCACCAGACCTTTCTCCATGAATTAGGAATCTGATGTCGTCACTAAACACATTCCTTAAATTGTAGCCATTTATTGAGTGTTTTTTTTGGTGTCTAATCTGCATATATATCACCATTACCCTTGATTTTCTTGACTGTATATCTCTTAAATGTCAACATATACACGTGTGATTTAGTTTACGAAGATTTTTCAATGCCGATAACCTCGATCAGAGAGTAAAAAGGCGTCAGGTTCCCAATGGTGTAAGATTAAAATGGGATATACCGGGCTAGAATTCGAGTTATAGGAACAAGGGCCAAACCAACCACCCAAGAATGGAATCGTCGAGCGAAAACACTTGACAACCTCCTAGAAGCAGCTTTTCTTGCTACCAAACCTTTCTCCATCAATTAGGAATTCGATGCCGTCACTAAACACATTCCTTAAATTGTAGCCATTTGTTGAGTGTTTTTTTTTTTGTGTCTAATCCGCATATATATCACCATTTCCCTTGATTTTCTTGAGTGTATATCACTTAAATATCAACATATACACGTGTGATTTAGTTTACGAAGATTTTTCAATGCCGAGAACCTCGATCAGAGAGTAAAAAAAGGCGTAAGGTTCACAATGGTGTAAAACTAAAATGGGATATACCGGGCTAGGATTCGAGTTACAGGAACAAGGGCCAAACCAACCACCCAAGAATGGAATCGTCGACCAAAAACACTTGACAACCTCCTAGAATCAGCTTTTCTTGCCACCAGACCTTTCTCCATCAATTAGGAATCTGATGTTGTCACTAAACACATTCCTTAAATTGTAGCTATTTGTCGAGTGTTTTTTTTTTGTGTCTAATCCGCATACATATCACCATTGGCCTTGATTTTCTTGACTGTATATCTCTTAAATGTCAACATATACACGAGTGATTTAGTTTATGAAGATTTTTCAATGCCGAGAACCTCGATCAGAGAGTAAAAAAGGCTTAAGGTTCACAATGGTGTAAAATTAAAATAAGATGTACCGGGCTAGGATTCGAGTTACAGGAACAAGGACCAAACTAACCACCCAAGAATGGAATCGTCGAGCGAAAACACTTGACAACCTCCTAGAAGCAGCTTTTCTTGCCACCCGACCTTTCTCCATCAATTAGGAATCTGATGCCGTCACTAAACACATTCCTTAAATTGTAGCCATTTGTTCAGTGTTTTTTTGTTGTTGTCTAATCCGCATATATATCACCATTGCCCTTGATTTTCTTGACTGTATATCTCTTAAATATCAACATATACACGTGTGATATAGTTTACGAAGATTTTTCAATGCCGAGAACCTCGATCAGAGAGTAAAAAGGGCATAAGGTTCACAATGGTGTAAAACTAAAATGAGATATACCGGGCTAGGATTCGAGTTACAGGAACAAGGGCCAAACCTACCACACAAGAATGGAATCGTCGAGCGAAAACACTTGATAACCTCCTAGAAGCAGCTTTTCTTGCCACCAGACCTTTCTCCATGAATTAGGAATCTGATGTCGTCACTAAACACATTCCTTAAATTGTAGCCATTTGTTGAGTGTTTTTTTTGGTGTCTAATCTGCATATATATCACCATTACCCTTGATTTTCTTGACTGTATATCTCTTAAATGTCAACATATACACGTGTGATTTAGTTTACGAAGATTTTTCAATGCCGATAACCTCGATCAGAGAGTAAAAAGGCGTAAGGTTCCCAATGGTGTAAGATTAAAATGGGATATACCGGGCTAGAATTCGAGTTATAGGAACAAGGGCCAAACCAACCACCCAAGAATGGAATCGTCGAGCGAAAACACTTGACAACCTCCTAGAAGCAGCTTTTCTTGCTACCAAACCTTTCTCCATCAATTAGGAATTCGATGCCGTCACTAAACACATTCCTTAAATTGTAGCCATTTGTTGAGTGTTTTTTTTTTGTGTCTAATCCGCATATATATCACCATTTCCCTTGATTTTCTTGAGTGTATATCACTTAAATATCAACATATACACGTGTGATTTAGTTTACGAAGATTTTTCAATGCCGAGAACCTCGATCAGAGAGTAAAAAAAGGCGTAAGGTTCACAATGGTGTAAAACTAAAATGGGATATACCGGGCTAGGATTCGAGTTACAGGAACAAGGGCCAAACCAACCACCCAAGAATGGAATCGTCGACCAAAAACACTTGACAACCTCCTAGAATCAGCTTTTCTTGCCACCAGACCTTTCTCCATCAATTAGGAATCTGATGCCGTCACTAAACACATTCCTTAAATTGTAGCTATTTGTCGAGTGTTTTTTTTTTGTGTCTAATCCGCATACATATCACCATTGGCCTTGATTTTCTTGACTGTATATCTCTTAAATGTCAACATATACACGAGTGATTTAGTTTATGAAGATTTTTCAATGCCGAGAACCTCGATCAGAGAGTAAAAAAGGCTTAAGGTTCACAATGGTGTAAAATTAAAATAAGATGTACCGGGCTAGGATTCGAGTTACAGGAACAAGGACCAAACTAACCACCCAAGAATGGAATCGTCGAGCGAAAACACTTGACAACCTCCTAGAAGCAGCTTTTCTTGCCACCCGACCTTTCTCCATCAATTAGGAATCTGATGCCGTCACTAAACACATTCCTTAAATTGTAGCCATTTGTTCAGTGTTTTTTTGTTGTTGTCTAATCCGCATATATATCACCATTGCCCTTGATTTTCTTGACTGTATATCTCTTAAATATCAACATATACACGTGTGATATAGTTTACGAAGATTTTTCAATGCCGAGAACCTCGATCAGAGAGTAAAAAGGGCATAAGGTTCACAATGGTGTAAAACTAAAATGAGATATACCGGGCTAGGATTCGAGTTACAGGAACAAGGGCCAAACCTACCACACAAGAATGGAATCGTCGAGCGAAAACACTTGATAACCTCCTAGAAGCAGCTTTTCTTGCCACCAGACCTTTCTCCATGAATTAGGAATCTGATGTCGTCACTAAACACATTCCTTAAATTGTAGCCATTTGTTGAGTGTTTTTTTTGGTGTCTAATCTGCATATATATCACCATTACCCTTGATTTTCTTGACTGTATATCTCTTAAATGTCAACATATACACGTGTGATTTAGTTTACGAAGATTTTTCAATGCCGATAACCTCGATCAGAGAGTAAAAAGGCGTAAGGTTCCCAATGGTGTAAGATTAAAATGGGATATACCGGGCTAGAATTCGAGTTATAGGAACAAGGGCCAAACCAACCACCCAAGAATGGAATCGTCGAGCGAAAACACTTGACAACCTCCTAGAAGCAGCTTTTCTTGCTACCAAACCTTTCTCCATCAATTAGGAATTCGATGCCGTCACTAAACACATTCCTTAAATTGTAGCCATTTGTTGAGTGTTTTTTTTTTTTGTGTCTAATCCGCATATATATCACCATTTCCCTTGATTTTCTTGAGTGTATATCACTTAAATATCAACATATACACGTGTGATTTAGTTTACGAAGATTTTTCAATGCCGAGAACCTCGATCAGAGAGTAAAAAAAGGCGTAAGGTTCACAATGGTGTAAAACTAAAATGGGATATACCGGGCTAGGATTCGAGTTACAGGAACAAGGGCCAAACCAACCACCCAAGAATGGAATCGTCGACCAAAAACACTTGACAACCTCCTAGAATCAGCTTTTCTTGCCACCAGACCTTTCTCCATCAATTAGGAATCTGATGCCGTCACTAAACACATTCCTTAAATTGTAGCTATTTGTCGAGTGTTTTTTTTTTGTGTCTAATCCGCATACATATCACCATTGGCCTTGATTTTCTTGACTGTATATCTCTTAAATGTCAACATATACACGAGTGATTTAGTTTATGAAGATTTTTCAATGCCGAGAACCTCGATCAGAGAGTAAAAAAGGCTTAAGGTTCACAATGGTGTAAAATTAAAATAAGATGTACCGGGCTAGGATTCGAGTTACAGGAACAAGGACCAAACTAACCACCCAAGAATGGAATCGTCGAGCGAAAACACTTGACAACCTCCTAGAAGCAGCTTTTCTTGCCACCCGACCTTTCTCCATCAATTAGGAATCTGATGCCGTCACTAAACACATTCCTTAAATTGTAGCCATTTGTTCAGTGTTTTTTTTTTGTTGTCTAATCCGCATATATATCACCATTGCCCTTGATTTTCTTGACTGTATATCTCTTAAGTGTCAACATATATACGTGTGATTTAGTTTACGAAGATTTTTTAATGCCGAGAACCTCGATCAGAGAGTAAAAAGGCGTAAGGTTCACAATGGTGTAAGATTAAAATGGGATATACCGGGCTAGGATTCGAGTTACAGGAACAAGGGCCAAACCAACCACCCAAGAATGGAATCGTCGAGCGAAAACACTTGACAACCTCCTAGAAGCAGCTTTTCTTACCACCAGACCTTTATTCATCAATTAGGAATCTGATGCCGTCACTAAACACATTCCTTAAATTGTAGCCATTTATTGAGTGTTTTTTTTGGTGTCTAATCCGCATATATATCACCATTGCCCTTGATTTTCTTGACTGTATATCTCTTAAATATCAACATATACACGTGTGATTTAGTTTACGAAGATTTTTCAATGCCGAGAACCTCGATCAGAGAGTAAAAAAGGCGTAAGGTTCACAATGGTGTAAAATTAAAATGGGATATACCGGGCTAGGATTCGAGTTACAGGAACGAGGGCCAAACCAACCACCCAAGAATGGAATCGTCGAGCGAAAACACTTGACAACCTCCTAGAAGCCGCTTTTCTTGCCACCAGACCTTTCTCCATCAATTAGGAATCTGATGCCGTAACTAAACACATTCCTTAAATTGTAGCCATTTGTTGAGTGTTTGTTTTGGTCTCTAATCCGCATATATGTGACCATTGCCCTTGATTTTCTTGAATGTATATCTCTTAAATATCAACATATACACGTGTGATTTAGTTTATGAAGATTTTTCAATGCCGAGAACCTCGATCAGAGAGTAAAAAAGGAGTAAGGTTCACAATGGTGTAAAACTAAAATTGGATATACCGGGCTAGGAATCGAGTTAAAGGAACAAGGGCCAAACCAACCACCCAAGAATGGAATCGTCGAGCGAAAACACTTGACAACCTCCTAGAAGCCGCTTTTCTTGCCACCAGACCTTTCTCCATCAATTAGGAATCTGATGCCGTCACTAAACACATTCCTTAAATTGTAGCCATTTGTTGAGTGTTTTTTTTTGTCTCTAATCCGCATATATATCACCATTGCCCTTGATTTTCTTGACTGTATATCTCTTAAATGTCAACATATACACATGTGATTTAGTTTACGAAGATTTTTCAATGCCGAGAACCTCGATCAGAGAGTAAAAAAGGCGTAAGGTTCACAATGGTGTAAGATTAAAATAAGATGTACCGGGCTAGGATTCGAGTTACAGGAACAAGGACCAAACTAACCACCCAAGAATGGAATCGTCGAGCGAAAACACTTGACAACCTCCTAGAAGCAGCTTTTCTTGCCACCCGACCTTTCTCCATCAATTAGGAATCTGATGCCGTCACTAAACACATTCCTTAAATTTTAGCCATTTGTTGAGTGTTTTTTTTTTGTGTCTAATCCGCATATATATCACCATTGCCCTTGATTTTCTTGACTGTATATCTCTTAAATATAAACATATACACGTGTGATTTAGTTTACGAAGATTTTTCAATGCCGAGAACCTCGATCAGAGAGTAAAAAAGGCGTAAGGTTCACAATGGTGTAACATTAAAATGGGATATACCGGCCTAGGATTCGAGTTACAGGAACAAGGGCCAAACCAACCACCCAAGAATGGAATCGTCGAGCGAAAAAACTTGACATCCTCCTAGAAGCAGCTTTTCTTGCCACCAGATCTTTCTCCATAAATTAGGAATCTGATGCCGTAACTAAACACGTGTGATTTAGTTGAGTGTTTTTTTTGTGTCTAATCCGCATATATATCACCATTGCCCTCGATTTTCTTGACTGTATATCTGTTAAATGTCAACATATACACGTGTGATTTAGTTTACGAAGATTTTTCAATGCTGAGAACCTCGATCAGAGAGTAAAAATGGCGTAAGGTTCACAATGGTGTAAGATTAAAATGTGATATACCGGCCTAGGATTCGAGTTACAGGAACAAGGGTCAAACAAACCACCCAAGAATGGAATCGTCGAGCGAAAACACTTGACAACCTCCTAGAACCAGCTTTTCTTACCACCTGACCTTTCTCCATCAATTAGGAATCTGATGGCGTCACTAAAAACATTCCTTAAATTGTAGCCATTTGTTGAGTGTTTTTTTTGGTGTCTAATCCTCATATATATCACCATTGCCCTTGATTTTGTAGACTGTATATCTCTTAAATGTCAATATATACACGTGTGATTTAGTTTACGAAGATTTTTCAATGCCGAGAACCTCGATCAGAGAGTAAAAATGGCGTAAGGTTCACAATGGTGTAAAATTAAAATGGGATATACCGGGCTAGGATTCGAGTTACAGGAACAAGGGCCAAACCAACCACCCAAGAATGGAATCGTCGAGCGAAAACACTTGACAACCTCCTAGAAGCAGCTTTTCTTGCCACGAGACCTTTCTCCATCAATTAGGAATCTGATGCCGTCACTAAACAAATTCCTTAAACTGTAGCCATTTGTTGAGTGTTTTTTTTTTGTGTCTAATCCGCATATATATATATCACCACTGCCCTTGATTTTCTTGACTGTATATCTCTTAAATGTCAACATATACACGTGTGATTTAGTTTACGAAGATTTTTCAATGCCGAGAACCTCGATCAGAGAGTAAAAAAGGCGTAAGGTTCACAATGGTGTAAGATTAAAATGGGATATAACGAGCTAGGATTCGAGTTACAGGAACAAGGGCCAAACCAACCACCCAAGAATGGAATCGTCGAGCGAAAACACATGACAACCTCCTAGATGCAGCTTTTCATATCACCAGACCTTTCTCCATCAATTAGGAATCTGATGCCGTCACTAAACACATTCCTTAAATTGTAGCCATTTGTTGAGTTTTTTTTTTTGGTGTCTAATCCGCATATATATCACCATTGCCCTTGATTTTCTTGACTGTATATCTCTTAAATGTCAACATCTACACGTGTGACTTAGTTTACGAAGATTTTTCATTGCCGAGATCCTCGATTAGAGACTAAAAAAGGCGTAAGGTTCACAATGGTGTAAAATTAGAATGGGATATAATGGGCTAGGATTCAAGTTACAGGAACAAGGGCCAAACCAACCACCCAAGAATGGAATCGTCGAGCGAAAACACTTGACAACCTCCTAGAAGCAGCTTTTCTTACCACCAGACCTTTCTCCATCAATTAGGAATCTGATGCCGTCACTAAACACATTCCTTAAATTGTAGACATTTGTTGAGTTTTTTTTTTGGTGTCTAATCCGCATATATATCACCATTGCCCTTGATTTTCTTGACTGTATATCTCTTAAATGTCAACATATACACGTGTGATTTTGTTTACGAAGATTTTTCTTTGCCGAGAACCTCGATTAGAGAGTAAAAAAGGCGTAAGGTTCACAATGGTGTAAAATTAGAATGGGATATAATGGGATAGGATTCAAGTTACAGGAACAAGGGCCAAACCAACCACCCAAGAATGGAATCGTCGAGCGAAAACACTTGACAACCTCCTAGAAGCAGCTTTTCTTACCACCAGACCTTTCTCCATCAATTAGGAATCTGATGCCGTCACTAAACACATTCCTTAAATTGTAGCCATTTGTTGAGTGTTTTTTTTTGTGTCTAATCCGCATATATATCACCATTGCCCTTGATTTTCTTGACTGTATATCTCTTAAATATCAACATATACACGTGTGATTTAGTTTACGAAGATTTTTCAATGTCGAGAACCTCGATCAGAGAGTAAAAAAGGCGTAAGGTTCACAATGGTGTAAAATTAAAATGGGATATACCGGGCTAGGATTCGAGTTACAGGAACAAGGGCCAAACCAACCACCCAAGAATGGAATCGTCGAGCGAAACCACTTGACAACCTCCTAGAAGCAGCTTTTCTTGCCACCAGACCTTTCTCCATCAATTAGGAATTTGATGCCGTAACTAAACCCGTGTGATTTAGTTGAGAGTTTTTTTTTTGTGTCTAATCCACATATATATCACCATTGCCCTCAATTTTCTTGACAGTATATCTCTTAAATGTCAACATATACACGTGTGATTTAGTTAACGAAGATTTTTCAATGCCGAGAACCTCGATCAGGGAGTAAAAAAGTCGTAAGGTTCACAATGGTGTAAGATTAAAATGGGATATAACGGGCTAGGATTCGTGTTATAGGAACAAGGGCCAAACCAACCACCCAAGAATGGAATCAACGAGGGAAAACATTTGACAACCTCCTAGAAGCAGCTTTTCTTACCACCAGACCTTTCTCCATTAATTAGGAATCTGATGGCGTCACTAAACACATTCCTTAAATTGTACCCATTTGTTGAGTGTTTTTTTTTTTGTGTCTAATACTCATATATATCACCATTGCCCTTGATTTTCATGACTGTATATCTCTTAAATGTCGACATATACACGTGTGATTTAGTTTACGAAGATTTTTCAATGACGAGAACCTCGATCAGAGAGTAAAAAAGGCGTAAGATTCACAATGGTGTAAAATTAAACTGGGATATACCGGGCTAGGATTTGAGTTACAGGAACAAGGGCCAAACTAACCACCCAAGAATGGAATCGTCGAGCGAAAACACTTGACAACCTCCTAGAAGCAACTTTTCTTTCCACCAGACCTTTCTCCATCAATTAGGAATCTGATGCCGTCACTAAACACATTCCTTAAATTGTAGCCATTTGTTGAGTGTTTTTTTTTTGTGTCTAATCCGGATATATATCACCATTGCCCTTGATATTCTTGACGGTATATCTCTTAAATGTCAACATATACACGTGTGATTTAGTTTACGAAGATTTTTCAATGCCGAGAACCTCGATCAGAGAGTAAAAAAGGCGTAAGGTTCAAAATGGTGTAAAATTAAAATGGGATATACCGGGCTAGGATTCGAGTTACAGGAACAAGGGCCAACCCAACCACCCAAGAATGGAATCATCGAGCGAAAACACTTGACAACCTCCTAGAAGCAGCTTTCTTGCCACCAGACCTTTCTCCATCAATTAGGAATCTGATGCCGTCACTAGACACATTCCTTAAATTGTAGCCATTTGTTGAGTGTTTTTTTTTTGTGTCTAATCCGCATATATACCACCATTGCCCTTGTTTTTCTTGACGTTAAACCTCTTAAATGTCAACATATACACGTGTGATTTAGTTTACGAAGATTTTTCAATGCCGCGAAGCTCGATCAGAGAGTAAAAAAGGCGTAAGGTTCACAATGGTGTAAAATTAAAATGGGATATACCGGGCTAGGATGCGAGTTACAGGAACAAGGGCCAAACCAACTACCCAAGAATGGAATCGTCGAGCGAAAACACTTGACAACCTCCAAGAAGCAGCTTTCTTACCACCAGACATTTCTCCATCAATTAGGAATATGATGTCGTCACTAAACACATTCCTTAAATTGTAGCCATTTGTTGAGTGTTTTTTTTTTGTGTCTAATCCGCATATATATCACCATTGCCCTTGATTTTCTTGACTTTATACCTCTTAAATGTCAACATATACACGTGTGATTTAGTTTACGAAGATTTTTCAATGCCGCGAAGCTCGATCAGAGAGTAAAAAAGGCGTAAGGTTCACAATGGTGTAAAATTAAAATGGGATATACCGGGCCAGGATTCGAGTTACAGGAACAAGGGCCAAACCAACCACCCAATAATGGAATCGTCGAGCGAAAACACTTGATAACCTCCTAGAAGCAGCTTTTCTTACCACCAGACCTTTCTCCATCACTTAGGAATCTGATGCCGTCACTAAACACATTCCTTAAATTGTAGCCATTTGTTGATTGTTTTTTTTGGTGTCTAATCCGCATATATATCACCATTGCCCCTGATTTTCTTGACTGTATATCTCTTAAATATCAATATATACACGTGTGATTTAGTTTACGAAGATTTTTCAATGCCGTGAACCTCGATCTGAAAGTAAAAAAGGCGTAAGATTCACAATGGTGTAAAATTAAACTGGGATATACCGGGGGCTAGGATTTGAGTTACAGGAACAAGGGCCAAACCAACCACCCAAGAATGGAATCGTCGAGCGAAAACACTTGACAACATTCTAGAAGCAGCTTTTCTTGCCACCAGACCTTTCTCCATCAATTAGGAATCTGATGCCGTCACTAAACACATTCCTTAAATTGTAGCCGTTTGTTGAGTGTTTTTTTTGGGTGTCTAATCCACATATATATCACCATTGCTCCTGATTTTCTTGACTGTATATCTCTTAAATATCAACATATACACGTGTGATTTAGTTTACGAAGATTTTCAATGCCGAGAACCTCGATCAGAGAGTAAAAAAGTCGTAAGGTTCACAATGGTGTAAAATTAAAATGGGATATACCGGGCTAGGATTCGAGTTACATGAACAAGGGCCAAACCAATCACCCAAGAATGGAATCCTCGAGCCAAGACACTTGACAACTTCCTAGAAGCAGCTTTTCTTGCCACCAGACCTTTCCCCATCAATTAGGAATCTGATGCCGTCACTAAACACATTCCTTAAATTGTAGCCATTTGTTAAGTGTTTTTTTTATTGTCTAATCCGCATATATATCACCATTGCCCAAGATTTTCTTGACTGTATATCTTTTAAATATCAATATATACACGTGTGATTTAGTTTACGAAGATTTTTCAATGCCGAGAACCTCGATTAGAGAGTAAAAAAGGCGTAAGATTCACAACGGTGTAAAATTAAACTGGGATATACCAGGCTAGGATTTGAGTTACAGGAACAAGGGCCAAACCAACTACCCAAGAATGGAATCGTCGAGCGAAAACACTTGACAACCTCCTAGAAGCAGCTTTTCTTGCCAGCAGACCTTTCTCCATCAATTAGGAATCATATGTCGTCACTAAACACATTCCTTAAATTGTAGCCATTTGTTGAGTGTTTTTTTTTGTGTCTAATCCGCATATATATCACCATTGTCCCTGATTTTCTTGACTGCATATCTCATAAATATCAACATATACACGTGTGATTAAGTTTACGAAGATTTGTCAATGCTGAGAACCTCGATCAGAGAGTAAAAAAGGCGTAAGGTTCATAATGGTGTAAAATTAAAATGGGATATACCGGGCAAGTATTCGAGTTACAGGAACACGGGCCAAACCAAACACCCAAGAATGGAATCGTCAAGCGAAAACACTTGACAACCTCCTAGAAGCAGCTTTTCTTACCAGCAGGCCTTTCTCCATCAATTAGGAATCTGATGCCGTCACTAAACACATTCCTTAAATTGTAGCCTTTTGTTGAGTGTTTTTTTTTGTGTCTAATCCGCATTATTATCACCATTGCCCATGATTTTCTTGACTGTATATCTCTTAAATGTCAACATATACACGTGTGATTTAGTTTACGAAGATTTTTCAATGCCGCGAAGCTCGATCAGAGGGTAAAAAAGGCGTAAGGTTCAGAATGGTGTAAAATTAAAATGGGATATACCGGGCTAGGATTCGAGTTACAGGAACAAGGGCCAAACCAACCACCCAAGAATGGAATCGTCGAGCGAAAACACTTGACAACCTCCTAGAAGCAACTTTTCTTGCCACCAGACCTTTCTCCATCAATTAGGAATCTGATGCCGTCACTAAACACATTCCTTAAATTGTAGCAATTTGTTGACTGTTTTTTTGTGGTGTCTAATCCGCATATATATCACCATTGCCCTTGATTTTCTTGACTGTATATCTCTTAAATATCAACATATACACGTGTGATTTAGTTTACGAAGATTTTTAAATGCCGAGAACCTCGATCAGAGAGTAAAAAAGGCGTAAGGTTCACAATGGTGTAAAATTAAAATGGGATATACCGGGCTAGGATTCGAGTTACAAGAACAAGGGCCAAACCAATCACCCAAGAATGGAATCGTCGAGCCAAGACACTTGACAACCACCTAGAAGCAGCTTTCCTTGCCACCAGACCTTTCCCCATCAATTAGGAATCTGATGCCGTCACTAAACACATTCCTTAAATTGTAGCCATTTGTTGCGTGCTTTTTTTGGGTGTCTAATCCACATATATATCACTATTGCTCGTGATTTTCTTGACTGTATATCTCTTAAATATCAACATATACACGTGTGATTTAGTTTACGAAGATTTTCAATGCCGAGAACCTCGATCAGAGAGTAAAAAAGACGTAAGGTTCACAATGGTGTAAAATTAAAATGGGATATACCGGGCTAGGATTCGAGTTACAAGAACAAGGGCCAAACCAATCACCCAAGAATGGAATCGTCGAGCCAAGACACTTGACAACCTCCTAGAAGCAGCTTTTCTTGCCACCAGACCTTTCCCTATCAATTAGGAATCTGATGCCGTCACTAAACACATTCCTTAAATTGTAGCCATTTGTTGAGTGTTTTTTTTATTGTCTAATCCGCATATATATCACCATTGCCCAAGATTTTCTTGACTGTATATCTCTTAAATATCAATATATACACGTGTGATTTAGTTTACGAAGATTTTTCATTGCCGAGAACCTCGAGCAGAGCGTAAAAAAGGCGTAAGATTCATAATGGTGTAAAATTAAACTGGGATATACCAGGCTAGGATTTGAGTTACAGGAACAAGGGCCAAACCAACCACCCAAGAATGGAATCGTCGAGCGAAAACACTTGACAACCTCCTAGAAGCAGCTTTTCTTGCCAGCAGACCTTTCTCCATCAATTAGGAATCTGATGTCGTCACTAAACACATTCCTTAAATTGTAGCCATTTGTTGAGTGTTTTTTTTTGGTGTCTAATCCGCATATATATCACCATTGCCCCTGATTTTCTTGACTGCATATCTCATAAATATCAACATATACACGTGTGATTTAGTTTACGAAGATTTGTCAATGCTGAGAAGCTCGATCAGAGAGTAAAAAAGGCGTAAGGTTCAGAATGGTGTAAAATTAAAATGGGATATACTGGGCTAGGATTCGAGTTACAGGAACAAGGGCCAAACCAACCACCCAAGAATGGAATCGTCGAGCGAAAACACTTGACAACCTCCTAGACGCAGCTTTTCTTGCCACCAGACATTTCTCCATCAATTAGGAATCTGATGCCGTCACTAAACACATTCCTTAAATTGTAGCCATTTGTTGAGTGTTTTTTTTTGGTGTTTAATCCGCATATATATCACCATTGCCCATGATTTTCTTGAATGTATATCTCTTAAATGTCAACATATACACGTGTGATTTAGTTTACGAAGATTTTTTAATGCCGAGAACCTCGATCAGAGGGTAAAAAAGGCGTAAGGTTCACAATGGTGTAAAATTAAAATGGGATATACCGGGCTAGGATTCGAGTTACAAGAACAAGGGCCAAACCAATCACCCAAGAATGGAATCGTCGAGCCAAGACACTTGACAACCACCTAGAAGCAGCTTTCCTTGCCACCAGACCTTTCCCCATCAATTAGGAATCTGATGCCGTCACTAAACACATTCCTTAAATTGTAGCCATTTGTTGCGTGCTTTTTTGGGTGTCTAATCCACATATATATCACCATTGCTCGTGATTTTCTTGACTGTATATCTCTTAAATATCAACATATACACGTGTGATTTAGTTTACGAAGATTTTCAATGCCGAGAACCTCGATCAGAGAGTAAAAAAGGCGTAAGGTTCACAATGGTGTAAAATTAAAATGGGATATACCGGGCTAGGATTCGAGTTACAAGAACAAGGGCCAAACCAATCACCCAAGAATGGAATCGTCGAGCCAAGACACTTGACAACCTCCTAGAAGCAGCTTTTCTTGCCACCAGACCTTTCCCTATCAATTAGGAATCTGATGCCGTCACTAAACACATTCCTTAAATTGTAGCCATTTGTTGAGTGTTTTTTTTATTGTCTAATCCGCATATATATCACCATTGCCCAAGATTTTCTTGACTGTATATCTCTTAAATATCAATATATACACGTGTGATTTAGTTTACGAAGATTTTTCATTGCCGAGAACCTCGAGCAGAGCGTAAAAAAGGCGTAAGATTCATAATGGTGTAAAATTAAACTGGGATATACCAGGCTAGGATTTGAGTTACAGGAACAAGGGCCAAACCAACCACCCAAGAATGGAATCGTCGAGCGAAAACACTTGACAACCTCCTAGAAGCAGCTTTTCTTGCCAGCAGACCTTTCTCCATCAATTAGGAATCTGATGTCGTCACTAAACACATTCCTTAAATTGTAGCCATTTGTTGAGTGTTTTTTTTTGGTGTCTAATCCGCATATATATCACCATTGCCCCTGATTTTCTTGACTGCATATCTCATAAATATCAACATATACACGTGTGATTTAGTTTACGAAGATTTGTCAATGCTGAGAAGCTCGATCAGAGAGTAAAAAAGGCGTAAGGTTCAGAATGGTGTAAAATTAAAATGGGAAATACTGGGCTAGGATTCGAGTTACAGGAACAAGGGCCAAACCAACCACCCAAGAATGGAATCGTCGAGCGAAAACACTTGACAACCTCCTAGACGCAGCTTTTCTTGCCACCAGACATTTCTCCATCAATTAGGAATCTGATGCCGTCACTAAACACATTCCTTAAATTGTAGCCATTTGTTGAGTGTTTTTTTTTGGTGTTTAATCCGCATATATATCACCATTGCCCATGATTTTCTTGAATGTATATCTCTTAAATGTCAACATATACACGTGTGATTTAGTTTACGAAGATTTTTTAATGCCGAGAACCTCGATCAGAGAGTAAAAAAGGCGTAAGGTTCACAATGGTGTAAAATTAATATGGGATATAACGGGCTAGGATTCGAGTTACAGGAACAAGGGCCAAACCAACCACCAAGAATGGAATCATCGAGCGAAAACACATGACAACCTCCTTGAAGCAGCTTTTCTTGCCACCAGACATTTCTCCATCAATTAGGAATCTGATGCCGTCACTAAACACATTCCTTAAATTGTAGCCATTTGTTGAGTGTTTTTTTTTGTGTCTAATCCGCATATATATCACCATTGCCCTTGATTTTCTTCACTATATATCTCTTAAATGTCAACATATACACGTGTGATTTAGTTTACGAAGATTTTTCAATGCCGAGAACCTGGATCAGTGAGTAAAAAAGGCGTAAGGTTCAAATTGATGTAAAATTAAAATGGGATATACCGGGCTAGGATTCGAGTTACAGGAACAAGGGCCAACCCAACCACCCAAGAATGGAATCAACGAGCGAAAACACTTGACAACCTCCTAGAAGCAGCTTTTCTTGCCACCCGACCTTTCTCCATCAATTAGGAATCTGATGTCGTCACTAAACACATTCCTTAAATTGTAGCCATTTGTTGAGTGTTTTTTTTTTTGGTGTTTAATCCGCATATATATCACCATTGCCCTTGATTTTCTTGACTGTATATCTCTTAAATGTCAACATATACACGTGTGATTTAGTTTACGAAGATTTTTCAATGCCGATAACCTCGATCAGAGAGTAAAAAAGGCGTAAGGTTCACAATGGTGTAAGATTAAAATGGGATTTACTGGGCTAGGATTCGAGTTATAGGAACAAGGGCCAAACCAACCACCCAAGAATGGAATCGTCGAACGAAAACACTTGAGAACCTCCTAGAAGCAGCTTTTCTTGCCATCAGACCTTTCTCCATCAATTAGGAATCTGATGCCGTCACTAAACCCATTCCTTAAATTGTAGCCATTTGTTGAGTGTTTTTTTTGGTGTCTAATCTGGATATATATCACCATTGCCCATGATTTTCTTAACGGTATATCTCTTAAATGTCAACATATACACGTGTGATTTAGTTTATGAAGATTTTTCAATGCCGAGAACCTCGATCAGAGAGTAAAAAAGGCGTAAGGTTCACAATGGTGTAAAATTACAATGGGATATACCGGGCTAGGATTCGAGTTACAGGAACAAGGGCCAAACCAACCACCCAAGAATGGAATCATCGAGCGAAAACACTTGACAACCTCCTAGAAGCAGCTTTTCTTACCAACAGACATTTCTCCATTAATTAGGAATCTGATGCCGTCACTAAACACATTCCTTAAATTGTAGCCATTTGTTGAGTGTTTTTTTTATTTCTAATCCGCATATATATCACCATTGCCCATGATTTTCTTGACTGTATATCTCTTAAATGTCAACATATACACGTGTGATTTAGTTTACGAAGATTTTTCAATGCCGAGAACCTCGATCAGAGAGTAAAAAAGGCGTAAGGTTTTAGAATGGTGTAAAATTAAAATGGGATATACCGGGCCAGGATTCGAGTTACAGGAACAAGGGCCAAACCAACCACCCAAGAATGGAATCATCGAGCGAAAACACATGACAACCTCCTAGAAGCAGCTTTTCTTGCCACCAGACCTTTCTCCATCAATTAGAAATCTGATGCCGTCACTAAACACATTCCTTAAATTGTAGCCATTTGTTGAGTGTTTTTTTTTGTGTCTAATCCGCATATATATCACCATTGCCCTTGATTTTCTTGACTGTATATCTCTTAAATGTCAACATATACACGTGTGATTTAGTTTACGAAGATTTTTCAATGCCGAGAAGCTCGATCAGAGAGTAAAAAAGGCGTAAGGTTCACAATGGTGTAAAATTAAAATGGGATATACCGGGCTAGGATTCGAGTTACACGAACAAGGGCCAAACCAATCACCCAAGAATGGAATCGTCGAGCCAAGAAACTTGACAACCTCCTTGAAGCAGCTTTTCTTGCCACCAGACCTTTCTCCATCAATTAGGAATCTGATGCCGTCACTAAACACATTCCTTAAATTGTAGCCATTTGTTGAGTGTTTTTTTTGGGTGTCTAATCCGCATATATATCACCATTGCCCTTGATTTTCTTGACTGTATATCTCTTAAATATCAACATATACACGTTTGATTTAGTTTACTAAGATTTGTCAATGCCGAGAACCTCGATCAGAGAGTAAAAAAGGCGTAAGGTTCATAATGGTGTAAAATTAAAATAGGATATACCAGGCAAGTATTCGAGTTACAGGAACAAGGGCCAAACCAACCAACCAAGAATGGAATTGTCGAGCGAAAACACTTGACAACCTCCTAGAAGCAACTTTTCTTGTCACCAGACCTTTCTCCATCAATTAGGAATCCGATGCCGTTTCTAAACACATTCCTTAATGTTTAACCATTTTTAAGTGTTTTTTTTTTTTGTGTCTAATCCGCATATATATCACCATTGCCCTTGATTTTCTTGACTGTATATCTCATAAATATCAACATATACACGTGTGATTTAGTTTACGAAACTTGACAACCTCCTTGAAGCAGCTTTTCTTACCAACAGACCTTTCTCCATCAATTAGGAATCTGATGCCGTCACTAAACACATTCCTTAAATTGTAGCCATTTGTTGAGTGTTTTTTTTGGTGTCTAATCCGCATATATATCACCATTGCCCTTGATTTTCTTGACTGTATATCTCATAAATATCAACATATACACGTGTGATTTAGTTTACCAAGATTTTTCAATGCCGAGAACCTCGATCAGAGAGTAAGGTTCATAATGGTGTAAAATTAAAATGGGATATACCGGGCTAGGATTCGAGTTACAGGAACAACGGCCAAACCAACCACCCAAGAATGGAATCGTCGAGCGAAAACACTTGACAACCTTCTAAAAGCAGCTTTTCTTGCCACCATACATTTCTCCATCAATTAGGAATCTGATGCCGTCACTAAACACATTCCTTAAATTGTAGCCATTTGTTGAGTGTTTTTTTTTGTATCTAATCCGCATATATATCACCTGTAGGATCGATTTCGGACCTAAACGAGTCGCGTAGAAGAGTTTATCTCAGTTTGAACGGCGGAAACAGACAAACCGAGTACAATTCAGCGAGAATTCACTTTAATATGTTGATTCTATTAACCTGAATGACGTTTACAAACAAATCAACACTTCGGCAGCACTTCGTGGCTAACCGGAAGAACACATCTCTAACTCTCCATCTGATTTCGCTCATGTGACCTATTTATAGACATTGTGATTCCGCTTTTACGGTCATGACACAAAAGCGGAATCATCTTGACTAATAAGCGGAACCTGATCTAGATTTGACACATGAGCGATATCTACTTTTAGACAAATAAACAGAATCAGACATTTAACATGCAATCCATTTTGTCTTGTTATGTAATGATGTCATTGATGTTGTCATCTTGATGATGTCATCATGACATCATGCTGAATCATCTTCGCAACGAACCCGTGACTCGACATAAGACGTAGTTGACAGACGTAGTGCACCAACAAACTCCCCCTCGGATGTTGACGGAGTCTTCAGTGTCGAGTCTTTAATTGTCAATCTATAATCTTTATCAGTCTCTTTTCTTTCTTGGCATATACCAGGATCTTCTCTTTGGCTCTAACCTCGTCAGACTCCCCCTCTCATCATGATGGGATCGCTGTCTGGAATTAGCTATCACCTTGAGATTGCATCCTGGCTTTAACTCTGTTCAGCTCAACTCCTGCACACATTTTCTCACCACCACATAAGTTTTTACTTAAAAACAATAAGAAAAACTTACTGGAAATAGTTACATCAAGTTCAAATTAATGACCCTGATTAACTAATTTCAATTTCTTTCTTAAATCAAAATTTTTCAATTCAATACACACACTCCCAAACCAGTTCATCATGTTCGGCACTTGGAATTTCGAAAATCAGATCTTCATCATCAGTTGTCGAAAATCTTTTTGGATTTTTGAATAGAAACAAAAATGCAATAACAGAAATTAAATGCAGAAATGAAATATGTACAAACATATTTTTGTGAGTTCGTGCAAGAGGATCATATCAGTTTTTGAAACAAATCACAAGCACCGTTAAGCTTTTAATCGTTTTAAGTTCTAAACGATTCACGTTGATTGACGATATTGTTGTCCATTTAAACTCAATCTAAAAATTTTCGAAATGCTTACCGATACGTTAAGGTATATTTAGATAGCACTAAATTCTTATGGACCCCACGATCTCAGCATATCCCCTCATCATGCAATACACTGACTCAAGTAATGCCTTTAAACTTTTATCAACTGTGATTTGTGCGAAAACAAAGCAGAATGTTTAAACATTAACAATCAGGTCGATACTTCCGTATACGCAGAGAAAGTCCAATGTTTAAACAAAATAAGAAAATAAAAATAAGTTGAAGTTGTTTAGGCTTTAACCACCAGGTCGATACTCCCGTATACACAGAGGTGATCCAAAGCTTAAACGAAACACCAAAGAAAATAAAGCAGAACGTTTAGGCAACAACATCCAGGTCGATACTCACGTATACGCAGAGGATGTCCGATGCTTAAACAAAATAAAGAAATCAAACAAGTTTAAATCTTTGCAAAATGAAATGCACAATCACAGCGACTTTTCAGCAAAGTTGTGAAAATTCACAAACTTAACCAGTTTTATGTCTTTCGACAATCAGCGATTACTGAGTAGGCACACAGTCAAGAAGGACAAAACCAAGTACTATGCTTTCGACCATGTTTCCCACTAGAATTAGGCTTTTTCATTTAGGTTTGTATCGTTATCGCAAATCTACTAGTCTAGCTGAGCCTATCGTCACATTGTTAGTGAAACCGTTTATCACATTTTAACTATCCATTTCTTTAGCATGCTGTGACAGTCCAACTGATCTACTATCATTTCCTCTTTTTCACAACAAAACTCATTTATAGGTAATTTAGAACAAAACTCATTTTTAGGTTTGTTCTGTGGGTTAACACAAACTTGGATATATAGGTAATTGTAGGATCGAATTCTGACCTAAACGAGTCGTGTAGAAGAGTTTTTCATCAAAACAAGAGGCGGAAACAAGTGTTTCGATGTAATTCAGCACGTATACACATAAAACTGTCGATATTATTGATCTAGAAGACGTTTACAACCTGTCGACACTTCGGCAGCACTTCGTGGCTCACCGGAAGACAACACCTAGAACTATGTGTATGGTTCGCTCATATGACCTATTTATAGGTGACATGGTATCGTATGACATATAAGCGGACCTCAATCTAGATGACACATGAGCGGACCTAATTCTATGACATATGAGCGAACCTCATCAAGACACTACGGACGAAAACAGAAATAATACATGTTGACTGAAATCCAACTTTAACAATCTAAACCCTTTTGTTTCTAGTGTGATGATGTAATTATGACATCACTTGGATGATGTCATGATGGCATCATGCTTGAACATCTTCGCAACGTACTGAGACACGACTGAAGACGTAGACGACAGACGGATGCACCAAGAAACTCCCCCTCGAATGTTGACGGAGTCTTCAGTGTCGAGTCTTTGCATCTTTAGTCTTTATCAGTCCTCTCTAACTCTTTGAAGTGTCTGACATTGTAAGTATCCTCAATCTCTATCTTCTCTTCTCTTTTCATCACCAACATACTCCTTCCTTAAAGAATCTTCAGACTCCCCCTTTCGATATGCTGGGATCGCAGTCTGGCTTGATGAAAACCCAGAGTCATCAGGTATCAGAACCTGACACTCTATCTTCAGGTTTAAAATCGAAACCTGGCTATACCTGCACATGCTCTACCCAAAAACAAATTTTCTAATGATAACTTGAACACAATCAGACATCACTAAAAAATATCACAAAAAATGATCTAACATTTATAGTCTCTGATGAACCATTTGAAGAAATATCATTTTCATGTACAAAAACAACACACTCTCCTAAACCATCTGTTCATCATGTCTAGCACTTGGAATTTTGAAAATCAGCTTTTCAATATCAGTCGTCGAAAATCTTTTTGACTTTTTCAAAAATTTATGCTAAAACACACTGAAAATCTTTTTGGATTTTTGAATAGAATGAAATACAGTAAAGAAATATTTACAGACAATATTTTTGTGAGTTTGTGTAAGAGGATCATATCAGTTTCTGAGACAAATCACCAACACCGTTAAGCTTCATTTCATTTTAAGTTCTAAACGATTCACTTAGATTGTCAGTATACTGGTCCACTTAAATTCTCACACAAAGTTCAACTGCTTCGAGATACGGATTAATGTTTTAAACACTTAAACTCAATCGCGTGTCCCACCTCAGAATATACTCCCGTATCCAGATCCCAATATTCAGTCTTACAGGTGAGTATACTACAATGATATCTGTAGGGGTTAATAAATTATGAAGAATCATGAGAGCTCAGGTCAGAACTACCGTTCAGCAGAGAGATCATGACTCAACTTTTGGGTGTGTCCCCTTTAGAGGATCTTTTTTACAACAACATTGCTAAGCAATTTTATTGTCTTATCATTTATGCTGAGGGTGATGCTATGTTTCAAGCATTTGCAGAAAGTATTATCCGGGGACTAGGTCAGAAATTTCTTTCAGCAGAAGTCCCGGGATAATACCCCAGATATCATTGAGTATAAAAACCTAGTATATCAGATTATGAGACCTTTCAAACGAGATTTCGGGGGTTACCCATATATCCGAGAGATGTTTCCCCACGATATAAGCAAGTTTGAAATTTAGATTTATATCTCGTCACAATTTACTAAATGTGCAAAAACCTACTGGCACATCATCAGTGAGACCGTTTATCACATTTTTACTTTCCAATTCTTTAGCATGCTGTGATCGTCCACTGATGTACTATCATTTCCTCTTCTTGACAACAAAACTCATTTTTCATTTTATCATGTTTTTGTATTTTTCAAATTTTCAAATGTTTTTGGATTTTCTGAAAAATTTTACTCCCCCTAAAATGCAAACACATTTTAGGAAATTTGAAAATAAACTGTACAACAAAATGACAACCGATATCGAATTGCTTCAATTCGCCATTCACTTGGCATAAACAATCAGAACTCCCCCTCAAACTATTTTCCCATTTAGATTTCAAAACACTTAAGTTTGTTTTAATCAAATGATTTTTCCGGAAAATAAGTTTGATTTTACCACTTGTAAAGTTGAGAATATGGTTCATCATTTTGTCTTCAACCACTTGTAGAAAATCAAGTACAAATTAATGTCCCTGATTTACCACTTGTATGAAAAACACAATCAAATACACAGAATGATGCCGATTCCTGATCCACGATTACCAACTTGGGATCTCCGGCAAGTCCACAGACTTACTGTTCATAGTATGTACCATCCCAGTCACAAACCAGGGATGGTTCAACTTTATCTTTCTGCATCTTCTTCTCATAGAACTCTTTAACCCCTTTGACTTTTCGATCAGTCATTTTACCAAAAATGTGTTTCACAGTGGGGTTAAAGGCTTTTTCAACATCAAAAACCTTGTTATCATCATAAAATTGGTTTGATATTTCAACTTTACCAATTTTCTTCTTAAAATTTTCAGCCCGGAGTGGTGGAAAATTATCATCATCCACAGTCAGAACTGATTTTTCTCCTTTTATCTCAACCTGTGGCTCCTCTGATTTTGTGTAATCAGATTCATCGCCAGAAGATAGCTCCTCTGATTTTGATCTATCAGAATCATCGCTAGAGCTTTCAGCAGCTTTCTTAACAACCCATTTCTGGTTGTCAGATATGGCTCTCTTCTTGTAAAACTTGTTTGAACATTCACCAATTTCAAATGTAGAATTTTTGAAAAGTTTGGTTCTGTCAATTAGTTGTTCAAACTCAACCCTTTGTTCTTTCAGTTTACGAGAAACTCCCTGTTTTGACTGTGTTGCCTTTGAACAATCTTTGGCAATATGTCCAACATTGTTGCATTTGAAACAGGTTCTTGTTTCTTTCATCTCTTCTTGCTTCTTTGCAAGGAATTCTTTGTTCGATTGCCTCCAAAATTCTTTCTTTTCTTCCTCTTCTGAGCTAGTTCCTGAAACAAATGTCATCTTTGATTTAAAATCACGAACATATTTTTCATTTTTCTGTTTTTCTGTTGGAATAAATCCAAGACCTTTCTTTTTGAAATTACGGTTAGGGTTCGGTTTCTTATGAAAACCAGAACCAGAACTGTAACCCCTTTTCTTGTTTAAACGTTGTTGAACTCTTGAGGTGTAAGGTTTAGGTTTACCATTAAGATTTAAATCTTTTATTTCAGAAATATTAATTTCTGTTAGTTTGAAAACCTTTTTGATCAATTCAGTTTTGACACCTCTTATTGGAAATTCCTCATCAAAATATAATTTGTCAGAATCATTCAATGTATATGCAACTTTGAATGTTTCGTCACTCAAATTAGATTTTGATAATAGGAATTCTTTATTATAAACTCTTTTAACCGAAGAATTTGGACTGTTGACTGTCGAACTCGAACTTTCAGAACCAGACTTTGACTCTGACTCTGACTTTGACTCTGATTTTGACTCCAATTTTGACTCCTCTATATCATCTTTGTCCAACACCTGATCGACGACTTTCTTTATTAACTCGGACTCATGATCAGTGTCAGATGATGTAAACGTCACATCAATATTTTCTGGCAAATTGACTGAGGACTCAGACTCCCACTGTAAATTTGTTGCTTTTTCGACTCTTTCCTGATTTGGATTTCTGGGCAAATATCCATTTTCTAGCGGGGGTGGACACTTGTTGTAACCAAAATTTTGTTTCTTGCCAGAATCATTTTTATCAGTCTTTTTCTTTGAGTCACTCTTCTTCTTGTTCTTCTTTTCTGGAGTCTTTTCTTCAGTCAATTTTCCATCATCATTCTTTTCTTCAGTTACTTCATCCTCTTCAAATGCCTTCATGCCTTCAACAGTTGGATAAATCCTGTCAATGACATAAGAAGTACATGAGTAACTTTTCAACAAACGATTAACTCTTTCAGTCTCAATTCTTTGCAATTCCAACTTTTGTTCTAGCACAGCACACTTCTCAATGTAGTTGTTCACCACTTTTTGCTTCGTCATAAAAGCACCTTGAAGTGTTTTCATCGCTGTTGCTTGTTCTTCACTAGTTAGATTATATTGATTCATTGCTTTGTTCAGTACATCATAAGATTCCTTCAAACTATTCAAGTTATAGATCAGTGTACTGTTCTGCTTTTTCACAGCTTCACAGTTTTCACACTTCACTGGAATCTTCTTTGCATCAACTTCTTCATCAACTTTGAATTTTGCAACTTCAACCTTTACTTTCCTTTTGATCACTGGAATTTCTTCGTCATCACTACTCACAGGAGTCTTGACCTTTTTCTTCTTCTTTTTAATCTTTTCATCTTCACTATCACTTTCAGCAATCAATTTCATATCAGCTTCGAATTTTCTCTTCCAATATTCAGTATCATCATCACTATCATCTTGTTTTATAACCTTCTTTTTCGCATCTTGTTTTTCTTTGATTCTGTCCGTCTTACCTGCAAAAAATGAATCATCATCATCACTATCAGTTGAAAATTTTCTTTCATAATTTTCAAGTTTTCGAATTTCTTCACTATCATCATCACACGTTTCATCTGATGAGTGATCAAAGATTGGAGCTTTTTCTGAAACCTTTTCTTTTGAAACTGATTCTTCTTCGTTCTTTTTCGGAATGAATTGCTGAGATTCGTAATAATAATACGCTATTTCCTCTTCAAAATCCATGTTTAGTTTTTTAAAAAAAATTCAACAAATCAGAATTCCAAACGAGCTGGGGTTTTGAAACAAGCTGGAAATCTCAAACAGTCTGACAAAAGCAAACAATCCGAGTGTTTGATACTTCAAACGAGTTAAATTTCGTGCGGTCTAGTGAACTTCAAACGACTTGGTTCAAAAATTGTTTTTATTTCAAATTCCACAAACTTTCAACTTCCACGAGGCTCACTTACAAGTCCAATCACAAAGTCTTGAAACTTGATAACAACTTGATCCAAAACTCAATATACTATTTGTCTACAATTAGCAGCCCATTTATCAAAATGTGGATCCAATATCGACCGTCCAATCCAAAAACTTCAAATTGTATAGGCCTGACAACTTTGAATTATACTTTGACTATATTGCACCCCAATTACTTGATTCAATTACTTGATTGGGTCTCAAATTTTTTTTTTTAATTCACATGGGCCAAGAAGTACTGTCGACAACAATATTAATTGATGATCACATGTATTGGAAAATGATGCTGACACACTCAACCTACTGATCACATGCAACTAACAATCTTCTATAACGTTTCACTCACACAAATTTGAAAATAACCACCTTGGGAATGTTTATCACGTGAATGAACCGATAAGTCTTGAAATATCAACAATCACATGCAACAACCTTTATCTTCACATTTACGAGACCTCGAAAAGATAATATCACATGACTTGGGTTCTGATCACCTTGTGTAAACTGACACAAGACACTAAATTCAGACAACACGATACACTTTCACATGATTATCCTGTTCGATGACTGACACACGGCTTCACTTGTAACAAGTAACTTCAATTTACAAGATTCTATTTGTCACAAAAGCGAACCTGTATGTTCAAATGAGCGGACCAGATGAGCAGACCAGATGAGCGGATCAGATGATGTTCGGATAAGCGGACCAGATGAGCGAACCAGCTGAGCGGATCAGATGATGTCCGGATAAGCGGACCAGAAAAGCGAACCAGCTGATGACACTAAAAGCGGACCTCAAATTGTTCAAATGAGCGGACCAGATGATGATGTCACCTTTTCACGAGTCCGTAAAAGCGATACCTCAAAAATTCGATGTTTTAGGTCGATTCAAGCTTTGAAACTTTCAAGGATTGATTAAAACATGTTTACGCACAATATATGTGAAATTTGGCCGATTTTGACCGTAAAAAGTTTTGTTTTTCGGAAAAGAAAGGTGTAGAAACAGAAATCGCTGCTGAATTGTAGAAAACTCTTCTCCACTGGCTGTGATACCAATTGTAGGATCGATTTCGGACCTAAACGAGTCGCGTAGAAGAGTTTATCTCAGTTTGAACGGCGGAAACAGACAAACCGAGTACAATTCAGCGAGAATTCACTTTAATATGTTGATTCTATTAACCTGAATGACGTTTACAAACAAATCAACACTTCGGCAGCACTTCGTGGCTAACCGGAAGAACACATCTCTAACTCTCCATCTGATTTCGCTCATGTGACCTATTTATAGACATTGTGATTCCGCTTTTACGGTCATGACACAAAAGCGGAATCATCATTTGACACAAAAGCGGAATCATCTTGACTAATAAGCGGAACCTGGTCTAGATTTGACACATGAGCGATATCTACTTTTAGACAAATAAACAGAATCAGACATTTAACATGCAATCCATTTTGTCTTGTTATGTAATGATGTCATTGATGTTGTCATCTTGATGATGTCATCATGACATCATGCTGAATCATCTTCGCAACGAACCCGTGACTCGACATCAGACATAGTTGACAGACGTAGTGCACCAACATCACCATTACCCTTGATTTTCTTGACTGTATATCTCTTAAATGTCAACATATACACGTGTGATTTAGTTTACGAAGATTTTTCAATGCCGAGAACCTCCATCAGAGAGTAAAAAAGGCGTAAGGTTCACAATGGTGTAAAATTAAAATGGGATATACCAGGCTAGGATTCGAGTTACAGGAACAAGGGCCAAACCAACCACCCATGAATGAAAAAGGTCGAGCGAAAACACTTGACAACCTCCTAGAAGCAGCTTTTCTTGCCACCAGACCTTTCTCCATCAATTTGGAATCTGATGCCGTCACTAAACACATTCCTTAAATTGTAGCCTTTTGTTGAGTGTTTTTTTTTTGTGTCTAATCCGCATATATATCACCATTGACCTTGATTTTCTTGACTGTATATCTCTTAAATATCAACATATACACGTGTGATTTAGTTTACGAAGATTTTTCAATGCCGAGAACCTCGATCAAAGAGTAAAAAAGGCGTAAGGTTCACAATGGTGTAAAATTAAAATTGGATATACCGGGCTAGGATTCGAGTTACAGGAACAAGGGCCAAACCAACCACCCAAGAATGGAATCGTCGAGCGAAAACACTTGACAACCTCCTAGAAGCAGCTTATCTTGCCACCAGACCTTTCTCCATCAATTAGGAATCTGATGCCGTCACTAAACACATTCCTTAAATTGTAGCCATTTGTTGAGTGTTGTTTTTTGGTGTCTAATCCGCATATATATCACCATTACCCTTGATTTTCTTGACTGTATATCTCTTAAATGTCAACATATACACGTGTGATTTAGTTTATGAAGATTTTTCAATGCCGATAACCTCGATCAGATAATTAAAAAGGCGTAAGGTTCACAATGGTGTAAGATTAAAATGGGATATACCTGGCTAGGATTCGAGTTACAGGAACAAGGGCCAAACCAACCACCCAAGAATGGAATCGTCGAGCGAAAACACTTGACAACCTCCTAGAAGCAGTTTTCTTGCCACCAGACCTTTCTCCATCAATTAGGAATCTGATGCCGTCACTAAACACATTCCTTAAATTGTAGCCATTTGTTGAGTGTTTTTTTTGTGTCTAATCCGCATATATATCACCATTGCCCTTGATTTTCTTGACTGTATATCTCTTAAATGTCAACATATACACGTGTGATTTAGTTTACCAAGATTTTTCAATGCCGAGAACCTCGATCAGAGAGTAAAAAAAGCGTAGGGTTCACAATGGTGTAAAATTAAAATGGGATATACCGGGTTATAATTCGAGTTACAGGAACAAGACCTAAGAATGGAATCATCGAGCGAAAACACATGACAACCTCCTAGAAGTAGCTTTTCTTGCCACCAGACCTTTCTCCACCAATTAGGAATCTGATTCAGTCACTAAACACATTCCTTAAATTGTAGCCATTTGTTGAGTGATTTTTTTTTGTGTCTAATCCGCAAATATATCACCATTGCCCTTGATTTTCTTGACTGTATATCTCTTAAATATCAACATATACACGTGCGATTTAGTTTACGAAGATTTTTCAATGCCGAGCACCTCGATCAGAGAGTAAAAAAGGCGTAAGGTTCACAATAGTGTAAAATTAAAATGGGATATACCGGGCTAGGATTCGAGTTACAGCAACAAGGGCCAAACCAACCACCCAAGAATGGAATCGTCGAGCGAAAACACTTGACAACCTCCTAGAAGCAGCTTATCTTGCCACCAGACCTTTCTCCATCAATTTGGAATCTGATGCCGTCACTAAACACATTCCTTAAATTGTAGCCATTTGTTGAGTGTTGTTTTTTGGTGTCTAATCCGCATATATATCACCATTGCCCTTGATTTTCTTGACTGTATATCTCTTAAATCTCAACATATACACGTGTGATTTAGTTTACAAAGATTTTTCAATGCCGATAACCTCGATCAGAGAGTAAAAAAGGCGTAAGGTTCAAAATGGTGTAAAATTAAAATGGTATATACCGGGCTAGGATTCGAGTTACAGGAACAAGGGCCAACCCAACCACCCAAGAATGGAATCATCGAGCGAAAACACTTGACAACCTCCTAGAAGCAGCTTTTCTTGCCACCAGACATTTCTCCATCAATTAGGAATCTGATGTCGTCACTAAACACATTCATTAAATTGTAGCCATTTGTTGAGTGTTTTTTTTGGTGTCTAATCCGCATATATATCACCATTGCCCTTGATTTTCTTGACTGTATATCTCTTAAATGTCAATATATACACGTGTGATTTAGTTTACGAATATTTTTCAATGCCGAGAACCTCGATCAGAGAGTAAAAAAGGCGTAAGGTTCACAATAGTGTAAAATTAAAATGGGATATACCGGGCTAGGATTCGAGTTACAGCAACAAGGGCCAAACCAACCACCCAAGAATGGAATCGTCGAGCGAAAACACTTGACAACCTCCTAGAAGCAGCTTATCTTGCCACCAGACCTTTCTCCATCAATTAGGAATCTGATGCCGTCACTAAACACATTCCTTAAATTGTAGCCATTTGTTGGGTGTTTTTTTTGGTGTCTAATCCGCATATATATCACCATTGCCCTTGATTTTCTTGACTGTATATCTCTTAAATGTCAACTTATACACGTGTGATTTAGTTTACGAAGATTTTTCAATGCCGAGAACCTCGATCAGAGAGTAAAAAAGGCGTAAGGTTCACCATGGTGTAAAATTAAAATGGGATATACCGGGCTTGGATTCAAGTTACAGGAACGATGGCCAAACCAATCACCCAAGAATGGAATCGTCGAGCCAAGACACTTGACAACCTCCTTGAAGCAGCTTTTCTTGCCACCAGACCTTTCTCCATCAATTAGGAATCTGATGCCGTCACTAAACACATTCCTTAAATTGTAGCCATTTGTTGAGTGTTGTTTTTTGGTGTCTAATCCGCATATATATCACCATTGCCCTTGATTTTCTTGACTGTATATCTCTTAAATGTCAACATATACACGTGTGATTTAGTTTATAAAGATTTTTCAATGCCGATAACCTCGATCAGATAATAAAAAAGGCGTAAGGTTCACAATGGTGTAAGATTAAAATGGGATATACCGGGCTAGGATTCGAGTTACAGGAACAAGGGCCAAACCAATCACCCAAGAATGGAATCGTCGAGCTAAGACACTTGACAAACTCCTTGAAGCAGCTTTTCTTGCCACCAGACCTTTCTCCATCAATTAGGAATCTGATGCCGTCACTAAACACATTCCTTAAATTGTAGCCATTTGTTGAGTGTTTTTTTTGGGTGTCTAATCCGCATATATATCACCATTGCCCTTGATTTTCTTGACTGTATATCTCTCAAATGTCAACATATACACGTGTGATTTAGTTTACGAATATTTTTCAATGCCGCAAAGCTCGATCAGACAGTAAAAAGGGCGTATGGTTCCGAATTGTGTAAAATTAAAATGGGATATACCGGGCTAGGATTCAAGTTACAGGAACAAGGGCCAACCCAACCACCCAAGAATGGAATCATCGAGCGAAAACACTTGACAACCTCCTAGAAGCAGCTTTTCTTGCCACCAGACCTTTCTCCATCAATTAGGAATCTGATGTCGTCAGTAAACACATTCCTTAAATTGTAGCCATTTGTTGAGTGTTTTTTTTTTGTGTCTAATCCGCATATATATCACCATTGCCCTTGATTTTCTTGACTGTATATCTCTTAAATATCAACATATACACGTTTGATTTAGTTTACGAAGATTTGTCAATGCCGAGAACCTCGATCAGAGACTAAAAAAGGCGTAAGGTTCGTAATGGTGTAAACTTACAATGGGATATACCGGGCAAGTATTCGAGTTACAGGAACAAGGGCCAACCCAACCACCCAAGATTGGAATCATCGAGCGAAAACACTTGACAACCTCCTAGAAGCAGCTTTTCTTGCCACCGGACCTTTCTCCATCAATTAGGAATCTGATGTCGTCACTAAACATATTCCTTAAATTGTAGCCATTTCTTGAGTGTTTTTTTTTTTGGTGTCTAATCCGCATATATATCACCATTGCCCTTGATTTTCTTGACTGTATATCTCTTAAATATCAACATATACACGTGTGATTTAGTTTACGAAGATTTGTCAATGCTGAGAACCTCGATTAGAGAGTAAAAAAGGCGTAAGGATCGTAATGGTGTAAAATTAAAATGGGATATACCGGGCAAGTATTCGAGTTACAGGAACAAGGGCCAAACCAACCACCCAACAATGGAATCGTCGAGCGAAAACACTTGACAACCTCCTAGAAGCAGCTTTTCTTACCAGCAGACCTTTCTCCATCAATTAGGAATCTGATGCCGTCACAAAACACATTCCTTAAATTGTAGCCATTTGTTGAGTGTTTTTTTTTTGTGTCAAATCCGCATATATATCACCATTGCCCTTGATTTTCTTGACTGTATATCTCATAAATTTCAACATATACACGTGTGATTTAGTTTACGAAGATTTTTCAATGTCGAGAACCTCGATCAGAGAGTAAAAAAGGCGTAAGGTTCACAATGGTCTAAGATTAAAATGGTATATACCGGGCTAGGATTCGAGTTACAGGAACATGGGCCAAACCAACCACCTAAGAATGGAATCGTCGAGCGAAAACACTTGAAAACCTCCTAGAAGCAGCTTTTCTTGCCACCAGACCTTTCTCCATCAGTTAGGAATGTGATGCCATCACTAAACACATTCCTTAAATTGTAGCCATTTGTTGAGTGTTTTTTTTTGGTGTCTAATCCGCATATATATCACCATTGCCCTTGATTTTCTTGACTGTATATCTCTTAAATGTCAAAATATACACATGTGATTTAGTTTACCAAGATTTTTCATTGCCGAGAACCTCGATCAGATAGTAAAAAAAGGCGTAAGGTTCACACTGGTGTAAAATTAAAATGGGATATACCGGGCTATGATTCAAGTTACAGGAACAAGACCCAAGAATGGAATCATCGAGCGAAAACACATGACAACCTCCTATAAGCAGCTTTTCTTGCCACCAGACATTTCTCCATCAATTAGGAATCTGAGGCCGTCACTAAACACATTCCTTATTGTAGCCATTTGTTGAGTGATTTTTTTTTGTGTCTAATCCGCATATATATCACCATTGCCCTTGATTTTCTTGACTGTATATCTCTTAAATATAAACATATACACGTGTGATTTAGTTTACGAAGATTTTTCAATGCCGAGAACGTCGATCAGAGAGTAAAAAAGGCGTAAGGTTCACAATGGTGTAAAATTAAAATGGGATATACCGGGCTAGGATTCGAGTTACATGAACAAGGGCCAAACCAACCACCCAAGAATGGAATCGTCGAGCGAAAACACATGACAACCTCCTAGAAGCAGGTTTTCTTGCCACCAGACCTTTCTCCATCAATTAGGAATCTGATGCCGTCACTATACACATTCCTCAAATTGTAGCCATTTGTTGAGTGTTATTTTTTGGTGTCTAATCCGCATATATATCACCATTGCCCTTGATTTTCTTGACTGTATATATCTCTTAAATCTCAACATATACACGTGTGATTTAGTTTACAAACATTTTTCAATGCCGATAACCTCGATCAGAGAGTAAAAAAGGCGTAAGGTTCACAATGGTGTAAGATTAAAATGGGATATACCGGGCTAGGATTCGAGTTACAGGAACAAGGGCTAAACCAACCACCCAAGAATGGAATCGTCGAGCGAAAACACATGACAACCTCCAAGAAGCAGCTTTTCTTGCCACCAGACCTTTCTCCATCTATTAGGAATCTGATGCCGTCACTAAACACATTCCTTAAATTGTAGCCAATTGTTGAGTGTTATTTTTTGGTGTCTAATCCGCATATATATCACCATTGCCCTTGATTTTCTTGACTGTATATATCTCTTAAATCTCAACATATACACGGGTGATTTAGTTTACAAAGATTTTTCAATGCCGATAACCTCGATCAGAGAGTAAAAAAGGCGTAAGGCTCACAATGGTGTAAGATTAAAATGGGATATACCGGGATAGGATTCGAGTTACAGGAACAAAGGCCAAACCAACCACCTAAGAATGAAATCGTCGAGCGAAAATACATGGCAACCTCCTAGAAGCAGCTTTTCTTGCCACCAGACCTTTCTCCATCAATTAGGAATCTGATGCCGTCACTAAACACATTCCTTAAATTGTAGCCATTTGTTGAGTGATTTTTTTTGGTGTCTAACCCGCATATATGTCACCATGTCCCTTGATTTTCTTGACTGTACATCTCTTAAATGTCAACATATACACGTGTGATTTGGTTTACGAAGATTTTTCAATTCCGAGAACCTCGATCAGAGAGTAAAAAAGGCGTATGGTTCACAATGGTGTAAAATTAAAATGAGATATACCAGGCTAGGATTCGAGTTACACGAACAAGGGCCAAACCAAATACCCAAGAATGGAATCGTCGAGCGAAAACACTTGACAACCTCCTAGAAGCAGTTTTCTTGCCACTTGACCTTTCTCCATCAATTAGGAATGTGATGCCGTCACTAAACAGATTCTTTAAATTGTAGCCATTTGTTGAGTGTTTTTTTTGGTATCTAATCCGCATATATATCACCGTTGCTCTTGATTTTCTTGATTGTATATCTCTTAAATGTCAACATATACACGTGTGATTTAGTTTACCAAGATTTTTCAATGCCGAGAACCTCGATCAGAGAGTAAAAAAAGCGTAAGGTTCACAATGGTGTAAAATTAAAATGAGATATACCGGGCTATTATTCGAGTTACAGGAACAAGACCTAAGAATGGAATCATCGAGCAAAAACACATGACAACCTCCTTGAAGCAGCTTTTCTTGCCACCAGGCATTTCTCCATCAATTAGGAATCTGATGCCGTCACTAAACACATTCCTTAAATTATAGCCATTTGTTGAGTGATTTTTTTTTGGTGTCTAATCCGCATATATATCACCATTGCCTTGATTTTCTTGACTGTATATCTCTTAAATATCAACATATACACGTGTGATTTAGTTTACGAAGATTTTTCAATGCCGAGAACCTCGATCAGAGAGTAAAAAAGGCGTAAGGTTCACAATGGGGTAAAATTAAAATGGGATATACCGGAGCTAGGATTCGAGTTACAGGAACAAGGGCCAAACCAACCACCCAAGAATGGAATCGTCGAGCGAAAACACTTGACAACCTCCTAGAAGCAGCTTATCTTGCCACCCGACCTTTCTCCATCAATTAGGAATCTGATGCCGTCACTAAACACATTCCTTAAAATGTAGCCATTTGTTGAATGTTGTTTTTTGGTGTCTAATCCGCATATATATCACCATTTCCCTTGATTTTCTTGACTGTATATCTCTTAAATCTCAACATATACACGTGTGATTTAGTTTACAAAGATTTTTCAATGCCGATAACCTCGATCAGAGAGTAAAAAAGGCGTAAGGTTCACATTGGTGTTAGATTAAAATGGGATATACTGGGCTAGGATTCGAGTTACAGGAACAAGGGCCAAACCAACCACCCAAGAATGGAATCGTCGAGCGAAAACACTTGACAACCTCCTAGAAGCAGCTTATCTTGCCACCCGACCTTTCTCCATCAATTAGGAATCTGATGCCGTCACTAAACACATTCCTTAAATTGTAGCCATTTGTTGAGTGTTGTTTTTTGGTGTCTAATCCGCATATATATCACCATTGCCCTTGATTTTCTTGATTGTATAACTCTTAAATATCAACATATACACGTGTGATTTAGTTTACCAAGATTTTTCAATGCCGAGAACCTCGATCAGAGATTAAAAAAGGCGTAAGGTTCAAAATGGTGTAAAATTAAAATGGGATATACCGGGCTAGGATTCGAGTTACAGGAACAAGGGCCAAACCGACCACCCAAGAATGGAATCGTCGAGCGAAAACACTTGACAACCTCTTAGAAGCAGCTTATCTTGCCACCAGACCTTTCTCCATCTATTAGGAATTTGATGCCGTCACTAAACACATTCCTTAAATTGTAACCATTTGTTGAGTGTTGTTTTTTGATGTCTAATCCGCATATATATCACCATTGCCCTTGATTTTCTTCACTGTATATATCTCTTAAATCTTAACATATACACGTGTGATTTAGTTTACAAAGATTTTTCAATGCCGATAACCGCGATCAGAGAGTAAAAAATGCGTAAGGTTCACAATGGTGTAATATTAAAATGGGATATACCGGAGTAGGATTCGAGTTACAGGAACAAGGGCCAAACCAACCACCTAAGAATAGAATCGTCGAGCGAAAACACTTGAAAACCTCCTAGAAGCAGCTTTTCTTGCCACCACACCTTTCTCTATCAATTAGGAATCTGATGCCGTCACTAAACACATTCCTTAAATTTTAGCCATTTGTTGAGTGATTTTTTTTGGTGTCTAAGCCGCATATATATCACCATTGCCCTTGATTTTTTTGACTGTATATCTCTTAAATGTCAACATATACACGTGTGATTTGGTTTACGAAGATTTTTCAATGCCGAGAACCTTGATCAGAGAGTAAAAAAGGCGTAAGGTTCACAATGGTGTAAAATTAAAATGAGATATACCACGCTAAGATTCGAGTTACACGAACAAGGGCCAAACCAACCACCCAAGAATGGAATCATCGAGCGAAAACACTTGACAACCTCCTAGAAATAGTTTTTCTTGCCACCAGACCTTTCTCCATCAATTAGGAATCTCATGCCGTCACTGAACACATTCCTTAAATTGTAGCCATTTGTTGAGTGATTTTTTTTTGGTGTCTAATCCGCATATACATCACCATTGCCCTTGATTTTCTTGACTGTATATCTCTTAAATCTCAACATATACGCGTGTGATTTAGTTTACAAAGATTTTTCAATGCCTAGAAACTCGATCAGAGAGTAAAAAAGGCATAAGGTTCACAATGGTGTAAGATTAAAATGAGATATTACGGGATAGGATTCGAGTTACAGGAACAATGGCCAAACCAACCACCCAAGAATGGAATCGTCGAGCGAAAACACTTGATAACCTCCTAGAAGCAGCTTTTCTTGCCCCCAGACCTTTCTCCATCAATTAGGAATCTGATGGCGTCACTAAACACATTCCTTAAATTGTAGCCATTTGTTGAGTGTTTTTTTTTTGTGTCCAATCCGCATATATATCACCATTGCCCTTGATTTTCTTGACTGTATATCTCTTAAATGTCAACATATACACATGTGATTTAGTTTACCAAGATTTTTCATTGCCGAGAACCTCGATCAGAAAGTAAAAAAGGCGTAAGGTTCACATTGGTGTAAGATTAAAATGGGATATACCGGGCTAAGATTCGAGTTACAGGAACAAGGGCCAAACCAACCACCTAAGAATGGAATCGTCGAGCGAAAACACTTGACAACCTCCTAGAAGCAGCTTTTCTTGCCACCAGACCTTTCTCCATCAATTAGGAATCTGATGCCGTCACTAAACACATTCCTTAAATTGTAGCCATTTGTTGAGTGTTTTTTTTGTGTCTAATCCGCATATATATCACCATTGCACTTGATTTTCTTGACTGTATATCTCTTAAATGTCAACACATACACGTGTGATTTAGTTTACCAAGATTTTTCAATGCCGAGAACCTCGTTCAGAAAGTAAAAAAGGCGTAAGGTTCTCATTGGTATAAGATTAAAATGGGATATACCGGGCTAGGATTCGAGTTACAGGAACAAGGGCTGACAACCTCCTAGAAGCAGCTTTTCTTGCCACCAGACATTTCTCCATCAATTAGGAATCTGATGCCGTCACTAAACACTTTCCTTAAATTGTAGCAATTTGTTGAGTGATTTTTTTTTTTTTTGGTGTCTAACCCGCATATATATCACCATTTTCTTGACTGTATATCTCTTAAATGTCAACATATACACGTGTGATTTAGTTTACGAAGATTTTTCAATGCCGAGAACCTAAATCAGAGAGTAAAAAAGGCGTAAGGTTCACAATGGTGTAAAATTAAAATGAGATATACCGGGCTTGGATTCGTGTTACACGAACAAGGGCCAAACCAACCACCCATGAATGAAAAAGGTCGAGCGAAAACACTTGACAACCTCCTAGAAGCAGCTTTTCTTGCCACCAGACCTTTCTCCATCAATTTGGAATCTGATGCCGTCACTAAACACATTCCTTAAATTGTAGCCATTTGTTTAGTGTTTTTTTTTGGTGTCTAATCCGCATATATATCACCATTACCCTTGATTTTCTTGACTGTATATCTCTTAAAGGTCAACATATACACGTGTGATTTAGTTTACCAAGATTTTTCAATGCCGAGAACCTCGATCAGAGAGAAAAAACGCATAAGGTTCACAATTGTGTAAAATTAAAATGGGATATACCGGGCTATGATTCGAGTTACAAGAACAAGGGCCAAACCAACCACCCAAGAATGGGATCGTCGAGCGAAAACACTTGACAACCTCCTAGAAGCAGCTTTTCTTGCCACCAAATCTTTCTCCATCAATTAGGAATCTGATGCCGTCACTAAACACATTCCTTAAATTGTAGCCATTTGTTGAGTGTTTTTTTTGGTGATTAATCCGAATATATATCACCATTGCCCTTGATTTTCTTGACTGTATATCTCTTAAATATCAACATATACACTTGTTATTTGGTTTACAAAGATTTTTCAATGCCGAAAACGTCGATTAGAGAGTAAAAAAGGCGTAAGGTTCACAATGGTGTAAAATTAAAATGGGATATACCGGGCTAGGATTCGAGTTATAGGAACAAGGGCCAAACCGACCACCCATGAATGGAATCGTCGAGAGAAAACACTTGACAACCTCCTAGAAGCAGCTTTTCTTGCCACCAGACCTTTCTCTATCAATTAGGAATCTGATGCCGTCACTAAACACATTCCTTAAATTGTAGCCATTTGTTGATTGTTTTTTTTTTTTGGTATCTAATCCGCATATATATCACCATTGCCCTTTATTTTCTTGACTGTATATCTCTTAAATGTCAACATATACACGTGTGATTTAGTTTACGAAGATTTTTCAATGCCGAGAACCTCGATCAGAGAGTAAAAAAAGGCATAAGGTTCACAATGGTGTAAAATTAAAATGGGATATACCGGGCTAGGATTCGAGTTACAAGAACAAGGGCCAAACCAACCACACAAGAATGGAATCGTCGAGTGAAAACACTTGACAACCTCTTAGAAGCAGCTTTTCTAACCACCAGACCTTTCTCCATCAATTAGGAATCTGATCCCGTCACTAAACAAATTCCTTAAATTGTAGCCATTTGTTGAGTGTTTTTTTTTTGGTGTCTAATCCGCATATATATCACCATTGCCCTTGATTTTCTTGATTGTATATCTCTTAAATATCAACATATACACGTGTGATTTAGTTTACGAATATTTTTCAATGCCGAGAATCTCGACCAGAGAGTAAAAAGGGCGTAAGGTTCACAATGGTGTAAAATTAAAATGGGATATACCGGGCTAGGATTCAAGTTACAGGAACGAGGGCCAAACCACCACCCAAGAATGGAATCGTCGAGCGAAAACACTTGACAACCTCCTAGAAGCAGCTTTTCTTGCCACCAGACCTTTCTCCATCAATTAGGAATCTGATGCCGTCACTAAACACATTCCTTAAATTGTAGCCATTTGTTGAGTGTTTTTTTTTGGTGTCTAATCCCCATATATATCACCATTGCCCTTGATTTTCTTGACTGTATATCTCTTAAATATCAACATATACACGTGCGATTTAGTTTATGAAAATTTTTCAATGCCGAGAAACTCGATCAGAGAGTAAAAAATGCGTAAGGTTCACAATGTTGTAAAATTAAAATGGGATATACCGGGCTAGGATTCGAGTTACAGGAACAAGGGCCAAACCAACCACCCAAGAATGGAATCGTCGAGCGAAAACAGTTGACAACCTCCTAGAAGCAGCTTTTCTTGCCACCAGACCTTTCTCCATCAATTAGGAGTCTGATGCCATCACTAAACACATTCCTAAAATTGTAGCCATTGGTTGAGTGTTTTTTTTTGTGTTTAATCCGCATATATATCACCATTGCCCTTGATTTTCTTGACTGTATATCTCTTAAATATCAACATATACACGTGTGATTTAGTTTACGAATATTTTTCAATTCCGAGAACCTCGACCAGAGAGTAAACAGGCGTAAGGTTCACAATGGTGTAAAATTAAAATGGGATATACCGGGCTAGGATTTGACTTACAGGAACAAGGGCCAAACCAACCACTCAAGAATGGAATCGTCGAGCGAAAACATTTGATAGCCTCCTAAAAGCAGCTTTTCTTGCCACCAGACCTTTCTACAACAATTAGGAATCTGATGCCGTCACTAAACACATTCCTTATATTGTACCCATTTGTTGAGTGTTTTTTTTTGTGTCTAATCCGCATATATATCACCATTGTCCTTGATTTTCTTGACTGTATATCTCTTAAATATCAATATATACACGTGTGATTTAGTTTACGAAGATTTTTCAATGCCGAGAACCTTGATCAAAGTGTAAAAAAAGGCGTAAGGTTCACAATGGTGTAAAATTAAAATGGGATATACCGGGCTAGGATTCGAGTTATATGAACAAGGGCCAAACAAACCACCCAAGAATGGAATCGTCGAGCGAAAACACTTGACAACCTCCTAGAAGCAGTTTTTCTTGCCACCAGACCTTTCTCCATCAATTAGGAATCTGATGTTGTCACTAAAAAGATTCCTTAAATTGTAGCCATTTGTTGAGTGTTTTTTTTGGTGTCTAATCCGCCTATATATCCCCATTGTCCTTGATTTTCTTGACTGTATATCTCTTAAATGTCAAAATATAGACGTGTGATTTAGTTTACGAAGATTTTTCAATGTCGAGAACCTATATCAGAGAGTAAAAAAGGCGTAAGGTTCAAAATGGTGTAAAATTAAAATGAGATATACCGGGCTAGGATTCGAGTTACAGGAACAAGTGCCAAACCAACCACCCAAGAATGGAATCGTCGAGCGAAAACACTTGATAGCCTCCTAAAAGCACCTTTTCTTACCACCAGACCTTTCTCCATCAATTAGGAATCTGATGCCGTCACTAAACACATTCCTTAAATTGTAGCCATTTGTTGAGTGTTTTTTTTTTGTGTCTAATCCGCATATATATCACCATTGCCCTTGATTTTCTTGACTGTATATATCTCATAAATATCAACATATACACGTGTGATTTAGTTTACGAAGATTTTTCAATGCCGAGAACCTCGATCAGAGAGTAAAAAAGGCGTAAGGTTCACAATGGGGTAAGATTAATATGAGATATACCCGGCTAGGATTCGAGTTACAGGAACAAGGGACAAACCAACCACCCAAGAATGGAATCGTCGAGCGAAAACACTTGACAACCTCCTAGAAGCAGCTTTTCTAACCACCAAACCTTTCTCCGTCAATTTGGAATCTGATGTCGTCACTAAACACATTCCTTAAATTGTAGCCTTTTGTTGAGTGTTTTTTTTGTGTCTAATCCGCATATATATCACCATTGCCCTTGATTTTCTTGACTGTATATCTCTTAAATATCAACATATACACGTGTGATTTAGTTTACGAAGATTTTTCAATGCCGAGAACCTCGATCAGAGAATAAAAAAGGCGTAAGGTTCACAATGGTGTAAAATTAAAATGGGATATACCGGGCTAGGATTTGAGTTATAGGAACAAGGGCCAAACCAACCACCCAAGAATGGAATCGTCAAACGAAAACACTTGACAACCTCCTAGAAGCAGCTTTTCTTCCCACCAGACCTTTCTCCATCAATTAGGAATCCGATGCCGTTATTAAACACTTTCCTTATATTGTAGCCATTTGTTGAGTGTTTTTTTTTGGTGTCTAATCCGCATATATATCACCATTGCCCTTGATTTTCTTGACTGTATATCTCTTAAATATCAACATATACACGTGTGATTTAGTTTACGAAGATTTTTCAATGCCGAGAACCTCGATCAGAGAGTAAAAAAGGCGTAAGGTTCACAATGGTGTAAGATTAAAATGGGATATACCGGGCTAGGATTCGAGTTACAGGAACAAGGGCCAAACCAACCACCCAAGAATGGAATCGTCGAGCGAAAACACTTGACAACCTCCTAGAAGCAGTTTTTCTTGCCACCAGACCTTTCTCCATCAATTAGGAATCTGATGTTGTCACTAAAAAGATTCCTTAAATTGTAGCCATTTGTTGAGTGTTTTTTTTGGTGTCTAATCCGCCTATATATCCCCATTGTCCTTGATTTTCTGGACTGTATATCTCTTAAATGTCAAAATATAGACGTGTGATTTAGTTTACGAAGATTTTTCAATGCCGAGAACCTATATCAGAGAGTAAAAAAGGCGTAAGGTTCAAAATGGTGTAAAATTAAAATGAGATATACCGGGCTAGGATTCGAGTTACAGGAACAAGTGCCAAACCAACCACCCAAGAATGGAATCGTCGAGCGAAAACACTTGACAGCCTCCTAAAAGCACCTTTTCTTACCACCAGACCTTTCTCCATCAATTAGGAATCTGATGCCGTCACTAAACACATTCCTTAAATTGTAGCCATTTGTTGAGTGTTTTTTTTTGTGTCTAATCCGCATATATATCACTAATGCCCTTAATTTTCTTGACTGTATATATCTCATAAATATCAACATATACACGTGTGATTTAGTTTACGAAGATTTTTCAATGCCGAGAACCTCGATCAGAGAGTAAAAAAGGCGTAAGGTTCACAATGGGGTAAGATTAATATGAGATATACCAGGCTAGGATTCGAGTTACAGGAACAAGGGACAAACCAACCACCCAAGAATGGAATCGTCGAGCGAAAACACTTGACAACCTCCTAGAAGCAGCTTTTCTAACCACCAAACCTTTCTCCGTCGATTTGGAATCTGATGTCGTCACTAAACACATTCCTTAAATTGTAGCCTTTTGTTGAGTGTTTTTTTTGTGTCTAATCCGCATATATATCACCATTGCCCTTGATTTTCTTGACTGTATATCTCTTAAATATCAACATATACACGTGTGATTTAGTTTACGAAGATTTTTCAATGCCGAGAACCTCGATCAGAGAATAAAAAAGGCGTAAGTTTCACAATGGTGTAAAATTAAAATGGGATATACCGGGCTAGGATTTGAGTTATAGGAACAAGGGCCAAACCAACCACCCAAGAATGGAATCGTCAAAGGAAAACACTTGACAACCTCCTAGAAGCAACTTTTCTTCCCACCAGACCTTTCTCCATCAATTAGGAATCCGATGCCGTCATTAAACACATTCCTTATATTGTAGCCATTTGTTGAGTGTTTTTTCTTGGTGTCTAATCCGCATATATATCACCATTGCCCTTGATTTTCTTGACTGTGTATCTCTTAAATATCAACATATACACGTGTGATTTAGTTTACGAAGATTTTTCAATGCCGAGAACCTCGATCAGAGAGTAAAAAAGGCGTAAGGTTCACAATGGTGTAAGATTAAAATGGGATATACCGGGTTAGGATTCGAGTTACAGGAACAAGGGCAAAACAAACCACCCAAGAATGGAATCGTCGAGCGAAAACACTTGACAACCTCCTAGAAGCAGCTTTTCTAACCACCAAACCTTTCTCCGTCAATTAGGAATCTGATGCCGTCACTAAACACATTCCTTAAATTGTAGCCATTTGTTGAGTGTTTTTTTTTTGTGTCTAATCTGCATATATATCACAATTGCCCTTGATTTTCTTGACTGTATATCTCTTAAATATCAACATATACACGTGTGATTTAGTTTACGAAGATTTTTCAACGCCGAGAACCTCGATCAGAGAATAAAAAAGGCGTAAGGTTCACAATGGTGTAAAATTAAATTGGGATATACCGGGCTAGGATTTGAGTTATAGGAACAAGGGCCAAACCAACCACCCAAGAATGGAATCGTCAAGCGAAAACACTTGACAACCTCCTAGAAGCAGCTTTTCTTCCCACCAGACCTTTCTCCATTAATTAGGAATCTGATGCCGTCATTAAACACATTCCTTATATTGTAGCCATTTGTTGAGTGTTTTTTTTTTTGGTGTCTAATCCGCATATATATCACCATTGCCCTTGATTTTCTTGACTGTATATCTCTTAAATATCAACATATACACGTGTGATTTAGTTTACGAAGATTTTACAATGCCGAGAACCTCGATCAGAGAGTAAAAAAGTCTGAAGGTGCACAATGGTGTTAGATTAAAATGGGATATACCGGGCTAGGATTCGAGTTACAGGAACAATGGCCAAACCAACCACCCAAGAATGGAATCGTCGAGCGAAAACACTTGACAACCTCCTAGAAGCAGCTTTTCTTGCCACCAGACCTTTCTCCATCAATTAGGAATCTGATGCCGTCACTAAAGACAATTCTTAAATTGTAGCAATTTTTTGAGTGTTTTTTTTTGTGTCTAATCCGCATATATATCACCATTGCCCTTGAATTTCTTGACTTTATATCTCTTAAATATCAACATATACACGTGCGATTTTGTTTACGAAGATTTTTCAATGCCGAGAACCTCGATCAGAGAGTAAAAAAGGCGTAAGGTTCACAATGGTGTAAAATTAAAATGAGATATACCGGGCTAGGATTCAAGTTACAGGAACAAGGGCCAAACCAACCACCCAAGAATGGAATCGTCGAGCGAAAACACTTGACAACCTCCTAGAAGCAGCTTTTCTTACCACCAGACCTTTCTCCATCAATTAGGAATCTGATGCCGTCATTAAACACATTCCTTATATTGTAGCCATTTGTTGAGTGTTTTTTTTTTGGTGTCTAATCCGCATATATATCACCATTGCCGTTGATTTTCTTGACTGTATATCTCTTAAATATCAACATATACACGTGTGATTTAGTTTACAAAGATTTTACAATGCCGAGAACCTCGATCAGAGAGTAAAAAAGTTGTAAGGTGCACAATGGTGTAAGATTAAAACGGGATATACCGGGCTAGCATTCGAGTTACAAGAACAATGGCCAAACCAACCACCCAAGAATGGAATCGTCGAGCGAAAACATTTTACAACCTCCTAGAAGCAGTTTTTCTTACCACCAGACCTTTCTCCATCAATTAGGAATCTGATGCCGTCATTAAACACATTCCTTATATTGTAGCCATTTGTTGAGTGTTTTTTTTTGGTGTCTAATCCGCATATATATCACCATTACCCTTGATTTTATTGACTGTATATCTCTTAAATATCAAAATATACATGTGTGATTTAGTTTACGAAGATTTTTGAATGCCGAGAACCTCGATCAGAGAGTAAAAAAGGCGTAAGGTTCACAATGGTGTAAAATTAAAATGGGATATACCGGGCTAGGATTCGAGTTACAGGAACAAGGGCCAAACCAACCACCCAAGAATGGAATCGTCGAGCCAAAACACTTCTAGAAGCAGCTTTTGTTACCACCAGACCTTTCTCCATCAATTAGGAATCTGATGCCGTCACTAAACACATTCCTTAAATTGTAGCCATTTTTTGAGTGTTTTTTTTTTGTGTCTAATCCGCATATATATCACCATTGCCCTTGATTTTCTTGACTATATATATCTCATAAATATCAACATATACACGTGTGATTTAGTTTACGAAGATTTTTCAATGCCGAGAACCTCGATCAGAGAGTAAAAAAGGTGTAAGGTTCACAATGGTGTAAGATTAAAATGGGATATACCGGGCTAGGATTCGAGTTACAGGAACAAGGGCAAAACAAACCACCCAAGAATGGAATCGTCGAGCGAAAACACTTGACAACCTCCTAGAAGCAGCTTTTCTAACCACCAAACCTTTCTCCGTCAATTAGGAATCTGATGCCGTCACTAAACACGTTCCTTAAATTGTAGCCATTTGTTGAGTGTTTTTTTTTTATGTCTAATCCGCATATATATCACCATTGCCCTTGATTTTCTTGACTGTATATCTCTTAAATATCAACATATACACGTGTGATTTAGTTTACGAAGATTTTTCAATGCCGAGAACCTCGATCAGAGAATAAAAAAGGCGTAAGGTTCAAAATGGTGTAAAATTAAAATGGGATATACCGGGCTAGGATTTGAGTTATAGGAACAAGGGCCAAACCAACCACCCAAGAATGGAATCGTCAAGCGAAAACACTTGACAACCTCCTAGAAGCAGCTTTTCTTCTCACCAGACCTTTCTCCATCAATTAGGAATCTGATGCCGTCATTAAACACATTCCTTATATTGTAGCCATTTGTTGAGTATTTTTTTTTGGTGTCTAATCCGCATATATATCACCATTGCCCTTGATTTTCTTGACTGTATATCTCTTAAATGTCAACACATACACGTGTTATTTAGTTTACCAAGATTTTTCAATGCCGAGAACCTCGTTCAGAAAGTAAAAAAGGCGTAAGGTTCTCATTGGTATAAGATTAAAATGGGATATACCGGGCTAGGATTCGAGTTACAGGAACAAGGGCTGACAACCTACTAGAAGCAGCTTTTCTTGCCACCAAACCTTTCTCCATCAATTAGGAATCTGATGCCGTCACTAAACACATTCCTTAAATTGTAGCAATTTGTTGAGTGATTTTTTTTTTGGTGTCTAACCCGCATATATATCACCATTGCCCTTGATTTTCTTAACTGTATATCTCTTAAATGTCAACATATACACGTGTGATTTAGTTTACGAAAATTTTTCAATGCCGAGAACCTAAATCAGAGAGTAAAAAAGGCGTAAGGTTCACAATGGTGTAAAATTAAAATGAGATATACCGGGCTAGGATTCGTGTTACATGAACAAGGGCCAAACCAACCACCTAAGAATGGAATCGTCGAGTGAAAACACTTGACAACCTCCTAGAAGCAGCTTTTCTTGCCACTAGACCGTTCTCCATCAATTAGGAATCTGTTGCCGTCACTAAACACATTCCTTAAATTGTAGCCATTTCGTTAGTGTTTTTTTTTGGTGTCTAATCCGAATATATATCACCATTGCCCTTGATTTTCTTGACTGTATATCTCTTAAAGGTCAACATATACACGTGTGATTTAGTTTACCAAGATTTTTCAATGCCGAGAACCTCGATCAGAGAGAAAAAAGGCGTAAGGTTCACAATTGTGTAAAATTAAAAAGGGATATACCGGGCTATGATTCGAGTTACAAGAACAAGGGCCAAACCAACCACCCAAGAATGGAATTGTCGAGCGAAAACACTTGACAACCTCCTAGAAGCAGCTTTTCTTGCCACCAGATCTTTCTCCATCAATTAGGAATCTGATGCCGTCACTAAACACATTCCTTAAATTGTAGCCATTTGTTGAGTGTTTTTTTTTTTGTGTTTAATCCGAATATATATCACCATTGCCCTTGATTTTCTTGACTGTATATCTCTTAAATATCAACATATACACTTGTGATTTGGTTTACAAAGATTTTTCAATGCCGAGAACGTCGATCAGAGAGTAAAAAAGGCGTAAGGTTCACAATGGTGTAAAATTAAAATGGGATATACCGGGCTAGGATTCGAGTTATAGGAACAAGGGCCAAACCAACCACCCATGAATGGAATCGTCGAGCGAAAACACTTGACAACCTCCTAGAAGCAGCTTTTCTTGCCACCAGACCTTTCTCTATCAATTAGGAATCTGATGCCGTCACTAAACACATTCCTTAAATTGTAGCCATTTGTTGATTGTTTTTTTTTTTGGTGTCTAATCCGCACATATATCACCATTGCCCTTTATTTTCTTGACTGTATATCTCTTAAATGTCAATATATACACGTGTGATTTAGTTTACGAAGATTTTTCAATGCCGAGAACCTCGATCAGGGAGTAAAAAAAGGCATAAGGTTCACAATGGTGTAAAATTAAAATGGGATATACCGGGCTAGGATTCGAGTTACAAGAACAAGGGCCAAACCAACCACACAAGAATGGAATCGTCGAGTGAAAACACTTGACAACCTCTTAGAAGCAGCTTTTCTAACCACCAGACCTTTCTCCATCAATTAGGAATCTGATCCCGTCACTAAACACATTCCTTAAATTGTAGCGATTTGTTGAGTGTTTTTTTTTTTTGTGTCTAATCCGCATATATATCACCATTGCCCTTGATTGTATATCTCTTAAATATCAACATATACACGTGTGATTTAGTTTACGAATATTTTTCAATGCCGAGAATCTCGACCAGAGAGTAAAAGGGGCGTAAGGTTCACAATGGTGTAAAATTAAAATGGGATATACCGGGCTAGGATTCGAGTTACAGGAACGAGGGCCAAACCACCACCCAAGAATGGAATCGTCGAGCGAAAACACTTGACAACCTCCTAGAAGCAGCTTTTCTTGCCACCAGACCTTTCTCCATCAATTAGGAATCTGATGCCGTCACTAAACACATTCCTTAAATTGTAGCCATTTGTTGAGTGTTTTTTTTTGGTGTCTAATCCCCCTATATATCACCATTGCCCTTGATTTTCTTGACTGTATATCTCTTAAATATCAACATATACACGTGCGATTTAGTTTACGAAGATTTTTCAATGCCGAGAACCTCGATCAGAGAGTAAAAAAGGCGTAAGGTTCACAATGGTGTAAAATTAAAATAAGATATACCGGGCTAGGATTCGAGTTACAGGAACAAGTGCCAAACCAACCACCCAAGAATGGAATCGTCGAGCGAAAACACTTGATAGCCTCCTAGAAGCACCTTTTCTTACCACCAGACCTTTCTCCATCAATTAGGAATCTGATGCCGTCACTAAACACATTCCTTAAATTGTAGCCATATGTTGAGTGTTTTTTTTGTGTCTAATCCGCATATATATCACCATTGCCCTTGATTTTCTTGACTGTATATATCTCATAAATATCAACATATACACGTGTGATTTAGTTTACGAAGATTTTTCAATGCCGAGAACCTCGATCAGAGAGTAAAAAAGGCGTAAGGTTCACAATGGTGTAAGATTAATATGAGATATACCAGGCTAGGATTCGAGTTACAGGAACAAGGGACAAACCAACCACACAAGAATGGAATCGTCGAGCGAAAACACTTGACAACCTCCTAGAAGCAGCGTTTCTAACCACCAAACCTTTCTCCGTCAATTTGGAATCTGATGTCGTCACTAAACACATTCCTTAAATTGTAGCCATTTGTTGAGTGTTTTTTTTGTGTCTAATCCGCATATATATCACCATTGCCCTTGATTTTCTTAACTGTATATCTCTTAAATATCAACATATACACGTGTGATTTAGTTTACGAAGATTTTTCAATGCCGAGAACCTCGATCAGAGAATAAAAAAGGCGTAAGGTTCACAATGGTGTAAAATTAAAATAGGATATACCGGGCAAGGATTTGAGTTATAGGAACAAGGGCCAAACCAACCACCCAAGAATGGAATCGTCAAACGAAAACACTTGACAACCTCCTTGAAGCAGTTTTTCTTCCCACCAGACCTTTCTCCATCAATTAGGAATCCGATGCCGTCATTAAACACATTCCTTATATTGTAGCCATTTGTTGAGTGTTTTTTTTGGTGTCTAATCCGCATATATATCACCATTGCCCTTGATTTTCTTGACTGTATATCTCTTAAATATCAACATATACACGTGTGATTTAGTTTACGAAGATTTTTCAATGCCGAGAACCTCGATCAGAGAGTAAAAAAGGCGTAAGGTTCACAATGGTGTAAGATTAAAATGGGATATACCGGGTTAGGATTCGAGTTACAGGAACAAGGGCAAAACAAACCACCCAAGAATGGAATCGTCGAGCGAAAACACTTGACAACCTCCTAGAAGCAGCTTTTCTAACCACCAAACCTTTCTCCGTCAATTAGGAATCTGATGCCATCACTAAACACATTCCTTAAATTGTAGCCATTTGTTGAGTGTTTTTTTTTGTGTCTAATCCGCATATATATCACAATTGCCCTTGATTTTCTTGACTGTATATCTCTTAAATATCAACATATACACGTGTGATTTAGTTTACGAAGATTTTTCAATGCCGAGAACCTCGATCAGAGAATAAAAAAGGCGTAAGGTTCACAATGGTGTAAAATTAAAATGGGATATACCGGGCTAGGATTTGAGTTATAGGAACAAGGGCCAAACCAACCACCCAAGAATGGAATCGTCAAGCGAAAACACTTGACAACCTCCTAGAAGCAGCTTCTCTTCCCCCCAGACCTTTCTCCATCAATTAGGAATCTGATGCCGTCATTAAACACATTCCTTATATTGTAGCCATTTGTTGAGTGTTTTTTTTTTGTGTCTAATCCGCATATATATCACCATTGCCCTTGATTTTCTTGACTGTATATCTCTTAAATATCAACATATACACGTGTGATTTAGTTTACTAAGATTTTACAATGCCGAGAACCTCGATCAGAGAGTAAAAAAGTCGTAAGGTGCACAATGGTGTAAGATTAAAATGGGATATACCGGGCTAGGATTCGAGTTACAGGAACAACGGCCAAACCAACCACCAAAGAATGGAATCATCGAGCGAAAACACTTGACAACCTCCTAGAAGCAGCTTTTCTTGCCACCAGACCTTTCTCCATCAATTAGGAATCTGATGCCGTCACTAAAGACAATCCTTAAATTGTAGCAATTTTTTGGGTGTTTTTTTTTTGTGTCTAATCCGCATATATATCACCATTGCCCTTGATTTTCTTGACTGTATATCTCTTAAATATCAACATATACACGTGCGATTTTGTTTACGAAGAATTTTCAATGCCGAGAACCTCGATCAGAGAGTAAAAAAGGCGTAAGGTTCACAATGGTGTAAAATTAAATTGGGATATACCGGGCTAGGATTCGAGTTACAGGAACAAGGGCCAAACCAACCACCCAAGAATGGAATCGTCGAGCGAAAACACTTGACAACCTCCTAGAAGCAGCTTTTCTTGCCACCAGACCTTTCTCCATCAATTAGGAATCCGATGCCGTCATTAAACACATTCCTTATATTGTAGCCATTTGTTGAGTGTTTTTTTTGGTGTCTAATCCGCATATATATCACCATTGCCCTTGATTTTCTTGACTGTATATCTCTTAAATATCAACATATACACGTGTGATTTAGTTTACGAAGATTTTTCAATGCCGAGAACCTCGATCAGAGAGTAAAAAAGGCGTAAGGTTCACAATGGTGTAAGATTAAAATGGGATATACCGGGTTAGGATTCGAGTTACAGGAACAAGGGCAAAACAAACCACCCAAGAATGGAATCGTCGAGCGAAAACACTTGACAACCTCCTAGAAGCAGCTTTTCTAACCACCAAACCTTTCTCCGTCAATTAGGAATCTGATGCCATCACTAAACACATTCCTTAAATTGTAGCCATTTGTTGAGTGTTTTTTTTTGTGTCTAATCCGCATATATATCACAATTGCCCTTGATTTTCTTGACTGTATATCTCTTAAATATCAACATATACACGTGTGATTTAGTTTACGAAGATTTTTCAATGCCGAGAACCTCGATCAGAGAATAAAAAAGGCGTAAGGTTCACAATGGTGTAAAATTAAAATGGGATATACCGGGCTAGGATTTGAGTTATAGGAACAAGGGCCAAACCAACCACCCAAGAATGGAATCGTCAAGCGAAAACACTTGACAACCTCCTAGAAGCAGCTTCTCTTCCCCCCAGACCTTTCTCCATCAATTAGGAATCTGATGCCGTCATTAAACACATTCCTTATATTGTAGCCATTTGTTGAGTGTTTTTTTTTTGTGTCTAATCCGCATATATATCACCATTGCCCTTGATTTTCTTGACTGTATATCTCTTAAATATCAACATATACACGTGTGATTTAGTTTACTAAGATTTTACAATGCCGAGAACCTCGATCAGAGAGTAAAAAAGTCGTAAGGTGCACAATGGTGTAAGATTAAAATGGGATATACCGGGCTAGGATTCGAGTTACAGGAACAACGGCCAAACCAACCACCAAAGAATGGAATCATCGAGCGAAAACACTTGACAACCTCCTAGAAGCAGCTTTTCTTGCCACCAGACCTTTCTCCATCAATTAGGAATCTGATGCCGTCACTAAAGACAATCCTTAAATTGTAGCAATTTTTTGGGTGTTTTTTTTTTGTGTCTAATCCGCATATATATCACCATTGCCCTTGATTTTCTTGACTGTATATCTCTTAAATATCAACATATACACGTGCGATTTTGTTTACGAAGAATTTTCAATGCCGAGAACCTCGATCAGAGAGTAAAAAAGGCGTAAGGTTCACAATGGTGTAAAATTAAATTGGGATATACCGGGCTAGGATTCGAGTTACAGGAACAAGGGCCAAACCAACCACCCAAGAATGGAATCGTCGAGCGAAAACACTTGACAACCTCCTAGAAGCAGCTTTTCTTACCACCAGACCTTTCTCCATCAATTAGGAATCTGATGCCGTCATTAAACACATTCCTTATATTGTAGCCATTTGTTGAGTGTTTTTTTTTTGTGTCTAATCCGCATATATATCACCATTGCCGTTGATTTTCTTGACTGTATATCTCTTAAATATCAACATATACACGTGTGATTTAGTTTACAAAGATTTTACAATGCCGAGAACCTCGATCAGAGAGTAAAAAAGTTGTAAGGTGCACAATGGTGTAAGATTAAAACGGGATATACCGGGCTAGGATTCGAGTTACAGGAACAATGGCCAAACCAACCACCCAAGAATGGAATCGTCGAGCGAAAACATTTGACAACCTCCTAGAAGCAGCTTTTCTTCCCACCAGACCTTTCTCCATCAATTAGGAATCTGATGCCGTCACTAAACACATTTCTTAAATTTTAGCCATTTGTTGAGTGTTTTTTTTTTGGTGTCTAATCCGCATATATATCACCATTACCCTTGATTTTATTGACTGTATATCTCTTAAATATCAAAATATACATGTGTGATTTAGTTTACGAAGATTTTTGAATGCCGAGAACCTCGATCAGAGAGTAAAAAAGGTGTAAGCTTCACAATGGTGTAAAATTAAAATGGGATATACCGGGCTAGGATTCGAGTTACAGGAACAAGGGCCAAACCAACCACCCAAGAATGGAATCGTCGAGCGAAAACACTTGACAACCTCCTAGAAGCAGCTTTTCTAACCACCAAACCTTTCTCCGTCAATTAGGAATCTGATGCCGTCACTAAACACATTCCTTAAATTGTAGCCATTTGTTGAGTGTTTTTTTTTGTGTCTAATCCCCATATATATCACCATTGCCCTTGATTTTCTTGACTGTATATCTCTTAAATATCAACATATACACGTGTGATTTAGTTTACGAAGATTTTTCAATGCCGAGAACCTCGATCAGAGAATAAAAAAGGCGTAAGGTTCACAATGGTGTAAAATTAAAATGGGATATACCGGGCTAGGATTTGAGTTATAGGAACAAGGGCCAAACCAACCACCCAAGAATGGAATCGTCAAGCGAAAACACTTGACAACCTCCTAGAAGCAGCTTTTCTTCCCACCAGACCTTTCTCCATCAATTAGGAATCAGATGCCGTCATTAAACACATTCCTTATATTGTAGCCATTTGTTGAGTATTTTTTTTTGGTGTCTAATCCGCATATATATCACCATTGCCCTTGATTTTCTTGACTGTATATCTCTTAAATATCAACATATACACGTGTGATTTAGTTTACGAAGATTTTAGAATGCCGAGAACCTCGATCAAAGAGTAAAAAAGTCGTAACGTGCACAATGGTGTAAGATTAAAATGGGATATACCGGGCTAGGATTCGAGTTACAGGAACAAGGGCCAAACCAACCACCCAAGAATGGAATCGTCGAGCGAAAACACTTGACAACCTCCTAGAAGCAGCTTTTCTTGCCACTTTCTCCATCAATTAGGAATCTGATGCCGTCACTAAAGACAATCCTTAAATTGTAGCAATTTTTTGAGTGTTTTTTTTTGTGTCTAATCCGCATATATATCACCATTGCCCTTGATTTTCTTGACTGTATATCTCTTAAATATCAACATATACACGTGCGATTTTGTTTACGAAGATTTTTCAATGCCGAGAACCTCGATCAGAGAGTAAAAAAGGCGTAAGGTTCACAATGGTGTAAGATTAAAACGGGATATACCGGGCTAGGATTCGAGTTCCAGGAACAAGGGCCAAACCAACCACCCAAGAATGGAATCGTCGAGCGAAAACACTTGACAACCTCCTAGAAGCAGCTTTTCTTGCCACCAGACCTTTCTCCATCAATTAGGAATCTGATGCCGTCATTAAACACATTCCTTATATTGTAGCCATTTGTTGGGTGTTTTTTTTGGTGTCTAATCCGCATATATATCACCATTGCCGTTGATTTTCTTGACTGTATATCTCTTAAATATCAACATATACACGTGTGATTTAGTTTACAAAGATTTTACAATGCCGAGAACCTCGATCAGAGAGTAAAAAAGTTGTAAGGTACACAATGGTGTAAGATTAAAACGGGATATACCGGGCTAGGATTCGAGTTACAGGAACAATGGCCAAACCAACCACCCAAGAATGTAATCGTCGAGCGAAAACATTTGACAACCTCCTAGAAGCAGCTTTTCTTGCCACCAGACCTTTCTCCATCAATTAGGAATCTGATGCCGTCACTAAACACATTCCTTAAATTGTAGCCATTTGTTGAGTGTTTTTTTTTTTGGTGTCTAATCCGCATATATATCATCATTGCCCTTGATTTTCTTGACTGTATATCTCTTAAATATCAACATATACACATGTGATTTAGTTTACGAATATTTTTCAATGCCGAGAACCTCGATCAGAGAATAAAAAAGGTGTAAGGTTCAGAATGGTGTAATATTAAAATGGGATATACCGGGCTAGGATTTGAGTTATAGGAACAAGGGCGAAACCAACCACCCAAGAATGGAATCGTCAAGCGAAAACACTTCTAGAAACAGCTTTTCTTACCACCAGACCTTTCTCCATCAATTAGGAATCTGATGCCGTCATTAAACACATTCCTTAAATTGTAGCCATTTTTTGAGTGTTTTTTTTGTGTCTAATCCGCATATATATCACCATTGCCCTTGATTTTCTTGACTATATATATCTCATAAATATCAACATATACACGTGTGATTTAGTTTACGAAGATTTTTCAATGCCGAGAACCTCGATCAGAGAGTAAAAAAGGTGTAAGGTTCACAATGGTGTAAGATTAAAATGGGATATACCGGGCTAGGATTCGAGTTACAGGAACAAGGGCAAAACAAACCACCCAAGAATGGAATCGTCGAGCGAAAACACTTGACAACCTCCTAGAAGCAGCTTTTCTAACCACCAAACCTTTCTCCGTCAATTAGGAATCTGATGCCGTCACTAAACACATTCCTTAAATTGTAGCCATTTGTTGAGTGTTTTTTTTTGTGTCTAATCCCCATATATATCACCATTGCCCTTGATTTTCTTGACTGTATATCTCTTAAATATCAACATATACACGTGTGATTTAGTTTACGAAGATTTTTCAATGCCGAGAACCTCGATCAGAGAATAAAAAAGGCGTAAGGTTCACAATGGTGAAAAATTAAAATGGGATATACCGGGCTAGGATTTGAGTTATAGGAACAAGGGCCAAACCAACCACCCAAGAATGGAATCGTCAAGCGAAAACACTTGACAACCTCCGAGAAGCAGCTTTTCTTCCCACCAGACCTTTCTCCATCAATTAGGAATCAGATGCCGTCATTAAACACATTCCTTATATTGTAGCCATTTGTTGAGTATTTTTTTTTGGTGTGTAATCCGCATATATATCACCATTGCCCTTGATTTTCTTGACTGTATATCTCTTAAATATCAACATATACACGTGTGATTTAGTTTACGAAGATTTTAGAATGCCGAGAACCTTGATCAAAGAGTAAAAAAGTCGTAACGTGCACAATGGTGTAAGATTAAAATGGGATATACCGGGCTAGGATTCGAGTTACAGGAACAAGGGCCAAACCAACCACCCAAGAATGGAATCGTCGAGCGAAAACACTTGACAACCTCCTAGAAGCAGCTTTTCTTGCCACTTTCTCCATCAATTAGGAATCTGATGCCGTCACTAAAGACAATCCTTAAATTGTAGCAATTTTTTGAGTGTTTTTTTTTGTGTCTAATCCGCATATATATCACTATTGCCCTTGATTTTCTTGACTGTATATCTCTTAAATATCAACATATACACGTGCGATTTTGTTTACGAAGATTTTTCAATGCCGAGAACCTCGATCAGAGAGTAAAAAAGGCGTAAGGTTCACAATGGTGTAAGATTAAAATGGGATATACCGGGCTAGGATTCGAGTTCCAGGAACAAGGGCCAAACCAACCACCCAAGAATGGAATCGTCGAGCGAAAACACTTGACAACCTCCTAGAAGCAGCTTTTCTTGCCACCAGACCTTTCTCCATCAATTAGGAATCTGATGCCGTCACTAAAGACAATCCTTAAATTGTAGCAATTTTTTGAGTGTTTTTTTTTGTGTCTAATCCGCATATATATCACCATTGCCCTTGATTTTCTTGACTGTATATCTCTTAAATATCAACATATACACGTGCGATTTTGTTTACGAAGATTTTTCAATGCCGAGAACCTCGATCAGAGAGTAAAAAAGGCGTAAGGTTCACAATGGTGTAAGATTAAAATGGGATATACCGGGCTAGGATTCGAGTTCCAGGAACAAGGGCCAAACCAACCACCCAAGAATGGAATCGTCGAGCGAAAACACTTGACAACCTCCTAGAAGCAGCTTTTCTTGCCACCAGACCTTTCTCCATCAATTAGGAATCTGATGCCGTCATTAAACACATTCCTTATATTGTAGCCATTTGTTGGGTGTTTTTTTTGGTGTCTAATCCGCATATATATCACCATTGCCGTTGATTTTCTTGACTGTATATCTCTTAAATATCAACATATACACGTGTGATTTAGTTTACAAAGATTTTACAATACCGAGAACCTCGATCAGAGAGTAAAAAAGTTGTAAGGTGCACAATGGTGTAAGATTAAAACGGGATATACCGGGCTAGGATTCGAGTTACAGGAACAATGGCCAAACCAACCACCCAAGAATGTAATCGTCGAGCGAAAACATTTGACAACCTCCTAAAAGCAGCTTTTCTTGCCACCAAACCTTTCTCCATCAATTAGGAATCTGATGCCGTCACTAAACACATTCCTTAAATTGTAGCCATTTGTTGAGTGTTTTTTTTTGGTGTCTAATCCGCATATATATCATCATTGCCCTTGATTTTCTTGACTGTATATCTCTTAAATGTCAACATATACACGTGTGATTTAGTTTACGAATATTTTTCAATGCCAAGAACCTCGATCTGAGAATAAAAAAGGCGTAAGGTTCACAATGGTGTAATATTAAAATGGGATATACCGGGCTAGGATTTGAGTTATAGGAACAAGGGCGAAACCAACCACCCAAGAATGGAATCGTCAAGCGAAAACACTTCTAGAAACAGCTTTTCTTACCACCAGACCTTTCTCCATCAATTAGGAATCTGATGCCGTCATTAAACACATTCCTTAAATTGTAGCCATTTTTTGAGTGTTTTTTTTTGTGTCTAATCCGCATATATATCACCATTGCCCTTGATTTTCTTGACTATATATATCTCATAAATATCAACATATACACGTGTGATTTAGTTTACGAAGATTTTTCAATGCCGAGAACCTCGATCAGAGAGTAAAAAAGGTGTAAGGTTCACAATGGTGTAAGATTAAAATGGGATAAACCGGGCTAGGATTCGAGTTACAGGAACAAGGGCAAAACAAACCACCCAAGAATGGAATCGTCGAGCGAAAACACTTGACAACCTCCTAGAAGCAGCTTTTCTAACCACCAAACCTTTCTCCGTCAATTAGGAATCTGATGCCGTCACTAAACACATTCCTTAAATTGTAGCCATTTGTTGAGTGTTTTTTTATGTGTCTAATCCCCATATATATCACCATTGCCCTTGATTTTCGTGACTGTATATCTCTTAAATATCAACATATACACGTGTGATTTAGTTTACGAAGATTTTTCAATGCCGAGAACCTCGATCAGAGAATAAAAAAGGCGTAAGGTTCACAATGGTGTAAAATTAAAATGGGATATACCGGGCTAGGATTTGAGTTATAGGAACAAGGGCCAAACCAACCACCCAAGAATGGAATCGTCAACCGAAAACACTTGACAACCTCCTAGAAGCAGCTTTTCTTCCCACCAGACCTTTCTCCATCAATTAGGAATCAGATGCCATCATTAAACACATTCCTTATATTGTAGCCATTTGTTGAGTATTTTTTTTGGTGTCTAATCCGCATATATATCACCATTGCCCTTGATTTTCTTGACTGTATATCTCTTAAATATCAACATATACACGTGTGATTTAGTTTACGAAGATTTTAGAATGCCGAGAACCTCGATCAAAGAGTAAAAAAGTCGTAACGTGCACAATGGTGTAAGATTAAAATGGGATATACCGGGCTAGGATTCGAGTTACAGGAACAAGGGCCAAACCAACCACCCAAGAATGGAATCGTCGAGCGAAAACACTTGACAACCTCCTAGAAGCAGCTTTTCTTGCCACTTTCTCCATCAATTAGGAACCTGATGCCGTCACTAAAGACAATCCTTAAATTGTAGCAATTTTTTGAGTGTTTTTTTTTGTGTCTAATCCGCATATATATCACCATTGCCCTTGATTTTCTTGACTGTATATCTCTTAAATATCAACATATACACGTGCGATTTTGTTTACGAAGATTTTTCAATGCCGAGAACCTCGATCAGAGAGTAAAAAAGGCGTAAGGTTCACAATGGTGTAAGATTAAAATGGGATATACCGGGCTAGGATTCGAGTTCCAGGAACAAGGGCCAAACCAACCACCCAAGAATGGAATCGTCGAGCGAAAACACTTGACAACCTCCTAGAAGCAGCTTTTCTTGCCACCAGACCTTTCTCCATCAATTAGGAATCTGATGCCGTCACTAAAGACAATCCTTAAATTGTAGCAATTTTTTGAGTGTTTTTTTTTTGGTGTCTAATCCGCATATATATCACCATTGCCGTTGATTTTCTTGACTGTATATCTCTTAAATATCAACATATACACGTGTGATTTAGTTTACAAAGATTTTACAATGCCGAGAACCTCGATCAGAGAGTAAAAAAGTTGTAAGGTGCACAATGGTGTAAGATTAAAACGGGATATACCGGGCTAGGATTCGAGTTACAGGAACATTGGCCAAACCAACCACCCAAGAATGTAATCGTCGAGCAAAAACATTTGACAACCTCCTAGAAGCAGCTTTTCTTGCCACCAGACTTTTCTCCATCAATTAGGAATCTGATGCCGTCACTAAACACATTCCTTAAATTGTAGCCATTTGTTGAGTGTTTTTTTTTGGTGTCTAATCCGCATATATATCATCATTGCCCTTGATTTTCTTGACTGTATATCTCTTAAATATCAACATATACACGTGTGATTTAGTTTACGAATATTTTTCAATGCCGAGAACCTCGATCAGAGAATAAAAAAGGCGTAAGGTTCACAATGGTGTAATATTAAAATGGGATATACCGGGCTAGGATTTGAGTTATAGGAACAAGGGCGAAACCAACCACCCAAGAATGGAATCGTCAAGCGAAAACACTTCTAGAAACAGCTTTTCTTACCACCAGACCTTTCTCCATCAATTAGGAATCTAATGTCGTCACTAAACACATTCCTTAAATTGTAGCCATTTTTTGAGTGTTTTTTTTTTGTGTCTAATCCGCATATATATCACCATTGCCCTTGATTTTCTTGACTATATATATCTCATAAATATCAACATATACACGTGTGATTTAGTTTACGAAGATTTTTCAATGCCGAGAACCTCGATCAGAGAGTAAAAAAGGTGTAAGGTTCACAATGGGGTAAGATTAAAATGGGATACATCGGGCTAGGATTCGAGTTACAGGAACAAGGGCAAAACAAACCACCCAAGAATGGAATCGTCGAGCGAAAACACTTGACAACCTCTTAGAAGCAGCTTTTCTAACCACCAAACCTCTCTCCGTCAATTAGGAATCTGATGCCGTCACTAAACACATTTCTTAAATTGTAGCCATTTGTTGAGTGTTTTTTTTGTGTCTAATCCGCATATATATATCACCATTGCCCTTGATTTTCTTGACTGTATATCTCTTAAATATCAACATATACACGTGCGATTTTGTTTACGAATATTTTTCAATGCCGAGAACCTCGATCAGAGAGTAAAAAAGGCGTAAGGTTCACAATGGTGTAAAATTAAAATGGGATATACCGGGCTAGGATTCGAGTTACAGGAACAAGGGCCAAACCAACCACCCAAGAATGGAATCGTCGAGCGAAAACACATGACAACCTCCTAGAAGCAGCTTTTCTTACCACCAGACCTTTCTCCATCAATTAGGAATCTGATGCCGTCATTGAACACATTCCTTATATTGTAGCCATTTGTTGAGTGTTTTTTTTTTGGTGTCTAATCCGCATATATATCACCATTGCCGTTGATTTTCTTGACTGTATATCTCTTAAATATCAACATATACACGTGTGATTTAGTTTACAAAGATTTTACAATGCCGAGAACCTCGATCAGAGAGTAAAAAAGTTGTAAGGTGCACAATGGTGTAAGATTAAAACGGGATATACCTGGCTAGGATTCGAGTTACAGGAACAATGGCCAAACCAACCACCCAAGAATGGAATAGTCGAGCGAAAACATTTGACCACCTCCTAGAAGCAGCTTTTCTTGCCACCAGACCTTTCTCCATCAATTAGGAATCTGATGCAGTCACCAAACACATTCCTTAAATTGTAGCCATTTGTTAAGTGTTTTTTTTTTTGGTGTCTAATCCACATATATATCATCATTGCCCTTGATTTTCTTGACTGTATATCTCTTAAATATCAACATATACACGTGTGATTTAGTTTACGAAGATTTTTCAATGCCGAGAACCTCGATCAGAGAATAAAAAAGGCGTAAGGTTCACAATGGTGTAAAATTAAAATGAGATATACCGGGCTAGGATTTTAGTTATAGGAACAAGGGCCAAACCAACCACCCAAGAATGGAATCGTCAAGCGAAAACACTTCTAGAAACAGCTTTTCTTACCACCAGACCTTTCTCCATCAATTAGGAATCTAATGCCGTCACTAAACACATTCCTTAAATTGTAGCCATTTTTTGAGTGTTTTTTTTTTTTGTGTCTAATCCGCATATATATCACCATTGCCCTTGATTTTCTTGACTATATATATCTCATAAATATCAACATATACACGTGTGATTTAGTTTACGAAGATTTTTCAATGCCGAGAACCTCGATCAGAGAGTAAAAAAGGTGTAAGGTTCACAATGGTGTAAGATTAAAATGTAATATACCGGGCTAGGATTCGAGTTACAGGAACAAGGGCAAAACAAGCCACCCAAGAATGGAATCATCGAGCGAAAACACTTGACAACCTCTTAGAAGCAGCTTTTCTAACCACCAAACCTTTCTCCGTCAATTAGGAATCTGATGCCGTCACTAAACACATTCCTTAAATTGTAGCCATTTGTTGAGTGTTTTTTTTTTGGTGTCTAATCCGCATATATATCATCATTGCCCTTGATTTTCTTGACTGTATATCTCTTAAATATCAACATATACACGTGTGATTTAGTTTACGAAGATTTTTCAATGCCGAGAACCTCGATCAGAGAATAAAAAAGGCGTAAGGTTCACAATGGTGTAAAATTAAAATGGGATATACCGGGCTAGGATTTGAGTTATAGGAACAAGGGCCAAATCAACCACCCAAGAATGGAATCGTCAAGCGAAAACACTTCTAGAAACAGCTTTTCTTACCACCAGACCTTTCTCCATCAATTAGGAATCTAATGCCGTCAATAAACACATTCCTTAAATTGTAGCCATTTTTTGAGTGTTTTTTTTTTGTGTCTAATCCGCATATATATCACAATTGCCCTTGATTTTCTTGACTATATATATCTCATAAATATCAACATATACACGTGTGATTTAGTTTACGAAGATTTTTCAATGCCGAGAACCTCGATCAGAGAGTAAAAAAGGTGTAAGGTTCACAATGGTGTAAGATTAAAATGGGATATACCGGGCTAGGATTCGAGTTACAGGAACAAGGGCAAAACAAACCACCCAAGAATGGAATCGTCGAGCGAAAACACTTGACAACCTCTTAGAAGCAGCTTTTCTAACCACCAAACCTTTCTCCGTCAATTAGGAATCTGATGCCGTCACTAAACACATTCCTTAAATTGTAGCCATTTGTTGAGTGTTTTTTTTTTGTGTCTAATCCGCATATATATATCACCATTGCCCTTGATTTTCTTGACTGTATATCTCTTAAATATCAACATATACACGTGCGATTTTGTTTACGAAGATTTTTCAATGCCGAGAACCTCGATCAGAGAGTAAAAAAGGCGTAAGGTTCACAATGGTGTAAAATTAAAATGGGATATACCGGGCTATGATTTGAGTTATAGGAACAAGGGCCAAACCAACCACCCAAGAATGGAATCGTCAAGCGAAAACACTTGACAACCTCCTAGAAGCAGCTTTTCTTCCCACCAGACCTTTCTCCATCAATTAGGAATCTGATGCCGTCATTAAACACATTCCTTATATTGTAGCCATTTGTTGAGTGTTTTTTTTTTGTGTCTAATCCGCATATATATCACCAATGCCGTTGATTTTCTTGACTGTATAACTCTTAAATATCAACATATACACATGTGATTTAGTTTACAAAGATTTTACAATGCCGAGAACCTCGATCGGAGAGTAAAAAATTGTAAGGTGCACAATGGTGTAAGATTAAAACGGGATATACCGGGCTAGGATTCGAGTTACAGGAACAATGGCCAAACCAACCACCCAAGAATGGAATCGTCGAGCGAAAACATTTGACAACCTCCTAGAAGCAGCTTTTCATGCCTCTGGACCTTTCTACATCAATTAGGAATCTGATGCCGTCACTAAACACATTCCTTAAATTATAGCCATTTGTTGAGTGTTTTTTTTTTTTTGGTGTCTAATCCGCATATATATCACCATTGCCCTTGATTTTCTTGACTGTATATCTCTTAAATATCAACATATACATGTGTGATTTAGTTTACGAATATTTTTCAATGCCGAGAACCTCGATCAGAGAGTAAAAAAGGCGTAAGGTTCACAATGGTGTAAAATTAAAATGGGATATACCGGGCTAGGATTCGAGTTACAGGAACAAGGGCCAAACCAACCACCCAAGAATGGAATCGTCGAGCGAAAACACTTGACAACCTCCTAGAAGCAGCTTTTCTTATCACCAGACCTTTCTCCATCAATTAGGAATCTGATGCCGTCATTAAACACATTCCTTATATTGTAGCCATTTGTTGAGTGTTTTTTTTTGTGTCTGTTCCGCATATATATCACCATTGCCGTTGATTTTCTTGACTGTATATCTCTTAAATATCAACATATACACGTATGATTTAGTTTACAAAGATTTTACAATGCCGAGAACCTCGATCAGAGAGTAAAAAAGTTGTAAAGTGCACAATGGTGTAAGATTAAAACGGGATATACCGGGCTCGGATTCGAGTTACAGGAACAATGGCCAAACCAACCACCCAAGAATGGAATCGTCGAGCGAAAACATTTAACAACCTCCTAGAAGCAGCTTTTCTTGCCACCAGACCTTTCTCCATCAATTAGGAACCTGATGGCGTCACTAAACACATTCCTTAAATTGTAGCCATTTGTTGAGTGTTTTTTTTTTTGGTGTCTAATCCGCATATATATCACCATTACCCTTGATTTTATTGATTGTATATCTCTTAAATATCAAAATATACACGCGTGATTTAGTTTACGAAGATTTTTGAATGCCGAGAACCTCGATCAGAGAGTAAAAAAGGCGTAAGGTTCACAATAGTGTAAAATTAAAATGGGATATACCGGGCTAGGATTCGAGTTACAGGAACTAGGGCCTAACCAACCACCCAAGAATGGAATCGTCGAGCCAAAACACTTCTAGAAGCAGCTTTTCTTACCACCAGACCTTTCTCCATCAATTAGGAATCTGATGCCGTCACTAAACACATTCCTTAAATTGTAGCCATTTTTTGATTGTTTTTTTTTTGTCTAATCCGCATATATATCACCATTGCCCTTGATTTTCTTGACTATATATATCTCATAAATATCAACATATACACGTGTGATTTAGTTTACGAAGATTTTTCAATGCCGAGAACCTCGATCAGAGAGTAAAAAAGGTGTAAGGTTCACAATGGTGTAAGATTAAAATGGGATATACCGGGCTAGGATTCGAGTTACAGGAACAAGGGCAAAACAAACCACCCAAGATTGGAATCGTCGAGCGAAAACACTTGACAACCTCCTAGACGCAGCTTTTCTTACCACCAGACCTTTATCCATCAAATAGGAATCTGATGCCGTCACTAAACACATTCCTTAAATTTTAGCCATTTGTTGAGTGTTTTTTTTGTTTCTAATCCGCATATATATCACCATTGCCCTTGATTTTCTTGACTGTATATCTCTTAAATATCAACATATACCCGTGTGATTTAGTTTACGAAGATTTTTCAATGCCGAGAACCTCGATCAGAGAATAAAAAAGGCGTAAGGTTCATAATGGTGTAAAATTAAAATGGGATATAACGGGCTAGGATTTGAGTTATAGGAACAAGGGCCAAACCAACCACCCAAGAATGGAATCGTCAAGCGAAAACACTTGACAACCTCCTAGTAGCAGCTTTTCTTCCCACCAGACCTTTCTCCATCAATTAGGAATCTGATGCCGTCATTAAACACATTCCTTATATTGTAGCCATTTGTTGAGTGTTTTTTTTTGGTGTCTAATCCGCATATATATCACCATTGCCCTTGATTTTCTTGACTGTATATCTCTTAAATATCAACATATACACGTGTGATTTAGTTTACGAAGATTTTACAATGCCGAGAACCTCGATCAGAGAGTAAAAAAGTCGTAAGGTGCACAATGGTGTAATATTAAAATGGGATATACCGGGCTAGGATTCGAGTTACAGGAACAAGGGCCAAACCAACCACCCAAGAATGGAATCGTCGAGCGAAAACACTTGACAACCTCCTAGAAGCAGCTTTTCTTGCCACCAGACCTTTCTCCATCAATTAGGAATCTGATGCCGTCACTAAAGACAATCCTTAAATTGTAGCAATTTGTTGAGTGTTTTTTTTTTTTTTGTGTCTAATCCGCATATATATCACCATTGCCCTTGATTTCCTTGACTGTATATCTCTTAAATATCAACATATACACGTGCGATTTTGTTTACGAAGATTATTCAATGCCGAGAACCTCGATCAGAGAGTAAAAAAGGCGTAAGGTTAACAATGGTGTAAAATTAAAATGGGATATACCGGGCTAGGATTCGAGTTACAGGAACAAGGTCCAAACCAACCACCCAAGAATGGAATCGTCGAGCGAAAACACTTGACAACCTCCTAGAAGCAGCTTTTCTTACCACCAGACCTTTCTCCATCAATTAGGAATCTGATGCCGTCATTCAACACATTCCTTATATTGTAGCCATTTGTTGAGTGTTTTTTTTGGTGTCTAATCCGCATATATATCACCATTGCCGTTGATTTTCTTGACTGTATATCTCTTAAATATCAACATATACACGTGTGATTTAGTTTACGAAGATTTTACAATGCCGAGAACCTCGATCAGAGAGTAAAAAAGTTGTAAGGTGCACAATGGCGTAAGATTAAAATGTGATATACCGGGCAAGGATTCGAGTTACAGGAACAATGGCCAAACCAACCACCCAAGAATGGAATCGTCGAGCGAAAATATTTGACAACCTCCTAGAAGCAGGTTTTCTTGCCACTAGACCTTTCTCCATCAATTAGGAATCTGATGCCGTCACTAAACACATTCCTTAAATTGTAGCCATTTGTTGAGTGTTTTTTTTTTTTTTTTGGTGTCTAATGCGCATATATATCACCATTAACCTTGATTTTATTGACTGTATATCTCTTAAATATCAAAATATACATGTGTGATTTAGTTTACGAAGATTTTTGAATGCCGAGAACCTCGATCAGAGAGTAAAAAAGGTGTAAGGTTCACAATGGTGTAAAATTAAAATGGGATATTCCGGGCTAGGATTCGAGTTACAGGAACAAGGGCCAAACCAACCACCCAAGAATGGAATCGTCGAGCCAAAACACTTCTAGAAGCAGCTTTTTTACCACCAGACCTTTCTCCATCAATTAGGAATCTGATGCCGTCACTAAACACATTCCTTAAATTGTAGCCATTTTTTGAGTGTTTTTTTTTTGTGTCTAATCCGCATATATATCACCATTACCCTTGATTTTCTTGACTATATATCTCTTAAATATCAACATATACACGTGTGATTTAGTTGACGAATATTTTTCAATGCCGAGAACCTCGATCAGAGAATAAAAAAGGCGTCAGGTTCACAATGGTGTAAAATTAAAATGGGATATACCGGGCTAGGATTTGAGTTACAGGAACAAGGGCCAAACCAACCACCCAATAATGGAATCGTCGAGCGAAATGATTTGATAACCTCCTAGAAGCAGCTTTTCTTGCCACCAGACCATTCTCCATCAATTAGGAATCTGATGCCGTCACTAAACACATTCTTTAAATTGTAGCCATTTGTTGAGTATTTTTTTTTTGTGTCTAATCCGCATATATATCACCATTGCCCTTGATTTTCTTAAGTGTATATCTCTTAAATATCAACATATACACGTGTGATTTAGTTTATGAAGATTTTTCATTGCCGAGAACCTCGATCACAGAGTAAAAAAGACGTAAGGTTCACAATGGTGTAAGATTAAAATGGGATATACCGGGCTAGGATTCGAGTTACAGGAACAAGGGCCAAACCAACCACCCAAGAATGCAATCGTCGAGCGAAAACACTTGACAACCTCCTAGAAGCAGATTTTCTTCCCACCAGACCTTTCTCCATCAATTAGGAATGTGATGCCGTCACTAAAACCATTCCTTAAATTGTAGCCATTTGTTGAGTGTTTTTTTTGGTGTCCAATCCGCATATATATCACCATTACCCTTTATTTTATTGACTGTATATCTCTTAAATATCAACATACACACGTGTGATTTAGTTTACGAAGATTTTTCAATGCCGAGAACCTCGATCAGAGAGTAAAAAAGGCGTAAGGTTCACAATGGTGTAAAATTAAAATGGGATATACCGGGCTAGGATTCGAGTTACAGGAGCAAGGGCCAAACCAACCACCCAAGAATGGAATCGTCGAGTAAAAACACTTGACAACCTCCTAGAAGCAGTTTTTCTTGCCACCAGATCTTTCTCCATCAATTAGGAATCTGATGCCGTCACTAAACGCATTCCTTAAATTGTAGCCATTTGTTGAGTGTTTTTTTTTTGTGTCAAATCCGCATATATATCACCATTACCCTTTATTTTATTGACTGTATATCTCTTAAATATCAACATATACACGTGTGATTTAGTTTACGAAGATTTTTCAATGCCGAGAACCTCGATCAGAGAGTAAAAAAGGCGTAAGGTTCACAATGGTGTAAAATTATATGGGATATACCGGGCTAGGATTCGAGTTACAGGAACAAGGGCCAAACCAACCACCCAAGAATGGAATCGTCGAGCGAAAACACTTGACAACCTCCTAGAAGCAGCTTTTCTTACCACCAGACCTTTCTCCATCAATTAGGAATCTGATGCCGTCACTAAACACATTCCTTAAATTGTAGCCATTTGTTGAGTGTTTTTTTTTTGTGTCTAATCCGCATATATATCACCATTGCCCTTGATTTTCTTAACTGTATATCTCTTAAATACCAACATATACAATTTTGATTTAGTTTACGAATATTTTTCAATGACGAGAACCTCGATCAGAGAATAAAAAAGGCGTCAGGTTCACAATGGTGTAAAATTAATATGGGATATACCGGGCTAGGAATTGAGTTACAGGAACAAGGGCCAAACCAATCACCCAAGAATGGAATCGTCGAGCGAAAACACTTGACAACCTCCTAGAAGCAGCTTTTCTTGCCACCAGACCTTTCTCCATCAATTAGGAATCCGATGCCGTCACTAAACACATTCCTTAAATTGTAGCCATTTGTTGAGTGTTTTTTGTGTCTAATCCGCATATATATCACCATTGCCCTTGATTTTCTTGATTGTATATCTCTTAAATATCAACATATACACGTGCGATTTAGTTTACGAAAATTTTTCAATGCCGAGAACCTCGATCAGATAGTAAAAAAGGTGTAAGGTTCACAATTGTGTAAAATTAAAATGAGATATACCAGGCTAGTATTCGAGTTACAGGAACAAGGGCCAAACCACCCACCCAAGAATGGAATCGTCAAGAGAAAACATTTGACAACCTCCTCAAAGTAGCTTTTCTTGCCACCAGACCTTTCTCCATCAATTAGGAATCTGTCACTAAACACATTCCTTATATTGTAGCCATTTGTTGAGTGTTTTTTTTTTTGGTGTCTAATCCGCATATATATCACCATTGCCCTTGATTTTCTTGACTGTATATCTCTTAAATATCAATATATACACGTGTGATTTAGTTTTCGAAGATTTTTCAATGCCGAGAACCTCGATCAGAGAGTAAAAAAGGCGTAAGGTTCACAATGGTGTAAGATTAAAATGGGATATACCGGGCTAGAATTCGAGTTACAGGAACAAGGGCCAAACCAACCACCGAAGAATGGAATCGTCGAGCGAAAACACTTGACAACCTCTTAGAAGCAACTTTTCTTACCACCAGACCTTTCTCCATCAATTAGGAGTCTGATGCCGTCACTAAACACATTCCTTAAATTGTAGCCATTTGTTGAGTGTTTTTTTGGTGGCTAATCCGCATATATATAACCATTGCTCTTGATTTTCTTGACTTTATATCTCTTAAATATCAACATATAGACCTGTGATTTAGTTTACGAGGATTTTTCAATGCCGAGACCTCGATCAGAGAGTAAAAAAGGCGTAAGGTTCACAATGGTGTAAAATTAAAATGGGATATACCGGGCTAGGATTCGAGTTACAGGAATAAGGGCCAAACCAACCACCCAATAAGGGAATCGTCGAGCGAAAACATTTGACAACCTCCTCGAAGCAGCTTTTCTTGCCACCAGACCTTTCTCCATCAGTTAGGAATCTGATGCCGTCACTAAACACATTCCGTAAATTGTAGCCATTTGTTGAGTGTTTTTTTGGTGTCTAATCCGCATATATATCACCATTGCCCTTGATTTTCTTGACTGTATATCTCTTAAATATCAACATATACACGTGCGATTTAGTTTACGAAGATTTTTCAATGCCGAGAAACTCGATCAGATTGTAAAAAAGGCGTAAGGTTCACAATGGTGTAAAATTTAAATGAGATATACCGGGCTAGTATTCGAGTTACAGGAACAAGGGCCAAACCAACCACCCAAGAATGGAATCGTCGAGCGAAAACACTTGACAACCTCCTAGAAGCAGCTGTTCTTACCACCAGACCTTTCTCCATCAATTAGGAATCTGATGCCGTCACTAAACACATTCCTTAAATTGTAGCCATTTGTTGAGTGTTTTTTTTGGTGTCTAATCCGCATATATATCACCATTGCCCTTGATTTTCTTGACTTTATATCTCTTAAATATCAACATATACACGTGTGATTTAGTTTACGAAGATTTTTCAATGCCGAGAACCTCGATCAGAGAGTAAAAAAGGCGTAAGGTTCACAATGGTGTAAAATTAAAATGGGATATACCGGGCTAGGATTCGAGTTACAGGAACAAGGGCCAAACCAACCACCCAAGAATGGAATCGTCGAGCGAAAACACTTGACAACCTCCTAGGAGTAACTTTTTCTTACCACCAGACTTTTCTCCATGAATTAGGAATCTGATGCCGTCACTAAACACATTCCTTAAATTGTAGCCATTTGTTGAGCGTTTTTTTTTTGTGTCTAATCCGCATATATATCACCATTGCCCTTGATTTTCTTGACAGTATATCTCTTATTTATCAACATATACACGTGTAATTTAGTTTACGAAGATTTTTCAATGCCGAGAACCTCGATCAGAGAGTAAAAAAGGCATAAGGTTCACAAAGGTGTAAAATTAAAATGGGATATACCGGGCTAAGATTCGAGTTACAGGAACAAGGACCAAACCAACCACCCAAGAATGGAATCGTCGAGCGAAAACACTTGACAACCTCCTAGAAGCAACTTTTCTTGCCACCAGACCTTTCTCCATCAATTATGAATCTCATGCCGTTACTAAACACATTCCTTAAATTGTAGCCATTTGTTGAGTGTTTTTTTTTGGTGTCTAATCCGCATATATATCACCATTGCCCTTGATTTTCTTGACTGTATATCTCTTAAATATCAACATATACACGTGTGATTTAGTTTACGAAGATTTTTCAATGCCGAGAACCTCGATCAAAGAGTAAAAAAGGCGTAAAGTTCACAATGGTGTAAGATTAAAATGGGATATACCGGGCTAGGATTCGAGTTAGAGGAACAAGGGCCAAACCAACCACCCAAGAATGGAATCGTCGAGCGAAAACACTTGACAACCTCCTAGAAGCAGCTTTTCTTGCCACCAGACCTTTCTCCATCAATTAGGAATCTGATGCCGTCACTAAACACATTCCTTAAATTGTGGCCATTTGTTGAGTATTTTTTTTTGGTGTCTAATCCGCATATATATCACCATTGCCCTTGATTTTCATGACTGTATATCTCTTAAACGTCAACATATACACGTGTGATTTAGTTTACGAAGATTTTTCAATGCCGAGAACCTCGATCAGAGAGTAAAAAAGGCGTAAGGTTCACAATGGTGTAAAATTAAAATGGAATATATCAGGCTAGGATTCGAGTTACAGGAACAAGGGCCAAACCAACCACCCAAGAATGGAATCGTCGAGCGAAAACACTTGACAACCTCCTAGAAGCAAATTTTTCTTACCACCAGACTTTTCTCCATAAATTAGGAATCTAATGCCGTCACTAAACACTTTCCTTAAATTGTAGCCATTTGTTGAGCGTTTTTTTTGGTGTCTAATCCGCATATATATCACCATTGCCCTTGATTTTCTTGACAGTATATCTCTTAAATATCAACATATACACGTGTAATTTAGTTTACGAATATTTTTCAATGCCGAGAACCTCGATCAGAGAGTAAAAAAGGCGTAAGGTTCACAAAGGTGTAAAATTAAAATGGGATATACCGGGCTAGGATTCGAGTTACAGGAACAAGGGCCAAACCAACCACCCAAGAATGGAATCGTCGAGCGAAAACACTTGACAACCTCCTCGGAGCAGCTTTTCTTGCCACCAGACCTTTCTCCATCAATTAGGAATCTGATGCCATCACTAAACACATTCCTTAACTTGTAGCCATTTGTTGAGCGTTTTTTTTTTTGTGTCTAATCTGCATATATATCACCATTGCCCTTGATTTTCTTGACTGTATATCTCTTAAATATCAACATATACACGTGTGATTTAGTTTACGAAGATTTTTCAATGCCGAGAACCTCGATCAGAGAGTAAAAAAGGCGTAAGGTTCTCAATGGTGTAAAATTAAAACGGGATATACCGGGCTAGGATTCGAGTTACAGGAACAAGGGCCAAACTAACCACCCAAGAATGGAATCGTCGAGCGAAAACACTTGACAACCTCCTAGAAGCAGCTTTTCTTACCACCAGACCTTTCACCATCAATTAGGAATCTGATTCCGTCACTAAACACATTCCTTAAATTGTAGCCATTTGTTGAGCGTTTTTTTTTTGGTGTCTAATCCGCATATATTTCACCATTGCCCTTGATTTTCTTGACTGTATATCTCTTAAATATCAACATATACACGTGTGATTTAGTTTACGAAGATTTTTCAATGTCGAGAACCTTGATCAGAGAGTAAAAAAGGCGTAAGGTTCACAATGGCGTAAAATTAAAATGGGATATACCGGGCTAGGATTCGAGTTACAGGAACAAGGGCCAAACCAACCACCCAAGAATGTAATCGTCGAGCGAAAACACTTGACAACCTACTAGAAGCAGCTCTTCTTGCCACTAGACCTTTCTCCATCAATTAGGAATCTTATGCCGTCACTAAACACATTCCTTAAATTGTAGCCATTTGTTGAGTGTTTTTTTTTGTGTCTAATCCGCATACATATCACCATTGCCCTTCATTTTATTGACTGTATATCTCTTAAACGTCAACATATACACGTGTGATTTAGTTTACGAAGATTTTTCAATGCAGAGAACCTCGATCAAAGAGTAAAAAAGGCGTATGGTTCACAATGGTGTAAAATTAAAATGGAATATATCGGGCTAGGATTCGAGTTACAGGAACAATGGCCAAACCAACCACCCAAGAATTGAATCGTCGAGCGAAAACACTTGACAACCTCCTAGAAGCAGCTTTTCTTACCACCAGACCTTTCTCCGTCAATTAGGAATCTTATGCCGTCCCTAAACACATTCCTTAAATTGTAGCCATTTGTTGAGTGTTTCTTTTTTGTGTCTAATCCGCATATATATCACCATTGCCCTTGATTTTCTTGACTGTATATCTCTTAAATATCAACATATACACGTGTGATTTAGTTTACAAAGATTTTTCAATGCCGAGAACCTCGATCAGAGAGTAAAAAGGGCGTAAGATTCAGAATGGTGTAAAATTAAAATGGGATATAACGGGCTAGGATTTTAGTTACAGGAACAAGTGCCAAACCAACCAGCCAAGAATGGAATCGTCGAGCGAAAACACTTGACAACCTCATAAAAGCAGCTTTTCTTGCCACCAGACCTTTCTCCATCAATTAGGAATCTGATGCCGTCACTAAACACATTCCTAAAAATGTAGCCATTTGTTGAGTGTTTTTTTTGGTGTCTAATTCGCATACATATCACCATTGCCCTTGATTTTATTGATTGTATATCTCTTAAACGTCAACATATACACGTGTGATTTAGTTTACGAAGATTTTTCAATGCAGAGAACCTCGATCAAAGAGTAAAAAAGGCGTAAAGTGCACAATGGTGTAAAATTAAAATGGGATATACCAGGCTAGGATTCGAGTTACAGGAACAAGGGCCAAACCAACCACCCAAAAATGGAATCGTCGAGCGAAAACAATTGACAACCTCCTAGACGCAGCTTTTCTTACCACCAGACCTTTCTCCATCAATTAGGAATTTGATGCCGTTACTAAACACATTCCTTAAATTGTAGCCATTTGTTGAGTGTTTTTTTTTTGTGTCTAATCCGCATATATATCACCATTGCCCTTGATTTTCTTGACTGTATATCTCTTAAATGTCAACATATACACGTGTGATTTAGTTTACGAAGATTTCTCAATGCCGAGAACCTCTATCAGAGAGTAAAAAAGGCGTAAGGTTCACAATGGTCTAAGATTAAAATGGGATATACCGGGATAGGATTCGAGTTACAGGAACAATGGCCAAACTAACCACCCAAGAATGGAATCGTCGAGCGAAAACACTTGACAACCTCCTAGAAGCAGCTTTTCTTACCACCAGACCTTTCTCCATCAATTAGGAATCTGATGTCGTCACTAAACACATTCCTTAAATTGTAGCCATTTTTCGAGCGTTTTTTTTTTTGTGTCTAATCCGCATATATATCACCATCGCCTTTGATTTTCTTGACTGTATATCTCTTAAATATCAACATATACACGTGTGATTTAGTTTACGAAGATTTTTCAATGCCGAGAACCCCGATCAGAGAGTAAAAAAGGCGCAAGGTTCACAATGGTGTAAAATTAAAATGGGATATACCGGGATAGGATTCGTGTTACAGGAACAAGGGCCAAACAAACCACCTTAGAATGGAATCGTCGAGCGAAAACACTTGACAACCTCCTAGAAGCAGCTTTTCTTGCTACTAGACCTTTCTCCATCAGTTAGGAATCTGATGCCGTCACTAAACACATTCCTTAAATTGTAGCCATTTTTCGAGCGTTTTTTTTTTGTGTCTAATCCGCATATATATATCACCATTGCCTTTGATTTTCTTGACTGTATATCTCTTAAATATCAACATATACACGTGTGATTTAGTTTACGAAGATTTTTCAATGCCGAGAACCTCGATCAGAGAGTAAAAAAGGCGTAAGTTTCACAATGGTGTAAAATTAAAATGGGATATACCGGGCTAGGATTCGAGTTACAGGAACAAGGGCCAAACAAACCACCTTAGAATGGAATCGTCGAGCGAAAACACTTGACAACCTCCTAGAAGCAGCTTTTCTTGCCACTAGACCTTTCTCCATCAGTTAGGAATCTGATGCCGTCACTAAACACATTCCTTAAATTGTAGCCGTTTGTTGAGTGTTTTTTTTTTGTGTCTAATCTGCATATATATCACCATTGCCCTTGATTTTCTTGACTGTATATCTCTTAAACGTCAACATATACACGTGTGATTTAGTTTACGAATATTTTTCAATGCCGAGAACCTCGATCAGAGAGTAAAAAAAGGCGTAAGGTTCACAATGGTGTAAAATTAAAATGAAATATATCGGGCTAGGATTCGAGTTACAGGAATAATGGCCAAACCAACCACCCAAGAAAGGAATCGTCGAGCGAAAACACTTGACAACCTCCTAGAAGCAGGTTTTCTTACCACCAGCCTTTCTCTATCTATTAGGAATCTGATGCCGTCACTAAACACATTCCTTAAATTGTAGCCATTTGTTGACCGTTTTTTTTTTGTGTCTAATCCGCATATATATCACCATTGCGCTTGATTTTCTTGACTGTATATCTCTTAAATATCAACATATACACGTGTGATTTAGTTTATGAAGATTTCTCAATGCCGAGAACCTCGATCAGAGAGTAAAAAAGGCGTAAGGTTCACAATGGTGTAAAATTAAAACGGGATATACCGGGCTAGGATTCGAGTTACAGGAACAAGGGCCAAACTAACCACCGAAGAAAGGAATCGTCGAGCGAAAACACTTGACAACCTCCTAGAAGCAGCTTTTCTTACCACCAGACCTTTCTCCATCAATTAGGAATCTGATTCCGTCACTAAACACATTCCTTAAATTGTAGCCATTTGTTGATCGTTTTTTTTTTTTTTTTTTGTGTTTAATCCGCATATATATCACCATTGCCCTTGATTTTCTTGACTGTATATCTCTTAAATATCAACATATACATGTGTGATTTAGTTTACGAAGATTTCTCAATACCGAGAACCTCGATCAGAGAGTAAAAAAGGCGTAAGGTTCACCATGGTGTAAAATTAAAATGGGATATACCGGGCTAGGATTCGAGTTATAGGAACAAGGGCCAAACCAACCAGCCAAGAATGGAATCGTCGAGCGAAAACACTTGACAACCTCCTAGAAGCAGTTTTTCTTGCCACTAGACCTTTCTCCATCAATTAGGAATCTGATGCCGTCACTAAACACATTCCTTAAATTGTACCCATTTGTTGAGTGTTTTTTTTTGTGTCTAATCCGCATATATATCACCATTGCCCTTGATTTTCTTGACTGGATATCTCTTAAATGTCAACATATACACGTGTGATTTAGTTTACGAATATTTTTCAAAACCGAGAATCTCGATCAGAGAGTAAAAAAGGCGTAAGGTTCACAATGGTGTAAAACTAAAATGGGATATACCGGGCTAGCATTCGAGTTACAGGAACAAGGGCCAAACCAACCACCCAAGAATGGAATCGTCGAGTGAAAACACTTAACAACCTCCTAGAAGCAGCTTTTCTTGCCACCAGACCTTTCTCCATCAATTAGGAATCTGATGCCGTCACTAAACACATTCCTTAAATTGTAGCCATTTGTTGAGTGTTTTTTTTTTGTGTCTAATCCGCATATATATCACCATTACCCTTGATTTTCTTGACTGTATATCACTTAAATGTCAACATATACACGTGTGATTTAGTTTACGAAGATTTTTCAATGCCGAGAACCTCGATCAGAGAGTAAAAAAGGCGTAAGGTTCACAATGGTGTAAAATTAAAATGGGATATACCGGGCTAGGATTCGAGTTACAGGAACATGGGCCAAACCAACCACCCAAGAATGGAATCGTCGAGCGAAAACACTTGACAACCTCCTAGAAGCAGCTTTTCTTGCCACCAGACCTTTCTCCATCAATTAGGAATCTGATGCCGTCACTAAACACATTCCTCAAATTGTAGCCATTTGTCGAGCGTTTTTTTTGTGTGTCTAATCCGTATATATATCACCATTGTCCTTGATTTTCTTGACTATATATCTCTTTAATGTGAACATATACACGTGTGATTTAGTTTACGAATATTATTCAATTCTGAGAACCTCGATCCGAGAGTAAGAAAGGCGTAAGGTGCACAATGGTGTAAAATTAAAATGGGATATACCGGGCAAGGATTCGAGTTACAGGAACAAGGGCCAAACCAACCACCCAAGAATGGAATCGTCGAGTGAAAACACTTGACAACCTCCTAGAAGCAGCTTTTCTTGCCACCAGACCTTTCTCCATCAATTAGGAATCTGATGCCGTCACTAAACACATTCATTAAATTGTAGCCATTTGTTGAGTGTTTTTTTTTGTGTCTAATCCGCATATATATCACCATTGCCCTTGATTTTCTTGACTGTATATCTCTTAAATATCAACATATAGACGTGTGATTTAGTTTACAAAGATTTTTCAATGCCGAGAACCTCGAAAAGAGAGTAAAAAAGGCGTAAGGTTCACAATGGTGTAAAATTAAAATGGGATATACCGGGCTAGGATTCGAGTTATAGGAACAAGGGCCATACCAACCACCCAAGAATGGAATCGTCGAGCGAAAACACTTGACAACCTCCTAGAAGCAGCTTTTCTTACCACCAGACCTTTCTCCATCAATTAGGAATCTGATGCCGTCACTAAACACATTCCTTAAATTGTAGCCATTTGTTGACCGTTTTTTTTTTGTGTCTAATCCGCATATATATCACCATTTCCCTTGATTTTCTTGACTGTTTATCTCTTAAATGTCAACATATACACGTGTGATTTAGTTTACGAAGATTTTTCAAAGCCGAGAACCTCGATCAGAGAGTAAAAAAGGCGTAAGGTTCACAATGGTGTAAAATTAAAATGGGATATACCGGGCTAGGATTCGAGTTACAGGAACATGGGCCAAACCAACCAACCAAGAATGGAATCGTCGAGAGAAAACACTTGACAACCTCCTAGAAGCAGCTTTTCTTGCCACCAGACCTTTCTCCATCAATTAGGAATCTGATGCCGTCACTAAACACATTCCTCAAATTGTAGCCATTTGTCGAGTGTTTTTTTTGTGTTTCTAATCCGCATATATATCACCTTTGTCCTTGATTTTCTTGACTATATATCTCTTTAATGTGAACGTATACACGTGTGATTTAGTTTACGAATATTATTCAATTCTGAGAACCTCGATCCGAGAGTAAGAAAGGCGTAAGGTGCACAATGGTGTAAAATTAAAATGGGATATACCGGGCTAGGATTCGAGTTACAGGAACAAGGGCCAAACCAACCACCCAAGAATGGAATCGTCGAGTGAAAACACTTGACAACCTCCTAGAAGCAGCTTTTCTTGCCACCAGACCTTTCTCCATCAATTAGGAATCTGATGCCGTCACTAAACACATTCATTAAATTGTAGCCATTTGTTGAGTGTTTTTTTTTTGTGTGTCTAATCCGCATATATATCACCATTGCCCTTGATTTTCTTGACTGTATATCTCTTAAATATCAACATATAGACGTGTGATTTAGTTTACAAAGATTTTTCAATGCCGAGAACCTCGAAAAGAGAATAAAAAAGGCGTAAGGTTCACAATGGTGTAAAATTAAAATGGGATATACCGGGCTAGGATTCGAGTTACAGGAACAAGGGCCATACCAACCACCCAAGAATGGAATCGTCGAGCGAAAACACTTGACAACCTCCTAGAAGCAGCTTTTCTTACCACCAGACCTTTCTCCATCAATTAGGAATCTGATGCCGTCACTAAACACATTCCTTAAATTGTAGCCATTTGTTGACCGTTTTTTTTTTGTGTCTAATCCGCATATATATCACCATTTCCTTTGATTTTCTTGACTATTTATCTCTTAAATATCAACATATACACGTGTGATTTAGTTTAAGAAGATTTTTCAATGCCGAGAACCTCGATCAGAGAGTAAAAAAGGCATAACGTTCACAATGGTGTAAAATTAAAATGGGATATACCGGGCTAGGATTCGAGTTACAGGAACAAGGGCCAAACTAACCACCCAAAAATGGAATCGTCGAGCGAAAACACTTGACAACCTCCTAGAAGTAGCTTTTCTTACCACCAGACCTTTCTCCATCAATTAGGAATCTGATGCCGTCACTAAACACATTCCTTAAATTGTAGCCATTTGTTGAGCGTTTTTTTTGGTGTCTAATCCGCATATATATCACCATTGCCCTTGATTTTCTTGACTGTATATCTCTTAAATATCATCATATACACGTGTGATTTAGTTTACGAAGATTTCTCAATACCGAGAACCTCGATCAGAGAGTAAACAAGGCGTAAAGTTCACAATGGTGTAAAATTAAAATGGGATATACCGGGCTAGGATTCGAGTTATAGGAACAAGGGCCAAACCAACCACCCAAGAATGGAATCGTCGAGCGAAAACACTTGACAACCTCCTAGAAGCAGCTTTTCTTGCCACTAGACCTTTCTCCATCAATTAGGAATTTGATGCCGTCACTAAACACATTCCTTAAATTGTACCCATTTGTTGAGTGTTTTTTTTTGTGTCTAATCCGCATATATATCACCATTGCCCTTGATTTTTTTGACTGTATATCTCGTAAATGTCAACATATACACGTGTGATTTAGTTTACGAATATTTTTCAATGCCCAGAACCTCGATCAGAGAGTAAAAAAGGCGTAAGGTTCACAATGGTGTAAAACTAAAATGGGATATACCGGGCTAGGATTCGAGTTACAGGAACAATGGCCAAACCAACCACCCAAGAATGGAATCGTCGAGCGAAAACGCTTGACAACCTCCTAGAAGCAGCTTTTCTTGCCACCAGACCTTTCTCCATCAATTAGGAATCTGATGCCGTCACTAAACACATTCCTTAAATTGTAGCCATTTGTTGAGTGTTTTTTTGTGTCTAATCCGCATATATATCACCATTGCCCTTGATTTTCTTGGTTGTATATCTCTTAAATGTCAACATATACACGTGTGATTTAGTTTACGAATATTTTTCAATGCCGAGAACCTCGATCAGAGAGTAAAAAGGCGTAAGGTTCACAATGGTGTAAAATTAAAATGGGATATACCGGGCTAGGATTCGAGTTACAGGAATATGGGCCAAACCAACCACCCAAGAATGGAATCGTCGAGCGAAAACACTTGACAACCTCCTAGAAGCAGCTTTTCTTGCCACCAGACATTTCTCCATCAATTAGGAATCTGATGCCGTCACTAAACACATTCCTCAAATTGTAGCCATTTGTTGAGTGTTTTTTTGTGTGTCTAATCCGCATATATATCACCATTGTCCTTGATTTTCTTGACTATATATCTCTTAAATGTCAACATATACACGTGTGATTTAGTTTACGAATATTATTCAATTCTGAGAACCTCGATCAGAGAGTAAGAAAGGCGTAAGGTGCACAATGGTGTAAAATTAAAATGGGATATACCGGGCTAGGATTCGAGTTACAGGAACAAGGGCCAAACCAACCACCCAAGAATGGAATCGTCGAGTGAAAACACTTGACAACCTCCTAGAAGCAGCTTTTCTTGCCACCAGAGCTTTCTCCATCAATTAGGAATCTGATGCCGTCACTAAACAAAATCATTAAATTGTAGCCATTTGTTGAGTGTTGTTTTTTGTGTCTAATCCGCATATATATCACCATTGCCCTTGATTTTATTGACTGTATATCTCTTAAATATCATCATATAGACGTGTGATTTAGTTTACGAAGATTTTTCAATGCCGAGAACCTCGATCAGAGAGTAAAAAGGCGTAAGGTTCACAATGGTGTAAAATTAAAATGGGATATACCGGGCTAGGATTCGAGTTACAGGAACAAGGGCCATACCAACCACCCAATAATGGAATCGTCGAGCGAAAACACTTGACAACCTCCTAGAGGCAGCTTTTCTTACCACCAGACCTTTCTCCATCAATTAGCAATCTGATGCCGTCACTAAACACATTCCTTAAATTGTAGCCATTTGTTGACCGCTTTTTTTTTGTGTCTAATCCGCATATATATCACCATTGCCCTTGATTTTCTTGACTGTATATCTCTTAAATATCAACATATACACGTGTGATTTAGTTTACGAAGATTTTCAATGCCGAGAACCTCGATCAGAGAGTAAAAAAGGCGTAAGGTTCACAATGGTGTAAAATTAAAATGGGATATACCGGGCTAGGATTCGAGTTACAGGAACAAGGGCCAAACTAACCACCCAAGAATGGAATCGTCGAGCGAAAACACTTGACAACCTCCTAGAAGCAGCTTTTCTTACCACCAGACCTTTCTCCATCAATTAGGAATCTGATGCCGTCACTAAACACATTCCTTAAATTGTAGCCATTTGTTGAGCTTTTTTTTTTTGGTGTCTAATCCGCATATATATCACCATTGCCCTTGATTTTCTTGACTGTATATCTCTTAAATATCAACATATACACGTGTGATTTAGTTTACGAAGATTTCTCAATACCGAGAACCTCGATCAGAGAGTAAAAAAGCCGTAAGGTCCACAATGGTGTAAAATTAAAATGGGATATACCGGGCTAGGATTCGAGTTATAGGAACAAGGGCCAAACCAACCACCCAAGAATGGAATTATCGAGCGAAAACACTTGACAACCTCCTAGAAGCAGCTTTTGTTGCCACTAGACCTTTCTCCATCAATTAGGAATCTGATGCCGTCAATAAACACATTCCTTAAATTGTACCCATTTGTTGAGCATTTTTTTTTGGTGTCTAATCCGCATATATATCACCATTGCCCTTGATTTTCTTGACTGTATATCTCTTAAATATCAACATATACACGTGTGATTTAGTTTACGAAGATTTCTCAATACCGAGAACCTCGATCAGAGAGTAAAAAAGGCGTAAGGTTCACAATGGTGTAAAATTAAAATGGGATATACCGGGCTAAGATTCGAGTTATAGGAACAAGGGCCAAACCAACCACCCAAGAATGGAATCATCGAGCGAAAACACTTGACAACCTCCTAGAAGCAGCTTTTCTTGCCACTAGACCTTTCTCCATCAATTAGGAATCTGATGCCGTCACTAAACACATTCCTTAAATTGTACCCATTTGTTGAGTGTTTTTTTTTGGAGTCTAATCCGCATATATATCACCATTGCCCTTGATTTTCTTGACTCTATATCTCTTAAATATCAACATATACACGTGTGATTTAGTTTACGAAGATTTCCCAATACCGAGAACCTCGATCTGAGAGTAAAAAAGGCGTAAGGTTCACAATGGTGTAAAATTAGAATGGGATATACCGGGTAAGGATTCGAGTTATAGGAACAAGGGCCAAACCTACCACACAAGAATGGAATCATCGAGCGAAAACACTTGACAACCTCCTAGAAGCAGCTTTTCTTGCCACTAGACCTTTCTCCATCAATTAGAAATCTGATGCCGTCACTAAACACATTCCTTAAATTGTACCCATTTGTTGATTGTTTTTTTTTTTTTTTTTGTGTTTAATACGCATATATATCACCATTGCCCTTGATTTTCTTGACTGTATATCTCTTAAATGTTAACATATACACGTGTGATTTAGTTTACGAAAATTTTTCATTGCCGAGATCCTCGATCAGAGAGTAAAAATGGCGTAAGTTTCACAATGGTGTAAAATTAAAATGGGATATACCGGGCTAGGATTCGAGTTATAGGAACAAGGGCCAAACCAACCACCCAAGAATTGAATCATCGAGCGAAAACACTTGACAAACTCATAGAAGCAGCTTTTCTTGCCACTAGCCCTTTCTGCATCAATTAGGAATCTGATGCCGTCACTAAACACATTCCTTAAATTGTACCCATTTGTTGAGTGTTTTTTTGTGTCTAATCCGCATATATATCACCATTGCCCTTGATTTTCTTGACTGTATATCTCTTAAATATTAACATATACACGTGTGATTTAGTTTACGAAGATTTCTCAATGCCGATAACCTCGATCAGAGAGTAAAAAAGGGGTAAGGTTCACAATGGTGTAAGATTAAAATGGGATATACCGGGATAGGATTCGAGTTACAGGAACGAGGGCCAAACCAACCACCCAAGAATGGAATCGTCGAGCGAAAACACTTGACAACCTCCTAGAGGCAGCTTTTCTTGCCACTAGACCTTTCACCATCAGTTACGAATCTGATGCCGTCACTAAACACATATTTTTAAATTGTTCCCATTTGTTGAGCGTTTTTTTTTTGGTGTCTAATCCGCATACATATCACCATTGCCCTTGATTTTCTTGACTGTATATCTCTTAAATATCAACATATACACGTGTGATTAAGTTTACGAAGATTTCTCAATACCGGGAACCTCGATCAGAGAGTAAAAAAGGCGTAACGTTCACAATGGTGTAAAATTAAAATGGGATATACCGGGCTAGGATTCGAGTTACAGGAACAAGGGCCAAACCAACCACCCAAGAATGGAATCATCGAGCGAAAACACTTGACAACCTCCTAGAAGCAGCTTTTCTTGCCACTAGACCTTTGTCCATCAATTAGGAATCTGATGCCGTCACTAAACACATTCCTTAAATTGTACCCATTTGTTGAGTGTTTTTTTTGGTGTCTAATCCGCATATATATCACCATTGCCCTTGATTTTCTTGACTGTACATCTCTTAAATATCAACATATACACGTGTGATTTAGTTTACGAAGATTTCTCAATACCGAGAACCTCGATCAGAGAGTAAAAAGGCGTAAGGTTCACAATGGTGTAAAATTAAAATGGGATATACCGGGCAAGGATTCGAGTTACAGGAACAAGGGCCAAACTAACAACCCAAGAATGGAATCGTCGAGCGAAAACACTTGACAACCTCCTAGAAGCAGCTTTTCATACCACCAGACCTTTCTCCATCAATTAGGAATCTGATGCCGTCACTAAACACATTCCTTAAATTGTAGCCATTTGTTGAGCGTTTTTTTTTTTTTGTGTCTAATCCGCATATATATCGCTATTGCCCTTGATTTTCTTAACTGTATATCTCTTAAATATCAACATATACACGTGTGATTTAGTTTACGAAGATTTCTCAATACCGAGAACCTCGATCAGAGAGTAAAAAAGGCGTAAGGTTCACAATGGTGTAAAATTAAAATGGGATATACCGGGCTAGGATTCGAGTTATAGGAACAAGGGCCAAACCAACCACCCAAGAATGGAATCATCGAGCGAAAACACTTGACAACCTCCTAAAAGCAGCTTTTCTTGCCACTAGACCTTTCTCCATCAATTAGGAATCTGATTCCGTCACTAAACACATTCCTTAAATTGAACCCATTTGTTGATTGTTTTTTTTTTGGTGTCTAATCCGCATATATATCACCATTGCCCTTGATTTCCTTGACTGTATATCTCTTAAATGTCAACGTATACACGTGTGATTTAGTTTACGAATATTTTTCAATGCCGAGAACCTCGATCAGAGAGTAAAAAAGGCGTAAGGTTCACAATGGTGTAAAACTAAAATGGGATATACCGGGCTAGGATTCGAGTTACGGGAACAAGGGCCAAACCAACCACCCAAGAATGGAATCGTCGAGCGAAAACACTTTACAACCTCCTAGAAGCAGCTTATCTTGCCACCAGACCTTTCTCCATCAATTAGGAATCTGATGCCGTCACTAAACACATTCCTAAATTGTACCGATTTGTTGAGTGTTTTTTTTTGTGTCTAATTTGCATATATATCACCATTGCCCTTTATTTTCTTGACTGTATATCTCTTAAATGTCAACATATACACGTATGATTTAGTTTACGAAGATTTCTCAATACCGAGAACCTCGATCAGAGAGTAAAAAAGGCGTAAGGTTCACAATGGTGTAAAATTAAAATGGGATATACCGGGCTAGGATTCGAGTTATAGGAACAAGGGCCAAACCAACCACACAAGAATGGAATCATCGAGCGAAAACACTTGACAACCTCCTAAAAGCAGCTTTTCTTGCCACTAGACCTTTCTCCATCAATTAGGAATCTGAGTCCGTCACTAAACACATTCCTTAAATTGTACCCATTTGTTGATTGTTTTTTTTTTTGGTGTCTAATCCGCATATATATCACCATTGCCCTTGATTTCCTTGACTGTATATCTCTTAAATGTCAACATATACACGTGTGATTTAGTTTACGAATATTTTTCAATGCCGAGAACCTCGATCATAGAGTAAAAAAGGCGTAAGGTTCACAATGGTGTAAAACTAAAATGGGATATACCGGGCTAGGATTCGAGTTACGGGAACAAGGGCCAAACCAACCACCCAAGAATGGAATCGTCGAGCGAAAACACTTGACAACCTCCTAGAAGCAGCTTTTCTTGCCACCAGACCTTTCTCCATCAATTAGGAATCTGATGCCGTCACTAAACACATTCCTTAAATTGTAGCCATTTGTTGAGCGTTTTTTTTTGTGTCTAATCCGCATATATATCGCCATGGCCCTTGATTTTCTTGACTGTATATCTCTTAAATATCAACATATACACGTGTGATTTAGTTTACGAAGATTTCTCAATACCGAGAACCTCGATCAGAGAGTAAAAAAGGCGTAAGGTTCACAATGGTGTAAAATTAAAATGGGATATACCGGGCTAGGATTCGAGTTATAGGAACAAGGGCCAAACCAACCACCCAAGAATGGAATCATCGAGCGAAAATACTTGACAACCTCCTAAAAGGAGCTTTTCTTGCCTCTAGACCTTTCTCCATCAATTAGGAATCTGATGCCGTCACTAAACACATTCCTTAAATTGTACCCATTTGTTGATTGTTTTTTTTTTTTGGTGTCTAATCTGCATATATATCACCATTGCCCTTGATTTTCTTGACTGTATATCTCTTAAATGTTAACATATACACGTGTGATTTAGTTTACGAATATTTTTCATTGCGGAGAACCTCGATCAGAGAGTAAAAAAGGCATAAGGTTCACAATGGTGTAAAACTAAAATGGGATATACCGGGCCAGGATTCGAGTTACAGGAACGAGGGCCAAACCACCCACCCAAGAATGGAATCGTCGCGCGAAAACACTTGACAACCTCCTAGAAGCAGCTTTTCTTGCCACTAGACCTTTCTCCATCAATTAGGAATCTGATGCCGTCACTAAACACATTCCTTAAATTGTACCCATTTGTTGAGCGTTTTTTTTTTTTGGTGTCTAATCCGCATATATATCACCGTTGCCCTTGATTTTCTTGACTGTATATCTCTTAAATATCAACATATACACGTGTGATTTAGTTTACGAAGATTTCTCAATACCGAGAACCTCGATCAGAGAGTAAAAAAGGCGTAAGGTTCACAATGGTGTAAAATTAAAATGGGATATACCGGGCTAGGATTCGAGTTATAGGAACAAGGGCCAAACCAACCACCCAAGAATTGAATCATCGAGCGAAAACACTTGACAACCTCCTAGAAGCAGCTTTTCTTGCCACTAGACCTTTCTGCATCAATTAGGAATCTGATGCCGTCACTAAACACATTCCTTAAATTGTACCCATTTGTTGATTGTTTTTTTTTTTTTGGTGTCTAATCCGCATATATCACCATTGCCCTTGATTTTCTTGACTGTATATCTCTTAAATGTCAACATATACACGTGTGATTTAGTTTACGAAGATTTCTCAATACCGAGAACCTCGATCAGAGAGTAAAAAAGGCGTAAGGTTCACAATGGTGTAAAACTAAAATGGGATATACCGGGCAAGGATTCGAGTTACAGGAACAAGGGCCAAACTAACAACCCAAGAATGGAATCGTCGAGCGAAAACACTTGACAACCTCCTAAAAGCAGCTTTTCTTGCCACTAGACCTTTCTCCATCAATTAGGAATCTGATGCCGTCACTAAACACATTCCTTAAATTGTACCCATTTGTTGAGTGTTTCTTTTTGGTGTCTAATCCGCATATATATCACCATTGCCCTTGATTTTCATGACTGTATATCTCTTAAATGTCAACATATACACGCGTGATTTAGTTTACGAATATTTTTCAATGCCGAGAACCTCGATCAGAGAGTAAAAATGGCGTAAGGTTCACAATGGTGTAAAACTAAAATGGGATATACCGGGCTAGGATTCGAGTTACGGGAACAAGGGCCAAACCAACCACCCAAGAATGGAATCGTCGAGCGAAAACACTTAGCAACCTCCTAGAAGCAGCTTTTCTTGCCACCAGACCTTTCTCCATCAATTAGGAATCTGATGCCGTTACTAAACACATTCCTAAATTGTACCCATTTGTTGAGTGTTTTTTTTTTTGTGTCTAATCCGCATATATATCACCATTACCCTTGATTTTCTTGACTGTATATCTCTTAAATGTCAACATATACACGTGTGATTTAGTTTACGAAGATTTCTCAATACCGAGAACCTCGATCAGAGAGTAAAAAAGGCGTAAGGTTCACAATGGTGTAAAATTAAAATGGGATATACCGGGCTAGGATTCGAGTTATAGGAACAAGGGTCAAACCAACCACCCAAGAATGGAATCATCGAGCGAAAACACTTGACAACCTCCTAAAAGCAGCTTTTCTGGCCACTACACCTTTCTCCATCAATTAGGAATCTGATGCCGTCACTAAACACATTCCTTAAATTGTACCCATTTGTTGATTGTTTTTTTTTTTTGTGTCTAATCCGTATATATATCACCATTGCCCTTGATTTCCTTGACTGTATATCTCTTAAATGTAAACATACACACGTGTGATTTAGTTTACGAATATTTTTCATTGCCGAGAACCTCGATCAGAGAGTAAAAAAGGCGTAAGCTTCACAATGGTGTAAAACTAAAATGGGATATACCGGGCCAGGATTCGAGTTACGGGAACAAGGGCCAAACCAACCACCCAAGAATGGAATCGTCGAGCGAAAACACCTCACAACCTCCTAGAAGCAGCTTTCCTTGCCACCAGACCTTTCTCCATCAATTAGGAATCTGATGCCGTCACTAAACACATTCCTTAAATTGTAGCCATTTGTTGAGCGTTTTTTTTTGTGTCTAATCCGCATATATATCACCATGGCCCTTGATTTTCTTGACTGTATATCTCTTAAATATCAACATATACACGTGTGATTTAGTTTACGAAGATTTCTCAATACCGAGAACCTCGATCAGAGAGTAAAAAAGGCGTAAGGTTCACAATGGTGTAAAATTAAAATGGGATACACCGGGCTAGGATTCGAGTTATAGGAACAAGGGCCAAACCAACCACCCAAGAATGGAATCATCGAGCGAAAACACTTGACAACCTCCTAAAAGCAGCTTTTCTTGCCTCTAGACCTTTCTCCATCAATTAGGAATCTGATGCCGTCACTAAACACATTCCTTAAATTGTACCCATTTGTTGATTGTTTTTTTTTTTGGTGTCTAATCTGCATATATATCACCATTGCCCTTGATTTTCTTAACTGTATATCTCTTAAATGTTAACATATACACGTGTGATTTAGTTTACGAATATTTTTCATTGCCGAGAACCTCGATCAGAGAGTAAAAAAGGCGTAAGGTTCACAATGGTGTAAAACTAAAATGGGATATACCGGGCCAGGATTCGAGTTACAGGAACGAGGGCCAAACCAACCACCCAAGAATGGAATCGTCGCGCGAAAACACTTGACAACCTCCTAGAAGCAGCTTTTCTTGCCACTAGACCTTTCTCCATCAATTAGGAATCTGATGCCGTCACTAAACACATTCCTTAAATTGTACCCATTTGTTGAGCGTTTTTTTTTTTTTTTTTGGTGTCTAATCCGCATATATATCACCGTTGCCCTTGATTTTCTTGACTGTATATCTCTTAAATATCAACATATACACGTGTGATTTAGTTTACGAAGATTTCTCAATACCGAGAACCTCGATCAGAGAGTAAAAAAGGCGTAAGGTTCACAATGGTGTAAAATTAAAATGGGATATACCGGGCTAGGATTCGAGTTATAGGAACAAGGGCCAAACCAACCACCCAAGAATTGAATCATCGAGCGAAAACACTTGACAACCTCCTAGAAGCAGCTTTTCTTGCCTCTAGACCTTTCTGCATCAATTAGGAATCTGATGCCGTCACTAAACACATTCCTTAAATTGTAGCCATTCGTTGAGTGTTTTTTTGTGTCTAATCCTCATATATATCACCATTGCCCTTGATTTTCTTGACTGTATATCTCTTAAATGTTAACATATACACGTGTGATTTAGTTTACGAAGAGTTTTCAATGCCGATAACCTCGATCAGAGAGTAAAAAATGCGTAAGGTTCACAATGGTGTAAGATTAAAATGGGTTATACCGGGCTAGGATTCGAGTTACAGGAACGAGGGCCAAACCAACCACCCAAGAATGGAATCGTCGAGCGAAAACACTTGACAACCTCCTAGAAGCAGCTTTTCTTGCCACTAGACCTTTCTCCATCAATTAGGAATCTGATGCCGTCACTAAACACATTTCTTAAATTGTACCCATTTGTTGAGCGTTTTTTTTGGTGTCTAATCCGCATATATATCACCATTGCCCTTGATTTTCTTGACTGTATATCTCTTAAATATCAACATATACTTGTGTGATTAAGTTTACGAAGATTTCTCAATACCGAGAACCTCGATCAGAGAGTAAAAAAGGCGTAAGGTTCACAATGGTGTAAAATTAAAATGCGATATACCGGGCTAGGATTCGAGTTATAGGAACAAGGGCCAAACCAATCACCAAAGAATGGAATCATCGAGCGAAAACACTTCACAACCTCCTAGAAGCAGCTTTTCTTGCCACGAGACCTTTCTCCATCAATTAGGAATCTGATGCCGTCACTAAACACATTCCTTAAATTGTACCCATTTGTTGAGTGTTTTTTTTGGTGTCTAATCCGCATATATATCACCATTGCCCTTGATTTTCTTGACTGTATATCTCTTAAATATCAACATATACACGTGTGATTTAGTTTACGAAGATTTCTCAATACCGAGAACCTCGATCAGAGAGTAAAAAAGGCGCAAGGTTCACAATGGTGTAAAATTAAAATGGGATATACCGGGCAAGGATTCGAGTTACAGGAACAAGGGCCAAACTAACAACCCAAGAATGGAATCGTCGGGCGAAAACACTTGACAACCTCCAAGAAGCAGCTTTTCTTACCACCAGACCTTTCTCCATCAATTAGGAATCTGATGCCGTCACTAAACACATTCCTTAAATTGTAGCCATTTGTTGAGCGTTTTTTTATTTTGTGTCTAATCCGCATGTATATCGCCATTGCCCTTGATTTTCTTTACTGTATATCTCTTAAATATCAACATATACACGTGTGATTTAGTTTACGAAGATTTCTCAATGCCGAGAACCTCGATCAGAGAGTAAAAAAGGCGTAAGGTTCACAATGGTGTAAAATTAAAATAGGATATACCGGGCTAGGATTCGAGTTACAGCAACGAGGGCCAAACCAACCACCCAAGAATGGAATCGTCGAGCGAAAACACTTGACAACCTCCTAGAAGCAGCTTTTCTTTCCACCAGACCTTTCTCCATCAATTTCTCCATCAATTAGGAATCTGAAGCCGTCATTAAACACATTCCTTAAATTGTAGCCATTTGTTGAGTGTTTTTTTTGGTGTCTAATCCGCATATATATCACCATTGCCCTTGATTTTCTTGACTGTATATCTCATAAATATCAAAATATACACGTGTGATTTAGTTTACAAAGATTTTTCAATGCCGTGAACCTCGATCAGAGAGTAAAAAAGGCGTAACGTTAACAATGGTGTAAAATTATCATGGGATATACCGGGCTAGGATTCGAGTTACAGGAACAAGGGCCATTCCAACCACCCAAGAATGGAATCGTCGAGCGAAAACACTTGACAACCTCCTACAAGCAGCTTTTCTTGCCACCAGACCTTTCTCCATCAATTAGGAATCTGATGCCGTCACTAAACACATTCCTTAAATTGTAGCCATTTGTTGAGTGTTTTTTTGTGTCTAATCCGCATATATATCACCATTGCCCTTTATTTTCTTGACTGTATATCTCTTAAAGGTTAACATATACACGTGTGATTTAGTTTACGAAGATTTTTCAATGCCGAGAACCTCGATCAGAGAGTAAAAAAGGCGTAAGGTTCACAATGGTGTAAAATTAAAATGGGATATACCGGGCAAGGATTCGAGTTACAGGAACAAGGGCAAAAACAACCACCCAACAATGGAATCGTCGAGCGAAAACACTTGACAACCTCCTAGAAGTAGCTTTTTTTACCATCAGACCTTTCTCCATCAATTAGGAATCTGATGCCGTCACTAAACACATTCCTTAAATTGTAGCCATTTGTTGAGTGTTTTTTTTTTGTGTCTAATCCACATATATATCACCATTGCCCTTGATTTTCTTGACTGTATATCTCTTAAATGTCAACATATACACGTGTGATTTTGTTTACGAAGATTTTTCAATACAGAGAACCTCGATCTGAGAGTAAAAAAGGCGTAAGGTTCACAATGGTGTAAGATTAAAATGGGATATTCCGAGTTAGGATTCGAGTTATAGGAACAAGGGCAAAACCAACCACCCAAAAATGGAATCGTCGAGCGAAAACACTTGACAACCTCCTAAACGCAGCTTTTCTTACCACCAGACCTTTATCCATCAATTAGGAATCTGATGCCGTCACTAAACACATTACATAAATTGTAGCCATTTGTTGAGTTTTTTTTTTTGTGTCTAATCCGCATATATATCACCATTGCCCTTGATTTTCTTGACTGTATATCTCTTAAATATCAACATATAGACGTGTGATTTAGTTTACAAAGATTTTTCAATGCCGAGAACCTCGAAAAGAGAGTAAAAAAGGCGTAAGGTTCACAATGGTGTAAAATTAAAATGGGATATACCGGGCTAGGATTCGAGTTACATGAACAAGGGCCAAACCAACCACCTAAGAATGGAATCGTCGAGCGAAAACACTTGACAACCTCCTGGAAGCAGCTTTTCATGCCACCAGACCTTTCTCCATCAATTAGGAACCTGATGCCGTCACTAAACACATTCCTTTAATTGTAGCCATTTGTTGAGTGTTTTTTTTTTTTGGTGTCTAATCCGCATATATATCACCATTGCCCTTGATTTTCTTGACTGTATATCTCTTAAATGTCAACATATACACGTGTGATTTAGTTTACAAAGATTTTTCAATGCCGAGAACCTTGAAGAGAGAGTAAAAAAGGCGTAAGGTTCACAATGGTGTAAAATTAAAATGGGATATACCGGGCTAGGATTCGAGTTACCGGAATAAGGGCCATACCAACCACCCAAGAATGGAATCGTCGAGCGAAAACACTTGACAACCTCCTAGAAGCAGCTTTTCATGCCACCAGACCTTTCTCCATCAATTAGGAATCTGATGCCGTTACTAAACACATTCCTTAAATTGTAGCCATTTGTTGAGTGTTTTTTTTGGTGTCTAATCCGCATATATATCACCATTACCCTTGATTTTCTTGACTGTTTATCTCTTAAATGTCAACATATACACGTGTGATTTAGTTGACGAAGATTTTTCAATGCCGAGAACCTCGAGCAGAGAGTAAAAAAGGCGTAAGGTTCACAATGGTGTAAAATTAAAATGGGATATACCGGGTTAGGATTCGAGTTACAGGAACAAGGGCCAAACCAACCACCTAATAATGGAATCGTCGATCGAAAACACTTGACAACCTCCTAGAAGCAGCTTTTCTTGCCACCAGACCTTTCTCCATCAATTAGGAATCTGATGTCGTCACTAAACATATTCCTAAAATTGTAGCCATTTCTTGAGTGTTTTTTTTTTGGTGTCTAATCTGCATATATATCACCATCGCCCTTGATTTTCTTGACTGTATATCTCTTAAATGTCAACATATACACGTGTGATTTAGTTTACAAAGATTTTTCAATGCCGAGAACCTCGAAGAGAGAGTAAAAAAGGGGTAAGGTTCACAATGGTGTAAGATTAAAATGGGATATACCGGGCTAGGATTCGAGTTACAGGAACAAGGGCCAAACCAACCACCCAAGAATGGAATCGTTGAGCGAAAACACTTGACAACCTCCTAGAAGCAGCTTTTCTTGCCACCCGACCTTTCTCCATCAATTAGGAATCTGATGCCGTCACTAAACACATTCCTTAAATTGTAGCCATTTGTTGAGTGTTTTTTTTTGTTTGTCTAATCTGCATATATATCACCATTGCCCTTGATTTTCTTGACTGTATATCTCTTAAAATGTCAAAATATACACGTGTGATTTAATTTACGAAGATTTTTCAATGCCGAGAACCTCGATCAGAGAGTAAAAAAGGCGTAAGGTTCACAATGATGTAAAATTAAAATGGGATATACCGGGCTAGGATTCGAGTTACAGGAACAAGGGCCATACCAACCACCCAAGAATGGAATCGTCGAGCGAAAACACTTGACAACCTCCTAGAAGCAGCTTTTCTTGCCACCCGACCTTTCTCCATCAATTAGGAATCTGATGCCATCACTAAACACATTCCTTAAATTGTAGCCATTTGTTGAGTGTTTTTTTTTTGTCTAATCCGCATATATATCACCATTGCCCTTGATTTTCTTGACTGTATATCTCTTAAATGTTAACATATACACGTGTGATTTAGTTTATGAATGTTTTTCAATGCCGAGAACCTCGATCAGAGAGTAAAAACGGCGTAAGGTTCACAATGGTGTAAGATTAAAATGGGATATATTGGGCTAGGATTCGAGTTACAGGAACAAGGGCCAAACCAACCACCCAATAATGGAATCGTCAAGCGAAAACACTTGACAGCCTCCTAAAAGCAGCTTTTCTTGCCACCAGACATTTCTCCATCAATTAGGAATCTGATGCCGTCACTAAACATATTCCTAAAATTGTAGCCATTTGTTGAGTGTTTTTTTTTGTGTCTAATCCGCATATATATCACCATTGCCCTTGATTTTCTTGACTGTATATCTCTTAAATGTCAACATATACACGTGTGATTTAGTTTACAAAGATTTTTCAATGCCGAGAACCTCGAAGAGAGAGTAAAAAAGGCGTAAGGTTCACAATGGTGTAAGATTAAAATGGGATATACCGGGCTAGGATTCGAGTTACAGGAACAAGGGCCAAACCAACCACCCAAGAATGGAATCGTTGAGCGAAAACACTTGACAACCTCCTAGAAGCAGCTTTTCTTGCCACCAGACCTTTCTCCATCAATTAGGAATCTGATGCCGTCACTAAACACATTCCTTAAATTGCAGCCATTTGTTGAGTGTTTTTTTTTTGTGTCTAATCTGCATATATATCACCATTGCCCTTGATTTTCTTGACTGTATATCTCTTAAATATCAACATATACACGTGTGATTTAGTTTCCGAAGATTTTTCAATGCTGAGAACCTTGATCAGAGAGTAAAAAAGGCGTAAGGTTCTCAATGGTGTATAATTAAAATGGGATATACCGGGCTAGGATTCGAGTTACAGGAACAGGGGCAAACCGACGACCCAAGAATGGAATCGTCGAGCGAAAACACTTGACAACCTCCTAGAAGCAGCTTTTCTTGCCACCAGACCTTTCTCCATCTATTAGGAATCTGATGCCGTCACTAAACACATTCCTTAAATTGTTGCCATTTGTTGATTGTTTTTTTGGTGTCTAATCCGCATATATATCACCATTGCCCTTGATTTTCTTGACTGTATATCTCTTAAATGTCAACATATACACGTGTGATTTAGTTTACAAAGATTTTTCAATGCCAAGAACCTCGAAGAGAGAGTAAAAAAGGCGTAAGTTTCACAACGGTGTAAGATTAAAATGGGATATACCGGGCTAGGATTCGAGTTACAGGAACAAGGGCCAAACCAACCACCCAAGAATGGAATCGTTGAGCGAAAACACTTGACAACCTCCTAGAAGCAGCTTTTCTTGCCACCAGACCTTTCTCCATCAATTAGGAATCTGATGCCGTCACTAAACACATTCCTTAAATTGTAGCCATTTGTTGAGTGTTTTTTTTTTGTGTCTAATCTGCATATATATCACCATTGCCCTTGATTTTCTTGACTGTATATCTCTTAAATATCAACATATACACGTGTGATTTAGTTTCCAAAGATTTTTCAATGCCGAGAACCTCGATCAGAGAGTAAAAAAGGCGTAAGGTTCTCAATGGTGTAAATTTAAAATGGGATATACCGGGCTAGGATTCGAGTTACAGGAACAAGGGCCAAACCAACAACCCAAGAATGGAATCGTCGAGCGAAAACACTTGACAACCTCCTAGAAGCAGCTTTTCTTGCCACCAGACCTTTCTCCATCAATTAGGAATCTGATGCCGCACTAAACACATTCCTTAAATTGTAGCCATTTGTTGAGTGTTTTTTTTTTTGGTGTCTAATCCGCATATATATCACCATTGCCCTTGATTTTCTTGACTGTATATCTCTTAAAATGTCAAAATATACACGTGTGATTTAGTTTACGAAGATTTTTCAATGCCGAGAACCTCGATCAGAGAGTAAAAAAGGCGTAAGGTTCACAATGATATAAAATTAAAATGGGATATACCGGGCTAGGATTCGAGTTATAGGAACAAGGGCCATACCAACCACCCAAGAATGGAATCGTCGAGCGAAAACACTTGACAACCTCCTAGAAGCAGCTTTTCTTGCCACCAGACCTTTCCAAATCAATTAGGAATCTGATGCCGTCACTAAACACATTCCTTAAATTGTAGCCATTTGTTGAGTGTTTTTTTTTTTGTGTCTAATCCGCATATATATCACCATTGCCCTTGATTTTCTTGACTGTATATCTCTTAAATGTTAACATATACACGTGTGATTTAGTTTACGAAAGTTTTTCAATGCCGAGAACCTCGATCAGAGAGTAAAAAAGGCGTAAGGTTCACAATGGTGTAAGATTAAAATAGGATATATTGGGCTATGATTCGAGTTACAGGAACAAGGGCCAAACCAACCACCCAATAATGGAATCGTCAAGCGAAAACACTTGACAGCCTCCTAAAAGCAGCTTTTCTTGCCACCAAACATTTCTCTATCAATTAGGAATCTGATGCCGTCACTAAACATATTCCTAAAATTGTAGCCATTTGTTGAGTGTTTTTTTTGGTGTCTAATCCGCATATATATCACCATTGCCCTTGATTTTCTTGACTATATATCTCTTAAATGTCAACATATACACGTGTGATTTAGTTTACAAAGATTTTTCAATGCCGAGAACCTCGAAGAGAGAGTAAAAAAGGCGTAAGGTTCACAATGGTGTAAGATTAAAATGGGATATACCTGGCTAGGATTCGAGTTACAGGAACAAGGGCCAAACCAACCACCCAAGAATGGAATCGTTGAGCGAAAACACTTGACAACCTCCTAGAAGCAGCTTTTCTTGCCACCCGACCTTTCTCCATCAATTAGGAATCTGATGCCGTCACTAAACACATTCCTTAAATTGTAGCCATTTGTTGAGTGTTTTTTTTTGTGTCTAATCTGCATATATATCACCATTGCCCTTGATTTTCTTGACTGTATATCTCTTAAATATCAACATATACACGTGTGATTTAGTTTCCGAAGATTTTTCAATGCCGAGAACCTCGATCAGAGAGTAAAAAAGGCGTAAGGTTCTCAATGGTGTAAAATTAAAATGGGATGTACCGGGCTAGGATTCGAGTTACAGGAACAGGGGCAAACCAACGACCCAAGAAAGGAATCGTCGAGCGAAAACACTTGACAACCTCCTAGAAGCAGCTTTTCTTGCCACCAGACCTTTCTCCATCTATTAGGAATCTGATGGCGTCACTAAACACATTCCTTAAATTGTTAACATTTGTTGATTGTTTTTTTTTTGGTGTCTAATCCGCGTATATATCACCATTGCCCTTGATTTTCTTGACTGTATATCTCTTAAATGTCAACATATACACGTGTGATTTAGTTTACCAAAATTTTTCAATGCCGAGAACCTCCATCAGAGAATAAAAAAGACGTAAGGTTCACAATGGTGTAAAATTAAAATGGGATATACCGGGCTAGGATTCGAGTTACAGGAACAAGGGCCAAACCAACAACCAAAGAATGGAATCGTCGAGCGAAAACACTTGACAACCTCCTAGAAGCAGCTTTTCTTGCCACCAGACCTTTCTCCTTCAATTAGGAATCTAATGCCGTCACTAAACACATTCCTTAAATTGTAGCCATTTGTTGAGTGTTTTTTTTTGTCTAATCCGCATATATATCAGCATTGCCCTTGATTTTCTTGACTGTATATCTCTTAAATGTCAAGATATACACATGTGAATTAGTTTACGAAGATTTTTCAATGCCGAGAACCTCGATTAGAGAGTAAAAAAGGAGTAAGGTTCACAATGGTGTAAAATTAAAATTGGATATACCGGGCTAGGATTCGAGTTACAGGAGTAAGGGCCTAACCAACCACCCAAGAAAGGAATCGTCGAGCGAAAACACTTGACAACATCCTAGAAGCAGCTTTTCTTGCCACCAGACCTTTCTCCATCAATTAGGAATCTGATGCCGTCACTAAACACATTCCTTAAATTGTAGCCATTTGTTGAGTGTTTTTTTTTTGGTGTCTAATCCGCATATATATCACCATTGCCCTTGATTTTCTTAACTGTATATCTCTTAAATGTCAACATATACATGTGTGATTTAGTTTACTAAGATTTTTCAATGCCGAGAACCTCTATCAGAGAGTAAAAAAGGCGTAAGGTTCACAATGGTGTAAGATTAAAATGGGATATACCGGGCTAGGATTCTAGTTACAGGAACAAGGGCCAAACCAACCACCCAAGAATGGAATCGTCGAGCGAAAACACTTGACAACCTCCTAGAAGCAGCTTTTCTTACCACCAGACCTTTCTCAATCAATTAAGAATCTGATGCCGTCACCAAACACATTCCTTAAATTGTAGCCATTTGTTGAATGTTTTTTTTTGTGTCTAATCCGCATATATATCACCATTACCTTGATTTTCTTGACTATATATCCCTTAAATATCAACATATACACGTGTGATTTAGTTTACGAAGATTTTTCAATGCCGAGAACCTCGATCAGAGAGTTAAAAAGGCGTAAGGTTCACAATGGTGTAAAATTAAAATGGGATATACCGGGCTAGGATTTGAGTTACATGAACAAGGGCCAAACCAACCACCCAACAATGGAATCGTCGAGCGAAAACACTTGACAACCTCCTAGAAGCAGCTTTTCTTGCCACCGGACCTTTCTCCATCAATTAGTAATCTGATGCCGTCACTAAACACATTCCTTAAATTGTAGGCATTTGTTGAGTTTTTTTTTTGTGTCTAATCCGCATATATATCACCATTGCCCTTGATTTTCTTGACTGTATATCTCTTAAATATCAACATATACACGTGTGATTTAGTTTACGAAGATTTTCAATGCCGAGAACCTCGATCAGAGAGTAAAAAAGGCGTAAGGTTCACAATGGTGTAAAATTAAAATGGGAAATACCAGGCTAGGATTCGAGTTACGGGAACAAGGGCCAAACCAACCACCCAAGAATGGAATCGTCGAGCGAAAACACTTGACAACCTCCTAGAAGCAGCTTTTCTTGCCACCAGAACTTTCTCCATCAATTAGGAATCTGATGCCGTCACTAAACACATTCCTTAAGTTGTAGCCATTTGTTGAGTGTTTTTTTTGGTGTCTAATCCGCATATATATCACCATTGCCCTTGATTTTCTTGACTGTATATCTCTTAAATATCAACATATACACATGTGATTTAGTCTACGAAGATTTTTCATGCCGAGAACCTCGATCAGAGAGTAAAAAAGGCGTAAGGTTCACAATGGTGTAAAATTAAAATGGGATATACCGGGCAAGGATTCGAGTTACAGGAACAAGGGCCAAACCAACCACCCAATAATGGAATCGTCGAGCGAAAACACTTGACAACCTCTTAGAAGTAGCTTTTCTTGCCACCAGACCTTTCTCCATCAATTAGGAATCTGATGCCGTCACTAAACACATTCCTTAAATTGTAGCCATTTGTTGAGTGTTTTTTTTTTTGGTGTCAAATCCGCATATATATCACCATTGCCCTTGATTTTCTTGACTGTATATCTCTTAAATGTCAACATATACACGTGTGATTTTGTTTATGAAGATTTTTCAATGCCGAGAACCTCGATCAGAGAGTAAAAACGGCGTAAGGTTCGCAATGGTGTAAAATTAAAATGGGATATACCGGGCTTGGATTCGAGTTACAGGAACAAGGGCCAAACCAACCACCCAAGAATGGAATCGTTGAGTGAAAACACTTGACAACCTCCTAAAAGCAGCTATTCTTGCCACCAGACCTTTCTCCATCAATTAGGAATCTGATGCCGTCACTAAATACATTCCTTAAATTGTAGCCATTTGTTGAGTGTTTTTTTTGGTGTCTAATCCGCAGATATATCACCATTGCCCTTGATTTTCTTGACTGTATATCTCTTAAATGTCAACATATACACGTGTGATTTAGTTTACGAAGATTTTTCAATGCCGAGAACCTCGAACAGAGAGTAAAAAAGGCGTAAGGTTCACAATGGGGTAAAATTATAATGAGATATACTGGGCTAGGATTCGAGTTACAGGAACAAGGGCCAAACCAACCACCCAAGAATGGAATCGTCGAGCAAAAACACTTGAAAACCTCCTAGAAGCAGCTTTTCTTGCCACCAGACCTTTCTCCATCAATTAGGAATCTGATTCCGTCACTAAACACATTCCTTAAATTGTAGCCATTTGTTGAGTGTTTTTTTTTTGTGTCTAATCCGCATATATATCACCATTGGCCTTGATTTTCTTGACTGTATATCTCTTAAATATCAACATATACACGTGTAATTTAGTCTACGAAGATTTTTCATGCCGAGAACCTCGATCAGAGAGTAAAAAAGGCGTAAGGTTCACAATGGTGTAAAATTAAAATGGGATATACCGGGCTAGGATTCGAGTTACAGGAACAAGGGCCAAACCAACCACCCAAGAATGGAATCGTCGAGCGAAAACACTTGACAACCTCCTAGATGCAGCTTTTCTTGCCACCAGACCTTTCTCCATCAATTAAGAATCTGATGCCGTCACCAAACACATTCCTTAAATTGTAGCCATTTGTTGAATGTTTTTTTTTTGGTCAAATCCGCATATATATCACCATTGTCATTCATTTTCTTGACTGTATATCTCTTAAATGTCAACTTATACACGTGTGATTTAGTTTACGAAGATTTTTCAATGCCGAGAACCTCGATCAGAGAGTAAAAAAGGCGTAAGGTTCACAATGGTGTAAAATTAAAATGGGATGTACCTGGCTAGGATTCGAGTTACAGGAACAAGGGCCAAACCAACCACCCAATAATGGAATCGTCGAGCGAAAACACTTGACAACCTCCTAGAAGCAGCTTTTCTTGCCACCAGACCTTTCTCCATCAATTAGTAATCTGATGTCGTCACTAAACACATTCCTTAAATTGTAGCCATTTGTTGAGTGTTTTTTTTGTTTGTGTCTAATCCACATATATATCACCATTGCCCTTGATTTTCTTGACTGTATATCTCTTAAATATCAACATATACACATGTGATTTAGTCTACGAAGATTTTTCATGCCGAGAACCTCGATCAGAGAGTAAAAAAGGCGTAAGGTTCACAATGGTGTAAAATTAAAATGGGATATACCGGGCTAGAATTCAAGTTACAGGAACAAGGGCCAAACCAACCACCCAATAATGGAATCGTCGAGCGAAAACACTTGACAACCTCCTAGAAGCAGCTTTTCTTGCCACCAGACCTTTCTCCATCAATTAGAAATCTGATGCCGTCACTAAACACATTCCTTAAATTGTCGCCATTTGTTGTGTGTTTTTTTTGGTGTCAAATCCGCATATATATCACCATTGCCCTTGATTTTCTTGATTGTATATCTCGTAAATATCAACATATACACGTGTGATTTAATTTACGAAGATTTTCAATGCCGAGAACCTCGATCAGAGAGTAAAAAAGGCGTAAGGTTCACAATGGTGTAAAATTAAAATGGGATATACCGGGCTAGGATTCGAGTTACAGGAACAAGGGCCAAACCAACCACCCAATAATGGAATCGTCGAGCGAAAACACTTGACAACCTCTTAGAAGTAGCTTTTCTTGCCACCAGACCTTTCTCCATCAATTAGGAATCTGATGCCGTCACTAAACACATTCCTTAAATTGTAGCCATTTGTTGAGTGTTTTTTTTTTGGTGTCAAATCCGCATATATATCACCATTGCCCTTGATTTTCTTGACTGTATATCTCTTAAATGTCAACATATACACGTGTGATTTTGTTTATGAAGATTTTTCAATGCCGAGAACCTCGATCAGAGAGTAAAAACGGCGTAAGGTTCGCAATGGTGTAAAATTAAAATGGGATATACCGGGCTAGGATTCGAGTTACAGGAACAAGGGCCAAACCAACCACCCAAGAATGGAATCGTTGAGTGAAAACACTTGACAACCTCCTAAAAGCAGCTATTCTTGCCACCAGACCTTTCTCCATCAATTAGGAATCTGATGCCGTCACTAAATACATTCCTTAAATTGTAGCCATTTGTTGAGTGTTTTTTTTGGTGTCTAATCCGCAGATATATCACCATTGCCCTTGATTTTCTTGACTGTATATCTCTTAAATGTCAACATATACACGTGTGATTTAGTTTACGAAGATTTTTCAATGCCGAGAACCTCGAACAGAGAGTAAAATAGGCGTAAGGTTCACAATGGGGTAAAATTATAATGAGATATACTGGGCTAGGATTCGAGTTACAGGAACAAGGGCCAAACGAACCACCCAAGAATGGAATCGTCGAGCAAAAACACTTGAAACCCTCCTAGAAGCAGCTTTTCTTGCCACCAGACCTTTCTCCATCAATTAGGAATCTGATTCCGTCACTAAACACATTCCTTAAATTGTAGCCATTTGTTGAGTGTTTTTTTTTTGTCTAATCCGCATATATATCACCATTGTCCTTGATTTTCTTGACTGTATATCTCTTAAATATCAACATATACACGTGTGATTTAGTCTACGAAGATTTTTCATGCCGAGAACCTCGATCAGAGAGTAAAAAAGGCGTAAGGTTCACAATGGTGTAAAATTAAAATGGGATATACCGGGCTAGGATTCGAGTTACAGGAACAAGGGCCAAACCAACCACCCAATAAGGGAATCGTCGAGCGAAAACACTTGACAACCTCCTAGATGCAGCTTTTCTTGCCACCAGACCTTTCTCCATCAATTAAGGATCTGATGCCGTCACCAAACACATTCCTTAAATTGTAGCCATTTGTTGAGTGTTTTTTTTTGGTCAAATCCGCATATATATCACCCTTGCCATTCATTTTCTTGACTGTATATCTCTTAAATGTCAACTTATACACGTGTGATTTAGTTTACGAAGATTTTTCAATGCCGAGAACCTCTATCAGAGTGTAAAAAAGGCGTAAGGTTCACAATGGTGTAAAATTAAAATGGGATGTACCTGGCTAGGATTCGAGTTACAGGAACAAGGGCCAAACCAACCACCCAATAATGGAATCGTCGAGCGAAAACACTTGACAACCTCCTAGAAGCAGCTTTTCTTACCACCAGACCTTTCTCCATCAATTAGGAATCTGATGTCGTCACTAAACACATTCCTTAAATTGTAGCCATTTGTTGAGTGTTTTTTTGTTTGTGTCTAATCCACATATATATCACCATTGCCCTTGATTTTCTTGACTGTATATCTCTTAAATATCAACATATACACATGTGATTTAGTCTACGATGATTTTTCATGCCGAGAACCTCGATCAGAGAGTAAAAAAGGCGTAAGGTTCACAATGGTGTAAAATTAAAATGGGATATACCGGGCTAGAATTCAAGTTACAGGAACAAGGGCCAAACCAACCACCCAATAATGGAATCGTCGAGCGAAAACACTTGACAACCTCCTAGAAGCAGCTTTTCTTGCCACCAGACCTTTCTCCATCAATTAGAAATCTGATGCCGTCACTAAACACATTCCTTAAATTGTCGCCATTTGTTGTGTGTTTTTTTTGGTGTCAAATCCGCATATATATCACCATTGCCCTTGATTTTCTTGATTGTATATCTCGTAAATATCAACATATACACGTGTGATTTAATTTACGAAGATTTTCAATGCCGAGAACCTCGATCAGAGAGTAAAAAAGGCGTAAGGTTCACAATGGTGTAAAATTAAAATGGGATATACCGGGCTAGGATTCGAGTTACAGGAACAAGGGCCAAACCAACCACCCAATAATGAAATCGTCGAGCGAAAACACTTGACAACCTTCTAGAAGCAGCTTTTCTTGCCACCAGACCTTTCTCGATCAATTAGGAATCTGATGCCGTCACTAAACACATTCCTTAAATTGTAGCCATTTGTTGAGCGTTTTCTTTTGGTGTCTTATCCGCATATATATCACCATTGCCCTTGATTTTCTTGACTTTATATCTCTTAAATATCAACATATACACGTGTGATTTAGTCTACGAAGATTTTTTCATGCCGAGAACCTCGATCAGAGAGTAAAAAAGGCGTAAGGCTCACAATGGTGTAAAATTAAAATTGGATATACCGGGCTAGGATTCGAGTTACAGGAACAAGGGCCAAACCAACCACCCAATAATGGAATCGTCGAGCGAAAACACTTGACAATCTCCTAGAAGCAGCTTTTCTTGCCACCAGACCTTTCTCCATAAGTTAAGAATCTGATGCCGTCACCAAACACATTCCTTAAATTGTAGCCATTTGTTGAGTGTTTTTTTTTGTGTCAAATCCGCATATATATCACCATTGCCCTTCATTTTCTTGACTGTATATCTCATAAATGTCAACATATGCATATGTGATTTAGTTTACGAAGATTTTTCAATACCAAGAACCTCGATCAGAGAGTAAAAAAGGCGTAAGGTTCACAATGGTGTAAAATTAAAATGGGATATACCGGGTTAGGATTCGAGTTACAGGAACAAGGGCCAAACCAACCACTCAAGAATGGAATCGTCGAGCGAAAACACTTGACAACCTCCTAGAAGCAGCTTTTCTTACCACCAGACCTTTCTCCATCAATTAGGATTCTGATGCCGTCACTAAACACATTCCTTAAATTGTAGCCATTTGTTGAGTGTTTTTTTTTTTGGTGTATAATCTGCATATATCACTATTGCCCTTGATTTTCTTGACTGTATATCTCTTAAATATCAACATATACACGTGTGATTTAGTCTACGAAGATTTTTCATGCCGAGAACCTCGATCAGAGAGTAAAAAAGGCGTAAGGTTCACAATGGTGTAAAATTAAAATGGGATATACCGCGTAAGGATTCGAGTTACAGGAACAAGGGCCAAACCAACCACCCAATAATGGAATCGTCGAGCGAAAACACTTGATAACCTTCTAGAAGCAGCTTTTCTTGCCACCAGACCTTTCTCGATCAATTTGAAATCTGATGCCGTCACTAAACACGTTCCTTAAATTGTAGCCATTTGTTGAGTGTTTTTTTTTGGTGTCAAATCCGCATATATATCACCATTGCCCTTGATTTTCTTGACTGTATACCTCTTAAATGTCAACATATACACGTATGATTTAGTTTACGAATATTTTTCAATGCCGAGAACCTCGATCAGAGATTAAAAACGGCGTAAGGTTCGCAATGGTGTAAAATTAAAATGGGATATACTGGGCTAGGATTCGAGTTACAGGAACAAGGGCCAAACCAACCACCCAAGAATGGAATCGTTGAGTGAAAACACCTGACAACCTCCTAAAAGCAGCTTTTCTTGCCACCAGACCTTTCTCCATCAATTAGGAATCTGATGCCGTCACCAAACACATTCCTTAAATTGTAGCCATTTGTTGAGTGTTTTTTTTGGTGTCTAATCCGCATATATATTACCATTGCCCTTGATTTTCTTGACTGAATTTCTCTTAAATGTCAACATATACAGGTGCGATTTAGTTTACGAAGATTTTTCAATGCCGAGAACCTCGAACAAAGAGTAAAAAAGGCGTAAGGTTCACAATGGTGTAAAATTAAAATGAGATATACTGGGCTAGGATTCGAGTTACAGGAACAAGGGCCAAACCAACCACCCAAGAATGGAATCGTCTAGCGAAAACACTTGAAAACCTCCTAGAAGCAGCTTTTCTTGCCACCAGACCTTTCCCCATAAATTAGGAATCTGATGCCGTCACTAAACACATTCCTTAAATTTTAGCCATTTGTTGAGTGTTTTTTTTGGTGTCTAATCCGCGTATATATCACCATTGGCCTCGATTTTCTTGACTGTATATCTCTTAAATATCAACATATACACGTGTGATTTAGTTTACGAAGATTTTCAATGCCGAGAAGCTCGATCAGAGAGTAAAAAAGGCGTAAGGTTCACAATGGTGTAAAATTAAAATGGAAAATACCAGGCTAGTATTCGAGTTACCGGAACAAGGGCCAAACCAACCACCCAAGAATGGAATCGTCGAGCGAAAACACATGACAACCTCCTAGAAGCAGCATTTCTTGCCACCAGACATTTCTCCATCAATTAGGAATCTGATGCCGTCACTAAACACATTCCTTAAATTGTAGCCATTTGTTGAGCGTTTTTTTTTGTGTCTAATCCGCATATATATCACCATTGCCCGTGATTTTCTTGACTTTATATCTCTTAAATATCAACATATACACGCGTGATTTAGTCTACAAAGATTTTTCATGCCGAGAACCTCGATCAGAGAGTAAAAAAGGCGTAAGGTTCACAATGGTGTAAAATTAAAATGGGATATAACGGGCTAGGATTCGAGTTAAAGGAACAAGGGCCAAACCAACCACCCAATAATGGAATCGTCGAGCGAAAACACTTGACAACCTCCTAGAAGCAGCTTTTCTTGCCACCAGACCTTTCTCCATCAATTAGGAATCTGATGCCGTCACTAAACACATTCCATAAATTGTAGCTATTTGTTGAGTGTTTTTTTTTGTGTCAAATCCGCATATATATTACCATTTCCCTTCATTTTCTTGACTGTATATCTCTTAAATGTCAACATATACACGTGTGATTTAGTTTACGAAGATTTTTCAATGCCGAGAACCTCGATCAGAGAGTAAAAAAGGCGTAAGGTTCACAACGGTGTAAAATTAAAATGGGATATACCGGGCTAGGATTCGAGTTACAGGAACAAGGGCCAAACCAACCACCCAAGAATGGAATCGTCGAGCGAAAACACATGACAACCTCCTAGAATTAGCTTTTCTTGCCACCAGACCTTTCTCCATCAATTAGGAATCTGATGCCGTCACTAAACACATTCCTTAAATTGTAGCTATTTGTTGAGCGTTTTTTTTTTTGTGTCTAATCCGAATATATATCACCATTGCCCTTGATATTCTTGACTTTATATCTCTTAAATATTAACATATACACGTGTGATTTAGTCGACAAAGATTTTTCATGCCGAGAACCTCGATCAGAGAGTAAAAAAGGCGTAAGGTTCACAATGGTGTAAAATTAAAATGGGATATACCGGGCTAGGATTCGAGTTACAGGAACAAGGGCCAAACCAACCACCCAATAATGGAATCGTCGAGCGAAAACACTTGACACCCTCCTAGAAGCAGCTTTTCTTGCCACCAGACCTTTCTCCATCAATTAGGAATCTGATGCCGTCACTAAACACATTCCTTAAATTGTAGCCATTTGTTGAGTGTTTTTTTTTTTTGGTATCAAATCCGCATATATATCACCATTGCCCTTCATTTTCTTGACTGTATATCTCTTAAATGTCAACATATACACGTGTGATTTAGTTTACGAAGATTTTTCAACGCCGAGAACGTCGATCAGAGAGTAAAAAAGGCGTAAGGTTCACAATGGTGTAAGATTAAAATGGGATATACCGGGCAAGGATTCGAGTTACAGGAACATGGGCCAAACAAACCACCCAAGAATGGTATCGTCGAGCGAAAACACTTGACAACCTCCTAGAAGCAGCTTTTCTTACCACCAGACCTTTCTCCATCAATTATGAATCTGATGCCGTAACTAAACACATTCCTTAAATTGTAGCCATTTGTTGAGTGTGTTTTTTTGGTCTCTAATCCGCCTATATATCACCATTGCCCTTGATTTTCTTGACTGTATATCTCTTAAATGTCAACATATACACGTGTGATTTATTTTTCGAAGATTTTTCAATGCCGAGAACCTCGATCAGAGAGTAAAAAGGCGTATGGTTCACAATGGTGTAAAATTAAAATTGGATATACCGGGCTAGGATTCGAGTTATAGGAACAAGGGCCAAACCAACCACCCAAGAATGGAATCGTCGAGCGAAAACACTTGACAACCTCCTAGAAGCAGCTTTTCTTGCCACCAGACCTTTCTCCATCAATTAGGAATCTGATGCCGTCACTAAACACGTTCCTTAAATTGTAACCATTTGTTGAGTGTTTTTTTTGTGTCTAATCCGCATATATCTCACCATTGCCCTTTATTTTCTCGACTGTATATCTCTTAAATGTCAACATATACACTTGTGATTTAGTTTACGAAGATTTTTCAATGCCGAGAACCACGATCAGAGAGTAAAAAAGGCATAAGGTTCACAATGGTGTAAAATTAAAATGGGATATACCGGGATAGGATTCGAGTTACATGAACAATGGCCAAACCAACCACCCAAGTATGGAATCGTCGAGCGAAAACACTTGACAACCTCCTAGAAGCAGCTTTTCTTGCCACCGGACCTTTCTCCATCAATTAGGAATATGATGTCGTCACTAAACACGTTCCTTAAATTGTAGCCATTTGTTAAGTGTTTTTTTTTTTGTGTCTAATATGCATATATATCACCATTGCCCTTGATTTTCTTGACTGTATATCTCTTAAATGTCAACATATACACGTGTGATTTAGTTTACGAAGATTTTTCAATGCCTAGAACCTCGATCAGAGAGTAAAAAAGGCGTAAGGTTCACAATGGTGTAAAATTAAAATGGGATATACCGGGCTAGGATTCAAGTTACAGGAACAAGGGCCAAACCAACCACCCAAGAATGGAATCGTCGAGCGAAAACACTTGACAACCTCCTAGAAGCAGCTTTTCTTGCCACCAGACCTTTCTCCATCAATTAGGAATCTGATGCCCGTCACTAAACACATTACTTAAATTGTAGCCATTTGTTGAGTGTTTTTTTTTGTGTGTCTAATCCGCATATATATCACCATTGCCCTTGATTTTCTTAACTGTATATCTCTTAAATGTCAACATATACATGTGTGATTTAGTTTACCAAGATTTTTCAATGCCGAGAACCTCGATCAGAGAGTAAAAAAGGCGTAAGGTTCACAATGGTGTAAAATTAAAATGGGATATACCGGGCTAGGATTCGAGTTACAGGAACAAGGGCCAAACCAACCACCCAAGAATGGAATCGTCGAGCGAAAACACTTGACAACCTCCTAGAAGCAGCTTTTCTTGCCACCGGACCTTTCTCCATCAATTAGGAATCTGATGCCGTCACTAAACACATTCCTTAAATTGTAGCCATTTGTTGAGTGTTTTTTTTTTGTGTCTAATCCGCATATATATCACCATTGCCCTTGATTTTCTTGACTGTATATCTCTTAAATGTCAACATATACACGTGTGATTTAGTTTACGAAGATTTTTCAATGCCGAGAACCACGATCAGAGAGTAAAAAAGGCGTAAGGTTCACAATGGTGTAAGATTAAAATGGGATATACCGGGCTAGGATTCGAGTTACATGAACAATGGCAAAACCAACCACCCAAAAATGGAATCATCGAGTGAAAACACTTGACACCCTCCTAGAAGCAGCTTTTCTTACCACCAGACCTTTCTCCATCAATTAGGAATCAGATGCCGTCACTAAACACATTCGTTAAATTGTAGCCATTTGTTGAGTGTTTTTTTGGTGTCTAATCCGCATATATATCACCATTGTCCTTGATTTTCTTGACTGTATATCTCTTAAATGTCAACATATACACGTGTGATTTAGTTTACGAAGATTTTTGAATGCCGAGAACCTCGATCAGAGAGTAAAAAACGCGTAAGGTTCAAAATTGTGTAAAATTAAAATGGGATATACCGGGCTAGGATTCGAGTTACAGGAACAAGGGCCAAACCAACCACCCAAGAATGGAATCGTCGAGACAAAAAACTTGACAACCTCATAGAAGCAGCTTTTCTTACCACCAGACCTTTCTCCATCAATTATGAATCTGATCCCGTAACTAAACACATTCCTTAAATTGTAGCCATTTGTTGAGTGTTTTTTTTGGTGTCTAATCCGCATATATATCACCATTGCCCTTGATTTTCTTGACTGTCTATCTCTTAAATGTCAACATATACACGTGTGATTTAGTTTTCGAAGATTTTTCAATGCCGAGAACCTCGATTAGAGAGTAAAAAAGGCGTAAGGGTCACAATGGTGTAAAATTAAAATTGGATATACCGGGCTAGGATTCGAGTTACAGGAACAAGGGCCAAACCAACCACCCAAGAATGGAATCGTCAAGCGAAAACACTTGACAACCTCCTAGAAGCAGCTTTTCTTACCACCAGACCTTTCTCCATCAATTAGGAATCTGATGCGGTCACTAAACACATTCCTTAAATTGTAGCCATTTGTTGAGTGTTTTTTTTGGTGTCTAATCCGCATATATATCACCATTGTCCTTGATTTTCTTGACTGTATATCTCTTAAATATCAACATATACACGAGTGATTTAGTTTACGAAGATTTTTCAATGCCGAGAACCTCGATCAGAGAGTAAAAAACGCGTAAGGTTCACAATTGTGTAAAATTAAAATGGGATATACCGGGCTAGGATTCGAGTTACAGGAACAAGGGCCAAACCAACCACCCAAGAATGGAATCGTCGAGCGAAAACACTTGACAACCTCATACAAGCAGCTTTTGTTACCACCAGACCTTTCTCCATCAATTATGAATCTGATGCCGTAACTAAACACATTCCTTAAATTGTAGCCATTTGTTGAGTGTTTTTTTTGTGTCTAATCCGCATATATATCACCATTGCCCTTGATTTTCTTGATTGTATATCTCTTTAATATCAACATATACACGTGTGATTTAGTTTTCGAAGATTTTTCAATGCCGAGAACCTCGATCAAAGAGTAAAAAAGGCGTAAGGTTCACAATGGTGTAAAATTATAATTGGATATACCGGGCTAAGATTCGAGTTACAGGAACAAGGGCCAAACCAACCACCTAAGAATGGAATCGTCGAGCGAAAACACTTGACAACCTCCTAGAAGCAGCTTTTCTTGCCACCGGACCTTTCTCCATCAATTAGGAATCTGATGCCGTCACTAAACACTTTCCTTAAATTGTAGCCATTTGTTGAGTGTTTTTTTTTGTGTCTAATCCGCATATATATCTCCATTGCCCTTGATTTTCTTGACTGTATATCTCTTAAATGTCAACATATACACGTGTGATTTAGTTTACGAAGATTTTTCAATGCCGAGAACCTCGATCAGAGAGTAAAAAAGGCGTAAGGTTCAAAATGGTGTAAAATTAAAATGGGATATACCGGGCTAGGATTCGAGTTACAGGAACAAGGGCCAAACCAACCAACCAAGAATGGAATCATCGAGCGAACACACTTGACAACCTCCTAGAAGCAGCTTTTCTTGCCACCGGACCTTTCTCCATCAATTAGGAATCTGATGTCGTCACTAAACACATTCTTTAAATTGTAGCCATTTGTTGACTGTTTTTTTTATGTCTAATCCACATATATATCACCATTGCCCTTGTTTTTCTTGACTGTATATCTCTTAAATGTCAACATATACACGTGTGATTTAGTTCTCGAAGATTTTTCAATGCCAAGAACCTCGATCAGAGAGTAAAAAAGGCGTAAGGTTCACAATGGTGTAAAATTAAAATGGGATATACCGGGCTAGGATTCGAGTTACAGGAACAAGGGCTAAACCAACCACTAAAGAATGGAATCGTCGAGCGAAAACACTTGACAACCTCCTAGAAGCAGCTTTTCTTGCCACCAGACCCTTCTCCTTCAATTAGGAATCTGATGCCCGTCACTAAACACATTCCTTAAATTCTAGCCATTTGTTGAGTGTTTTTCTTGGTGTCTAATCCGCATATATATCACCATTGCCCTTGATTTTCTTGACTGTATATCTCTTAAATGTCAACATATACATGTGTGGTTTTGTTTACCAAGATTTTTCAATGCCGGGAACCTCGATCAGAGAGTAAAAAGGGCGTAAGGTTCACAATGGTGTAAAATTAAAATCGGATAAAACGGGCTAGGATTCGAGTTACAGGAACAAGGGTGAAACCAACCACCCAAGAATGGAATCGTCGAATGAAAACACTTGACCACCTCCTAGAAGCAGCATTTCTTGCCACCAGACCTTTCTCCATCAATTAGGAATCTGATGCCGTCACTAAACAAATTCCTTAAATTGTAGCCATTTGTTGAGTGTTTTATTTTGGTGTCTAATCCGCATATATATCACCATTGCCCTTGATTTTCTTGACTGTATATCTCTTAAGTGTCAACATATACACGTGTGATTTAGTTTACGAAGATTTTTCAATGCCGAGAACCTCGATAAGAGAGTAAAAAAGGCGTAAGGTTCACAATGGTGTAAGATTAAAATAGGATATACTGGGCTAGGATTTGAGTTACAGGAACAAGGGCCAAACCAACCACCCAAGAATGGAATCATCGAGCGAAAACACTTGACAACCTCCAAGAAGCAGCTTTTCTTACCACCAGACCTTTCTCCATCGATTAGGAATCTGTTGCCGTCACCAAATGATGCGTGTGAAGTGTTATATATATTAGGTGTATATTTTAAGCCCTTTTAACACATTTTTTAGCCAAGTTTTAAATTTATAAAACACGATATTTTACTAACACTAAACACACATATGGGCAAGTGCATCCATCGTGAGCGTAGTATAGCGTTGGTAAGATACCGAGGTCGTCCAAGGACACAAGAGCTTTTAGTACCAGTTTATCCTCAACGTCTAATCAAAATAAAAAGTTTAGAAAAAAGTTTTAACCTAAGAAAAAAATAAAAACTAACTAAAATGCTGAAAATAAAAATAAAAAGAAAAACAGATAGACAAGATGAATCACTTGGTTCCGACTCGTATCTAGTATAACCTTTGATTATTTCCGCACTTTTGCACATATTTAAGAGATTATCTTAGTTATTGTAGTTGGCCCCTCTTTTGAAGGTGACGTTACCCTCACCCCAGTAGTTTGAGTCAGCAAGGATACAATCCTAAAAGGGTGGATTATTGGAAGATAATTAATTAAGTTATTAATGCAAATTATGGTAGGCCCCTCTTTTGGAGGTGACGTTACCCTCGACTAAGTAGTCTGAGTCAGCAGGGATACAGTCCTAAATAGCCGGGTTATAGTATTAATAGTAGTTAACTTATGAGGGGATCAAAGAGTTTAGACCCCCGCCATCCAATACCGTGAAGCATTGAAGGAGGTCCTACTAAATTTGACCCAGGTCCATTGCAGGACCTCTAAACGCTGAACAATGGCAAGACCTTTACCAAACCGTTCCCTTAACCCCCGACCAGGTAGCCAACATACCTCCATATAGACCGTGGAGATATGAATGGTGAAAATATTTTATTTTATATAGACAGTAAAATAATGCCAAGACACCACGGACAAACGATAAGGAAAGATCACCTTCAACATAAGTAACTAGTTATTAAAGTCATTAATACAAAACCAAATAAAAAGTGCAAAAGATTAGAAATAAAAAGTATTATACTAGACACTTTGTCTTCACCAAGTGATGTAAGAGACTTAGGAAAACATGGCCTTGATTGTCAAGAACTCTTACGATCAATCTTGGATCCCGAGACGACTCACACACTCTGTGATGGACAATGGATGATGGTGGTGGATGATGGTGTTGTGATGGTGGTGGGTGGTGGATGAAGTGTGAGAGAGGTGGTGTGCCAAGGGATGAGTTGAAATGAAACCAAGCACTCCTATTTATAGGCTGAACAGAAGGCTGGGCACGGCCCCGTATCCGCTGGACACGCCCCCGTGCCTGTCTAACACTCTCTCTCTTCATTAATTGTAATTCGCAATTACAATTAATGCGCCTGCTGTACTTTCGCCACACCCCCGTGTTCACTGGACACGGCCCCGTGGTGGGCAATAGAAGCTTCTATAGGTTTGTCTTTTCTGCTGCTTCTTGGGCACGGCCCCGTGCTGGCTGAGCACGGGGCGTGTTCAGTCTTCTGCCTTCTCTATTTTGCTTGGGAAGATGCCGTTGAGGGGTCGGGCAGTCCACTTATGTTCCTTTTCTTGTGTTTATGTTGGATTTAGCTGTCTTTTTGCTTCTTTTGTGATTTTGAGCTCATTTAATCCTGAAAATACAAAAGGAAGACAAAAACACTCTTTTTTCCAACATTAGTACTTAAAAAGGGTTAGTTTTATGCCTCATTTGATGTAATTTATATGTTGCATTTTACACACCTCAAATACCCCCACACTTGAACTTTTTCTTGTCCTCAAGCAAAACTCTTTAATATGTGGCTTACACTCCCAAATGGAATGGGTAGAAGAGAAGGTTTTGGCTTGTCATAGAGTGTTGGGAATCCAAGATCTTTTTGGGTTTTATTTTTATCTATTTACAATCCTATTCGTTATGATTTGTTTAGAACGTTTCATAGGAGAAATTACTTATTTGGGCATAACATGCCTTTTTAAAATTCCATTTATATACAAGTTCACATACCTCATGGGAGAAATCACTCACACTCGGCCGAAGGTGTATTTTTAGTGAATCACTCGAGAGCGGCATGGAACTTACTCCTACCATAGGCTTGCCAAGCAATCAATCCTCCTCCTTTTTAACTTTTATACCTTTTGTAAATATCAAGAGGACTTTGTGGGTGAAGGGTTAGGCTTGGGTTAAAGGTAGGTGGCTGGGATAGTGGTTAGTGGTTAGTAGAAAAAGGGTGAAAAGCGTAACAAGTGTTGGTTTTCGTAGGACTTTCTATTTTTGTAACTTTTATTTTGATGAAGCTATTATTCAAACAAAGTTATTTTTGATGAACTTGTTTGTTTATCTTTTGCTTCATCATCAACACATTTTTTTTGAACGATCATACGAAAAACCGAACTTGTTACTAAAACAAAGGGTTAAAAATAAAAAAGGTTTTGGTGGGTAAAAGGGTGTTTGGTTTGGGTTATGAAATGAAAAGGTTTAGGCTCAAAGGGGATAACTAGGGGGATTTTTGGGTAAGTGGTAAAAGAAAAAGAAAAAGAAAAATAATGGTGTAGAAATAAAAAGGGTTAGTCCTAATGCCTCCATCATTTACTTACTCGGGTTTAAGTTGATAAGGACCGGAATGTATCGTCATGGCAAGTTCTAGAGTCGAAAGATCCAAACGGCTATTCACACAAGAAACGAAAAATGAGCATTTAGTTTAATGATATGTAATTGTATACTCAATAAAGGCTCAAAACTCACTTTTGTGGGAATGGGTTTTTATGTGATCAAGTATATATAATCAAATTTTAACTAAGTTTGCCATGCCTTTTCATAATTTTCTTATGTTGGTTCTTTTTATCACTACGCTATCGGTTGTAAATTCGTAAAAATATAACCTTTTTGAGAACTTGAATTTCCCGAGTTAAACCTAGACAAGTTAAAAAAATGAAAATTTTGAAAAAAAATTTGGGGTGATTAGCGGTTCCAATAGAGTTTTGTGTAAGGCTTGTATTTAGGACTTGCAAGATTCAAGGTTTTAGCATCCCCCCCACACTTAAATTACACATTGTCCTCAATGTGTCCCAAAAATAAATTTTTAGGTTGATTAGATGTGTAAAATGGTGTTAAAAGCAAAGATTTATGTTACTGGTAGTCTGGACACGGCCCGGTGGGGACCGGACACGGCCCCGTGTTCAGGTGCCAGTAACAGAAATTAAAGAAAAGAAACAGAAGCCTGGACACGGGGGCGTGTCTGGTGAACACGACCCGTGTCCAGTTACCTGAACTGGGCATTTTTCTGCAGGGGGTTCAGCACGGGGCCGTGTTGGTTGGACACGGCCCGTGCCGAGCTTACTGTAAATGAAGAAAATTGTCGGACGATTCTATTTTCCTGCATGGGGTGCTGGTTCAAGTTTCCCTTGTATCCTTTGCCATCTCAAGTGTGTTTTATTCCTGAAAATTAAAACTAACTAGAAAACATAAAAATTAATCTAAATTAAACTAAGGATAGTTCCGCGGAATGCCTCCGTGGTGCGCCACGTTTATAAGGGACCTTGGCTAGACCCAAAGCCGGTCATATGTCACCCAAGTGGGATATATTGCATCCCATGTTACACCGTCGGAGAGCGTCATCCAAGCTTGAGTCTATGACCTTCATGTAGTTGACCGGGTCTTCGTCCTCAATTCTTTTTCCACATTCAAACTTTACCTCCTTATCCCCAAACTTCAATGTTAACGTTCCGTTATTCATGTCCACCACCGCTTGGGCGGTGGCTAGAAATGGCCTCCCGAGGATGAGAGGGACATCGGTGTCTTCTTCCATGTCTAGGATGACAAAGTCGGTTGGGAAAACGAAGTTGTCAACTTTTACCAATAGATTCTCAGCGACACCTTGTGGAAATTTGACGGATCTGTCGGCGAGTTGTATGCTAATCTTTGTAGGGCTTGTTGTTCCTAGGCCAAGTCGTTTGAACATCGATGTGGGCATGAGGTTAATGCTAGCCCCAAGATCGGCTAATGCATTACGAACGGGGGACTCCCCAATCGAGCAAGGAATTGTGAAGCTTCCGGGATCGATTTTCTTTTGTGGAAGTTTGTTGAGTACGAAGGCGGAGCATTCTTCGCCTAAGTTAACTAATTGCAATGATTCAATTTTCCTTTTGTTTGTGAGGAAATCCCTCATAAATTTTGTGTATTTAGGCATTTGGGTTAGGACCTCGATAAAAGGAATATTAACATGCAATTGTTTTAGTAAATTTTCAAATTTTGCGAATTGCTCATCGGTCTTTTGACGATTTAACATACCGGGGTACGGAATTGGAGGAGTCTTGGTGGGCGCTTGAGTTGGTAGAGAAGCCTTTTCTGATGCAGGAGGAGTCACAGGTTGGCTAGATTTGCTTCTTTCATTTGGCGGCAATGGAACATCCTCGGGACCCACGGTTCGATTTCTTAATGTGATGAGATGTACTTGTGCTTTCGGGTTGGTTTTGGTATTGCTAGGTAACGCGCCTTGTGGTCTCTCGGAGAAATTTTGAGCTAGTTGATTTAATTGTTTTTCAAAGTTTTGAATGCTAGCTTGTTGATTTCTAAAATTCGATTCCAATTGTTGAAATCGATCCGAGTTTTTCTTTTCAGTGTCAGGGATGAGGCGAGATACAGTATCTTCAAGCCTTTCTCTTCCACCTTGTTGTTGAGAGAAATTTTGTGGTTGTTGAAAATTAGTTCGTTGGTTTTGTTGGTTACTACTATTGCTGGGATCTCTCCAACCAAGATTTGGGTGGTTACGCCATCCTTAGTTGTAGGTACCCGTTGGAGGACCTGACGGCCTAGGTCTGTTATCAATGTAGTTTACCGTTTCTGTTTGTTCATCTAATTCTTTCATACAACTCCAATTTTCATGTGACCCACCACACCCTTCACAAGCCATAACCGATGTCGTTTTTATCATTTCTAGCTTTTTGATTTTTGAAGAGAGGGCCTCGATTTGGGCTTGTAAAGAAGTGCTTTCATCAACCTTATGGGCGCCCGAGGCAATAGATTTATTACCTCGGGGAGTGTGCCATTGAAAATTGGTTTGAGCAATTTCCTCGATTTGATTATATATTTCATTCGGGCGACGATTACCTAGAAGTCCCCCGGAGCTAGAATCAAGTGTTTGCCTTGTGTGTGGCAACAACCCATTGTAGAAAGTGGATACTTGTTGCCATACCGCAAGACCATGATGAGGGCACTTTCTTAGTAGCTCCTTGAACTTTTCCCAAGTTTCATATAAGGATTCCCCATCTTCTTGTGAATATGTATTAATTTCAGTCATTAATTTAGCCGTTTTAGAAGGGGGGAAATACTTATATAGAAACTTTTGGGCTAGTTCATCCCAGGTGTTTACCGAGCCAACTGGGAGGGTATTGAGCCAAGCCTTAGCTCGGTCTTTGAGTGAAAATGGAAACATTCGAAGGCGGATGACGTCATTTGATGCTCCATTGATCCGAAAGGTATCGCATATTTCTAAGAAATTAGTAATATGTAGATGGGGATCCTCGTCCGCAAGCCCATGAAAGGTTGCGGAGTTTTGAAGCATTTGTATCAAATGCGGCCGAAGTTCGAAGTTATTGGCTTCGACATTCGGTGCATTGATAGCGGCGCCTAGATTACCTATGGTGGGCCGTAGGTAATCCATGAGGGTACGTTGGTCCGCCATCGGAAGTGGGTCCCCCGAAACTTTCTCTTGATTTTTAGCCTTAAGTCTTTTTCTGAGAAAGCGTTCGGGTTCTTCTAAAGGTTCTTTTATGTCTCTACTAGAACTGGAGCTCATGCACTACGTAGGCAGTTCAAATGTGGCGCCTGGGTTCCAAGTCCTGCAATAAAAACAGAAAAGAACGTTGGTCAGAATGTTCACCACGGCCCCGTGCTCAGTGAACACGGCCCGTGGTCAGAGGTACAATAATTGTTTTCTGGATCCCATTTACTGGGAGTTGGACACGACCCCGTGTTTCACCGACACGGCCCCGTGCTCAGCTCTCTGTAACTCAGAAAATAAAAACTGCCAGTGATGATGCTGGGCACGGCCCGTGTCTGACCAGGCACGGCCCGTGCTGAGCTCTGCAGAAACAGAAAAACTAAGAAAATCCTAAAAAAATTAAAAAGAAAAATAAAAATATGATTTGGCCGTTGATTCCTAACTTTCTTAAAATCCTTGTGTCCCCGGCAACGGAGCCAAAAACTTGATGCGTGTGAAGTGTTATATATATTAGGTGTATATTTTAAGCCCTTTTAACACTTTTTTTTAGCCAATTTTTAAATTTATAAAACACGATATTTTACTAACACTAAACACACATATGGGCAAGTGCACCCATCGTGAGCGTAGTATAGCGTTGGTAAGATACCGAGGTCGTCCAAGGACACAAGAGCTTTTAGTACCGGTTTATCCTCAACGTCTAATCAAAATAAAAAGTTTAGAAAAAAGTTTTAAACTAAGAAAAAAATAAAAACTAACTAAAATGCTGAAAATAAAAATAAAAAGAAAAACAGATAGACAAGATGAATCACTTGGTTCCGACTCGTATCTAGTATAACCTTTGATTATTTCCGCACTTTTGCACATACTTAAGAGATTATCTTAGTTATTGTAGTAGGCCCCTCTTTTGAAGGTGACGTTACCCTCACCCCAGTAGTTTGAGTCAGCAAGGATACAATCCTAAAAGGGTGGATTATTGGAAGATAATTAATTAAGTTATTAATGCAAATTATGGTAGGCCCCTCTTTTGGAGGTGACGTTACCCTCGACTAAGTAGTCTGAGTCAGCAGGGATACAGTCCTAAATAGCCGGGTTATAGTATTAATAGTAGTTAACTTATGAGTGGATCAAAGAGTTTGGACCCCCGCCATCCAATACCGTGAAGCATTGAAGGAGGTCCTACTAAATTTGACCCAGGTCCATTGCAGGACCTCTAAACGCTGAACAATGGCAAGACCTTTACCAAACCGTTCCCTTAACCCCCGACCAGGTAGCCAACATACCTCCATATAGACCGTGGAGATATGAATGGTGAAAATATTTTATTTTATATAGACAGTAAAATAATGCCAAGACACCACGGACAAACGATAAGGAAAGATCACCTTCAACATAAGTAACTAGTTATTAAAGTCATTAATACAAAACCAAATAAAAAGTGCAAAAGATTAGAAATAAAAAGTATTATACTAGACACTTTGTCTTCACCAAGTGATGTAAGAGACTTAGGCAAACATGGCCTTGATTGTCAAGAACTCTTACGATCAATCTTGGATCCCGAGACGACTCACACACTCTATGATGGACAATGGATGATGGTGGTGGATGATGGTGTTGTGATGGTGGTGGGTGGTGGATGAAGTGTGAGAGAGGTGGTGTGCCAAGGGATGAGTTGAAATGAAACAAAGCACTCCTATTTATAGGCTGAACAGAAGGCTGGGCACGGCCCCGTGTCCGCTGGACACGCCCCCGTGCCTGTCTGACACTCTCTCTCTTATTAATTGTAATTCGCAATTACAATTAATGCGCCTGCTGTACTTTCGCCACGCCCCCGTGTTCACTGGACACGGCCCTGTGGTGGGCAATAGAAGCTTCTATAGGTTTGTCTTTTCTGCTGCTTCTTGGGCACGACCCAATGCTGGATGAGCACGGGGCGTGTTCAGTCTTCTGCCTTCTCTATTTTGCTTGGGAAGATGCCGTTGAGGGGTCGGGCAGTCCACTTATGTTCCTTTTCTTGTATTTATGTTGGATTTAGCTGTCTTTTTTCTTCTTTTGTGATTTTGAGCTCATTTAATCCTGAAAATACAAAAGGAAGACAAAAACACTCTTTTTCCAACATTAGTACTTAAAAAGGGTTAGTTTTATGCCTCATTTGATGTAATTTATATGTTGCATTTTACACACATCACCAAACACATTTCATAAATTGTAGCCATTTGTTGAGTGTTTTTTTTTGGTGTCTAGTTCGTATATATATCCCCATTGTCCTTGATTTTCTTGACTGTATATCTCTTAAATGTCAACATATACATGTGTGATTTTGTTTACCAAGATTTTTCAATGCCGAGAACCTCGATCAGAGAGTAAAAAGGGCGTAAGGTTCACAATGGTGTAAAATTAAAATCGGATATACCGGGCTAGGATTCGAGTTACAGGAACAAGTGCGAAACCAACCACCCAAGAATGCAATAGTCGAACGAAAACACTTGACCACCTCCTAGAAGCAGCATTTCTTGCCACCAGACCTTTCTCCATCAATTAGGAATCTGATGCCGTCACTAAACAAATTCCTTAAATTGTAGCCATTTGTTGAGTGTTTTATTTTGGTGTCTAATCCGCATATATATCACCATTGCCCTTGATTTTCTTGACTGTATATCTCTTAAGTGTCAACATATACACGTGTGATTTAGTTTACGAAGATTTTCAATGCCGAGAACCTCGATAAGAGAGTAAAAAAGGCGTAAGGTTCACAATGGTGTAAGATTAAAATAGGATATACTAGGCTAGGATTTGAGTTACAGGAACAAGGGCCAAACCAACCACCCAAGAATGGAATCATCGAGCGAAAAACTTGACAACCTCCAAGAAGCAGCTTTTCTTACCACCAGACCTTTCACCATCAATTAGGAATCTGATGTCGTCACTAAACACATTCCTTAAATTGTAGCCATTTGTTGAGTGCTTTTTTTTTGTCTAATCCGCATATATATCACCATTGCCCTTGATTTTCTTGACTGTATATCTCTTAAATGTCAACATATACACATGTGATTTAGTTTACGAAGATTTTTCAATGCCGAGAACCTCGATCAGAGAGTAAAACAGGCGTAAGGTTCACAATGGTGTAAAATTAAAATGGGATATACCGGGCTAGGATTCGAGTTACAGGAACAAGGGCCAAACCAACCACCAAAGAATGGAATCGTCAAGCGAAAACACTTGACAACCTCCTAGAAGCAGCTTTTCTTGCCACCAGACCCTTCTCCTTCAATTAGGAATCTGATGCCCGTCACTAAACACATTCCTTAAATTCTAGCCATTTGTTGAGTGTTTTTTTTTTGTGTCTAATCCGCATATATATCACCATTGCCCTTGATTTTATTAACTGTATATCTCTTAAATGTCAACATATACATGTGTGATTTTGTTTACCAAGATTTTTCAATGTCGAGAACCTCGATCAGAGAGTAAAAAGGCCGTAAGGTTCACAATGGTGTAAAATTAAAATCGGATATACCGGGCTAGGATTCGAGTTACGGGAACAAGGGCGAAACCAACCACCCAAGAATGGAATCGTCGAACGAAAACACTTGACCACCTCCTAGAAGCAGCATTTCTTGCCACCAGACCTTTCTCCATCAATTAGAAATCTGATGCCGTCACTAAACAAATTCCTTAAATTGTAGCAATTTGTTGAGTGTTTTATTTTGGTGTCTAATCCGCATATATATCACCATTGCCCTTGATTTTCTTGAGTGTATATCTCTTAAGTGTCAACATATACACGTGTGATTTAGTTTACGAAGGTTTTTCAATGCCGAGAACCTCGATAAGAGAGTAAAAAAGGCGTAAGGTTCACAATGGTGTAAGATTAAAATAGGATATACTGGGATAGGATTTGAGTTACAGGAACAAGGGCCAAACCAACCACCCAAGAATGGAATCATCGAGCGAAGACACTTGACAACCTCCAAGAAGCAGCTTTTCTTACCACCAGACCTTTCTCCATCGATTAGGAATCTGATGCCGTCACCAAACACATTCCTTAAATTGTAGCCATTTGTTGAGTGTTTTTTTTGGTGTCTAGTCCGCATATATATCACCATTGTCCTTGATTTTCTTGACTGTATATCTCTTAAATATCAACATATACACGTGTGATTTAGTTTACGAAGATTTTTCAATGCCGAGAACCTCGATCAGAGAGTAAAAAAGGCGTAAGTTTCACAATGGTGTAAAATTAAAATGGGATATACCGGGCTAGGATTCGAGTTACAGGAACAAGGGCCAAACCAACCACCCAAAAATGGAATCGTCGAGCGAAAACACATGACAACCTCCTAGAAGCAGCTTTTCTTACCACCAGACCTTTCTCCATCAATTAGGAATCTGATGCCATCACTAAACACATTCCTTAAATTGTAGCCATTTGTTGAGTGTTTTTTTTTTGTGTCTAATACGCATATATATCACCATTGCCCTTGATTTTCTTGACTGTATATCTCTTAAATGTCAACATATACACGTGTGATTTAGTTTACAATGATTTTGCAATGCTGACAACCTCGATCAGAGAGTAAAAAAGGCATAAGGTTCACAATGGTGTAAAATTAAAATGTGATATACCTGGCTATGATTCGAGTTACAGGAACAAGTGCCAAACCAACCACCCAAGAATGGAATCGTCGAGCGAAAACACTTGACAACCTCCTGAAAGCAGCTTTTCTTGCCACCAGACCTTTCTCCATCAATAAGGAATCTGATGCCGTCACTAAACACATTCCTTAAATTGTAGCCATTTGTTGAGTGGTTTTTTTTTTTGTTTTTGTGTCTAATCCGCGTATATATCACCATTACCCTTGATTTTCTTGACTGTATATATCTTAAATCTCAACATATACACGTGTGATTTAGTTTACGAAGAATTTTCAATGCCGAAAACCTCGATTAGAGAGTAAAAAAGGCGTAAGGTTCACAATGGTGTAAGATTAAAGTGGGATATACCGGGCTAGGATTCGAGTTACAGGAACAAGGGCCAAACCAACCACTCAAGAATGGAATCGTCGAGCGAAAACAATTAACAACCTCCTAGAAGCAACATTTCTTACCACCAGACCTTTCTCCATCAATTAGGAATCTGATGCCGTCACAAAACACATTCCTTAAATTGTAGCCATTTGTTGAGTGTTTTTTTGTGTCTAATCCGCATATATATCACCATTGCCCTTGAGTTTATTGACTGTATATCTCTTAAATATTAACATATACACGTGTGACTTAGTTTATGAAGATTTTTCAATGTCGAGAACCTCGATCAGAGAGTAAAAAATGCGTAAGGTTCACAATGGTGTAAAATTAAAATGAGATATACCGGGCTAGGATTCGAGTTACAGGAACAAGGGCCAAACCAACCACCCAAAAATGGAATCGTCGAGCGAAAACACTTGACAACCTCCTAGAAGCAGCTTTTCTTACCACCAGACCTTTCTCCATCAATTAGGAATCTGATGCCGTCACTAAACACATTCCATAAATTGTTGCCATTTGTTGAGTGTTTTTTTTGGTGTCTGATCCGCATATATATCACCATTGCCCTTGATTTCCTTGAGTGTATATCTCTTGAATGTCAACATATACACGTGTGATTTAGTTTACAAAGATTTTTCAATGCCGAGAACCTCGATCAGAGTGTAAAAAAGGGGTAAGGTTCACAATGGTGTAAAATTAAAATGGGATATACCAGGCTAGGATTCGAGTTACAGGAACAAGGGCCAAACCAACCACCCAGGAATGGAATCGTCAAGCGAAAACACTTGACAACCTCCTAGAAGCAGCTTTTCTTGCCACCAGACATTTCTCCATCAATTAGGAATCTGATGCCGTCACTAAACACATTCCTTAAATTGTAGCAATTTGTTGAGTGTTTTTTTTTTGTGTCTAATCCGCATATATATCACCATTACCCTTGATTTTCTTGACTGTCTATCTCTTAAATGTCAACATATACACGTGTGATTTAGTTTTCGAAGATTTTTCAATGCCGAGAACCTCGATTTGAGAGTAAAAAAGGCGTCAGGGTCACAATGGTGTAAAATTAAAATTGGATATACCGGGCTAGGATTCGAGTTACAGGAACAAGGGCCAAACCAACCACCCAAGAATGGAATCATCGAGCGAAAACACTTGACAACCTCCTAGAAGCAGCTTTTCTTGCCACCGGACCTTTCTCCATCGATTAGGAATCTGATGCCGTCACCAAACACATTCCTTAAATTGTAGCCATTTGTTGAGTGATTTTTTTGGTGTCTAGTCCGCATATATATCACCATTGTCCTTGATTTTCTTGACTGTATATCTCTTAAATATCAACATATACACGTGTGATTTAGTTTACGAAGATTTTTCAATGCCGAGAACCTCGATCAGAGAGTAAAAAAGGCGTAAGTTTCACAATGGTGTAAAATTAAAATGGGATATACCGTGCTAGGATTCGAGTTACAGGAACAAGGGCCAAACCAACCACCCAAAAATGGAATCGTCGAGCGAAAACACATGACAACCTCCTAGAAGCAGCTTTTCTTACCACCAGACCTTTCTCCATCAATTAGGAATCTGATGCCATCACTAAACACATTCCTTAAATTGTAGCCATTTGTTGAGTGTTTTTTTTTTGTGTCTAATACGCATATATATCACCATTGCCCTTGATTTTCTTGACTGTATATCTCTTAAATGTCAACATATACACGTGTGATTTAGTTTACGAAGAATTTTCAATGCCGAAAACCTCGATTAGAGAGTAAAAAAGGCGTAAGGTTCACAATGGTGTAAGATTAAAGTGGGATATACCGGGCTAGGATTCGAGTTACAGGAACAAGGGCCAAACCAACCACTCAAGAATGGAATCGTCGAGCGAAAACAATTAACAACCTCCTAGAAGCAACATTTCTTACCACCAGACCTTTCTCCATCAATTAGGAATCTGATGCCGTCACAAAACACATTCCTTAAATTGTAGCCATTTGTTGAGTGTTTTTTTGTGTCTAATCCGCATATATATCACCATTGCCCTTGAGTTTATTGACTGTATATCTCTTAAATATTAACATATACACGTGTGATTTAGTTTATGAAGATTTTTCAATGTCGAGAACCTCGATCAGAGAGTAAAAAATGCGTAAGGTTCACAATGGTGTAAAATTAAAATGAGATATACCGGGCTAGGATTCGAGTTACAGGAACAAGGGCCAAACCAACCACCCAAAAATGGAATCGTCGAGCGAAAACACTTGACAACCTCCTAGAAGCAGCTTTTCTTACCACCAGACCTTTCTCCATCAATTAGGAATCTGATGCCGTCACTAAACACATTCCATAAATTGTTGCCATTTGTTGAGTGTTTTTTTTGGTGTCTGATCCGCATATATATCACCATTGCCCTTGATTTCCTTGAGTGTATATCTCTTGAATGTCAACATATACACGTGTGATTTAGTTTACAAAGATTTTTCAATGCCGAGAACCTCGATCAGAGTGTAAAAAAGGGGTAAGGTTCACAATGGTGTAAAATTAAAATGGGATATACCAGGCTAGGATTCGAGTTACAGGAACAAGGGCCAAACCAACCACCCAGGAATGGAATCGTCAAGCGAAAACACTTGACAACCTCCTAGAAGCAGCTTTTCTTGCCACCAGACATTTCTCCATCAATTAGGAATCTGATGCCGTCACTAAACACATTCCTTAAATTGTAGCAATTTGTTGAGTGTTTTTTTTTTGTGTCTAATCCGCATATATATCACCATTACCCTTGATTTTCTTGACTGTCTATCTCTTAAATGTCAACATATACACGGGTGATTTAGTTTTCGAAGATTTTTCAATGCCGAGAACCTCGATTTGAGAGTAAAAAAGGCGTCAGGGTCACAATGGTGTAAAATTAAAATTGGATATACCGGGCTAGGATTCGAGTTACAGGAACAAGGGCCAAACCAACCACCCAAGAATGGAATCATCGAGCGAAAACACTTGACAACCTCCTAGAAGCAGCTTTTCTTGCCACCGGACCTTTCTCCATCGATTAGGAATCTGATGCCGTCACCAAACACATTCCTTAAATTGTAGCCATTTGTTGAGTGATTTTTTTGGTGTCTAGTCCGCATATATATCACCATTGTCCTTGATTTTCTTGACTGTATATCTCTTAAATATCAACATATACACGTGTGATTTAGTTTACGAAGATTTTTCAATGCCGAGAACCTCGATCAGAGAGTAAAAAAGGCGTAAGTTTCACAATGGTGTAAAATTAAAATGGGATATACCGGGCTAGGATTCGAGTTACAGGAACAAGGGCCAAACCAACCACCCAAAAATGGAATCGTCGAGCGAAAACACATGACAACCTCCTAGAAGCAGCTTTTCTTACCACCAGACCTTTCTCCATCAATTAGGAATCTGATGCCATCACTAAACACATTCCTTAAATTGTAGCCATTTGTTGAGTGTTTTTTTTTGTGTCTAATACGCATATATATCACCATTGCCCTTGATTTTCTTGACTGTATATCTCTTAAATGTCAACATATACACGTGTGATTTAGTTTACAATGATTTTGCAATGCTGACAACCTCGATCAGAGAGTAAAAAAGGCATAAGGTTCACAATGGTGTAAAATTAAAATGTGATATACCTGGCTATGATTCGAGTTACAGGAACAAGTGCCAAACCAACCACCCAAGAATGGAATCGTCGAGCGAAAACACTTGACAACCTCCTGAAAGCAGCTTTTCTTGCCACCAGACCTTTCTCCATCAATAAGGAATCTGATGCCGTCACTAAACACATTCCTTAAATTGTAGCCATTTGTTGAGTGGTTTTTTTTTTTTTTGTGTCTAATCCGCGTATATATCACCATTACCCTTGATTTTCTTGACTGTATATATCTTAAATCTCAACATATACACGTGTGATTTAGTTTACGAAGAATTTTCAATGCCGAAAACCTCGATTAGAGAGTAAAAAAGGCGTAAGGTTCACAATGGTGTAAGATTAAAGTGGGATATACCGGGCTAGGATTCGAGTTACAGGAACAAGGGCCAAACCAACCACTCAAGAATGGAATCGTCGAGCGAAAACAATTAACAACCTCCTAGAAGCAACATTTCTTACCACCAGACCTTTCTCCATCAATTAGGAATCTGATGCCGTCACAAAACACATTCCTTAAATTGTAGCCATTTGTTGAGTGTTTTTTTGTGTCTAATCCGCATATATATCACCATTGCCCTTGAGTTTATTGACTGTATATCTCTTAAATATTAACATATACACGTGTGATTTAGTTTATGAAGATTTTTCAATGTCGAGAACCTCGATCAGAGATTAAAAATGCGTAAGGTTCACAATGGTGTAAAATTAAAATGAGATATACCGGGCTAGGATTCGAGTTACAGGAACAAGGGCCAAACCAACCACCCAAAAATGGAATCGTCGAGCGAAAACACTTGACAACCTCCTAGAAGCAGCTTTTCTTACCACCAGACCTTTCTCCATCAATTAGGAATCTGATGCCGTCACTAAACACATTCCATAAATTGTTGCCATTTGTTGAGTGTTTTTTTTGGTGTCTGATCCGCATATATATCACCATTGCCCTTGATTTCCTTGAGTGTATATCTCTTGAATGTCAACATATACACGTGTGATTTAGTTTACAAAGATTTTTCAATGCCGAGAACCTCGATCAGAGTGTAAAAAAGGGGTAAGGTTCACAATGGTGTAAAATTAAAATGGGATATACCAGGCTAGGATTCGAGTTACAGGAACAAGGGCCAAACCAACCACCCAGGAATGGAATCGTCAAGCGAAAACACTTGACAACCTCCTAGAAGCAGCTTTTCTTGCCACCAGACATTTCTCCATCAATTAGGAATCTGATGCCGTCACTAAACACATTCCTTAAATTGTAGCAATTTGTTGAGTGTTTTTTTTTTGTGTCTAATCCGCATATATATCACCATTACCCTTGATTTTCTTGACTGTCTATCTCTTAAATGTCAACATATACACGTGTGATTTAGTTTTCGAAGATTTTTCAATGCCGAGAACCTCGATTTGAGAGTAAAAAAGGCGTCAGGGTCACAATGGTGTAAAATTAAAATTGGATATACCGGGCTAGGATTCGAGTTACAGGAACAAGGGCCAAACCAACCACCCAAGAATGAAATCGTCGAGCGAAAACACTTGACAACCTCCTAGAAGCAGCTTTTCTTGCCACCGGACCTTTCTCCATCAATTAGAAAACTGATGCCGTCACTAAAAACATTCCTTAAATTGTAGCCATTTGTTGAGTGTTTTTTTTTTGTCTAATCCGCATATATATCTCCATTGCCCTTGATTTTCTTGACTGTATATCTCTTAAATGTCAACATATACACGTGTGATTTAGTTTACGAAGATTTTTCAATGCCGAGAACCACGATCAGAGAGTAAAAAAGGCGTAAGGTTCACAATGGTGTAAAATTAAAAGGGGATATACCGGGCTAGGATTCGAGTTACAGGAACAATGGCCAAACCAACCACCCAAGAATGGAATCGTCGAGCGAAAACACTTGACAACCTCCTAGAATCAGCTTTTCTTACCACCAGACCTTTCTCCATCAATTAGGAATCTGATGCCGTCACTAAACACATTCCTTAAATTGTAGCCATTTGTTGAGTGTTTTTTTGGTGTCTAATCCGCATATATATCACCATTGCCCTTGATTTTCTTGACAGTATATCTCTTAAATATCAACATATACACCTGTGATATAGTTTACGAAGATTTTTCAATGCCGAGAACCTCGATCAGAGAGTAAAAAACGCGTAAGGTTCACAATTGTGTAAAATTAAAATGGGATATACCGGGCTAGGATTCGAGTTACAGGAACAAGGGCCAAACCAACCACCCAAGAATGGAATCGTCGAGCGAAAACACTTGACAACCTCATACAAGCAGCTTTTCTTACCACCAGACCTTTCTCCATCAATTATGAATCTGATGCCGTAACTAAACACATTCCTTAAATTGTAGCCATTTGTTGAGTGTTTTTTTTTGTGTCTAATCCGCATATATATCACCATTGCCCTTGATTTTCTTGACTGTATATCTCTTAAATGTCAACATATACACGTGTGATTTAGTTTACGAAGATTTGTCAATGCCGAGAACCTCGATAAGAGAGTAAAAAAGGCGTAAGGTTCACAATGGTGTAGGATTAAAATAGGATATACTGGGCTACGATTTGAGTTACAGGAACAAGGGCCAAACCAACCACCCAAGAATGGAATCATCGAGCGAAAACACTTGACAACCTCCTAGAAGCAGATTTTCTTACCACCAAACCTTTTTCCATCGATTAGGAATCTGATGCCGTCACCAAACACATTCCTTAAATTGTAGCCATTTGTTAAGTGTTTTTTTTGGTGTCTAGTCCGCATATATATCACCATTGTCCTTGATTTTCTTGTCTGTATATCTCTTAAATATCAACATAAACACGTGTGATTTAGTTTACGAAGATTTTTCAATGCCGAGAACCTCGATCAGAGAGTAAAAAAGGCGTAAGTTTCACAATGGTGTAAAATTAAAATGGGATATACCGGGCTAGGATTCGAGTTACAGGAACAAAGGCCAAACCAACCACCCAAAAATGGAATCGTCGAGCGAAAACACTTGACAACCTCCTAGAAGCAGCTTTTCTTACCACCAGACCTTTCTCCATCAATTAGGAATCTGATGCCGTCACTAAACACATTCCTTAAATTGTAGCCATTTGTTGAGTTTTTTTTTTTGGTGTCTAATACGCATATATATCACCATTGCCCTTAATTTTCTTGACTGTATATCTCTTAAATGTCAACATATACACGTGTGATTTAGTTTTCGAAGATTTTGCAATGCTGAGAACCTCGATCAGAGAGTAAAAAAGGCATAAGGTTCATAATGGTGTAAAATTAAAATGTGATATACCTGGCTATGATTCGAGTTACAGGAACAAGTGCAAAACCAACCACCTAAGAATGGAATCGTCGAGCGAAAACACTTGACAACCTCCTAGAAGCAGCTTTTCTTGCCACCAGACCTTTTTCCATCAATTAGGAATCTGATGCCGTCACTAAACACATTCCTTAAATTGTAGCCATTTGTTGAGTGGTTTTTTTTTTGTGTCTAATCCGCATATATATCACCATTACCCTTGATTTTCTTGACTGTATATCTCTTAAATATCAACATATACACGTGTCATTTAGTTTATGAAGAATTTTCAATGTCGAGAACCTCGATCAGAGAGTAAAAAAGGCGTAAGGTTCACAATGGTGTAAAATTAAAATGAGATATACCGGGCTAGGATTCGAGTTACAGGAACAAGGGCCAAACCAACCACCCAAAAATGGAATCGTCGAGCGAAAACACTTGACAACCTCCTAGAAGCAGCTTTTCTTACCACCAGACCTTTCTCCATCAATTAGAAATCTGATGCCGTCACTAAACACATTCCTTAAATTGTTGCCATTTGTTGAGTGTTTTTTTTTTTTGGTGTCTGATCCGCATATATATCACCATTACCCTTGATTTCCTTGAGTGTATATCTCTTAAATGTCAACATATACACGTGTGATTTAGTTTACGAAGATTTTTCAATGCCGAGAACCTCGATCAGAGTGTAAAAAAGGCGTAAGGTTCACAATGGTGTAAAATTAAAATGGGATATACCGGGCTAGGATTCGAGTTACAGGAACAAGGGCCAAACCAACCACCCAAGAATGGAATCGTCAAGCGAAAACACTTGATAACCTCCCAGAAGCAGCTTTTCTTGCCACCAGACCTTTCTCCATCAATTAGGAATCTGATGCCGTCACTAAACACATTCCTTAAATTGTAGCCATTTGTTGAGTGGTTTTTTTTTTGTGTCTAATCCGCATATATATCACCATTACCCTTGATTTTCTTGACTGTATATCTCTTAAATATCAACATATACACGTGTGATTTAGTTTACGAAGATTTTTCAGTGCGGATAACCTCTATCAGAGAGTAAAAAAGGCGTAAGGTTCACAATGGTGTAAAATTAAAAGGGGATATACCGGGCTAGGATTCGAGTTACAGGAACAAGGGCCAAACCAACCACCCAAGAATGGAATCGTCGTGCGAAAACACTTGACAACCTCCTAGAAGCAGCTTTTCTTGCCACCAGACCTTTCTCCATCAATTAGGAATCTGATGCCGTCACTAAGCACATTCCTTAAATTGTAGCCATTTGTTGAGTGTTTTTTTTTTTGTGTCTAATCCGCATATATATCACCATTTCCCTTGATTTTCTTGACAGTATATCTCTTAAATGTCAACATATACACGCGTGATTTAGTTTACGAAGATTTTTCAATGCCGAGAACCTCGATCAGAGAGTAAAAAAGGCGTAAGGTTCACAATGGTGTAATATTAAAATTGGATATACCGGGTTAGGATTCGAGTTACAGGAACAAGGGCCAAACCAACCACCCAAGAATGGAATCGTCGAGCGAAAACACTTGACAACCCCCTAGAAGAAGCTTTTCTTGCCACCAGGCCTTTCTCCATCAATTAGGAATCTAATGCGGTCACTAAACACATTCCTTAAATTGTAGCCATTTGTTGGGTGTTTTTTTTTTGTTTTCTAATCCGCATATATATCACCATTGCCCTTGATTTTCTTGACTGTATATCTCTTAAATATCAACATATACACGTGTGATTTAGTTTACGAAGATTTTTCAGCGCGGATAACCTCTATCAGAGAGTAAAAAAGGCGTAAGGTTCACAATGGTGTAAAATTAAAATGGGATATACCCGGCTATGATTCGAGTTACAGGAAAAAGGGCCAAACCAACCACCCAGGAATGGAATCGTCGAGCGAAAACACTTGACAACCTCCTAGAAGCAGCTTTTCTTGCCACCAGACCTTTCTCCATCAATTAGGAATCTGATGCCGTCATTAAACACATTCCTTAAATTGTAGCCTTTTGTTGAGTGTGTTTTTTGTGTCTAATCCGCATATATATCACCATTTCCCTTGATTTTCTTGACAATATATCTCTTAAATGTCAACATATACACGCGTGATTTAGTTTACGAAGATTTTTCAATGCCGAGAACCTCGATCAGAGAGTAAAAAAGGCGTAAGGTTCACAATGGTGTAATATTAAAATGGGATATACCGGGTTAGGATTCGAGTTACAGGAACAAGGGCCAAACCAACCACCCAAGAATGGAATCGTCGAGCGAAAACACTTGACAACCTCCTAGAAGCAGCTTTTCTTGCCACCAGACCTTTCTCCATCAATTAGGAATCTGATGCCGTCACTAAACACATTCCTTAAATTGTAGCCATTTGTTGAGTGATTTTTTTTGGTGTCTAATCCGCATATAAATCACCATTGCCGTGGATTTTCTTGACTGTGTATCTCTAAAATATCAACATATACACGTGTGATTTAGTTTACAAAGATTTTTCAATGCCGATAACCTCGATCAGAGAGTAAAAAGGCGTAAGGTTCACAATGGTGTAATATTAAAATGGGATATACCGGGTTAGGATTCGAGTTACAGGAACAAGGGCCAAACCAACCACCCAAGAATGGAATCGTCGAGCGAAAACACTTGAGAACCTCCTAGAAGCAGCTTTTCTTGCCACCAGACCTTTCTCCATCAATTAGGAATCTGATGCCGTCACTAAAAACATTCCTTAAATTGTAGCCATTTGTTGAGTGATTTTTTTTTTGGTGTCTAATCCGCATATAAATCACCATTGCCGTGGATTTTCTTGACTGTGTATCTCTAAAATATCAACATATACATCTGTGATTTAGTTTACAAAGATTTTTCAATGTCGAGAACCTCGATCAGAGAGTAAAAAAGGCGTAAGGTTCACAATGGTGTAAAATTAAAATGGGATATACCGGGCTAGGATTCGAGTTACAGGAACAAGGGCCATACCAACCACCCAAGAGTGGAGTCGTCGAGCGAAAACACTTGACAACCTCCTAGAAGCAGCTTTTCTTGCCACCAGACCTTTCTCCATCAATTAGGAATCTGATGCCGTCACTAAACACATTCCTTAAATTGTAGCCATTTGTTGAGTGTTTTTTTTTTGTGTCTAATCCGCATATATATCACCATTGCACTTGGTTTTCTTGACTGTATATCTCTTAAATATCAACATATACACGTGTGATTTAGTTTACGAAGATTTTTCAGTGCGGATAACCTCTATCAGAGAGTAAAAAAGGCGTAACGTTCACAATGGTGTAAAATTAAAATGGGATATACCCGGCTAAGATTCGAGTTACAGGAACAAGGGCCAAACCAACCACCCAGGAATGGAATCGTCGAGCGAAAACACTTGACAACCTCCTAGAAGCAGCTTTTCTTGCCACCAGACCTTTCTCCATCAATTAGGAATCTGATGCCGTCACTAAACACATTCCTTAAATTGTAGCCATTTGTTGAGTGTTTTTTTTGTGTCTAATCCGCATGTATATCACCATTTCCCTTGATTTTCTTGACAATATATCTCTTAAATGTCAACATATACACGCGTGATTTAGTTTACGAAGATTTTTCAATGCCGAGAACCTCGATCAGAGAGTAAAAAAGGCGTAAGGTTCACAATGGTGTAAAATTAAAATGGGATATACCGGGCTAGGATTCGAGTTACAGGAACAAGGGCCATACCAACCACCCAAGAATGGAATCGTCGAGCGAAAACACTTGACAACCTCCTAGAAGCAGCTTTTCTTGCCACCAGACCTTTCTCCATCAATTAGGAATCTGATGCCGTCACTAAACACATTCCTTAAATTGTAGCCATTTGTTGAGTGTTTTTTTTTTGTGTCTAATCCGCATATATATCATTATTGCCCTTGATTTTCTTGACTGTATATCTCTTAAATGTCAACATATACACGTGTGATTTAGTTTACGAAGATTTTTCAATGCCGAGAACCTCGATCAGAGAGTAAAAAGGCGTAAGGTTCACGGTGGTTTAAAATTAAAATGAGATATACCGGGCTAGGATTCCAGTTACAGGAACCAGGGCCAAACCAACCACCCAAGAATGGAATCGTCGAGCGAAAACACTTGACAACCTCCTAGAAGCAGCTTTTCTTGCCACCAGACCTTTCTCCATCAATTAGGAATCTGATGCCGTCACTAAACACATTCCTTAAATTGTAGCCATTTGTTGAGTGATTTTTTTTTGTGTCTAATCCGCATATAAATCACCATTGCCATGGATTTTCTTGACTGTGTATCTCTAAAATATCAACATATACACGTGTGATTTAGTTTACAAAGATTTTTCAATGCCGAGAACCTCGATCAGAGAGTAAAAATGGTGTAAGGTTCACAATGGTGTAAAATTAAAATGGGATATACCGGGCTAGGATTCGAGTTACAGGAACATGGGCCAAACCAACCACCCATGAATGGAATCGTCGAGCGAAAACACTTAACAACCTCCTAGAAGCAGCTTTTCTTGCCACCAGACCTTTCTTCATCAATTAGGAATCTGATGCCGTCACTAAACACATTCCTTAAATTGTAGCCATTTGTTGAGTGTTTTTTTTGGTGTCTAATCCGCATATATATCACCATTGCCCTTGATTTTCTTGACTGTATATCTCCTAAAGATCAACATATACACGTGTGATTTAGTTTACGAAGATTTTTCAATGCCGAGAACCTCGATTAGAGAGTAAAAAAGGCGTAAGGTTTACGATGGTGTAAAATTAAAATGGGATATACCGGGCTAGGATTTGACTTACAGTAACCAGGGCCAAACCAACCACCCAAGAATGGAATCGTCGAGCGAAAACACTTGACAACCTCCTAGAAGTAGCTTTTCTTGCCACCAGACCTTTCTCCATCAATTAGGAATCTGATGCCGTCACTAAACACATTCCTTAAATTGTAGCCATTTGTTGAGTGTTTTTTTTGGTGTCTAATCCGCATATATATCACCATTGCCCTTGATTTTCTTGACAGTATATCTCTTAAATGTCAACATATACACGCGTGATTTAGTTTACGAAGATTTTTCAATGCCGGGAACCTCGATTAGAGAGTGAAAAAGGCGTAAGGTTCACAATGGTGTAATATTAAAATGGGATATACCGGGTTAGGATTCGAGTATAGGAACAAGGGCCAAACCAACCACCCAAGAATGGAATCGTCGAGTGAAAACACTTGACAACCTCCTAGAAGCAGCTTTTCTTGCCACCAGACCTTTCTCCATCAAATAGAAATCTGATGCCGTCACTAAACACATTCCTTAAATCGTAGCCATTTGTTGAGTGAATTTTTTTGGTGTCTAATCCGCATATATATCACCATTGCCCTTGATTTTCTTGACTGTATATCTCTTAAATATCAACATATACACGTGTGATTTAGTTTACGAAGATTTTTCAATGCCGAAAACCTCGATCAGACAGTAAAAAAGGCGTAAGGTTCACAATGGTGTAATATTCAAATGGGATATACCGGGTTAGGATTCGAGTTACAGGAACAAGGGCCAAACCAACCACCCAGGAATGGAATCGTCGAGCGAAAACACCTCACAAACTCCTAGACGCAGCTTTTCTTGCCACCAGACCTTTCTCCATCAAATAGGAATCTGATGCCGTCACTAAACACATTCCTTAAATTGTAGTCATTTGTTGAGTGATTTTTTTTGGTGTCTAATCCGCATATATATCACCATTGCCCTTGATTTTCTTGACTATATATCTCTTAAATATCAACATATACACGTGTGATTTAGTTTACGAAGATTTTTCAATGCCGAGAACCTCGATCAGAGAGTAAAAAAGGCGTAAGGTTCACAATGGTGTAAAATTAAATGCGATATACCGGGCTATGATTCGAGTTACAGGAACAAGGGCCAAACAAACCACCCAAGAATGAAATCGTCGAGCGAAAACACTTGACAACCTCCTAGAAGCAGCTTTTCTTGCCACCAGACATTTCTCCATCAATTAGGAATCTGATGCCGTCACTAAACACATTCCTTAAATTGTAGCCATTTGTTGAGTGTTTTTTTGTGTGTCTAATCCGCATATATATCCCCATTGCCCTTGATTTTCATGACTGTATATCTCTTAAATGTCAACATATACACGTGTGATTTAGTTTACGAAGATTTTTCAATGCCGAGAACCTCGATCAGAGAGTAAAAAAGGCGTAAGGTTCACAATGGTGTAAAATTAAAATGTGATATACCAGGCTAGGATTCCAGTTACAGGAACCAGGGCCAAACCAACCACCCAAGAATGAAATCGTCGAGCGAAAACACTTGACAACCTCCTAGAAGCAGCTTTTCTTGCCACCAGACCTTTCTCCATCAATTAGGAATCTGATGCCGTCACTAAACACATTCCTTAAATTGTAGCCATTTGTTGAGTGATTTTTTTTTGGTGTCTAATCCGCATATAAATCACCATTGCCGTGGATTTTCTTGACTATGTATCTCTAAAATATCAACATATATATCTGTGATTTAGTTTACAAAGATTTTTCAATGCCGAGAACCTCGATCAGACAGTAAAAAAGGCGTAAGGTTCACAATGGTGTAAAATTAAAATGGGATATACCGGGCTAGGATTCGAGTTACAGGAACAAGGGCCATACCAACCACCCAAGAGTGGAATCGTCGAGCGAAAACACTTAACAACCTCCAAGAAGCAGCTTTTCTTGCCACCTGACCTTTCTCCATCAATTAGGAATCTGATGCGGTCACTAAACACATTCCTTAAATTGTACCCAGTTGTTGATTGTTTTTTTTTGTGTCTAATCCGCATATATATCACCATTGCCCTTGATTTTCTTGACTGTATATCTTTTAAATGTCAACATATACACGTGTGATTTAGTTTACGAAGTTTTTTCAATGCCGAGAACCTCGATCAGAGAGTAAAAATGGTGTAAGGTTCACAATGGTGTAAAATTAAAATGGGATATACCGGGCTAGGATTCGAGTTACAGGAACATGGGCCAAACCAACCACCCATGAATGGAATCGTCGAGCGAAAATCTGCGGTATTAGACACCAAAAAAATTCACTAAAAAAATATACACGTGTGATTTAGTTTACGAAGATTTTTCAATGCCGAGAACCTCGATCAGAGAGTAAAGAAGGCGTATGGTTCACAATGGTGTAAAATTAAAATGAGATATACCGGACTAGGATTCGAGTTACAGGAACAAGGGGCAAACCAACCACCCAAGAATGGAATAGTCAGGCGAAAACACTCGACAACCTCCTAGAAGCAGCTTTTCTTACCACCAGACCTTTCTCCATCAAGTAGGAATCTGATGCCGTCACTAAACACATTCCTTAAATTGTAGCCATTTTTTTAGTGAATTTTTTTGGTGTCTAATACCGCATATAAATCACCATTGCCCTGGATTTTCTTGACTGTATATCTCTTAAATATCAACATATACACGTGTGTTTTAGTTTACGAAGATTTTTCAATACCGAGAACCTCGATCAGAGAGTAAAAAAGGCGTAAGGTTCACAATGGTGTAAAATTATATGGGATATACCGGGTTAGGATTCGAGTTACAGGAACAACGGCCAAACCAACCACCCAAGAATGGAATGGTCGAGCGAAAACACTTAACAACCTCCTAGAAGCAGCTTTTCTTACCACCAGACCTTTCTCCATCAATTAGGAATCTGATGCCGTCACTAAACACATTCCTTAAATTGTAGCTATTTGTTGAGTGTTTTTTTTGGTGTCTAATCCGCATATATATCACCATTGCCCTTGATTTTCTTGACTGCATATCACTTAAATATCAACATAAACACGTGTGATTTAGTTTACGAATATTTTTTAATACCGAGAACCTCGATCAGAGAGTAAAAACGGCGTAAGGTTCACAATGGTGTAAAATTAAAATGGGATATACCAGGCTAGGATTCGAGTTTCTGGAACATGGGCCAAACCAACCACTCAAGAATGGAATCGTCGAGCGAAAATCTCTTAAATATCAACATATACACATGTGATTTAGTTTACGAAGATTTTTCAATGCCGAGAACCTCGATCAGAGAGTAAAAAAGGCGTAAAGTTCACAATGGTGTAAAATTAAAATTGGATATACCGGGCTAGGATTCGAGTTACAGGAACAAAGGCCAAACCAACCTCCCAAGAATGGAATCGTCGAGTGAAAACACTTGACAACCTCCTAGAAGCAGCTTTTCTTACCACCAGACCTTTCTCCATCAATTAGGAATCTGATGCCGTCACTAAACACATTCCTTAAATTGTATCCATTTGTTGAGTGTTTTTTTTTTTGGTGTCTAATCGGCATATATATCACCATTGCCCTTGATTTTCTTGACTGTATATCTCTTAAATGTCAACATATACACGTGTGATTTAGTTTACGAAGATTTTTCAATGCCGAGAACCTCGATCAGAGGGTAAAAAAGGCATAAGGTTCACAATGGTGTAAAATTAAAATGGGATATACCGGGCTAGGATTCGACTTACAAGAACAAGAGCCAAACCAACCACCCAAGAATGGAATCGTCGAGCGAAAACACTTGACAACCTCCTAGAAGCAGCTTTTCTTACCACCAGACCATTCTCCATCAATTAGGAATCGGATGCCGTCACTAAACACATTCCTTAAATTGTAGCCATTTGTTGAGTGTTTTTTTTTTGTGTCTAATCCGCATATATATCACCATTGCCTTTGATTTCTTGACTGTATATCTCTTAAATAAAAACATATACACGTGTGATTTAGTTTATGAAGATTTTTCAATGCCGAGAACCTCGATCAGAGAGTGAAAAAGGCGTAAGGTTCACAATGGTGTAAAATTAAAATGGGATATTCCGGGCTAGGATTCTAGTTACAGGAACAAGGGCCAAACCAACCACCCAAGAATGAAATCATCGAGCGAAAACACTTGACAACCTCCTAGAAGCAGCTTTTCTTGCCACCAGACCTTTCTCCATCAATTAAGAATCTGTTGCCGTCACTAAACACATTCCTTAAATTGTAGCCATTTGTTGACTGTTTTTTTTGTGTCTAATCCGCATATATATCACCATTGCCCTTGATTTTCTTGACTGTATATCTCTTAAATATCAAAATATACACCTGTGATTTAGTTTACGAAGATTTTTCAATGCCGAGAACCTCGATCAGAGAGTAAAAAAGGAATAAGGTTCACAATGGTGTAAAATTAAAATGAGATATACCGGACTAGGATTCGAGTTACAGGAACAAGGGGCAAACCAACCACCCAAGAATGGAATAGTCAGGCGAAAACACTCGACAACCTCCTAGAATCAGCTTTTCTTACCACCAGACCTTTCTCCAACAATTAGGAATCTGATGCCGTCACTAAACACATTCCTTAAATTGTTGCCATTTGTTGAGTGTTTTTTTTTTGTGTCTAATCGGCATATATATCACCATTGCCCATGATTTTCTTGACTGTATATCTCTTAAATGTCAACATATACACGTGTGATTTAGTTTACGAAGATTTTTCAATGCCGAGAACCTCGATCAGTGAGTAAAAAAGGCGTAAGGTTCACAATGGTGTAAAATTAAAACGGGATATACCGGGCTAGGATTCGAGTTACAAGAACAAGGGCCAAACCAACCACCCAAGAATGGAATCGTCGAGCGAAAACACTTGACAACCTCCTAGAAGCAGCTTTTCTTACCACCAGACCTTTCTCCATCAATTAGGAATCTGATGCCGTCACTAAACACATTCCTTAAATTGTAGCCATTTGTTGATTGTTTGTTTTAGTGTCTAGTCCGCATATATATCACCATTGCCCTTGATTTTCATGACTGTATATCTCTTAAATGTAAACATATACACGTGTGATTTAGTTTACGAAGATTTTTAAATGCCGAGAACCTCTATCAGAGAGTAAAAAAGGCGTAAGGTACACAATGGTGTAAAATTAAAATGGGATATACCGGGCTAGGATTCGAGTTACAGGAACACGGGCCAAACCAACCACCCAAGAATGGAATCGTCGAGCGAAAACACTTGACAACCTCCTAGAAGCAGCTTTTCTTGCCACCAGACCTTTCTCCGTCAATTAGGAATCTGATGCCGTCACTAAGCACATTCCTTAAATTGTAGCCATTTGTTGAGTTTTTTTTTTTTTTTTTTTTGTGTCTAATCCGCATATGTATCACCATTGCCCTTGATTTTCTTGACTGTATATCTCCTAAATATCAACATATACACGTGTGATTTAGTTTACGAAGATTTTTCAATGCCGAGAACCTCGATCAGAGAGTAAAAAAGGCGTAAGGTTCACAATGGTGTAAATTAAAATGGGATATACCGGGCTAGGATTCGAGTTACAGTAACAAGGGCCAAACCAACCACCCAAGAATGGAATCGTCGAGCGAAAACACTCGACAACCTCCTAGAAGCAGCTTTTCTTGCCACCAGACCTTTCTCCATCAATTAGGAATCTGATGCCGTCACTAAACACATTCCTTAAATTGTAGCCATTTGTTGAGTGGTTTTTTTTTGGTGTCTAATCCGCATATATATCACCATTGCCCTTGATTTTCTTGACTGTATATCTCTTAAATGTCAACAAATACACGTGTGATTTAGTTTACGAAGATTTTTAAATGCCGAGAACCTCTATCAGAGAGTAAAAAAGGCATAAGGTTCACAATGGTGTAAAATTAAAATGGGATATACCGGGCTAGGATTCGAGTTACAGGAACACGAGCCAAACCAACCACCCAAGAATGGAATCGTCGAGCGAAAACACTTGACAACCTCCTAGAAGAAGCTTTTCTTGCCACCAGACCTTTCTCTGTCAATTAGGAATCTGATGCCGTCACTAAGCACATTCCTTAAATTGTTACCATTTGTTGAGTTTTTTTTTTTTTTTGTCTAATCCGCATATGTATAACCATTGCCCTTGATTTTCTTGACTGTATATCTCCTAAATATCAACATATACACGTGTGATTTAGTTTACGAAGATTTTTCAATGCCGAGAACCTCGATCAGAGAGTAAAAAAGGCGTAAGGTTCACAATGGTGTAAAATTAAAATGGGATATACCGGGCTAGGATTCGAGTTACAGGGACAAGGGCCAAACCAACCACCTAAGAATCGAATCGTCGAGCGAAAACACTTGACAACCTCCTAGAAGCAGCTTTTCTTGCCACCAGACCTTTCTCCATCAATTAGGAATCTGATGCCGTCACTAAACACATTCCTTAAATTGTAGCCATTTGTTGAGTGTTCTTTTTGTGTCTAATCCGCATATATATCACCATTGCCTTTGATTTTCTTGACTGTATATCTCTTAAATAAAAACATATACACGTGTGATTTAGTTTATGAAGATTTTTCAATGCCGGGAACCTCGATCAGAGAGTGAAAAAGGCGTAAGGTTCACAATGGTGTAAAATTAAAATGGGATATACCGGGCTAGGATTCGAGTTACAGGAACAAGGGCCAAACCAACCACCCAAGAATGAAATCATCGAGCGAAAACACTTGACAACCTCCTAGAAGCAGCTTTTCTTACCACCAGACCTTTCTCCATCAATTAGGAATCTGATGCTATCACTAAACACATTCCTTAAATTGTAGCCATTTGTTGAGTGTTCTTTTTTTGGTGTCTAATCCGCATATATATCACCATTGCCCTTGATTTTCTTGACTGTATATCTCTTAAATATCAAAATATACACGTGTGATTTAGTTTACGAAGATTTTTCAATGCCGAGAACCTCGATCAGAGAGTAAAAAAGGTGTAAGGTTCACAATGGTGTAAAATTAAAATGAGATATACCGGACTAGGATTCGAGTTAGATGAACAAGGGGCAAACCAACCACCCAAGAATGGAATCGTCAGGCGAAAACACTCGACAACCTCCTAGAATCAGCTTTTCTTACCACCAGACCTTTCTCCAACAATTAGGAATCTGATGCCGTCACTAAACACATTCCATAAATTGTTGCCATTTGTTGAGTGTTTTTTTTTTGTGTCTAATCGGCATATATATCACCATTGCCCATGATTTTCTTGACTGTATATCTCTTAAATGTCAACATATACACGTGTGATTTAGTTTACAAAGATTTTTCAATGCCGAGAACCTCGATCAGAGAGTAAAAAAGGCGTAAGGTTCACAATGGTGTAAAATTAAAACGGGATATACCGGGCTAGGATTCGAGTTACAGGAACAAGTGCCGAACCAACCACCCAAGAATGGAATCGTCGAGCGAAAACACTTGACAACCTCCTAGAAGCAGCTTTTCTTACCACCAGACCTTTCTCCATCAATTAGGAATCTGATGCCGTCACTAAACACATTCCTTAAATTGTAGCCATTTGTTGATTGTTTTTTTTAGTGTCTAGTCCGCATATATATCACCATTGCCCTTGATTTTCATGACTGTATATCTCTTAAATGTAAACATATACACGTGTGATGTAGTTTACGAAGATTTTTCAATGCCGAGAACCTCTATCAGAGAGTAAAAAAGGCGTAAAGTTCACAGTGGTTTAAAATTAAAATGGGATATACCGGGCTAGGATTCGAGTTATAGGAACAAGGGCCAAACCAACCACCCAAGAATGGAATCGTCGAGCGAAAACACTCGACAACCTCCTAGAAGCAGCTTTTCTTGCCACCAGACCTTTCTCCATCAATTAGGAATCTGATGCCGTCACTAAACACATTCCTTAAATTGTAGACATTTGTTGAGTGGTTTTTTTTGGTGTCTAATCCTCATATATATCACCATTGCCCTTGATTTTCTTGACTGTATATCTCTTAAATGTCAACAAATACACGTGTGATTTAGTTTACGAAGATTTTTAAATGCCGAGAACCTCTATCAGAGAGTAAAAAAGGCGTAAGGATCACAATGGAGTAAAATTAAAATGGGATATACCGGGCTAGGATTCGAGTTACAGGAACACGGGCCAAACCAACCACCCAAGAATGGAATCGTCGAGCGAAAACACTTGACAACCTACTAGAAGCAGCTTTTCTTGCCACCAGACCTTTCTCCGTCAATTAGGAATCTGATGCCGTCACTAAACACATTCCTTAAATTGTAGACATTTGTTGAGTGGTTTTTTTTGGTGTCTAATCCTCATATATATCACCATTGCCCTTGATTTTCTTGACTGTATATCTCTTAAATGTCAACAAATACACGTGTGATTTAGTTTACGAAGATTTTTAAATGCCGAGAACCTCTATCAGAGAGTAAAAAAGGCGTAAGGATCACAATGGAGTAAAATTAAAATGGGATATACCGGGCTAGGATTCGAGTTACAGGAACACGGGCCAAACCAACCACCCAAGAATGGAATCGTCGAGCGAAAACACTTGACAACCTCCTAGAAGCAGCTTTTCTTGCCACCAGACCTTTCTCCGTCAATTAGGAATCTGATGCCGTTACTAAACACATTCCTTAAATTGTAGCCATTTGTTGAGTGTTTTTTTTTTGTGTCTAATCCGCATATATATCACCATTGCAGTTGATTTTCTTGACTGTATAACTCTTAAATAAAAACATATACACGTGTGATTTAGTTTATGATGATTTTTCAATGCCGAGTACCTCGATCAGAGAGTGAAAAAGGCGTAAGGTTCACAATGGTGTAAAATTAAAATGGGATATACCGGGCAAGGATTCGAGTTACAGGAACAAGGGCCAAACTAACCACCCAAGAATTAAATCATCGAGCGAAAACAATTGTCAACCTCCTAGAAGCAGCTTTTCTTGCCACCAGACCTTTCTCCGTCAATTAGGAATCTGATGCCGTCACTAAACACATTCCTTAAATTGTAGCCTTTTGTTGAGTTTTTTTTTTTTTTTTTTGGTGTCTAATCCGCATATGTATCACCATTGCCCTTGATTTTCTTGACTGTATATCTCCTAAATATCAACATATACACGTGTGATTTTGTTTACGAAGATTTTTCAATGCCGAGAACCTCGATCAGAGAGTAAAAAAGGCGTAAGGTTCACAATGGTGTAAGATTAAAATGGGATATACCGGGTTAGGATTCGAGTTACAGGGACAAGGGCCAAACCAACCACCTAAGAATGGAATCGTCGAGCGAAAACACTTGACAACCTCCTAGAAGCAGCTTTTCTTGCCACCAGACCTTTCTCCATCAATTAGGAATCTGATGCCGTCACTAAACACATTCCCTAAATTGTAGCCATTTGTTGAGTGTTCTTTTTTTGGTGTCTAATCCGCATATATATCACCATTGCCCTTGATTTTATTGACTGTATATTTCTTAAATATCAACATATACACGTGTGATTTAGTTTACGAAGAATTTTCAATGCCGAGAACCTCGATCAGAGAGTAAAAAAGGCGTAAGGTTCACAATGGTGTAAAATTAAAATGGGATATACCGGGCTAGGATTCGAGTTACAGGAACAAGGGCAAAACTAACCACCCAAGAAAGAAATCATCGAGCGAAAACACTTGACAACCTCCTAGAAGCAGCTTTTCTTGCCACCAGACCTTTCTCCATCAATTAAGAATCTGTTGCCGTCACTAAACACATTCCTTAAATTGTAGCCATTTGTTGAGTGTTTTTTTTTGTGTCTAATCCGCATATATATCACCATTGCCCTTGATTTTCTTGACTGTATATCTCTTAAATATCAAAATATACACGTGTGATTTAGTTTACGAAGATTTTTCAATGCCGAGAACCTCGATTAGAGAGTAAAAAAGGCGTAAGGTTCACAATGGTGTAAAACTAAAATGAGATATACCGGACTAGGATTCGAGTTACATGAACAAGGGGCAAACCAACCACCCAAGAATGGAATCGTCAGGCGAAAACACTCGACAACCTCCTAGAATCAGCTTTTCTTACCACCAGACCTTTCTCCAACAATTAGGAATCTGATGCCGTCACTAAACACATTCCTTAAATTGTTGCCATTTGTTGAGTGTTTTTTTTTTGTGTCAAATCGGCATATATATCACCATTGCCCTTGATTTTCTTGGCTGTATATCTCTTAAATGTCAACATATACACGTGTGATTTAGTTTACGAAGATTTTTCAATGCCGAGAACCTCGATCAGAGAGTAAAAAAGCCGTAAGGTTCACAATGGTGTAAAATTAAAACGGGATATATCGGGCTAGGATTCGAGTTACAGGAACAAGGGCCAAACCAACCACCCAAGAATGGAATCGTCGAGCGAAAACACTTGACAACCTCCAAGAAGCAGCTTTTCTAACCACCAAACCTTTCTCCATCAATTAGGAATCTGATGCCGTCACTAAACACATTCCTTAAATTGTAGCCATTTGTTGATTGTTTTTTTTAGTGTCTAGTCCGCATATATATCACCATTGCCCTTGATTTTCATGAATGTATATCTCTTAAATGTAAACATATACACGTGTGATGTAGTTTAGGAAGATTTTTCAATGCCGAGAACCTCTATCAGAGAGTAAAAAAGGCGTAAGGTTCACAATGGTGTAAAATTAAAACGGGATATACCGGGCTAGGATTCGAGTTACAGGAACAAGGGCCAAACCAACCACCCAAGAATGGAATCGTCGAGCGAAAACACTTGACAACCTCCTAGAAGCAGCTTTTCTTACAACCAGACCTTTCTCCATCAATTAGGAATCTGATGCTGTCACTAAACACATTCCTTAAATTGTAGCCATTTGTTTATTGTTTTTTTTAGTGTCTAGTCCGCATATATATCACCATTGCCCTTGATTTTCATGACTGTAAATCTCTTAAATGTAAACATATACACGTGTGATGTAGTTTATGAAGATTTTTCAATGCCGAGAAACTCTATCAGAGAGTAAAAAAGGCGTAAAGTTCACAATGGTGTAAAATTAAAATGGGATATACCGGGCTAGGATTCGAGTTACAGGAACAAGGGCCAAACCAACCACCCAAGAATGGAATCAACGAGGGAAAACACTCGACAACCTCCTAGAAGCAGCTTTTCTTGCCACCAGACCTTTCTCCATCAATTAGGAATCTGATGCCGTCACTAAACACATTCCTTAAATTGTAGCCATTTGTTGAGTGGTTTTTTTTGGTGTCTAATCCGCATATATATCACCATTGCCCTTGATTTTCTTGACTGTATATCTCCTAAATATCAACATATACACGTGTGATTTAGTTTACGAAGATTTTTCAATGCCGAGAACCTCGATCAGAGAGTAAAAAAGGCGTAAGGTTCACAATGGTGTAAAATTAAATTGGGATATACCGGGCTAGGATTCGAGTTACAGGGACAAGGGCCAAACCAACCATCTAAGAATGGAATCGTCGAGCGAAAACACTTGACAACCTCCTAGAAGCAGCTTTTCTTGCCACCAGACCTTTCTCCATCAATTAGGAATCTGATACCCGTCACTAAACACATTACTTAAATTGTAGCCATTTGTTGAGTGTTCTTTTTTTGGTGTCTAATCCGCATATATATCACCATTGCCCTTGATTTTATTGACTGTATATTTCTTAAATATCAACATATACACGTGTGATTTAGTTTACGAAGATTTTTCAATGCCGAGAACCTCGATCAGAGAGTAAAAAAGGCGTAAGGTTCACAATGGTGTAAAATTAAAATGGGATATACCGGGCTAGGATTCGAGTTACAGGAACACGGGCCAAACCAACCACCCAAGAATGGAATCGTCGAGCGAAAACACTTGACAACCTACTAGAAGCAGCTTTTCTTGCCACCAGACCTTTCTCCGTCAATTAGGAATCTGATGCCGTCACTAAACACATTCCTTAAATTGTAGACATTTGTTGAGTGGTTTTTTTTGGTGTCTAATCCTCATATATATCACCATTGCCCTTGATTTTCTTGACTGTATATCTCTTAAATGTCAACAAATACACGTGTGATTTAGTTTACGAAGATTTTTAAATGCCGAGAACCTCTATCAGAGAGTAAAAAAGGCGTAAGGATCACAATGGAGTAAAATTAAAATGGGATATACCGGGCTAGGATTCGAGTTACAGGAACACGGGCCAAACCAACCACCCAAGAATGGAATCGTCGAGCGAAAACACTTGACAACCTCCTAGAAGCAGCTTTTCTTGCCACCAGACCTTTCTCCGTCAATTAGGAATCTGATGCCGTTACTAAACACATTCCTTAAATTGTAGCCATTTGTTGAGTGTTTTTTTTTTGTGTCTAATCCGCATATATATCACCATTGCAGTTGATTTTCTTGACTCTATAACTCTTAAATAAAAACATATACACGTGTGATTTAGTTTATGATGATTTTTCAATGCCGAGTACCTCGATCAGAGAGTGAAAAAGGCGTAAGGTTCACAATGGTGTAAAATTAAAATGGGATATACCGGGCAAGGATTCGAGTTACAGGAACAAGGGCCAAACTAACCACCCAAGAATTAAATCATCGAGCGAAAACAATTGTCAACCTCCTAGAAGCAGCTTTTCTTGCCACCAGACCTTTCTCCGTCAATTAGGAATCTGATGCCGTCACTAAACACATTCCTTAAATTGTAGCCTTTTGTTGAGTTTTTTTTTTTTTTTTTTTGTGTCTAATCCGCATATGTATCACCATTGCCCTTGATTTTCTTGACTGTATATCTCCTAAATATCAACATATACACGTGTGATTTTGTTTACGAAGATTTTTCAATGCCGAGAACCTCGATCAGAGAGTAAAAAAGGCGTAAGGTTCACAATGGTGTAAGATTAAAATGGGATATACCGGGTTAGGATTCGAGTTACAGGGACAAGGGCCAAACCAACCACCTAAGAATGGAATCGTCGAGCGAAAACACTTGACAACCTCCTAGAAGCAGCTTTTCTTGCCACCAGACCTTTCTCCATCAATTAGGAATCTGATGCCGTCACTAAACACATTCCCTAAATTGTAGCCATTTGTTGAGTGTTCTTTTTTTGGTGTCTAATCCGCATATATATCACCATTGCCCTTGATTTTATTGACTGTATATTTCTTAAATATCAACATATACACGTGTGATTTAGTTTACGAAGAATTTTCAATGCCGAGAACCTCGATCAGAGAGTAAAAAAGGCGTAAGGTTCACAATGGTGTAAAATTAAAATGGGATATACCGGGCTAGGATTCGAGTTACAGGAACAAGGGCAAAACTAACCACCCAAGAAAGAAATCATCGAGCGAAAACACTTGACAACCTCCTAGAAGCAGCTTTTCTTGCCACCAGACCTTTCTCCATCAATTAAGAATCTGTTGCCGTCACTAAACACATTCCTTAAATTGTAGCCATTTGTTGAGTGTTTTTTTTTGTGTCTAATCCGCATATATATCACCATTGCCCTTGATTTTCTTGACTGTATATCTCTTAAATATCAAAATATACACGTGTGATTTAGTTTACGAAGATTTTTCAATGCCGAGAACCTCGATTAGAGAGTAAAAAAGGCGTAAGGTTCACAATGGTGTAAAACTAAAATGAGATATACCGGACTAGGATTCGAGTTACATGAACAAGGGGCAAACCAACCACCCAAGAATGGAATCGTCAGGCGAAAACACTCGACAACCTCCTAGAATCAGCTTTTCTTACCACCAGACCTTTCTCCAACAATTAGGAATCTGATGCCGTCACTAAACACATTCCTTAAATTGTTGCCATTTGTTGAGTGTTTTTTTTTTGTGTCAAATCGGCATATATATCACCATTGCCCTTGATTTTCTTGGCTGTATATCTCTTAAATGTCAACATATACACGTGTGATTTAGTTTACGAAGATTTTTCAATGCCGAGAACCTCGATCAGAGAGTAAAAAAGCCGTAAGGTTCACAATGGTGTAAAATTAAAACGGGATATACCGGGCTAGGATTCGAGTTACAGGAACAAGGGCCAAACCAACCACCCAAGAATGGAATCGTCGAGCGAAAACACTTGACAACCTCCAAGAAGCAGCTTTTCTAACCACCAAACCTTTCTCCATCAATTAGGAATCTGATGCCGTCACTAAACACATTCCTTAAATTGTAGCCATTTGTTGATTGTTTTTTTTAGTGTCTAGTCCGCATATATATCACCATTGCCCTTGATTTTCATGAATGTATATCTCTTAAATGTAAACATATACACGTGTGATGTAGTTTAGGAAGATTTTTCAATGCCGAGAACCTCTATCAGAGAGTAAAAAAGGCGTAAGGTTCACAATGGTGTAAAATTAAAACGGGATATACCGGGCTAGGATTCGAGTTACAGGAACAAGGGCCAAACCAACCACCCAAGAATGGAATCGTCGAGCGAAAACACTTGACAACCTCCTAGAAGCAGCTTTTCTTACAACCAGACCTTTCTCCATCAATTAGGAATCTGATGCTGTCACTAAACACATTCCTTAAATTGTAGCCATTTGTTTATTGTTTTTTTTAGTGTCTAGTCCGCATATATATCACCATTGCCCTTGATTTTCATGACTGTAAATCTCTTAAATGTAAACATATACACGTGTGATGTAGTTTATGAAGATTTTTCAATGCCGAGAACCTCTATCAGAGAGTAAAAAAGGCGTAAAGTTCACAATGGTGTAAAATTAAAATGGGATATAACGGGCTAGGATTCGAGTTACAGGAACAAGGGCCAAACCAACCACCCAAGAATGGAATCAACGAGGGAAAACACTCGACAACCTCCTAGAAGCAGCTTTTCTTGCCACCAGACCTTTCTCCATCAATTAGGAATCTGATGCCGTCACTAAACACATTCCTTAAATTGTAGCCATTTGTTGAGTGGTTTTTTTTGGTGTCTAATCCGCATATATATCACCATTGCCCTTGATTTTCTTGACTGTATATCTCCTAAATATCAACATATACACGTGTGATTTAGTTTACGAAGATTTTTCAATGCCGAGAACCTCGATCAGAGAGTAAAAAAGGCGTAAGGTTCACAATGGTGTAAAATTAAATTGGGATATACCGGGCTAGGATTCGAGTTACAGGGACAAGGGCCAAACCAACCATCTAAGAATGGAATCGTCGAGCGAAAACACTTGACAACCTCCTAGAAGCAGCTTTTCTTGCCACCAGACCTTTCTCCATCAATTAGGAATCTGATACCCGTCACTAAACACATTACTTAAATTGTAGCCATTTGTTGAGTGTTCTTTTTTTGGTGTCTAATCCGCATATATATCACCATTGCCCTTGATTTTATTGACTGTATATTTCTTAAATATCAACATATACACGTGTGATTTAGTTTACGAAGATTTTTCAATGCCGAGAACCTCGATCAGAGAGTAAAAAAGGCGTAAGGTTCACAATGGTGTAAAATTAAAATGGGATATACCGGGCTAGGATTCGAGTTACAGGAACAAGGGCCAAACCAACCACCCAAGAATGGAATCGTCGAGCGAAAACACTTAACAACCTCCTAGAAGCAGCTTTTCTTGCCACCAGACCTTTCTCCATCAATTAGGAATCTGATGCCATCACTAAACACATTCCTTAAATTGTAGCCATTTGTTGAGTGTTTTTTTTTGTGTATAATCCGCATATATATCACCATTGCCCTTGATTTTCTTGACTGTATATCTCTAAAATGTCAACATATACACGTGTGATTTAGTTTACGAAGATTTTTCAATGCCGAGAACCTCGATCAGAGAGTAAAAAAGGCGTAAGGTTCACAATGGTGTAAAATTAAAATGGGATATACCGGGCTAAGATTCGAGTTACAGGAACAAGGGCCAAATCAACCACCCAAGAATGGAATCGTAGAGCAAAAACACTTGACAACCTCCTAGAAGCAGCTTCTCTTGCCACCAGACCTTTCTCCGTCAATTAGGAATCTGATGCCGTCACTAAACACATTTCTTAAATTGTAGCCATTTGTTGATTGTTTTTTTTGGTGTTTACTCTGCATATATATCACCATTGCCCTTGATTTTCATGACTGTATATCTCTTAAATGTAAACATATACACGTGTGATGTAGTTTACGAAGATTTTTCAATGCCGAGAACCTCGATCAGAGAGTAAAAAAGCCGTAAAGTTCACAATGGTGTAAAATTAAAATGGGATATACCGGGCTAGGATTCGAGTTACAGGAACAAGGGCCAAACTAACCTCCCAAGAATGGAATCGTCGAGCGAAAACACTTGATAACCTCCTAGAAGCAGCTTTTCTTACCACCAGGCCTTTCTCCATCAATTAGGAATCCGATGCCATCACTAAACACATTCCTTAAATTATAGCCATTTGTTGAGTGTTTTTTTTTTGTGTCTAATCCGCATATATATCACCATTGCCCTTGATTTTCTTGACTGTATATCTCTTAAATATCAACATATACACGTGTGATTTAGTTTACAAAGATTTTTCAATGCCGAGAACCTCGATCAGAGTGTAAAAAAGGAGTAAGGTTCACATGGTGTAAAATTAAAATGGGATATACTGGGCTAAGATTCGAGTTACAGGAACAAGGGCCAAACCAACCACCCAAGAATGAAATCGTCGAGCGAAAACACTTGACAACCTCCTAAAAGCTGCTTTTCTTACCACCAGACCTTTCTCCATCAATTTGGAATCTGATGCCGTCACTAAACACATTTCTTAAATTGTAGCCAATTGTTGAGTGTTTTTTTGTGTCTAATCCGCATATATGTCACCATTGCCCTTGAATTTCTTGACAGTATATCTCTTAAATGTCAACGTATACACGTGTGATGTAGTTTACGAAGATTTTTCAATGCCGAGAACCTCGATCAGAGAGTAAAAAAGGCGTAAAGTTCACAATGGTGTAAAATTAAAATGGGATATACCGGGCTAGGATTCGAGTTACAGGAACAAGGGCCAAACCAACCACCCAAGAATGGAATCGTCGAGCGATGACACTTGATAACCTCCTAGAAGCAGCTTATCTTACCACCAGACCTTTCTCCATCAATTTGGAATCTGATACCATCACTAAACACATTCCTTAAATTGTAGCCATTTGTTGAGTGTTTTTTTGGTGTCTAATCCGCATATATATCACCATTGCCCTTGATTTTATTGACTGTATATTTCTTAAATATCAACATATACACATGTGATGTAGTTTACGAAGATTTTTCAATGTCGAGAACCTCGATCAGAGAGTAAAAAAAAGGCGTAAGGTTCATAATCGTGTAAAATCAAAATGGGATATACCGGGCTAGGATTCGAGTTACAGGAACAAGGGCCAAACCAACCACCCAAGAAGGGAATCGTCGAGCGAAAACACTTGACAACCTCCTAGAAGCAGCTTTTCTTGCCACCAGACCATTCTCCATCAATTAGGAATCTGATGCCATCACTAAACACATTCCTTCAATTGTAGCAATTTGTTGAGTGTTTTTTTTGGTGTATAATCCGCATATATATCACCATTTCCCTTGATTTTCTTGACTGTATATCTCTTAAATGTCAACATATACACGTGTGATTTAGTTTACGAAGATTTTTCAATGCCGAGAACCTCTATCAGAGAGTAAAAAAGGCGTAAGGTTCACAATGGTGTAAAATTAAAATGGGATATACTGGGCTAAGATTCGAGTTACAGGAACAGGGGCCAAACCAACCACCCAAGAATGAAATCGTCGAGCGAAAACACTTGACAACCTCCTAAAAGCTGCTTTTCTTACCACCGGACCTTTCTCCATCAATTTGGAATCTGATGCCATCACTAAACACATTTCTTAAATTGTAGCTGTAAGACCGGTTTTGACTCCGAAACGATTACGAAACGAACGTATGACGTGCGAAATCCGTAAACGAACGCGACCTAACTCACACGATGTAATATAAATGTGATTCTATTAGAAATCTAACAAGAACAAGCACCTTGAATCACTTTCTCTCTCTAGATTCTCTCTCTAGATCTAGAGCTCTCCTAAACACAAATGAGCTAAAAGTCTCTAATCTAAACATAAAGCTCCTATTTATAGGCCTTGGCTTTTAATGAGATTTCTCATTAATTACAATATTGCCACCTTGCCTTTTGTCTAGATATTACATCATAACGACTCGTTTTCTTCTGTTTCTCGCTACGGCTCGAATTGACGAAGGCTATAGACATAAATGAACTTACAGACCCCCCCTTGGATATTGCCGCAGTCAATCTCGATCATTGAGACACACTCGTAGTGTCTTCTTTTTCTCTCTCTCTCTCTTTGAATCTTCTTGAACAGAATCCCGGTGGATCTGTCTTCAGCTTCAGCTTCTTCTCCTTTCGATAGACTCTTTTCTTCATCAGGCTCCCCCTTTCGTCAAGCTTCCGTGCTTTGGGATCGTCACCTTGCTTTCCACGCTTCCTTTTGCGTTAATCTCGTCTTCAGACTCCCCCTTAGACTCGGCTCTCGGGATCGTAGTCTGGTATCACATCAGCAATCACTCAAACATTTATAAGTAACAGCATCTCAAATTTCAACTATCCAGGAATTGTAATCTGGCTCTATTAAACTTTCTAAATCACTCCCCCTATCAACAATCTTCACAGATTTGGCAGTGTTAAGTATCCAAAATCCCCCACAGTTAATCATCCAAGTCCAAGCTAATGACCTTAGAGATATCACAAACTGTTTTTGATTTTTGATTTTTAATTCAAGTTTCAAATTAATGAACTTGTTTTATTTTCAGAAACACAATCAACATACTTAGATTTTGAAACTCAGCATTTCAGACATCGGTTGTCGAAAATAAAGCAGAATAAAAAATCTTTTTGTATTTTTCTGAAAATATAAAGCAGTAAAGAAATATGTACAAACATATTTACAAACAATATTTTTGTTTGAGTTCGTGTTAGAGGATCATATCAGTTTACGACAAATCACAAGTACCATTGAGCTTAATTACACATTAAGAATTAAACAATTCACTTAGATTGTCGATATACTTGTCCACTTAAATTTTCACACAAATTTCAACTGATTCAGGATACGAATTAGATGTATTAAGAACTTAAACTCATTCATGTGTCCCACCTCTTGAATATACTCCCATATCCAGATCCCAATATTCAGTCTTACAGGTGAGTATACCTAGATGACATCTATAAAGGGATAAATTATAGTACGAAACCGTGAGAGCTCAGGTCAGAACTTCCGTTCAGCAGAGAGATGACGGCTCGACTTTTGGTGTGTCCCCTTTAGAGGATCTTTTGTATTACAACAACAATGACTATCAATTTTATTGTTTCATCAATTTGCTGAGGGCGGCGCTATATTTTAAGCAATGCAGAAAGTATTCTCCGGGTACTAGGCCATTGCTTTCGCAAAATCAGAAGTCCCGAGATAATACCCCAGATATCACTAAGCATAAAGACCTAGTATCTCAGAAAGAGGGACATTTCAAACGAGATTTCAAGGGTTACCTATATATCCGAGTAGTGTTCCCCACGAAATAAGCAAGTTTGAATTTATGTTTATATCCCGAAAAAGTTTACTAAATGTATAAAAATCTACCGACACATCCACGGTGAGATCGTTTAACACATTTAAACTTTCCATTTCTTTAGCGTACTGTAACTGTCTACTGATGTACTATCATTTCCTCTTTTTACGCAAAAACTCAATTTTTGAATTTTATCATGTTTTTTACTTTTTCAAAATTTTCAAATGTTTTTGTATTTTCTGACAATTTATCTCCCCCTAAAATGCAAAACCATTTAAAGAAAATTTGACAACCAATACTGATAGCTTTGTCTCGCCATCCATTTTCTACTTCTCATGCACTGATTTGCAGAAAAATAATATACCCCACATTGATATTTACAGTTTGAAAACCGTTTTTCAATCTTGTGAAATTAATCATGTTTGTTTAGTCGTGAGGGTTTCGGCGTATTCAATCAACACATATTTTTGTAATTTTCGATTTTTGACACAATTTAAAAAACATATTTTTGGTTTTTCAAATTTTTTCAATTTTTAGGATTTTTGAAAATATTGTTTATTTATGTACAAAATGAAAATAAACTTCCTGTTTCAACCAACACAGGATCTAGCAGCCTCCTCTCCTCGTTGTGCCAGGCTGCTCCAACTTCCATTCTCACAATCTTTGAATTTGTTGAGCACCTGCACATTTAGACTAACTCAATTAGTTGAACAATTTAGCCCAGGTCTGTTGAACCTTAGGCATTTCAACACAATAATTTTCATTCAACTTCGGAAAATCTTTGTCATTCTGAACAAAGACTTTTTCAACTTTGACTTCAACTGTATCATCTTTTACCGAATTCATTTGTTTCTTAATAGACCATGTTTGACCTTTCGGCGTGCCTCTTTTATAAAAATGAGACTCTTTTTGAACATTTTGTTTTTGAACAACTTTTGGTTTCCAAAATTCTTGTGGTTTTGTCATATCAACAGTTGTTTTCCAACTTTGAGTTGTTCTGATTCTGGGTGTGTGAGAATTCCAGATCTGTCTCGAATCGAACCTGTTAGAGTTTGATTTCCAGTTTTGAGTCGAAGCAAACTTGTTTATGTTATACCTCCAAGTTTGTTTTGAGTCAAATCTGGTTGACCTTTGTCTTACATTCTCAGATTTTTGTTTCTCAGCATCAATCTTCTTTATGTCAACATCCACAGGTTTCAGATTTGGACACTTGCGTGCAAGATGTCCTTTTTGATCACATTTGAAACATGTTCTCATGGATACATCTTTGACCTGTGGTTGTTGCTTTTTATTTTTAGCAAAGAACTCATCATTAAACTGTCTCAATTTGAATTCTTTTTCTTCTGCTAAACTGTCTCCTTGAACAAAACTCATTGTTGCTTGATAAGTTGGCACTTCATTTTTCTTCCAATTCTGTTTCTTCTTATAACCCAAACCAGCCTTCATGTTTTTCTTCTTGAAACTAGGTTTGTTATACGAACCTCTATGACTCTTACCAGCAAACTTTGAAATCTCAGACTTTTCAATCTCAACCATTTTGAAAACTTTGTCAACCTTTTCTGAAATCACATTCTGAATCGGGAATACAACATCTAAGAACAATTTTTCTGATCCAATCATGGTATAAACCAATCCTTTTGAATCATCATTCAAATTTTTCTCTGATTTTGAGTTTTTCAGATATTCATCATGAAAATTACCTTCATTTTCATCTTGTGATTCAGATTTACCTGTATCAACCGACTCTTCTTTCAACACACTTTCAACGACTTTACCTACCACATCTGAATCATGAGTATCATCAGATTTGGAATAGGTTACATCAATGTTGTCTGGCAATTGATCAACCAGGTTGAAAGCTTTTTCGACCTTTTCATCATCATAAAACACAAACTTTTCCGGTGGTGGAACTTGATGAAACTCTGAGCCAATACCTTTCGTGTTTTGTTCTGAATCTTTCCCATCTGGTTTTATGTTGAAAATACGTTCAAGCACATATGACGACGCGTGATAACTTTTTAGTTTGTTGTTATCCTGTTCTAAATCAGCAATCTTACGCTTAAGTTTAGCAACATCTTCAATATAAGAATTCACAACTTGTTGTTTTATTTCATACATTCGTTTTAGTTCCTTTGATGTTTCAGAACAGTATTTCAATCTTGATTGAGCAAGTTTCATTTCATTTTTTACTTTTTCATATGATTCTTTTGTAATGTGATAAGCCAATTTTATTGAATCATATTCTTTTTTCATTTCTTGGCAAATAGTTGCTTTTTGTGAACATTCTTCTGTCATTTTAGAAACATTTTCTTTCAAAACTTCATTTTCTTTTTCTATCTTTTTACATTTTTCTGAAAGCGTTTCATTGTTTTCTTTTAAAACTTGTTCTTTTTCAAACAATTCTTTGTATTTACTTTTAAAAACTTCTTCGATTTTAGTGAACTCAAGATCTCTTGTTCTGAACCTTTCGTCTTTTTCAGTACAAGCACTGCACGTTTCCATGCATTTCTTGCACTGTTCAACGATTTTGATTTGAGTTTCAGTGTCAGGATTTACCTCAGTGATTGGCACCTCGGTGTTTACTTCAGTTTTTGTCTGATCAGCTTCTTTCTGCTGCTTTCCATCAACAGCTTCAATATCAACACCAACTTCATCACCAGCAACCTTCAAATTCTCATCCTTCACTTCAATCAAACTTTCAATTTTCTTGTCAATTTCTCCAACCTGCTGTTCTTCAGTAACAGCTTCTTTCACAACTTCTACATTCACCACCACTTCTTCTTTCACTTCTTCAACAATCTTCACATCTTCTTCTTTAACTGCTTCTGCTTTAACCTCTTCAGTAGCTTTCTTCAGATTGTTTACCATATCTTCAACATTCTTCTTCATTCGTTCTTCATTCCTCTTCCTCAGCTTTGTTGTCATAGCATCTCTAATGATTTTATCCAGCCTTTTTACATATGTTTTGTCTTTTGCAACATTTGAGTAATATTCGCCGGATCGAGGAATTACTAGAAGAACATCATCGTGAACTATGTCACTTCTAGGAACAACCGGTTCACCTTGTTTGTTGACATAACATTCTTGTTTCTTATCCCATCTTTGTTCGCAACAACATTCTCATATTCTTCCTGCATTTTCTCCATTCTGCACCCCACTATGAATCTTTCTCTTGGAGTTTTCTCTTTCAAAATCTCTTCTCGAGTTTTCTCTTTGATTTCAGCCATGATACTATCTTCTTGAATCACCTTGAATCAAACAAACAAACAGTGATTAGATTTAAAAATTATCAAATTGCGGAATAGAACGGGTATCCGATCGAGTAAGTCAACAAAAGTCAACAAAATGAATTTGTAAAAATGGATTGGGTGGGGATCCGTTTGGGAGAGTATCCAATGCTTTGACCTGAATCACAACAACAAATGAAATGATTAGGATCGGGTGGTAATCCGATCGGGTGGTAATCCGTTCGGATTGCCACTCGATATGTTGCACTTTAAACTTGAACAAACAAAATGCCTTGAATCGGATTGTGATGACTTTTGAAGAAGGTGGTAATCCAATCAACCTACCACTTTATTGATAACACTACACGACAAAAACTTATGTTGGTCGATTGAGTGGCGTTTTGTCTTATTTGACCTCAAACAATGAAATTAGTCATAACAAATCAATTCAATACTACCAACCTTTTTTTAAACAACAGTGGCCGATAACTTTATGATTTATTCTAAACAAAATTATGGCTGACAACTACTTTCTAGCTTCACATGCAAAGATTGCAATTAATGACTAATATGATGTGGCTGACACATTAGACTATTTATCAAAAATCAGGTGATGTTGTTTTCAATGAAAGTGATACTTTGATAACAATGAAATTCACATGCAAATCTCATAAACACACATGAATCGAGATATCATCACATGGGCTGCACACAACATTTATTACACTCAACTGTTGATTGGGTCGTTCGATTTAGCAACTGTTGTATTTAATTCTTTTGTTCACACAATAAGTCTGATCACATGCAACTTTGACTAACAAATTGATTTAATTGGACCACTAAACTCACTAGGCCGACATTTATTCTTGTTTTAACATTTTGATTGGGCCAATACTTTGTATCACATGAACTGACACACATAATTATGATTTCACACGAGATATATTTGTTCAAGGGAAACCAGGTAATCCAATTTCAAGCGAATCCCACTTCAAGCGATCAACTCAAGCGGAACCCAACTCAAGCGAAACACCCTGCTTACTTTCAAGCGAAACCTGATTATATGTACTTTTTCAAGCGAAACCAACAGATATTTCAAGCGAAACCTCGTTGTTTCAAACAAAATCAGACCTAAAAACTTGAATTTCTCCTAAACGGCTAGGAGTTTGAATCTGAAATTTGGTAGGGTTGTAAATCAGATGTTTTCGCACAACATATCAAAAAGTCAGACGATTTGGACCGTAAAAACCTGTTCAATTTGATGAAAATCAGTGAAAAACGTGAAAAATATGAAAAAGATGAAGAAATAGATGAAATCCGGATCTGAATCTGATGATTTTCTGCGCGGAAATGTGTGATAGATCAGTGCAATTGAGCTCCTGCTCTGATACCACTTGTAGGACCGGTTTTGACTCCGAAACGATTGCGAAACGAACGTATGACGTGCGAAATCCGTACACGAACGCGACCTAACACACACGATGTAATATAAATGTGATTCTATTAGAAATCTAACAAGAACAAGCACCTTGAATCACTTTCTCTCTCTAGATTCTCTCTCTAGATCTAGAGCTCTCTTAAACACAAATGAGCTAAAAGTCTCTAATCTAAACATAAAGCTCCTATTTATAGTCCTTGGCTTTTAATGAGATTTCTCATTAATTACAATATTGCCACCTTGCCTTTTGTCTAGATATTACATCATAACGACTCGTTTTCTTCTGTTTCTCGCTACGGCTCGGATTGACGAAGGCTATAGACATAAATGAACTTACAGTAGCCATTTGTTGAGTGTTTTTTTTGTGTCTAATCCGCATATATATCATCATTGCCCTTGATTTTCTTGACTGTATATCTCTTAAATGTCAACGTATACACGTGTGATGTAGTTTACGAAGATTTTTCAATGCCGAGAACCTCGATCAGAGAGTAAAAAAGGCGTAAAGTTAACAATGGTGTAAAGTTTAAATGGGATATACCGGGCTAGGATTCGAGTTACAGGAACAAGGGCCAAACCAACCACCCAAGAATGGAATCGTCGAGCGAAAACACTCGACCACCTCCTAGAAGCAGCTTTTCTTGCCACCAGACCTTTCTCCATCAATTAGGAATCTGATGCCGTCACTAAACACATTCCTTAAATTGTAGCCATTTGTTGAGTGGTTTTTTTTTTGGTGTCTAATCCACATATATATCACCATTGCCCTTGATTTTATTGACTGTATATTTCTTAAATATCAACATATACATATGTGATTTAGTTTACGAAGATTTTTCAATGCCGAGAACCTCGATCAGAGACTAAAAAAGGCGTAAGGTTCACAATCGTGTAAAATTAAAATGGGATATACCGGGCTAGGATTCGAGTTACAGGAACAAGGGCCAAACCAACCACCCAAGAATGGAATCGTCGAGCGAAAACACTTGACAACCTCCTAGAAGCAGCTTTTCTTGCCACCAGACCTTTCTCCATCAATTAGGAATTTGATGCCATCACTAAACACATTCCTTAAATTGTAGCCATTTGTTGAGTGTTTTTTTTTGGTGTATAATCCGCATATATATCACCATTGCCCTTGATTTTCTTGACTGTATATCTCTTAAATGTCAACATATACACGTGTGATTTAGTTTACGAAGATTTTTCAATGCCGATAACCACTATCAGAGAGTAAAATAGGCGTAAGGTTCACAATGGTGTAAAATTAAAATGGGATATACCGGGCTAGGATTCGAGTTACAGGAACAAGGGCCAAACCAACCACCCAAGAATGGAATCGTCGAGTGAAAACACTTGACAACCTCCTAGAAGCAGCTTTTCTTACCACCAGACCTTTCTCCGTCAATTAGGAATCTGATGCCATCACTAAACACATTCCTTAAATTGTAGCCATTTGTTGAGTGTTTTTTTGGTGTATAATCCGCATATATATCACCATTGCCCTTGATTTTCATGACTGTATATCTCTTAAATGTCAACACATACACGTGTGATTTAGTTTACGAAGATTTTTCAATGCCGAGAACCTCTATCAGAGAGTAAAATAGGCGTAAGGTTCACAATGGTGTAAAATTAAAATGTGTTATACCGGGCTAGGATTCGAGTTACAGGAACAAGGGCCAAACCAACCACCCAAGAATGGAATCGTCGAGCGAAAACACTTGACAACCTCCTAGAAGCAGCTTTTCTTGCCACCAGACCTTTCTCCATCGATTAGGAATCTGATGCCGTCGCTAAACACATTCCATAAATTGTAGCCATTTGTTGAGTGTTTTTTTTGGTGTCTAATCCGCATATATATCACCATTGCCCTTGATTTTCCTGACTGTATATCTCTTAAATGTCAACATATACACATGTGATTTAGTTTACGAAGATTTTTCAGTGCCGAGAACCTCGATCAGAGAGTAAAAAAGGCGTAAGGTTCACAAAGGTGTAAAATAAAAATGGGATATACCGGGCTGTTGGTGCACTACGTCTGTCGACTACGTCTTGTATCGAGTCTTGTAGTGTATAGGTTAGAACAGGGCACATAAATCAAGAATCTTGTATTAGATAGGTTTCGCTCATGTGTCATTGTTCAGGTTTTGCTCATTTGTCAGTCATGAGGTTTCGCTTATGTGTCAAGTGACAGGTTTCGCTCATGTGTACATGTCTGTATGAGCAAAATCTGTGTCACTATATATAGGTTCTATGAGCGAAATCTTAAATATAGTTGTAGGTGTTGTCTTCTGGTGAGCCACGAAGTGCTGCCGAAGTGTTGTCAGAGCTTGTAATCGCTTCAGTTATCAATACAACAACAGTTTAAAGTGAATTCTGCTGAAATTGCACCAAAGCATTAGTTTCCGCCTCTTGTTTTGGATAGGAATTCTTCTGATTGACTCAAACATGGCCAAAAACGATCCTACAAGTGGTATCAGAGCTCAGGAGGAAGAGTTCTTGCCATTTCAGCTGCATTCATTCTGATTTTCTACATTTTCTTCAAAATTTTAAAATTTTTCACGGTAAAACCAGCTCAAATTTACACACAGCACTCGGAATCATGCATTAAGAAACCCTTGAAAATATCGACCTAGAACTTAGGATTTTCAAGGTTTCGCTTTTATGGACCCATGTAAACAGTGACGTCATTAGGTGGTTTCGCTCCAAATATCAAGTTAGTTTCGCTCTTAAGACAATTAGAGGTTTCGCTCCAGTGAACAGATCAAGGTTCCGTTTTTGTAACAACTTTGAGATTCCGCTCTTAAGACACTTTGGAGGTTTCGCTTATTGTGACACTTTGGTATTTCGCTCCAAGGGTCAATTTTGCCTAAGCTTGGAAATTTTTGAATTTTGGACAATTGAACAATGGACAACGAATTTTATAACGCCTTTGCTAGTCCAATTACAATCACTCAGAATGCTTTGATTGAAAATGAAACCGGAACATCTCAGAAACCACCTAAACTCATGGATATTGATGATTACAATGCATGGTCCGAACGGTTTGGAAATTGGGTTGAGGCGTATCATTTGGATGCTTGGGAACACACTGAAGAACCATATGCTAGGCCCACAAGGAATAATGCTCAGTTAACTATTAGGGAAATGAGTACTGAAGATAAAAAGAAATATAGGGATGAGAAATTGATGGTGAGTCTGCTTCAGCAAGCAATAAAAGAAGATATCTTAATACTGCTTCAACATGATGGAACTGCTTATTCAATTTGGACAGAATTGGAAGCAAAACTTGTTGGAAGTGATGATATGCTCAAAAACAAAATGTCTCTCATGAAGAAAGAGTTTGATCTGTTTCGGGGATTAAAATCTGAAAATACCAAGCAAATTATAGAAAGATATTGTAACTTGGTGAGAAATATGTCAAAACTTGGTATTAAAAAAGATACTGATGAATTGATTGAAAAACTTGCAGATGCGCTACCTCATGAAACTTGGGGAACATTTTTGATGATGCTAAGATCCAATAGAAAGGATTATAAAAATTTGACACTGGGAGACTTCATCAAACACCTGGAAGCTCAAGAGATGGAGCAAAGGAAGATTGCCAGGATGAAGAACTACGATGGAGAACAGGATATCAGCTGGTATTACAAAGGTGGTGTCAAAGAAAAGTCAATTTTTTCTCCAAAAGTCGAAACTGCTTACAGTGCGAAAGATTCTTCTGAAAAGAAATCATCCCAGGGATCAAGCAGCACTAGATTTTCATCATTTGATCCAAACATTTCTGCAACTAAGAATGGAAGAAAACTTCAGTGCAATATTGTTCTAAGTCTTGAAAATGATCAAGATTATACGGAAGAGGTTGCTAAAAATCAAATGTCTTTGTTGGGAATGATTTTAGAATCATATAGTAGTTTTGTGGCCGGAAAGATCGGTAATCCAATGCTCACGAAAGAGGATTACGATCAAATAGATGCTGAGGAAATGGAATTGATGGACATTAAATGGTGCATGGCTAGTGTGTTGAGACGAGCTGAGAAGTTTAAACAAATTACGGGAAGAGATGATTTCCGTGATGCAAATGTTTCAACTTTAGGCTTTGATAAATCTAAAGTTACATGTTTTCGTTGCAGGGAAAATGGGCATTTCAAGAGGGAGTGCAAAAATCGTGAAGCTAGTGGAGCCCAAAATCCTTTTGGAAACAACGATTATCACAAAAAGGCGATTTATCATCAAGTCACACCACCAGCACCGCATCAGGCACAAACTGCACACGGGAGAGATGTGATTGAAGGATCAAAAAGAGCATGTCTAGTTAATCAGGGCAAATATGATAATTTTAGCTGGGATAAATATCTTCCAACAAACAGTAAAGTGTGTTTGGCAGAACAAGATGATGAAAAATTGGCTGAAGGTTTCTGTTGGGACAATTTTTGCCCAGATCAAGAACTTATGGCCATAGAGATGACCAAAGACACTTCAAATGTTAACGCTTTCATTGCAAATGCCTACGATTTGAAATGTGCCGAAAAGTGCAGAAAAGTAATGGAAGCTGCTGAAGCAAGACGGAGAAAGCTTGAAGAAGAAGAAGAGGAAGAGAGATTAAAAGCTGAGGCAGAAGCTGAGAAAAAGAGAAGAGCTGAATTTTTACGGTCAAACAGAACAGTCAAGGATGTTCCTGAATTTGAAGTCAAAGTTGATGCAGAACCTGTCAAAGTTTCTGAAAAGTGCATGAATTGTGATTCTTTAATCAAGCAAAACAATGAGTTGCTGCATAATATAAACAGATTGAAAGAATCCTATGATACAATGAACAGAGAAATCAACAAGTACACTGATTCAAACGGTGAACAATTTGTGGCAATGAATACACTGAAGAGAGCTTACATAGGACAGCTTGATAATGTCAATTTTCACATAAAGAAGTGTGCTGAGCTGGAATTAAAGCTGTAAACACAAAGAATCGAAACTGAAAGAGTCAACAAGTTATTAGAAAGTTACTCATGTTCTACTTTTGTTGTTGACAGGATTTATCCGGTTGTGGAGAATTTGAAGACATTTGAAGAAGTGAAGACGTCCGAAGAAAAGAAATCTGTGATAAAAGATGAAGATAAAGTGAAAAGTTCTGGTAAGAAACCAAGTGTGGTCTACAATAGATGTCCGCCCCCGGTCGAAAATGGATATTCACCTCGAAATCCAAATTCCGAAAGAGTCGATAAGGCAATAAACTTACAATGGGAGTCTGGGCCGTTGGATAACTTGCCAGAAAATATTGATGACATACACGTCATCCGACACTGATCATGAGTCAAAGTTGATAAAAAGTGTGGTCGATCAGGTGTTAGATAAAGATGACTGTGAGGAGTCAAAACCGGAGTCCAAATTCAAGTCAAAATCTGAGTCCGATGCGTCAAAGTCAACAGTCAAAAAGGACAAACGGGTTTATGATAAAGAGTTTTTGATATCAAAATCTAATTTGAATGATGAATCATTCAAAGTGGCATATACTTTGAAAGATTCTGACAAATTATATTCTGATGAAGCTTTTCCAATAAGAAGTATAAGATTTGAAATGATTCAAAAGGTTTTCAAAATTACAGAAATTAATATTTCTGAAATAAAAGATTTAAATCTTATCGAAAAACCTAAACAATACACTTCAAGAGAACAGCAAAGAATTAACAAGAAAATGGGTTACAATTGTGGTTATAGTTTGCAAAAGAAACCAAACCATAATCGTAATTTCAAAAAGAAAGGATTGGGTTTTATTCAACCGAAAAATTATAAAAATGAAAAAGTTTATAAACCAAAAACAGTGTTTGTTTCAGGGAAAACGACATAGGCTGAGAAAGAACAAGCATTTAGAAAACAGACGAATCAGGAATTCCTTGCCAAGAAGCAAGAAGAACTGATGAAGAATGCTGTTCCAAAGAAGATTGAAAAGAGAACCTGTTTTCAGTGTAAAACTGTTGGTCATGTTGTCTGAAGACATTCAAACCAAAACATGAAGTCTCTGGTAAACTAAAAGAGAAATGATCAAGAAAACTGAACTTTCAACCCGAAAGTTTACAGGCTTTGAAAATTCAATCTTTGAGAAGGGAGAATGTTCAAAGAGTGTTTTGAAAGGAAAAGAAAATGTAAAAAATCAAAAATGGGTTGTTAAGGGTTCAGGAAACAGTTCTGGTGATGAATCTGATTCCACAAAATTAGAGGAGCCACGTGTTGAGAAAAAGGTTGAAAAATCAGTTCCAACTATGAATGATGAAAAATTTCCACCTTTGCGTGCTTAAAATTTTATGAAGAAAGTTGGAAAAGTAGAAATTTCAAATCAATTTTATTCTGACAAGAAGAAATTTGATGTTGAAAAGACTTTCAATGGAAATGTGAAACGTATCTTTCGACAAATGGTCAATGGTAAGGCCAAAAGTGTCAAAGAATTTTATGCTTCTAAAAGACATGTTCACAAGTCTGTTGAAAGAAAAGATGAAGAAGAAAATGTTGTTACACCCAAGGAAGGTCAGGCATGGGTGGATATATTTTTCAAAGAATAAAAACCTGACTTGCCGGAGATCCCAAGTTGGTAATCGTGGATCATGAATCGGCATCATTTTTATCATGTTTGTATAATGTGTTTTTGAAAAGCAGGACTTGCTGGAACTCCCAGGTTTGTAAGCGTGGAGTAGGAATCGGCACCTTGAGAATTCAACCAACAGATGGTAAATTGGTTGAAAAGCAGGTTTGAGTTGTATGTTTGTGATTTTTACAAGTGGTTCAGAATTTGAATCAGATTGATCCTACAAGTGGTTAATCAAGGTCATTAAATTGAACTTGAGTTAACTATAATTCAAATGATTGGTAAAACAATGTGATGATTTGATCCCCAAACTTTAAAAGTGGTAAAATCAACAAAACTTATTTTCCGGAAATACCATTCTGATTAAAACAAACTTGAGTGTTTTGAAATCATTATGGGAAAATTGTTTGTTGTGAGGGGGAGTTCTGATTATTTATGCCAAGTGGATGGAGAATTGAGGCAATTCGATATTAGTTGTCATGTTCTTGTACAGTTTGTTTTAAATTTTCTTTAGATGTATTTGCATTTTAGGGGGAGTAAGAAATTTCTGAAAATCCAAAAACATTAGAAAATTTGAAAAAGGCAAAAACATGATAAAATGAAAAATGAGTTTTTGTTGCATAAAAGAGGAAATGATAGTACATCAGTGGACTGTCACAGCATGCTAAAGAAATGGAAAGTTAAAATGTGATAAATGGTCTCACTGATGATATGCCAGTAGGTTTTTACACATTTAGTAGATTGTGACGAGATATAAACCTAAATTTCAAACTTGCTTATATCGTGGGGAAACATCTCTCGGATATATGGGTAACCCCCGAAATCTTGTTTGAAAGGTTCCTTTTTCTGATATACTAGGTCTTTATACTCAGTGATATCTGGGGTATTATTCTGGGACTTCTGCTGAATGGAAGTTCTGACCTAGTCCTCAAATAATACTTTGCGCAATGCTTGAAACATAGCATCACCCTCAGCATATATGATAAGACAATAAAATTGCTTAGCAATGCTGTTGTAAAAAAGATCCTCTAAAGGGGACACACCCAAAAGTTGAGTCATGATCTCTCTGCTGAACGGTAGTTCTGACCTGAGCTCTCGTGATTCTTCATAATTTATTAACCCCTACAGATATCATTTGTGTCATAATTACCTGTAAGACTGAATATTGGGATCTGGATACGGGAGTATATTCTGAGGTGGGACACGCGATTGAGTTTAAGTACTTAAAACATTAATTTCGTATCTCGAAGCAGTTGAAGTTTGTGTGAGAATTTAAGTGGATTAGTATACTGACAATCTAAGTGAATCATTTAGAACTTAAAATGGTTAAAGCTTAACGGTGTTACTGACTTGTCTCATAAACTGATATGATCCTCTTGCACAAACTCACAAAAACATTGTTTGTATATATTTCATTTCTGAATTTTCTTGATTCTACAAGTAATGTCAGTTATTTTCTTTCAGAAAATCCAAAAAGATTTTAGTGTGTTTTAGCATAAATTTTGAAAAATCCAAAAATATTTTCGACAACTGATTTTGGAAAGCTGATTTTCAAAATTCCGAGTGCTAAACATGATGAACAAATGGTTTGGGTGAAAGTATTTAAGGATTGTTGAAATGAAATAAGAAAAAGTTTTACAATATAAACGTTATTCCTGCAAGTGGTAAATTAGATTTGAAAATCTTATCCATAATTGGTTATCAAAAAATTTATTTTTGGGTAGAGTTTTTGCAGGTTGGCCAGGTTTCGATCCAGAGCAGGATGAAAACCAGGTTATGATCTTGTGAATTCCAGACTACGATCCCAGCAGATTGAGAGGGGGAGTCTGAAGACACCATGATATTCAACATTTGAGAGAGAGGAGTTTGTTGATGATGAAGATAGAGAATGAGGATTCTTGCAATGATAAATACTTCAGAGGAAGATTGAAGACTGATAAAGACTGTAGGTTGACAATCAAAGACTCGACACTGAAGACTCCGTCAACATCCGAGGGGGAATTTGTTGGTGCACTACGTCTGTCGACTACGTCTTGTATCGAGTCTTGTAGTGTATAGGTTAGAACAGGGCAAAGAAATCAAGAAGCTTGTATTAGATAGGTTTCGCTCATGTGTCATTGTTCAGGTTTCGCTCATGTGTCAGTCATGAGGTTTCGCTTATGTGTCAAGTGACAGGTTTCGCTCATGTGTACATGTCTGTATGAGCGAAATCTGTGTCACTATATATAGGTTCTATGAGCGAAATCTTAAATATAGTTGTAGGTGTTGTCTTCCGTTGAGCCACGAAGTGCTGCCGAAGTGTTGTCAGAGCTTGTAATCGCTTCAGTTATCAATACAACAACAGTTTAAAGTGAATTCTGCTGAAATTGCACCAAAGCATTAGTTTCCGCCTCTTGTTTTGGATAGGAATTCTTCTGATCGACTCAAACAGGGCCGAAAACGATCCTACACGGGCTAGGATTCGAGTTACAGGAACAAGGGCCAAACCAACCACCCCAGAATGGAATCGTCGAGCGAAAATACTTGACAACCTCCTAGAAGCAGCTTTTCTTGCCACCAGACCTTTCTCCATCAATTAGCAATCTGATGCCGTCACTAAACACATTCCTTAAATTGTAGCCATTTGTTGAGTGTTTTTTTTTTGTGTCTAATCCGCATATATATCACCATTACCCTTGATTTTCTTGACTGTATATCTCTTAAATATCAACATATAAACGTGTGATTTAGTTTTCAAAGATTTTTCAATGCCTAGAACTTCGATCAGAGAGTAAAAAAGGCGTAAGGTTCACAATGGTGTAAAATTAAAATGGGATATACCGGGCTAGGATTCGAGTTACAGGAACAAGGGCCAAACCAACCACCCAAGAATGGAATCGTCGAGCGAAAACACTTGACAACCTCCTAGAAGCAACTTTTCTTGCCACCAGACCTTTCTCCATCAATTAGGAATCTGATGCCGTCACTAAACACATTCCTTAAATTGTAGCCATTTGTTGAGTGTTTTTTTTGGTGTCTAATCCTCATATATATCACCATTTCCCTTGATTTTCTTGACTGTATATCTCTTAAATATCAACATATACACGTGTGATTTAGTTTACAAAGATTTTTCAATGCCGAGAACCTCGATCAGAGATTAAAAAAGGCGTAAGGTTCACAATGGTGTAAAATTAAAATGGGATATTGATATGTGCAAAATGCAACATATAAATTACATCAATTGTGGCATAAAACTAACCCTTTTTTAGTACTAATGTTGGAAAAAGTGTTCTTTTGTCTTCCTTTTGTATTTTCAGGATTAAATGAGTTCAAATTAATAAAAGAAGCAAAAAGACATCAAAATCTAACATAAATACAAGAAAAGGAACAAATGCGATATGCCCGACCCCACGACAGCATCTTCCCAAGCAAAACAAGAAGACAGAAGACTGAACACGCCCCGTGCTCAGCCAGCATGGGGGCGTGCCCAAGTGTCAGCAGAAAAGACAAAGTGGTAGAAGCTTCTATTGCCCACCACGAGGCCGTGCTCAGCGGACACGGGGCCGTGGATAACTATAAGATTCGCACAATCCAGGCAAATCTTCATAGTACAAAGATTCTTCTGCACACGGGGTCGTGCTCAGCGGACACAGGGGTGTGGTCAACTAATAAGACAAGCTGCATTAAATGAAGAAAGAGAAGGATGTGGACACGGGGTCGTGCCCACTGGACACGGGGCCGTGCCCGAGCTTCTGTTCAGCCTATAAATAGGAGTGCTTGGCTCAAGCTCAAACCATCCCTTGGCACACCACCTCTCTCACACTTCACCCACCACCCACCACCACCATAACACCATCATCCACCACCATCATCCATTGTCCATCATAGAGTGTGTGAGTCGTCTCGGGATCCAAGATTGATCGTAAGAGTTCTTGACAATCAAGGCCATGTTTGACTAAGTCTCTTACATCACTTGGTGAAGACAAGTGTCTAGTGTAATACTTTTTATTTCTAATCTTTTCGCACTTTTTATTTGGTTTTGTATTAATGACTTTAATAACTAGTTTCTTATGTTGAAGGTGATTATTCCTTATCGTTTGTCTGTGGTGTCTTGACATTATTTTACTATCTATATAAAATAAAAGATTTTCACCATTTATATCTCCACGGTCTATATGGAGGTATGTTGGCTACCTGGTCGGGGGTTAAGGGAACGGTTTGGTAAGAGTCTTGCCATTGTTCAGCGTTTAGAGGTCCTGCAATGGACCTGGGACAAATTTAGTAGGACCTCCTTCAATACTTAACGATATTGGATGGCGGGGGTCCAAAATCTTTGATCCCCTCATAAGTTAAACTACTATTAATACTATAACCCGGCTATTTAGGACTGTATCCCTGCTGACTCAGACTACTTAGTCGAGGGTAACGTCACCTCCAAAAGAGGGGCCTAACATAATTTACATTAATAACTTAATTAATTATCTTTCAATAATCCAACCCTTTAGGATTGTATCCTTGCGGACTCAAACTACTGGGTTGAGGGTAACGTCACCTTCAAAAGAGGGGCCTACTATAATAACTAAGATAATCTCTTAAATAAGTGCAAAAGTGCGGAAATAATCAAAGGTTACACTATACACGAGTCGGAACCAAGTGATTCATCTTGTCTATCTGTTTTTATTTTATTTTTATTTTTCAGCAGTTTAATTAGTTTTTATTTTTCTTAGCTTAAAACCTTTTTTCTAAACTTTTTGATTTGATTAGACGTTGAGGATAAACCGGTACTAAAAGCTCTTGTGTCCTTGGACGACCTCGGTATCTTACCAACACTATACTACGCCCAGGATGGGTGCACTTGCCCATATGTGTGTTTAGTGTTAATAAATATCGTGTTTTATAAATTTAAAACTTGGCTAAAAAGTGTTAAAGGGCTTAAAATATACACCTAATATATATAACACTTCACACGCATCAAGTTTTTGGCGCCGTTGCCGGGGACACAAGGATTTTAAGAAAGTTAGGAATCAACGGCCTAATCGTTTTTTTCTTATTTTTCATTTTTTTAGGATTTTTCTTAATTTTTCAGCTTCTGCAGAACTCAGCACGGGCCGTGCCCGCTGAACACGCCCCGTGCCCAATCATTGGAACTGGCAATCCTGTTTTAAGTCAGACAGTAGCTGAACACGGGGCCGTGCCCACTCAACATGCCCCCGTACCCAAGATTCAGTTACTGAAAACAAAACCGTAAGATCCCGACGGTTGGTAATTTCTGACACAAACATGAGTGATACTGATACTTTTTACTTTCGGTACTCTTATGGTACTACGTGGTGTCAATTATGTGGTGGTAACCATAAGGAATTGGAATGTTATTTTCTAAATTATAAGCCCCACTATATAGACCCTTCATTTCCTTGTATCCTTAAGAGGGGCGAAAGTAAAAATAATCCCTATCTCTCCCTCGAATGCTCCCAACCAGATTTTCTAGGATAAATGCTTCTCGATGAATTATTTCAATTAGAAGATCTAATTCTTAATTGGTTAAAAGAACTTAGGAAAGATTTCAATGATCTTTTCCAAGACAAAAGCCAAGAAGAAGGGTTGGAACCGCATTCAAACAACTTCGTTGTTTCCGACGATACTTCTAACTCTACTGAGGACTTGAGCGATAGTTGTCACACCCCCAAAAATCCACACGCGGAGTATCACCGCTTGGAGGCGTGACTGACCAGGATCAAACCACTAATCATATTGAACAAGCAAGTAATTAATTGTAAAAGTCCAACCAACATAATTAGTGTCCAAAACAATCATAGTTTAAGTTACGAGCGGAAGCATAACGATTAAAACCAAAACATAAGTTTAATTATCCAAAGGTTTAACATGGCACACGGCTGTCCATGTCCCACAACGACACTCCCCATGCAAGCTCCAGCTAAGTACCTATTGACCTGCAAAGCATGTAGTAACGAGTCAACAACAAGTTGAGTGAGTTCACGTTTGGTTGTGCAGTTTATAGTTGTTCCGAAAACACAGTTTGCTCTTTACCAGCTATCCAGCCGTGGGGGTTACCCCATAGTTCGAAAAACGTTTATTAGTTACCCGTTCTTACATTGGCTATTCCAGCCCGGCTCTATGGCCGTGGGGGCTACCCCATGTTTAATTCACCAGACTCGTTACCATATCGACTACTAACGTTCGTCATGTTTAAGTGCCCTAACGTCTGTGTCTATCATCACTGACGTGCCATAGTCCATTAGTCCACGCCCGTCCTCTGCGGCACGGTGTGAGGTTTGTTAAACCTAATAGCGCTATTTAACTAATGACCCGTTCGCCATTGGCCTCGGCGATTAAGTCGATATAAAAGGAGGGACTTCGTTGATAGAGTTCTAGTCTGGTATAGTTAAATACGTCTCAACAGGACGAGGAATCTATGTTCCTGATTACGTCTCAACAGGACGAGGAATCTATGTTCCTGATTACGTCTCAACAGGACGAGGAATCCTTATTCCTTAACCCATTCCCAACCCCTGGGAATCCCATGCTTTGTAGAGAAGTGTGAACTCACCTTAGATTGCTCGGTAGGTAAACGAAAGGTCAATCGAGCTGCTAGAGGTCAACCACGTCCTAGCATGGTTACCATACAAGTCAGGTCTAGGTGCACGTATGATTACACATAGATAACAGATTATGAACACAGGTTGATCATGGCAAACACATAATACATGTTAACACCTTAACAATAACAGTCAAGTACCCATCATGTCTAACTTGTACGATCCGAAAGATATAGCCCAATAGTAGTCGGCCCAACATGTTGTGCGTTCAGCACGGCCTTATGCGATCCACAACATGTTGTGCGACTCCGTTAATCACCCGGCCCAAATAACATGAAGCCCAATAAGTCTATAAGCATATACACGGCCCAAACATACAACCAAACAATCAACTTGTGCGACTCATGCTATTCATATAATCTTGTGCGACTGGTGTCATTTGTGCGATTGGTCTTTGGGTTTTGAGGCCCAACAGTTATCAAGAAAACATAGCTTGTGTGATCCAATAGTCTTGTGCGACTACTGGTATCTTGTGCGATCAGAACCCTTGTGCGATCCGTTAAAACATCCCAAGATTTTTGGTAAGTCGGTTTCCTAATTTATTTCCCCAAATCAATGATAACAGTTTCACAATTTCAACAACCTAATCATTACCTAACAATCATTCAATCGGACAAACTATGAAATCATATGAATTACCAAATCACTAACCAGTCATCACGACTTGCACCGATTAATTCCTCGGTTTATGATATGCCGCCAATAACAAAGAATTGTTTAACTATTTTATTCCTCAAAGTCAAGATCTCACATGAATACTCATAGCATCATTACTTTTACAAATTCCCACATCAATGGCTGACAATTGTTAATGTTCTCATGCAGTGATTTGACCAAAATAGGTAGTGGGCTGCCACATTAATCACATGATACATATATTCTAACAGGTAACATAACCTAAAGTCAAACCATCTAATCATCTGCAAGTTGTTATAATCATTCAGTAACAACATATACGTACAAGAATCTTAATCTGACAATTATCTAACATCTACCATCAATCTTATGTCATCCCCAAATCACCATGCAAAATAATTATAACTCACAACCCATACATATGATCAGAATAATCAGCACATAACCAACCTCATCTAAATATTCACTAGCCAACAAGGATGCTGCTATCTACTTGTGATTGGACCGAAAGAAAAAAACAAGAACTTAATTAATAAACACATGTTCTCTGACAATTTCACATGCAAGTTATCACATAGGTGGGCGGCAATTATGACACATAGGTGGGCGGCAATTATGATAAGTTGACCGATTCAAACATTAAACACATACATGAAATCAGAAGATTTATCATTAAAAAAAACACAAACAATGGCCGACAACTTGATTAAGCATTCAGAGGATGATTTTTTATTGGACCGATTTATGTATAGTGGCTGACAAATCCATTCACATGCTAACACTAAATCGCATATATACATACTACTATTAATCGAGTTCATGCATAGCAAAACAAACAATCAAGAAGTAATATAAATCCAACACTATGAAGGAGTAATATACATACCAACTGTTAATCAAGATGTTGTTGATTCGATGGGGGGGGTCTACTGCCGTCGCCAATAGAAGAAGTACTCTAGGGTTTTCCAAATGTTCTATTGTATACGGTGTTGTAGTTATAACATAAACATATAGTTGGGCCAGTCGAACACCTTTGGGCCAAAGCCCATACCTCAACGAAATCGGTGAGGGTGTATTCGTGTGGGGGAAATATTTCAGGTGGGGTGTGTTTGGCAAGGGGTCCGATCCAAGTTTTACTAATTACACAATTCATATCACTAATACAAATTATATATATAAATATACACACAAAGATTCTCATAATACAACATAAGTCTCGTAACCATTCATTAAATCAACATATCGGATTATCACACAAGGTTCACATTCGTTACATTAAGTTCGACGGTAAGTTCTGAAATACGAGTTGTCACATTATCCCCAAGTTGAAAGAAATTTCGTCCCGAAATTTGGTACGTACTCACTGAGGAAGCTAGTTAAGTTACATGGTTTTTTTTTCCTGGTTTTCCTGGGGTGTCACATCCTCCCCCCGTTGATCTGGAATTTCGTCCCGAAATTCCGTAGCTTCAGCCTCAGTAGTGGTTGTACTGTTTGCAAAGAGTTGGGGATACTTTTGTTTCATCTGATCTTCGCGTTCCCAGGTGAACTCTGGGCCGCGACGTGAGTTCCAACGAACTCGAACAAGAGGTATTCTAGTGCGCTTGAGGACCTTAACATCCCGGTCCGTGATTTCAACAGGTTCCTCGACGAATCGTAACTGCTCGTCGATAGTGAGCTCCTTCAAAGGAACTATGTGGGTCTCATCTGACAGGCATTTCTTCAGATTTGACACGTGGAAAACGTTGTGAACTGCACTGAGTTCTGTTGGTAAGTTCAGTTTCTAGGCCACCTTGCCTATTTTCTCTATAACTTCGAAAGGTCCAACGTATCATGGGTTAAGTTTGCCCCGTTTACCGAAACGAACCACACCCTTCCAGGGTAAAACTTTTAGTAGTACTCGCTCCCCAACCTGGAGCTCAAGTGGTTTTCTGCCCTTATCGGCGTAGCTTTTCTGACGGTCACGAGCTGCCGCCATTCGTTGTCGTATCTGCGCAATTCGTTCTGTTGTGTCTACCACAAGTTCTGGACCAGTAATCTGACTATCCCCCACCTCTGCCCAACAAAGGGGTGACCGGCATTTACGCCCGTACAATGCCTCAAACGGAGCAGCTTTAATGCTGGTGTGGTAGCTGTTGTTGTACGAAAATTCCACAAGTGGCAGATGCTTTTCCCAGCCGTTGCCAAAGTCAATCACACATGCCCTAAGCATGTCTTCGAGGGTCTGGATGGTACGTTCCGACTGCCCATCCGTTTGTGGGTGATAAGCTGTGCTCATATCTAGCCTTGAGCCAAAGGACTTGTGCATTGCTTGCCACAGTTCTGATGTAAAACGCGCATCTCGATCCGAGATGATAGAGATGGGCACCCCGTGCCTCGAGACAACTTCCTTGAGGTATACTTCTGCTAGAGTGGAGAACTTATCCGTTTCTTTGATAGCCAGGAAGTGAGCAGACTTTGTGAGTCGATCCACGATCACCCAAATAGTATCATTACCACGTTGAGATCTAGGCAGGCCAGTGACAAAATCCATGGAAATTTGCTCCCATTTCCATTGTGGTATCTCTGGTTGTTGAAGAGGGCCTGAAGGTTTCTGGTATTCCGCCTTGACTCTCGCACAAGTCAAGCACTTGCTAACGTACGTTGCTATGTGGGCCTTCATGCTAGGCCACCAATATGTGGTTTTGATATCGTGGTACATTTTATCCGAACCAGGGTGCACTGAGTAGCGAGACTTGTGTGCCTCATCCATCACAAGCTCTCGGAGGTTGCCATAAAGTGGGACCCAAATGCGTCCCGTGACGTAGTAAGCGCCGTCTTCCTTCTGTTCTAAGCGTTGCCTTGAGCCGCGTAGGGCTTCAGCCCTGACATTCTCTGGTTTCAATGCTTCTACCTGAGCATTTCGTATTTGAGAAGGAAGACTAGACTGTATAGTGAGTTGTAAAGCTCGTACGCGCTTAGGCGCAGTGTCCTTTCGACTGAGGGCGTCAGCCACAACATTGGCTTTGCCTGGGTGGTACCTGATCGAGCATTCGTAATCGTTCAGCAGTTCGACCCATCATCGTTGTCTCATATTAAGTTCCTTCTGTTTAAAGATATGCTCGAGGCTTCTGTGATCAGTGTAGATGGCACATTCGGTACCATACAGGTAGTGTCTTCATATCTTAAGTGCAAAAACAACAGCTCCCAGCTCTAAATCGTGTGTGGTGTAGTTCTTTTCATGAACCTTAAGTTGGCGTGAGGCGTAGGCTATAACTTTATCCCGCTGCATCAATACACAACCAAGACCCTGAATGGATGAGTCACAGTAAACCACGAAGTCGTCTGTGCCCTCTGGCAATGAAAGGATAGGTGCACTGCAAAGTCTATCCTTTAAGTGCTGAAACGCTAACTCCTGTGCGTTTCTCCAACGATAAACAACGCCCTTCTGCGTTAGTGAAGTAAGAGGCTGAGCAATACTAGAAAAATCCTTGATAAATCTCCTGTAATAACCTGCCAATCCCAAGAATTGGCGAATTTCCGTAGGTGTACGAGGTGCAGGCCAGCTCTTGATTGACTCTACCTTGGATGGATCAACGTGAATTCCATCCTTGTTCACTACATGGCCTAAGAAAGGGACTTCTCTAAGCCAGAAGTCACATTTGGAAAACTTGGCGTACAGCTGTTCTTTTCGAAGGAGTTCCAAAATAAGTCGTAAATGTTGCTCATGTTCCTCCTGACTCTTCGAATAGATCAGGATGTCATCGATGAAGACAATAGCGAATTTGTCTAAATAAGGCTTGCACACTCGATCAAACCACTAATCATATTTGGGGGTGTGACTGACAATCATAGTAATTAATTGTAAGTAATTAATTGTAAAAGTCCAGGCAACATAATTAATTGTAAAAGTCGAACCAACATAATTAGTGTCCAAAACAATCATAGTTTAAGTTACGAGCGGAAGCATAACGATTAAAACCAAAACATAAGTTTAATTATCCAAAGGTTTAACATGGCACACAGCTGTCCATGTCCCACAACGACACTCCCCATGCAAGCTCCAGCTAAGTACCTATTGACCTGCAAAGCATGTAGTAACGAGTCAACAAGAAGTTGAGTGAGTTCACGTTTGGTTGTCCAGTTTATAGTTGTTCCGAAAACACAGTTTGCTCTTTACCAGCTATCCAGCCGTGGGGGTTACCCCATAGTTCGAAAAACGTTTATTAGTTACCCGTTCTTACGTTGGCTATTCCAGCCCGGCTCTATGGCCGTGGGGGCTACCCCATGTTTAATTCACCAGACTCGTTACCATATCGACTACTAACGTTCGTCATGTTTAAGTGCCCTAACGTCTGTGTCTATCATCACTGACGTGCCATAGTCCATTAGTCCACGCCCGTCCTCTGCGGCACGGTGTGAGGTTTGTTAAACCTAATAGCGCTATTTAACTAATGACCCGTTCGCCATTGGCCTCGGCGATTAAGTCGATATAAAAGGAGGGACTTCGTTGATAGAGTTCTAGTCTGGTATAGTTAAATACGTCTCAACAGGACGAGGAATCTATGTTCCTGATTACGTCTCAACAGGACGAGGAATCTATGTTCCTGATTACGTCTCAACAGGACGAGGAATCCCTATTCCTTAACCCATTCCCAACCCCTGGGAATCCCATGCTTTGTAGAGAAGTGTGAACTCACCTTAGATTGCTCGGTAGGTAAACGAAAGGTCAATCGAGCTGCTAGAGGTCAACCACGTCCTAGCATGGTTACCATACAAGTCAGGTCTAGGTGCACGTATGATTACACATAGATAACAGATTATGAACACAGGTTGATCATGGCAAACACATAATACATGTTAACACCTTAACAATAACAGTCAAGTACCCATCATGTCTAACTTGTACGATCCGAAAGATATAGCCCAATAGTAGTCGGCCCAACATGTTGTGCGTTCAGCACGGCCTTGTGCGATCCACAACATGTTGTGCGACTCCGTTAATCACCCGGCCCAAATAACATGAAGCCCAATAAGTCTATAAGCATATACACGGCCCAAACATACAACCAAACAATCAACTTGTGCGACTCATGCTATTCATATAATCTTGTGCGACTGGTGTCATTTGTGCGATTGGTCTTTGGGTTTTGAGGCCCAACAGTTATCAAGAAAACATAGCTTGTGTGATCCAATAGTCTTGTGCGACTACTGGTATCTTGTGCGATCAGAACCCTTGTGCGATCCGTTAAAACATCCCAAGATTTTTGGTAAGTCGGTTTCCTAATTTATTTCCCCAAATCAATGATAACAGTTTCACAATTTCAACAACCTAATCATTACCTAACAATCATTCAATCGGACAAACTATGAAATCATATGAATTACCAAATCACTAACCAGTCATCACGACTTGCACCGATTAATTCCTCGGTTTATGATATGCCGCCAATAACAAAGAATTGTTTAACTATTTTATTCCTCAAAGTCAAGATCTCACATGAATACTCATAGCATCATTACTTTTACAAATTCCCACATCAATGGCTGACAATTGTTAATGTTCTCATGCAGTGATTTGACCAAAATAGGTAGTGGGCTGCCACATTAATCACATGATACATATATTCTAACAGGTAACATAACCTAAAGTCAAACCATCTAATCATCTGCAAGTTGTTATAATCATTCAGTAACAACATATACGTACAAGAATCTTAATCTGACAATTATCTAACATCTACCATCAATCTTATGTCATCCCCAAATCACCATGCAAAATAATTATAACTCACAACCCATACATATGATCAGAATAATCAGCACATAACCAACCTCATCTAAATATTCACTAGCCAACAAGGATGCTGCTATCTACTTGTGATTGGACCGAAAGAAAAACACAAGAACTTAATTAATAAACACATGTTCTCTGACAATTTCACATGCAAGTTATCACATAGGTGGGCGGCAATTATGACACATAGGTGGGCGGCAATTATGATAAGTTGACCGATTCAAACATTAAACACATACATGAAATCAGAAGATTTATCATTAAAAAAAACACAAACAATGGCCGACAACTTGATTAAGCATTCAGAGGATGATTTTTTATTGGACCGATTTATGTATAGTGGCTGACAAATCCATTCACATGCTAACACTAAATCGCATATATACATACTACTATTAATCGAGTTCATGCATAGCAAAACAAACAATCAAGAAGTAATATAAATCCAACACTATGAAGGAGTAATATACATACCAACTGTTAATCAAGATGTTGTTGATTCGATGGGGGGGGGGGGTCTACTGCCGTCGCCAATAGAAGAAGTACTCTAGGGTTTTCCAAATGTTCTATTGTATACGGTGTTGTAGTTATAACATAAACACATAGTTGGGCCAGTCGAACACCTTTGGGCCAAAGCCCATACCTCAACGAAATCGGTGAGGGTGTATTCGTGTGGGGGAAATATTTCGGGTGGGGTGTGTTTGGCAAGGGGTTCGATCCAAGTTTTACTAATTACACAATTCATATCACTAATACAAATTATATATATAAATATACACACAAAGATTCTCATAATACAACATAAGTCTCGTAACCATTCATTAAATCAACATATCGGATTATCACACAAGGTTCACGGTAAGTTCTGAAATACGAGTTGTCACATTATCCCCAAGTTGAAAGAAATTTCGTCCCGAAATTTGCTACGTACTCACTGAGGAAGCTAGTTAAGTTACATGGTTTTTTTTTCCTGGTTTTCCTGGGGTGTCACAATAGTCGTCCCTGTGTCGATTGTGCCGTGAAGGACTCCCCATCGACTTCGTTCGATGCATACATAGAGCTGAGCGATTCGACATACACCTTCTTTAACGAGAGCCCTTGTCCACCTACATATAGCATAGGAATCACCCTCACCGACAACCTCTTGCGTTCTTGTCTTAATCTAGAGCAATTAAGGTATCTTAGGCACTTTGGGGTTGTTCCATCCAGTAAGGAACCGCCCGATCCGGAAAAGTTTCTTAAAAATAGACACACTTCATAAAACAGCCTTCTGACACGGGGTCGTGCCCAGGTCAACACGCCCCCGTGTCCACCGAAAGATTCCCTTCTGACTTTTTTCAGAATACGGACAAAACGTGTCAAGATCTTGCCTGCACACGGGGCCGTGTCCAGCCGACACGGGGCCGTGTCCAGCATGCTATCGTTTTCTATAAATGCAGCCAAGAATCCTGCACATTGCACATTTGGACCATCCAGGGACAGAGATTTGAAAGGATTTTCTAACTTACCATCCTAGGTATGTTCTAAAAGAAGGTTCTAACAAACATCTTGTCCTTTCCTCTTTTATCTATTACCTTCTTCTTCACCTTTCTTGCAACAACACCTCCATTGAAGCCTGATTTCAAGCTTCATTGTGATGATTGTTGAGTTTTTATTCAAGGAATCTTGTTAGAAATAAGTTACACAACATTGTTTTAAGTTATTTTTGTTCAAAAACACTTCATAAGTTGAGAAAATAATTTGAAACTCCAAGATTCCTTGTTCTAAAAATCTGCAGAAAGTTGAACACGGGGTCGTGCTCAGTAAGCACGGGGCCGTGTCCGTGGTACTGTTTCATTAAAACAAACTATTTTTGGTATTTTTTCGTAGAATGTCTAGCCAAAACAGTGGAACCTCTTCTGCGCACTCAAGGAACAGTCGACGGGAAAGGAGGCCATCGATTGAAGCAACTCTCGTAAGACACGTAATGGCGCTACGTGAAGCCCTTGACGAGATGACTTCGGTGGAGGAGGTCCTCATAGACCGTATAAATTATCTCTCGGTGGGGTTGGAAAACAGTTTTCAAGAAATAAACATCTTGCACCAGAGGTTAAACATTCTTGTAACACCTCCCATGGAACCAATCCTCCCTCAAGAGGATTGGAACCTAGCACTTGGAATCCAAAATCCTACCGGTTGGGACGACATTCCGACGGAACCTCCTCTTGAAGAACTCCAAGAAATCCCGGTGGAAGTTGCACCTCCTCAAACAAATGCTCATGAGCCCGCTTTTCTTCTCCCTAGGGAGATCGAAGAATGGCTCGCCGACGTGTGAGGAACCCATACCCGGAGAAAGAAGTTTGTCAAGCCACTTTTAACCGAGAGATCTATCTTTTCGGAAATTTTGCTAGTAGAATAAGTAGTAGGCTAGAACTTCTTGGATTGAGATTTCTTGTGTTTCTTTGACCTAACTATCTAATATTTTAATTTTAGGACTATTATGTAATTCTCTCTAGGATTCAATGAATGATGGTTTTACTTAATTTGGTGTTTGGATGGGGTTGAAATGAAAAAAACACACTTGAGATGGCAAAGGATACAAGGGAAGCTTGAACCAGCACCCCATGCAGGAAAACAGGACCGTCCGACAAAATTCTTCGTTTACAGTAAGTTCGGCACGGGCCGTGTCCGCCCAACATGGCCCCGTGCTGCACAGTCTGCAGAAATACCCAGTTCAGGTAAACTGGACACGAGCCGTGCTCACCCAACACGCCCCCGTGTCCAGGCTTCTGTTTCTCTTGATTTAATTTTGTTACTGACACTTGAACACGGGGCCGTGCCCGGATAACACGGGGCCGTGTTCAGCGCCTAGTAACACAAAATTTTTGCTTTTTCACACCTTTTACACATTCAATCAACCTAAAAACTTATTTTTGGGACACATTGAGGACAATGTGTAATTTAAGTGTGGGGGGATGCTAAAACCTTGAATCTTGCAAGTCCAAAATACAAGCCTTACACAAAACTCTATTGGAACCGCTAATCACCCCAATTTTTTTTTTTTTAAATTTCATTTTTTTTTACTTGTCTAGGTTTAACTCGGGAATTTCAAGTTCTAAAAAAGGTTATATTTTTACGAATTTACAACCGATAGCGTCGTGATAAAAAGAACCAACATAAGAAAATTATGAAAAGGCATGACAAGCTTAGTTAAAATTTAATTATATATACTTGATCACATAAAAACCTATTCCCACAAAAGTGAGTTTTGAGCCTTTATTGAGCGTACAAATATATATCTTTAAACTAAATGCTCATTTTTCGTTTCTTGTGTGAATAGCCGCTTGGTTCTTACGACTCCAGAACTTTCCACGACGATACATTCCCGGTCCTTACCAACTTAAACCCGAGTAAGTAAATGATGGAGGCATTAGGACTAACCCTGTTTATTTCTACACCATTATTTTTTCATTTTTTACCACCTACCCAAAAATCCCCCTAGTTAGCCCCTTTGAGCCTAAACCTTTTTCATTTCATAACCTAAACAAACACCCTTTTACCCACCAAAACCTTTTTCATTTTTAACCCTTTGTTTTAGTAACTAGCTCGGTTTCTCATATGACTTTCAAAAAAAAAAGTTGATTATGAAGCAAAAGCAAATAAACAAACAAGTTTATCAAAAATGACTTTGTTTGAAAAATTAGCTTCATAAAAATAAAAGTTGAAAAATAGAAAGTCTTACGAAAACCGATACTTGTTACGCTTTTCGCCCTTTTTCTACTAACCACTAACCCAACCACCTACCTTTAACCCAAGCCTAACCCTTCACCCAAAGAGTCCTCTTGATATTTACAAAGGTATATAAGTTAAAAAGGAGGAGGATTGATTGCTTGGCAAGCCTATGGTAGGAGTAAGTTCCATGCCGCTCTCGAGTGATCCACAAATATAAATTTTCGGCCGAGTGTTGAGTGATCCCCGTGAGGTATGTGAACTTGTATATAAATAAAATTTTACAAAGGCATGTTATGCCCTAATAAGTAATTTATCTTATGAAAAGTTTTAAATAAATCATGACGAATAGGATTGTAAATAAATAAAAATAAAACTAAATAAAGAATCTTGGAAATCCCGACACTCTATGACAAGCCCAAAAACCTTCTTTTCTACCCATTCCATTTGGGGGTGTAATAGCCACATATTAAAGAGTTTTGCTTGAGGACAAGCAAAGATTCAAGTGTGGGGGTATTTGATGTGTGTAAAATGCAACATATAAATTACATCAATTGTGGCATAAAACTAACCCTTTTTTAGTACTAATGTTGGAAAAAGTGTTCTTTTGTCTTCCTTTTGTATTTTCAGGATTAACTAAGCTCAAATTAACAAAAGAAGCAAAACGACATCAAAATCTAACATAAATACAAGAAAAGGAACAAATGTGACATGCCCGAGCCCACGACAGCATCTTCCCAAACAAAACAAGAAGACAAAAGACTGAACACGCCCCGTGCTCAGCCAGCACGGCGGCGTGCCCAAGTGTCAGCAGAAAAGACAAAGTGGTAGAAGCTTCTATTGCCCACCACGGGACCGTGCTCAGCGGACACGGGGCCATGGTCAACAATAAGATTCGCACAATCCAGGAAAATCTTCATAGTACAAAGATTCTTCTGCACACGGGGTCGTACTCAGCGGACACGGGGGCGTGGTCAACTAATAAGACAAGCTGCATTAAATGAAGAAAGAGAAGGATGTGGACACGGGGTCGTGCCCACATGACACGGTGCCGTGCCCGAGCTTCTGTTCAGCCTATAAATAGGAGTGCTTGGCTCAAGCTCAAACCATCCCTTGGCACACCACCTCTCTCACACTTCACCCACCACCCACCACCACCATAACACCATCATCCACCACCATCATCCATTGTCCATCATAGAGTGTGTGAGACGTCTCGGGATCCAAGATTGATCGTAAGAGTTCTTGACAATCAAGGCCATGTTTGCCTAAGTCTCTTATATCACTTGGTGAAGACAAGTGTCTAGTGTAATACTTTTTATTTCTAATCTTTTCGCACTTTTTATTTGGTTTTGTATTAATGACTTTAATAACTAGTTTCTTATGTTGAAGGTGATTCTTCCTTATCGTTTGTCCGTAGTGTCTTGACATTATTTTACTGTCTATATAAAATAAAAGATTTTCACCATTCATATCTCCACGGTCTATATCGAGGTATGTTGGCTACCTGGTCGGGGGGTTAAGGGAACGGTTTGGTAAGAGTCTTGCCATTGTTCAGCGTTTAGAGGTCCTGCAATGGACCTGGGTCAAATTTAGTAGGACCTCCTTCAATACTTAACGGTATTGGATGGCGGGGGTCCAAACTCTTTGATCCCCTCATAAGTTAAACTACTATTAATACTATAACCCGGCTATTTAGGACTGTATCCCTACTGACTCAGACTACTTAGTCGAGGGTAACGTCACCTCCAAAAGAGGGGCCTACCATAATTTGCATTAATAACTTAATTAATTATCTTTCAATAATCCAACCCTTTAGGATTGTATCCGTGCTGACTCAAACTACTGGGTTGAGGGTAACGTCACCTTCAAAAGAGGGGCCTACTACAATAACTAAGATAATCTCTTAAATAAGTGCAAAAGTGCGGAAATAATCAAAGGTTGCACTATACACGAGTAGGAACCAAGTGATTCATCTTGTCTATCTGTTTTTCTTTTATTTTTATTTTTCAGCATTTTAATTAGTTTTTATTTTTCTTAGCTTAAAACCTTTTTTCTAAACTTTTTGATTTGATTAGACGTTGAGGATAAACCGGTACTAAAAGCTCTTGTGTCCTTGGACGACCTCGGTATCTTACCAACACTATACTACGCCCACGATGGGTGCACTTGCCCATATGTGTGTTTAGTGTTAGTAAATATCGTGTTTTATAAATTTAAAACTTGGCTAAAAAGTGTTAAAGGGCTTAAAATATACACCTAATATATATAACACTTCACACGCATGAGATATACCGGGCTAGGATTCGAGTTACAGGAACAAGGGCCAAACCAACCACCCAAGAATGGAATCGTCGAGAGAAAACATTTGACAACCTCCTAGAAGCAGCTTTTCTTGCCACCAGACCTTTCCCCATCAATTAGGAATCTGATGCCGTCACTAAATACATTCCTTAAATTGTATCCATTTGTTGAGTGTTTTTTTTGGTGTCTAATCCACATATATATCACCATTGCCCTTGATTTTCTTGACTGTATATCGCTTAAATGTCAACATATACACGTGTGATTTAGTTTACTAAGATTTTTCAAAGCCGAGAACCTCGATCAGAGAGTAAAAAAGGCGTAAGGTTCACAATGGTGTAAAATTAATATGGGATATACCGGGCTAGGATTCGAGTTACAGGAACAAGGGCCAAACCAACCACCCAAGAATGGAATCGTCAAGCGAAAACACTTGACAACCTCCTAGAAGCAGCTTTTCTTACCACCAGACCTATCTCCATCAATTAGGAATCTGATGCTGTCACTAAACACATTCCTTAAATTGTAGCCATTTGTTGAGAGTTTTTTTTTTGTGTCTAATCCGCATATATATCACCATTGCCCTTGATTTTCTTGAGTGTATATCTCTTAAATGTCAACATATACACGTGTGATTTAGTTTACGAAGATTTTTGAATGTCGAGAACCCCGATCAGAGAGTAAAAAAGGCGGAAGGTTCACCATGGTGTAAGATTAAAATGGGATATATCGGGCTAGGATTCGAGTTACAGGAACAAGGGCCAAACCAACCACCCAAGAATGGAATCGTCGAGCGAAAACACTTGACAACCTCCTAGAAGCTGTTTTTCTTGCCACCGGACCTTTCTCCATCAATTAGAAATCTGATGCCATCACTAAGCAGATTCCTTAAATTGTAGCCATTGGTTGAGTGATTTTTTTTTTGGTGTCTAATCCGCATATATATATATCACCATTGCCCTTGATTTTCTTGACTGTATATCTCTTAAATATCAACATATACACGTGTGATTTAGTTTATGAAGATTTTTCAAAGCCGAGAACCTCGATCAGAGAGTAAAAAAGGCGTAAGGTTCACAATGGTGTAAAATTAAAATGGGATATACCGGGCTAGGATTCGAGTTACAGGAAAAAGGGCCAAACCAACCACCCAGGAATGGAATCGTCGAGCGAAAACACTTGACAACCTCCTAGAAGCAGCTTTTCTTACCACCAGACCTTAATCCACCAATTAGGAATCTGATGCCGTCACTAAACACATTCCTTAAATTGTAGCCATTTGTTGAGTTTTTTTTTTTTTTTTGGTGTCTAATCCGCATATATATCACCATTGCCCTTGATTTTCTTGACTGTATATATCTTTTAAATATAAACATATACACGTGTGATTTAGTTTACGAAGATTTTTCAATGTCGAGAACCTTGATCAGAGAGTAAAAAAGGCGTAAGGTTCACAATGGTGTAAAATTAAAATGGGATATACCGGGCTAGGATTCGAGTTACAAGAACAAGGGCCAAACCAACCACCCAAGAATGGAATCATCGAGCGGAAACACTTGACAACCTCCTAGAAGCAGCTTTTCTTGCCACCAGACCTTTCTCTGTCAATTAGGAATCTGATGCCGTCACTAAACCCATTCCTTAAAATGTATCCATTTGTTGAGTGTTTTTTTTTATGTCTAATCCGCATATATATCACCATTGCCCTTGATTTTCTTGAGTGTATATCTCTTAAATGTCAACATATACACGTGTGATTTAGTTTATGAAGATTTTTCAATGTCGAGAACCCCGATCAGAGAGTAAAAAAGGCGGAAGGTTCACAATGGTGTAAGATTAAAATGGGATATATCGGGCTAGAATTCGAGTTACAGGAACAAGGGCCAAACCAACCACCCAAGAATGGAATCGTCGAGAGAAAAAAATTGACAACCTCCTAGAAGCTGCTTTTCTTGCCACCGGACCTTTCTCCATCAATTAGAAATCTGATGCCATCACTAAACAGATTCCTTAAATTGTAGCCATTGGTTGAGTGATTTTTTTTTGGTGTCTAATCCGCATATATATGTCACCATTGCCCTTGATTTTCTTGACTGTATATCTCTTAAATATCAACATATACACGTGTGATTTAGTTTATGAAGATTTTTCAAAGCCGAGAACCTCGATCAGAGAGTAAAAAAGGCGTAAGGTTAACAATGGTGTAAAATTAAAATAGGATATACCGGGCTAGGATTCGAATTACAGGAACAAGGGCCAAACCAACCACCCAAGAATGGAATCGTCGAGCGAAAACACTTGACAACCTCCTAGAAGCAGCTTTTCTTGCCACCAGACCTTTCTCCATCAATTAGGAATCTGATGCCGTCACTAAACGCATTCCTTAAATTGTAGCCATTTGTTGAGTGTTTTTTTTTGTGTCTAATCCGCATATATATCACCATTGCCCTTGATTTTCTTGACTGTATATCTCTTAAATGTAAACATATACACGTGTGATTTAGTTTATGAAGATTTTTCAAAGCCGAGAACCTCGATCAGAGAGTAAAGAAGGCGTAAGGTTCACAATGGTGTAAAATTAAAATGGGATATACCGGGCTAGGATTCGAATTACAGGAACAAGGGCCAAACCAACCACCCAAGAATGGAATCGTCGAGCGAAAACACTTGACAACCTCCTACAAGCAGCTTTTCTTGCCACCAGACCTTTCTCCATCAATTAGGAATCTGATGTCGTCACTAAACGCGTTCCTTAAATTGTAGCCATATGTTGAGTGTTTTTTTTTTGTGTCTAATCTGCATATATATCACCATTGCCCTTGATTTTCTTGACTGTATATCTCTTAAATGTAAACATATACACGTGTGATTTAGTTTACGGAGATTTTTCAACGCCGAGAACCTCGATCAGAGAGTAAAAATGGCGTAATGTTCACAATTGTGTAAAATTAAAATGGGATATACCGGGCTAGGATTCGAGTTACAGGAACAAGGGCCAAACCAACCACCCAAGAATGGAATCGTCGTGCGAAAACACTTGACAACCTCCTAGAAGCAGCTTTTCTTGCCACCAGACCTTTCTCCATCAATTAGGAATCTAATGCCATCACTAAACACATTCCTTTAATTGTATCCATTTGTTGAGTGTTTTTTTTTTTGTGTCTAATCCGCATATATATCACCATTGCCCTTGATTTTCTTGGCTGTATATCTCTTAAATGTCAACATATACACGTGTGATTTAGTTTACGAAGATTTTTCAAAGCCGAGAACCTCGATTAGAGAGTAAAAAAGGGGTAAGGTTCACAATGGTGTAAAATTAAAATGGGATATACCGGGCTAGGATTCGAGTTACAGGAAAAAGGGCCAAACCAACCACCCAGGAATGGAATCGTCGAGCGAAAACACTTGACAACCTCCTAGAAGCAGCTTTTCTTACCACCAGACCTTTCTCCACCAATTAGGAATCTGATGCCGTCACTAAACACATTCCTTAAATTGTAGCCATTTGTAGAGTTTTTTTTTTTTGGTGTCTAATCCGCATATATATCACCATTGCCCTTGATTTTCTTGACTGTATATATCTCTTAAATATAAACATATACACGTGTGATTTAGTTTACGAAGATTTTTCAATGTCGAGAACCTCGATCAGAGAGTAAAAAAGGCGTAAGGTTCACAATGGTGTAAAATTAAAATGGGATATACCGGGCTAGGAGTCGAGTTACAGGAACAAGGGCCAAACCAACCACCCAAGAATGGAATCGTCGAGCGAAAACACTTGACAACCTCCTAGAAGCAGCTTTTCTTGCCACCAGACCTTTCTCCATCAATTAGGAATCTGATGCCGTCACTAAACGCATTCCTTAAATTGTAGCCATTTGTTAAGTGTTTTTTTTTGTGTCTAATCCGCATATATATCACCATTGCCCTTGATTTTCTTGACTGTATATCTCTTAAATGTAAACATATACACGTGTGATTTAGTTTATGAAGATTTTTCAAAGCCGAGAACCTCGATCAGAGAGTAAAGAAGGCGTAAGGTTCACAATGGTGTAAAATTAAAATGGGATATACCGGGCTAGGATTCGAATTACAGGAACAAGGGCCAAACCAACCACCCAAGAATGGAATCGTCGAGCGAAAACACTTGACAACCTCCTACAAGCAGCTTTTCTTGCCACCAGACCTTTCTCCATCAATTAGGAATCTGATGTCGTCACTAAACGCGTTCCTTAAATTGTAGCCATATGTTGAGTGTTTTTTTTTTGTGTCTAATCTGCATATATATCACCATTGCCCTTGATTTTCTTGACTGTATATCTCTTAAATGTAAACATATACACGTGTGATTTAGTTTACGGAGATTTTTCAACGCCGAGAACCTTGATCAGAGAGTAAAAATGGCGTAATGTTCACAATTGTGTAAAATTAAAATGGGATATACCGGGCTAGGATTCGAGTTACAGGAACAAGGGCCAAACCAACCACCCAAGAATGGAATCGTCGTGCGAAAACACTTGACAACCTCCTAGAAGCAGCTTTTCTTGCCACCAGACCTTTCTCCATCAATTAGGAATCTAATGCCATCACTAAACACATTCCTTTAATTGTATCCATTTGTTGAGTGTTTTTTTTTTGTGTCTAATCCGCATATATATCACCATTGCCCTTGATTTTCTTGGCTGTATATCTCTTAAATGTCAACATATACACGTGTGATTTAGTTTACGAAGATTTTTCAAAGCCGAGAACCTCGATTAGAGAGTAAAAAAGGGGTAAGGTTCACAATGGTGTAAAATTAAAATGGGATATACCGGGCTAGGATTCGAGTTACAGGAAAAAGGGCCAAACCAACCACCCAGGAATGGAATCGTCGAGCGAAAACACTTGACAACCTCCTAGAAGCAGCTTTTCTTACCACCAGACCTTTCTCCACCAATTAGGAATCTGATGCCGTCACTAAACACATTCCTTAAATTGTAGCCATTTGTAGAGTTTTTTTTTTTTTGGTGTCTAATCCGCATATATATCACCATTGCCCTTGATTTTCTTGACTGTATATATCTCTTAAATATAAACATATACACGTGTGATTTAGTTTACGAAGATTTTTCAATGTCGAGAACCTCGATCAGAGAGTAAAAAAGGCGTAAGGTTCACAATGGTGTAAAATTAAAATGGGATATACCGGGCTAGGATTCGAGTTACAGGAACAAGGGCCAAACCAACCACCCAAGAATGGAATCATCGAGCGGAAACACTTGACAACCTCCTAGAAGCAGCTTTTCTTGCCACCAGACCTTTCTCCGTCAATTAGGAATCTGATGCCGTCACTAAACACATTCCTTAAAATGTATCCATTTGTTGAGTGTTTTTTTTTATGTCTAATCCGCATATATATCAACATTGCCCTTGATTTTCTTGAGTGTATATCTCTTAAATGTCAACATATACACGTGTGATTTAGTTTACGAAGATTTTTCAATGTCGAGAACCCCGATCAGAGAGTAAAAAAGGCGGAAGGTTCACAATGGTGTAAGATTAATATGGGATATATCGGGCTAGGATTCGAGTTACAGGAACAAGGGCCAAACCAACCACCCAAGAATGGAATCGTCGAGAGAAAAAAATTGACAACCACCTAGAAGCTGCTTTTCTTGCCACCGGACCTTTCTCCATCAATTAGAAATCTGATGCCATCACTAAACAGTTTCCTTAAATTGTAGCCATTGGTTGAGTGATTTTTTTTTGGTGTCTAATCCGCATATATATATCACCATTGCCCTTGATTTTCTTGACTGTATATCTCTTAAATATCAACATATACACGTGTGATTTAGTTTATGAAGATTTTTCAAAGCCGAGAACCTCGATCAGAGAGTAAAAAAGGCGTAAGGTTCACAATGGTGTAAAATTAAAATAGGATATACCGGGCTAGGATTCGAATTACAGGAACAAGGGCCAAACCAACCACCCAAGAATGGAATCGTCGAGCGAAAACACTTGACAACCTCCTAGAAGCAGCTTTTCTTGCCACCAGACCTTTCTCCATCAATTAGGAATCTGATGCCGTCACTAAACGCATTCCTTAAATTGTAGCCATTTGTTGAGTGTTTTTTTTTTGTGTCTAATCCGCATATATATCACCATTGCCCTTGATTTTCTTGACTGTATATCTCTTAAATGTAAACATATACACGTGTGATTTAGTTTATGAAGATTTTTCAAAGCCGAGAACCTCGATCAGAGAGTAAAGAAGGCGTAAGGTTCACAATGGTGTAAAATTAAAATGGGATATACCGGGCTAGGATTCGAATTACAGGAACAAGGGCCAAACCAACCACCCAAAAATGGAATCGTCGAGCGAAAACACTTGACAACCTCCTACAAGCAGCTTTTCTTGCCACCAGACCTTTCTCCATCAATTAGGAATCTGATGTCGTCACTAAACGCGTTCCTTAAATTGTAGCCATATGTTGAGTGTTTTTTTTTTGTGTCTAATCTGCATATATATCACCATTGCCCTTGATTTTCTTGACTGTATATCTCTTAAATGTAAACATATACACGTGTGATTTAGTTTACGGAGATTTTTCAACGCCGAGAACCTCGATCAGAGAGTAAAAATGGCGTAATGTTCACAATTGTGTAAAATTAAAATGGGATATACCGGGCTAGGATTCGAGTTACAGGAACAAGGGCCAAACCAACCACCCAAGAATGGAATCGTCGTGCGAAAACACTTGACAACCTCCTAGAAGCAGCTTTTCTTGCCACCAGACCTTTCTCCATCAATTAGGAATCTAATGCCATCACTAAACACATTCCTTTAATTGTATCCATTTGTTGAGTGTTTTTTTTTTGTGTCTAATCCGCATATATATCACCATTGCCCTTGATTTTCTTGGCTGTATATCTCTTAAATGTCAACATATACACGTGTGATTTAGTTTACGAAGATTTTTCAAAGCCGAGAACCTCGATTAGAGAGTAAAAAAGGGGTAAGGTTCACAATGGTGTAAAATTAAAATGGGATATACCGGGCTAGGATTCGAGTTACAGGAAAAAGGGCCAAACCAACCACCCAGGAATGGAATCGTCGAGCGAAAACACTTGACAACCTCCTAGAAGCAGCTTTTCTTACCACCAGACCTTTCTCCACCAATTAGGAATCTGATGCCGTCACTAAACACATTCCTTAAATTGTAGCCATTTGTAGAGTTTTTTTTTTTTTTGGTGTCTAATCCGCATATATATCACCATTGCCCTTGATTTTCTTGACTGTATATATCTCTTAAATATAAACATATACACGTGTGATTTAGTTTACGAAGATTTTTCAATGTCGAGAACCTCGATCAGAGAGTAAAAAAGGCGTAAGGTTCACAATGGTGTAAAATTAAAATGGGATATACCGGGCTAGGATTCGAGTTACAGGAACAAGGGCCAAACCAACCACCCAAGAATGGAATCATCGAGCGGAAACACTTGACAACCTCCTAGAAGCAGCTTTTCTTGCCACCAGACCTTTCTCCGTCAATTAGGAATCTGATGCCGTCACTAAACACATTCCTTAAAATGTATCCATTTGTTAAGTGTTTTTTTTATGTCTAATCCGCATATATATCACCATTGCACTTGATTTTCTTGAGTGTATATCTCTTAAATGTCAACATATACACGTGTGATTTAGTTTACGAAGATTTTTCAATGTCGAGAACCCCGATCAGAGAGTAAAAAAGGCGGAAGGTTCACCATGGTGTAAGATTAAAATGGGATATATCGGGCTAGGATTCGAGTTACAGGAACAAGGGCCAAACCAACCACCCAAGAATGGAATCGTCGAGAGAAAAAAATTGACAACCACCTAGAAGCTGCTTTTCTTGCCACCGGACCTTTCTCCATCAATTAGAAATCTGATGCCATCACTAAACAGTTTCCTTAAATTGTAGCCATTGGTTGAGTGATTTTTTTTTGGTGTCTAATCCGCATATATATATCACCATTGCCCTTGATTTTCTTGACTGTATATCTCTTAAATATCAACATATACACGTGTGATTTAGTTTATGAAGATTTTTCAAAGCCGAGAACCTCGATCAGAGAGTAAAAAAGGCGTAAGGTTCACAATGGTGTAAAATTAAAATAGGATATACCGGGCTAGGATTCGAATTACAGGAACAAGGGCCAAACCAACCACCCAAGAATGGAATCGTCGAGCGAAAACACTTGACAACCTCCTAGAAGCAGCTTTTCTTGCCACCAGACCTTTCTCCATCAATTAGGAATCTGATGCCGTCACTAAACGCATTCCTTAAATTGTAGCCATTTGTTGAGTGTTTTTTTTTTGTGTCTAATCCGCATATATATCACCATTGCCCTTGATTTTCTTGACTGTATATCTCTTAAATGTAAACATATACACGTGTGATTTAGTTTATGAAGATTTTTCAAAGCCGAGAACCTCGATCAGAGAGTAAAGAAGGCGTAAGGTTCACAATGGTGTAAAATTAAAATGGGATATACCGGGCTAGGATTCGAATTACAGGAACAAGGGCCAAACCAACCACCCAAAAATGGAATCGTCGAGCGAAAACACTTGACAACCTCCTACAAGCAGCTTTTCTTGCCACCAGACCTTTCTCCATCAATTAGGAATCTGATGTCGTCACTAAACGCGTTCCTTAAATTGTAGCCATATGTTGAGTGTTTTTTTTTTGTGTCTAATCTGCATATATATCACCATTGCCCTTGATTTTCTTGACTGTATATCTCTTAAATGTAAACATATACACGTGTGATTTAGTTTACGGAGATTTTTCAACGCCGAGAACCTCGATCAGAGAGTAAAAATGGCGTAATGTTCACAATTGTGTAAAATTAAAATGGGATATACCGGGCTAGGATTCGAGTTACAGGAACAAGGGCCAAACCAACCACCCAAGAATGGAATCGTCGTGCGAAAACACTTGACAACCTCCTAGAAGCAGCTTTTCTTGCCACCAGACCTTTCTCCATCAATTAGGAATCTAATGCCATCACTAAACACATTCCTTTAATTGTATCCATTTGTTGAGTGTTTTTTTTTGTGTCTAATCCGCATATATATCTCCATTGCCCTTGATTTTCTTGGTTGTATATCTCTTAAATGTCAACATATACACGTGTGATTTAGTTTACGAAGATTTTTCAAAGCCGAGAACCTCGATTAGAGAGTAAAAAAAGGGTAAGGTTCACAATGGTGTAAAATTAAAATGGGATATACCGGGCTAGGATTCGAGTTACAGGAAAAAGGGCCAAAATGACAACCTCCTAGAAGCAGCTTTTCTTACCACCAGACCTTTCTCCACCAATTAGGAATCTGATGCCGTCACTAAACACATTCCTTAAATTGTAGCCATTTGTAGAGTTTTTTTTTTTTTTTTGGTGTCTAATCCGCATATATATCACCATTGCCCTTGATTTTCTTGACTGTATATATCTCTTAAATATAAACATATACACGTGTGATTTAGTTTACGAAGATTTTTCAATGTGGAGAACCTCGATCAGAGAGTAAAAAAGGCGTAAGGTTCACAATGGTGTAAAATTAAAATGGGATATACCGGGCTAGGATTCGAGTTACAGGAACAAGGGCCAAACCAACCACCCAAGAATGGAATCATCGAGCGGAAACACTTGACAACCTCCTAGAAGCAGCTTTTCTTGCCACCAGACCTTTCTCCGTCAATTAGGAATCTGATGCCGTCACTAAACCCATTCCTTAAAATGTATCCATTTGTTGAGTGTTTTTTTTATGTCTAATCCGCATATATATCACCATTGCCCTTGATTTTCTAGAGTGTATATCTCTTAAATGTCAACATATACACGTGTGATTTAGTTTATGAAGATTTTTCAATGTCGAGAACCCCGATCAGAGAGTAAAAAAGGCGGAAGGTTCACAATGGTGTAAGATTAAAATGGGATATATCGGGCTAGGATTCGAGTTACAGGAACAAGGGCCAAACCAACCACCCAAGAATGGAATCGTCGAGAGAAAAAAATTGACAACCTCCTAGAAGCTGCTTTTCTTGCCACCGGACCTTTCTCCATCGATTAGAAATCTGATGCCATCACTAAACAGATTCCTTTAATTGTAGCCATTGGTTGAGTGATTTTTTTTTGGTGTCTAATCCGCATATATATGTCACCATTGCCCTTGATTTTCTTGACTGTATATCTCTTAAATATCAACATATACACGTGTGATTTAGTTTATGAAGATTTTTCAAAGCCGAGAACCTCGATCAGAGAGTAAAAAAGGCGTAAGGTTCACAATGGTGTAAAATTAAAATAGGATATACCGGGCTAGGATTCGAATTACAGGAACAAGGGCCAAACCAACCACCCAAGAATGGAATCGTCGAGCGAAAACACTTGACAACCTCCTAGAAGCAGCTTTTCTTGCCACCAGACCTTTCTCCATCAATTAGGAATCTGATGCCGTCACTAAACGCATTCCTTAAATTGTAGCCATTTGTTGAGTGTTTTTTTTTGTGTCTAATCCGCATATATATCACCATTGCCCTTGATTTTCTTGACTGTATATCTCTTAAATGTAAACATATACATGTGTGATTTAGTTTATGAAGATTTTTCAAAGCCGAGAACCTCGATCAGAGAGTAAAAAAGGCGTAAGGTTCACAATGGTGTAAAATAAAAATGGGATATACCGGGCTAGGATTCGAATTACAGGAACAAGGGCCAAACCAACCACCCAAGAATGGAATCGTCGAGCGAAAACACTTGACAACCTCCTACAAGCAGCTTTTCTTGCCACCAGACCTTTCTCCATCAATTAGGAATCTGATTTCGTCACTAAACGCGTTCCTTAAATTGTAGCCATATGTTGAGTGTTTTTTTTTGTGTCTAATCTGCATATATATCACCATTGCCCTTGATTTTCTTGACTGTATGTCTCTTAAATGTAAACATATACACGTGTGATTTAGTTTACGGAGATTTTTCAACGCCGAGAACCTCGATCAGAGAGTAAAAATGGCGTAATGTTCACAATTGTGTAAAATTAAAATGAGATATACCGGGCTAGGATTCGAGTTACAGGAACAAGGGCCAAACCAACCACCCAAGAATGGAATCGTCGTGCGAAAACACTTGACAACCTCCTAGAAGCAGCTTTTCTTGCCACCAGACCTTTCTCCATCAATTAGGAATCTAATGCCATCACTAAACACATTCCTTTAATTGTATCCATTTGTTGAGTGTTTTTTTTTTTGTGTCTAATCCGCATATATATCACCATTGCCCTTGATTTTCTTGGCTGTATATCTCTTAAATGTCAACATATACACGTGTGATTTAGTTTACGAAGATTTTTCAAAGCCGAGAACCTCGATTAGAGAGTAAAAAAGGGGTAAGGTTCACAATGGTGTAAAATTAAAATGGGATATACCGGGCTAGGATTCGAGTTACAGGAAAAAGGGCCAAACCAACCACCCAGGAATGGAATCGTCGAGCGAAAACACTTGACAACCTCCTAGAAGCAGCTTTTCTTACCACCAGACCTTTCTCCACCAATTAGGAATCTGATGCCGTCACTAAACACATTCCTTAAATTGTAGCCATTTGTAGAGTTTTTTTTTTTTTTTGGTGTCTAATCCGCATATATATCACCATTGCCCTTGATTTTCTTGACTGTATATATCTCTTAAATATAAACATATACACGTGTGATTTAGTTTACGAAGATTTTTCAATGTCGAGAACCTCGATCAGAGAGTAAAAAAGGCGTAAGGTTCACAATGGTGTAAAATTAAAATGGGATATACCGGGCTAGGATTCGAGTTACAGGAACAAGGGCCAAACCAACCACCCAAGAATGGAATCATCGAGCGGAAACACTTGACAACCTCCTAGAAGCAGCTTTTCTTGCCACCAGACCTTTCTCCGTCAATTAGGAATCTAATGCCGTCACTAAACACATTCCTTAAAATGTATCCATTTGTTGAGTGTTTTTTTTTATGTCTAATCCGCATATATATCACCTTTGCCCTTGATTTTCTTGAGTGTATATCTCTTAAATGTCAACATATACACGTGTGATTTAGTTTACGAAGATTTTTCAATGTCGAGAACCCCGATCAGAGAGTAAAAAAGGCGGAAGGTTCACAATGGTGTAAGATTAATATGGGATATATCGGGCTAGGATTCGAGTTACAGGAACAAGGGCCAAACCAACCACCCAAGAATGGAATCGTCGAGAGAAAAAAATTGACAACCACCTAGAAGCTGCTTTTCTTGCCACCGGACCTTTCTCCATCAATTAGAAATCTGATGCCATCACTAAACAGTTTCCTTAAATTGTAGCCATTGGTTGAGTGATTTTTTTTTGGTGTCTAATCCGCATATATATATCACCATTGCCCTTGATTTTCTTGACTGTATATCTCTTAAATATCAACATATACACGTGTGATTTAGTTTATGAAGATTTTTCAAAGCCGAGAACCTCGATCAGAGAGTAAAAAAGGCGTAAGGTTCACAATGGTGTAAAATTAAAATAGGATATACCGGGCTAGGATTCGAATTACAGGAACAAGGGCCAAACCAACCACCCAAGAATGGAATCGTCGAGCGAAAACACTTGACAACCTCCTAGAAGCAGCTTTTCTTGCCACCAGACCTTTCTCCATCAATTAGGAATCTGATGCCGTCACTAAACGCATTCCTTAAATTGTAGCCATTTGTTGAGTGTTTTTTTTTTTTGCGTCTAATCCGCATATATATCACCATTGCCCTTGATTTTCTAGACTGTATATCTCTAAAATGTCAACATATACACGTGTGATTTAGTTTACGGAGATTTTTCAATGCCGAGAACCTCGATCAGAGAGTAAAAAGGCGTAATGTTCACAATGGTGTAAAATTAAAATGGGATATACCGGGCTAGGATTCGAGTTACAGGAACAAGGGCCAAACCAACCACCCAAGAATGGAATCGTCGAGCGAAAACACTTGACAACCTCCTAGAAGCAGCTTTTCTTGCCACCAGACCTTTCTCCATAAATTAGGAATCTGATGCCGTCACTAAACACATTCCTTAAATTGTAGCCATTTGTTGAGTGTTTTTTTTTTGTGTCTAATCCGCATATATATCACCATTGCCCTTGATTTTCTTGACTGTATATATCTCTTAAATGTCAACATATACACGTGTGATTTAGTTTACGTAGATTTTTCAATGCCGAGAACCTCGATAAGAGAGTAAAAAAGGCGTAAGGTACACAATGGTGTAAAATTAAAATGGGATATACCAGGCTAGGATTCGAGTTACAGGAAAAAGGGCCAAACCAACCACCCAAGAATGGAATCGTCGAGCGAAAACACTTGACAACCTCCTAGAAGCAGCTTTTCTTGCCACCAGATCTTTTCTCTATCAATTAGGAATCTGATGCCGTCACTAAACACATTCCTTAAATTGTAGCCATTTGTTGAGTTATTTTTTTTTTTGGTGTCTAATCCGCATATATATCACCATTGCCCTTGATACACCGGGCTAGGATTCGAGTTACAGGAACAAGGGCCAAATTAACCACCCAAGAATGGAATCGTCGAGCGAAAACACTTTACAACCTCCTAGAAGCAGTTTTTCTTGCCACCAGACCTTTCTACATCAATTAGGAATCTGATGCCGTCACTAAACACATTCCTTAAATTATAGCCATTTGTTGAGTGTTTTTTTTTTTTGGTGTCTAATCCGCATATATATCACCATTGCCCTTGATTTTCTTGACTGTATATCTCTTAAATATCAACATATACACGTGTGATTTAGTTTACGAATATTTTTCAATGTCGAGAACCTCGATCAGAGAGTAAAAATGGCGTAAGGTTCACAATGGTGTAAAATTAAAATGGGATATACCGGGCTAGGATTCGAGTTACAGGAACAAGGGCCAAACCAACCACCCAAGAATGGAATCGTCAAGCGAAAACACTTGAAGACCACCTAGAAGCAGCTTTTCTTGCCACCAGACCTTTCTCCGTCATTTAGGAATCTGATGCCGTCACTAAACACATTCCTTAAATTGTAGCCATTTGTTGAGTTTTTTTTTTAGTCTAATCCGCATATATATCACCAATGCCCTTGATTTTCTTGACTGTATATCTCTTAAATATCAACATATACACGTGTGATTTAGTTTACAAAGATTTTTCAATGCCGAGAACCTCGATCAGAGAGTAAAAAATGCATAAGGTTCACAATGGTGTAAAATTAAAATGGGATATATCGGGCTAGAATTCGAGTTATAGGAACAACTGCCAAACCAACCACCCAAGAATGGAATCGTCGAGCGAAAACACTTGACAACCTCCTAGAAGCAGCTTTTCTTACCACCAGACCTTTCTACATCAATTAGGAATCTGATGGCGTCACTAAACACATTCCTTAAATTGTAGCCATTTGTTGAGTGTTTTTTTTGTGTCTAATCCGCATATATATCACCATTGCCCTTTATTTTCTTGACCGTATATCTCTTAAATGTCAAAATATACACTTGTGATTTAGTTTACGAAGATTTTTCAATGCCGAGAACCTCGATCAGAGAGTAAAAAGGGCATAAGGTTCACATTGGTGTAAAATTAAAATGGGATATACCGGGCTAGAATTCGAGTTATAGGAACAACGGCCAAATTAACCACCCAAGAATGGAATCGTCGAGCGAAAACACTTGACAACCTCCTAGAAGCAGCTTTTCTTACCACCAGACCTTTCTACATCAATTAGGAATCTGATGGCGTCACTAAACACATTCCTTAAATTGTAGCCATTTGTTGAGTGTTTTTTTTGGTGTCTAATCCGCATATATATCACCATTGCCCTTGATTTTCTTGACTGTATATCTCTTAAATATCAACATATACACGTGTGATTTAGTTTACGAAGATTTTTCAATGTCGGGAACCTCGATCATAGAGTAAAAAAGGCGTAAGGTTCACAATGGTGTAAAATTAAAATGGGATATACCGGGCTAGGATTCGAGTTACAGGAACAAGGACCAAACCAACCACCCAAGAATGGAATCGTCGAGCGAAAACACTTGACAACCTCCTAGAAGCAGCTTTTCTTACCGCCAGACTTTTCTCCATCAATTAGGAATCTGATGCCGTCACTAAACACATTCCTTAAATTGTAGCCATTTGTCGAGTGTTTTTTTTTTGTGTCAAATCCGCATATATATCACCATTGCCCATGATTTTCTTGACTGTATATCTCTTAAATGTCAACATATACACTTGTGATTTAGTTTACGAATATTTTTCAATGCCGAGAACCTCTATCAAAGATTAAAAAAAGGCGTAAGGTTTACAATGGTGTAAAATTAAAATGGGATATACTGGGCTAGGATTCGAGTTACAGGAACAAAGGCCAAACCAACCACCCAAGAATAGAATCGTCGAGCGAAAACACTTGACAACCTCCTAGAAGCAGCTTTTCTTGCCACCAGACCTTTCAACATCAATTAGGAATCTGATGCCATCACTAAACACATTCCTTAAATTGTAACCATTTGTTGAGTGTTTTTTTTTGTGTCTAATCCTCATATATATCACCATTGCCCTAGATTTTCTTGACTGTATATCTCTTAAATGTCAACATATACACGTGTGATTTAATTTACGAAGATTTTTCAATGCCGAGAACCTCGATCAGAGAGTAAAAAAGGCGTAAGTTTCACAATGGTGTAAAATTAAAATGGGATATACCGGGCTAGAATTCGAGTTATAGGAACAACGGCCAAACCAACCACCCAAGAATGGAATCGTCGAGCGAAAACACTTGACAACCTCCTGGAAGCAGCTTTTCTTACCACCAGACCTTTCTACATCAATTAGGAATCTGATGTCGTCACTAAACACATTCCTTAAATTGTAGCCATTTGTTGAGTGTTTTTTTTTTTTTTGTGTCTAATCCGCATATATATCACCATTGTCCGCGATTTTCTTGACTGTATATATCTTAAATGTCAACATATACACTTGTGATTTAGTTTAAGAAGATTTTTCAATGCCGAGAACCTTTATCAGAGATTAAAAAAGGCGTAAGGTTCACAATGGTGTAAAATTAAAATGGGATATACTGGGCTAGGATTCGAGTTACAGGAACAAGGCCCAAACCAACCACCCAAGAATGGAATCGTCGAGCGAAAACACTTGACAACCTCCTAGAAGCAGCTTTTCTTGCCACCAGATCTTTCAACATCAATTAGGAATCTGATGCCGTCACTAAACACATTCCTTAAATTGTAGCCATTTGTTGAGTGTTTTTTTTTTTTGGTGTCTAATCCGCATATATATCACCATTGCCCTAGATTTTCTTGACTGTATATCTCTTAAATGTCAACATATACACGTGTGATTTAATTTACGAAGATTTTTCAATGCCGAGAACCTCGATCAGAGAGTAAAAAAGGCGTAAGGTTCACAATGGTGTAAAATTAAAATGGGATATACCAGGCTAGAATTCGAGTTATAGGAACAACGGCCAAACTAACCACCCAAGAATGGAATCGTCGAGCGAAAACACTTGACAACCTTCTAGAAGCAGCTTTTCTTACCACCAGACCTTTCTACATCAATTAAGAATCTGATGTCGTCACTAAACACATTCCTTAAATTGTAGCCATTTGTTGAGTGTTTTTTTTGTGTCTAATCCGCATATATATCACCATTGTCCGCGATTTTCTTGACTGTATATCTCTTAAATGTCAACATATACACTTGTGATTTAGTTTAAGAAGATTTTTCAATGCCGAGAACCTCTATCAGAGATTAAAAAAGGCGTAAGGTTCACAATAGTGTAAAATTAAAATGGGATATACTGGGCTAGGATTCGAGTTACAGGAACAAGGCCCAAACCAACCACCCAAGAATGGAATCGTCGAGCGAAAACACTTGACAACCTCCTAGAAGCAGCTTTTCTTGCCACCAGATCTTTCAACATCAATTAGAAATCTGATGCCGTCACTAAACACATTCCTTAAATTGTAACCATTTGTTGAGTGTTTTTTTTTTTGTGTCTAATCCGCATATATATCACCATTGCCCTAGATTTTCTTGACTGTATATCTCTTAAATGTCAACATACACACGTGTGATTTAATTTACGAAGATTTTTCATTGCCGAGAACCTCGATCAGAGAGTAAAAAAGGCGTAAGGTTCACAATGGTGTAAAATTAAAATGGGATATACCGGGCTAGAATTCGAGTTATAGGAACAACGGCCAAACCAACCACCCAAGAATGGAATCGTCGAGCGAAAACACTTGACAACCTCCTAGAAGCAGCTTTTCTTACCACCAGACTTTTCTACATCAATTAGGAATCTGATGCCGTCACTAAACACATTCCTTAAATTGTAGCCATTTGTTGAGTGTTTTTTTTGGTGTCTAATCCGCATATATATCACCATTGCCCTTGATTTTCTTGACTGTATATCTCTTAAATGTCAACATATACACTTGTGATTTAGTTTACGAAGATTTTCCAATGCCGAGAACCTCGATCAGAGATTAAAAAAGGCGTAAGGTTCACAATGGTGTAAAATTAAAATGGGATATACCGGGCTAGGATTCGAGTTATAGGAACAACGGCCAAACCAACCACCCAAGAATGGAATCGTCGAGAGAAAACACTTGACAACCTCCTAGAAGCAGCTTTTCTTACCACCAGACCTTTTACATCAATTAGGAATCTGATGTCGTCACTAAACACATTCCTTAAATTGTAGCCATTTGTTGAGTGTTTTTTTTGGTGTCTAATCCGCATATATATCACCATTGTCCGCGATTTTCTTGACTGTATATCTCTTAAATGTCAACATATACACTTGTGATTTAGTTTAAGAAGATTTTTCAATGCCGAGAACCTCTATCAGAGATTAAAAAAGGCGTAAGTTTCACAATGGTGTAAAATTAAAATGGGATATACTGGGCTAGGATTCGAGTTACAGGAACAAGGCCCAAACCAACCACCCAAGAATGGAATCGTCGAGCGAAAACACTTGACAACCTCCTAGAAGCAGCTTTTCTTGCCACCAGATCTTTCAACATCAATTAGAAATCTGATGCCGTCACTAAACACATTCCTTAAATTGTAGCCATTTGTTGAGTGTTTTTTTTTTTTGGTGTCTAATCCGCATATATATCACCATTGCCCTAGATTTTCTTGACTGTATATCTCTTAAATGTCAACATATACACGTGTGATTTAATTTACGAAGATTTTTCAATGCCGAGAACCTCGATCAGAGAGTAAAAAAGGCGTAAGGTTCACAATGGTGTAAAATTAAAATGGGATATACCGGGCTAGAATTCGAGTTATAGGAACAACGGCCAAACTAACCACCCAAGAATGGAATCGTCGAGCGAAAACACTTGACAACCTTCTAGAAGCAGCTTTTCTTACCACCAGACCTTTCTACATCAATTAAGAATCTGATGTCGTCACTAAACACATTCCTTAAATTGTAGCCATTTGTTGAGTGTTTTTTTTGTGTCTAATCCGCATATATATCACCATTGTCCGCGATTTTCTTGACTGTATATCTCTTAAATGTCAACATATACACTTGTGATTTAGTTTAAGAAGATTTTTCAATGCCGAGAACCTCTATCAGAGATTAAAAAAGGCGTAAGGTTCACAATAGTGTAAAATTAAAATGGGATATACTGGGCTAGGATTCGAGTTACAGGAACAAGGCCCAAACCAACCACCCAAGAATGGAATCGTCGAGCGAAAACACTTGACAACCTCCTAGAAGCAGCTTTTCTTGCCACCAGACCTTTCAACATCAATTAGGAATCTGATGTCGTCACTAAACACATTCCTTAAATTGTAACCATTTGTTGAGTGTTTTTTTTTTGTGTCTAATCCGCATATATATCACCATTGCCCAAGATTTTCTTGACTGTATATCTCTTAAATGTCAACATACACACGTGTGATTTAATTTACGAAGATTTTTCATTGCCGAGAACCTCGATCAGAGAGTAAAAAAGGCGTAAGGTTCACAATGGTGTAAAATTAAAATGGGATATACCGGGCTAGAATTCGAGTTATAGGAACAACGGCCAAACCAACCACCCAAGAATGGAATCGTCGAGCAAAAACACTTGACAACCTCCTAGAAGCAGCTTTTCTTACCACCAGACTTTTCTACATCAATTAGGAATCTGATGCCGTCACTAAACACATTCCTTAAATTGTAGCCATTTGTTGAGTGTTTTTTTTGGTGTCTAATCCGCATATATATCACCATTGCCCTTGATTTTCTTGACTGTATATCTCTTAAATGTCAACATATACACTTGTGATTTAGTTTACGAAGATTTTCCAATGCCGAGAACCTCGATCAGAGATTAAAAAAGGCGTAAGGTTCACAATGGTGTAAAATTAAAATGGGATATACCGGGCTAGGATTCGAGTTATAGGAACAACGGCCAAACCAACCACCCAAGAATGGAATCGTCGAGAGAAAACACTTGACAACCTCCTAGAAGCAGCTTTTCTTACCACCAGACCTTTTACATCAATTAGGAATCTGATGTCGTCACTAAACACATTCCTTAAATTGTAGCCATTTGTTGAGTGTTTTTTTTGGTGTCTAATCCGCATATATATCACCATTGTCCGCGATTTTCTTGACTGTATATCTCTTAAATGTCAACATATACACTTGTGATTTAGTTTAAGAAGATTTTTCAATGCCGAGAACCTCTATCAGAGATTAAAAAAGGCGTAAGGTTCACAATGGTGTAAAATTAAAATGGGATATACTGGGCTAGGATTCGAGTTACAGGAACAAGGCCCAAACCAACCACCCAAGAATGGAATCGTCGAGCGAAAACACTTGACAACCTCCTAGAAGCAGCTTTTCTTGCCACTAGACCTTTCAACATCAATTAGGAATCTGATGCCGTCACTAAACACATTCCTTAAATTGTAGCCATTTGTTGAGTGTTTTTTTTTTTTGGTGTCTAATCCGCATATATATCACCATTGCCCTAGATTTTCTTGACTGTATATCTCTTAAATGTCAACATATACACGTGTGATTTAATTTACGAAGATTTTTCAATGCCGAGAACCTCGATCAGAGAGTAAAAAAGGCGTAAGGTTCACAATGGTGTAAAATTAAAATGGGATATACCGGGCTAGAATTCGAATTATAGGAACAACGGCCAAACTAACCACCCAAGAATGGAATCGTCGAGCGAAAACACTTGACAACCTTCTAGAAGCAGCTTTTCTTACCACCAGACCTTTCTACATCAATTAAGAATCTGATGTCGTCACTAAACACATTCCTTAAATTGTAGCCATTTGTTGAGTGTTTTTTTTGTGTCTAATCCGCATATATATCACCATTGTCCGCGATTTTCTTGACTGTATATCTCTTAAATGTCAACATATACACTTGTGATTTAGTTTAAGAAGATTTTTCAATGCCGAGAACCTCTATCAGAGATTAAAAAAGGCGTAAGGTTCACAATAGTGTAAAATTAAAATGGGATATACTGGGCTAGGATTCGAGTTACAGGAACAAGGCCCAAACCAACCACCCAAGAATGGAATCGTCGAGCGAAAACACTTGACAACCTCCTAGAAGCAGCTTTTCTTGCCACCAGACCTTTCAACATCAATTAGGAATCTGATGTCGTCACTAAACACATTCCTTAAATTGTAACCATTTGTTGAGTGTTTTTTTTTTGTGTCTAATCCGCATATATATCACCATTGCCCTAGATTTTCTTGACTGTATATCTCTTAAATGTCAACATACACACGTGTGATTTAATTTACGAAGATTTTTCATTGCCGAGAACCTCGATCAGAGAGTAAAAAAGGCGTAAGGTTCACAATGGTGTAAAATTAAAATGGGATATACCGGGCTAGAATTCGAGTTATAGGAACAACGGCCAAACCAACCACCCAAGAATGGAATCGTCGAGCAAAAACACTTGACAACCTCCTAGAAGCAGCTTTTCTTACCACCAGACTTTTCTACATCAATTAGGAATCTGATGCCGTCACTAAACACATTCCTTAAATTGTAGCCATTTGTTGAGTGTTTTTTTTTGTGTCTAATCCGCATATATATCACCATTGCCCTTGATTTTCTTGACTGTATATCTCTTAAATGTCAACATATACACTTGTGATTTAGTTTACGAAGATTTTCCAATGCCGAGAACCTCGATCAGAGATTAAAAAAGGCGTAAGGTTCACAATGGTGTAAAATTAAAATGGGATATACCGGGCTAGGATTCGAGTTATAGGAACAACGGCCAAACCAACCACCCAAGAATGGAATCGTCGAGAGAAAACACTTGACAACCTCCTAGAAGCAGCTTTTCTTACCACCAGACCTTTTACATCAATTAGGAATCTGATGTCGTCACTAAACACATTCCTTAAATTGTAGCCATTTGTTGAGTGTTTTTTTTGGTGTCTAATCCGCATATATATCACCATTGTCCGCGATTTTCTTGACTGTATATCTCTTAAATGTCAACATATACACTTGTGATTTAGTTTAAGAAGATTTTTCAATGCCGAGAACCTCTATCAGAGATTAAAAAAGGCGTAAGGTTCACAATGGTGTAAAATTAAAATGGGATATACTGGGCTAGGATTCGAGTTACAGGAACAAGGCCCAAACCAACCACCCAAGAATGGAATCGTCGAGCGAAAACACTTGACAACCTCCTAGAAGCAGCTTTTCTTGCCACTAGACCTTTCAACATCAATTAGGAATCTGATGCCGTCACTAAACACATTCCTTAAATTGTAGTCATTTGTTGAGTGTTTTTTTTTTGTGTCTAATCCGCATATATATCACCATTGCCCTAGATTTTCTTGACTGTATATCTCTTAAATATCAACATATACACGTGTTATTTAGTTTACGAAGATTTTTCAATGCCGAGAACCTCGATCAGAGAGTAAAAAAGGCGTAAAGTTCACAATGGTGTAAAATTAAAATGGGATATACCGGGCTAGGATTCGAGTTACAGGAACAAGGGCCAAACCAACCACCCAAGAATAGAATCGTCGAGTGAAAACACTTGACAACCCCCTAGAAACAGCTTTTCATGCCACCAGACCTTTCTCCATCAATAAGGAATCTGATGCCGTCACTAAACACATTCCTTAAATTGTAGCCATTTGTTGAGTGTTTTTTTTTTTTGTGTCTAATCCGCATATATATCACCATTGCCCTTGATTTTCTTGACTGTATATCTCTTAAATATCAACATATACACGTGTGATTTAGTTTACGACGATTTTTCAATGCCGAGAACCTCGATCAGAAAGTAAAAAAGGCGTAAGGTTCACAATGGTGTAAAATTAAAATGGGATATACCGGACTAGGATTCGAGTTACAGGAACAAGGGCCAAACCAACCACCCAAGAATGGAATTGTCGAGCGAAAACACTTGACAGCCTCCTAGAAGCAGCTTTTCTTACCACCAGACCTATCTCCATCAATTAGGAATCTGATGCTGTCACTAAACACATTCCTTAAATTGTAGCCATTTGTTGAGTGTTTTTTTTTTGTGTCTAATCCGCATATATATCACCATTGCCCTTGATTTCTTGACTGTATATCTCTTAAATGTCAACATATACACGTGTGATTTAATTTGCGAAGATTTTTTAATGCCGAGAACCTCGATCAGAGAGTAAAAAGGCGTAAGTTTCACAATGGTGTAAAATTAAAATGGGATATACCGGGCTAGAATTCGAGTTACAGGAACAACGGCCAAACCAACCACCCAAGAATGGAATCGTCGAGCGAAAACACTTGACAACCTCCTAGAAGCAGCTTTTCTTACCACCAAACCTTTCTATATCAATTAGGAATCTGATGCCGTCACTAAACACATTCCTTAAATTGTAGCCATTTGTTGGGTGTTTTTTTTTTTTGTGTCTAATCCGCATATATATCACCATTGCCCTTGATTTTCTTGACAGTATATCTCTTAAATGTCAATATATACACTTGTGATTTAGTTTACGAAGATTTTTCAATGCCGAGAACCTCTATCAAAGAGTAAAAAACGCGTAAGGTTCACAATGGTGTAAAATTAAAATGGGGTATACTGGGCTAGGATTCGAGTTACAGGAACAAGGGCCAAACCAACCACCCAAGAATAGAATCGTCGAGCGAAAACACTTGACAACCTCCTAGAAGCAGCTTTTCTTACCACCAGACCTATCTCCATCAATTAGGAATCTGATGCTGTCACTAAACACATTCCTTAAATTGTAGCCATTTGTTGAGTGTTTTTTTTGTGTCTAATCCGCATATATATCACCATTGCCCTTGATTTCTTGACTGTATATCTCTTAAATGTCAACATATACACGTGTGATTTAATTTGCGAAGATTTTTTAATGCCGAGAACCTCGATCAGAGAGTAAAAAAGGCGTAAGGTTCACAATGGTGTAAAATTAAAATGGGATATACCGGGCTAGAATTCGAGTTACAGGAACAACGGCCAAACCAACCACCCAAGAATGGAATCGTCGAGAGAAAACACTTGACAACCTCCTAGAAGCAGCTTTTCTTACCACCAGACCTTTTACATCAATTAGGAATCTGATGTCGTCACTAAACACATTCCTTAAATTGTAGCCATTTGTTGAGTGTTTTTTTTGGTGTCTAATCCGCATATATATCACCATTGTCCGCGATTTTCTTGACTGTATATCTCTTAAATGTCAACATATACACTTGTGATTTAGTTTAAGAAGATTTTTCAATGCCGAGAACCTCTATCAGAGATTAAAAAAGGCGTAAGGTTCACAATGGTGTAAAATTAAAATGGGATATACTGGGCTAGGATTCGAGTTACAGGAACAAGGCCCAAACCAACCACCCAAGAATGGAATCGTCGAGCGAAAACACTTGACAACCTCCTAGAAGCAGCTTTTCTTGCCACTAGACCTTTCAACATCAATTAGGAATCTGATGCCGTCACTAAACACATTCCTTAAATTGTAGTCATTTGTTGAGTGTTTTTTTTTTGTGTCTAATCCGCATATATATCACCATTGCCCTTGATTTTCTTGACTGTATATCTCTTAAATATCAACATATACACGTGTTATTTAGTTTACGAAGATTTTTCAATGCCGAGAACCTCGATCAGAGAGTAAAAAAGGCGTAAAGTTCACAATGGTGTAAAATTAAAATGGGATATACCGGGCTAGGATTCGAGTTACAGGAACAAGGGCCAAACCAACCACCCAAGAATAGAATCGTCGAGTGAAAACACTTGACAACCCCCTAGAAACAGCTTTTCATGCCACCAGACCTTTCTCCATCAATAAGGAATCTGATGCCGTCACTAAACAAATTCCTTAAATTGTAGCCATTTGTTGAGTGTTTTTTTTTTTTTTTTGTGTCTAATCCGCATATATATCACCATTGCCCTTGATTTTCTTGACTGTATATCTCTTAAATATCAACATATACACGTGTGATTTAGTTTACGACGATTTTTCAATGCCGAGAACCTCGATCAGAAAGTAAAAAAGGCGTAAGGTTCACAATGGTGTAAAATTAAAATGGGATATACCGGACTAGGATTCGAGTTACAGGAACAAGGGCCAAACCAACCACCCAAGAATGGAATCGTCGAGCGAAAACACTTGACAGCCTCCTAGAAGCAGCTTTTCTTACCACCAGACCTATCTCCATCAATTAGGAATCTGATGCTGTCACTAAACACATTCCTTAAATTGTAGCCATTTGTTGAGTGTTTTTTTTTTGTGTCTAATCCGCATATATATCACCATTGCCCTTGATTTCTTGACTGTATATCTCTTAAATGTCAACATATACACGTGTGATTTAATTTGCGAAGATTTTTTAATGCCGAGAACCTCGATCAGAGAGTAAAAAAGGCGTAAGTTTCACAATGGTGTAAAATTAAAATGGGATATACCGGGCTAGAATTCGAGTTACAGGAACAACGGCCAAACCAACCACCCAAGAATGGAATCGTCGAGCGAAAACACTTGACAACCTCCTAGAAGCAGCTTTTCTTACCACCAAACCTTTCTATATCAATTAGGAATCTGATGCCGTCACTAAACACATTCCTTAAATTGTAGCCATTTGTAGGGTGTTTTTTTTTTTTGGTGTCTAATCCGCATATATATCACCATTGCCCTTGATTTTCTTGACAGTATATCTCTTAAATGTCAATATATACACTTGTGATTTAGTTTACGAAGATTTTTCAATGCCGAGAACCTCTATCAAAGAGTAAAAAACGCGTAAGGTTCACAATGGTGTAAAATTAAAATGGGGTATACTGGGCTAGGATTCGAGTTACAGGAACAAGGGCCAAACCAACCACCCAAGAATAGAATCGTCGAGCGAAAACACTTGACAACCACCTAGAAGCAGCTTTTCTTACCACCAGACCTATCTCCATCAATTAGGAATCTGATGCTGTCACTAAACACATTCCTTAAATTGTAGCCATTTGTTGAGTGTTTTTTTTTGTGTCTAATCCGCATATATATCACCATTGCCCTTGATTTCTTGACTGTATATCTCTTAAATGTCAACATATACACGTGTGATTTAATTTGCGAAGATTTTTTAATGCCGAGAACCTCGATCAGAGAGTAAAAAAGGCGTAAGGTTCACAATGGTGTAAAATTAAAATGGGATATACCGGGCTAGAATTCGAGTTACAGGAACAACGGCCAAACCAACCACCCAAGAATGGAATCGTCGAGCGAAAACACTTGACAACCTCCTAGAAGCAGCTTTTCTTACCACCAAACCTTTCTACATCAATTAGGAATCTGATGCCGTCACTAAACACATTCCTTAAATTGTAGCCATTTGTTGGGTGTTTTTTTTTTTTGGTGTCTAATCCGCATATATATCACCATTGCCCTTGATTTTCTTGACAGTATATCTCTTAAATGTCAATATATACACTTGTGATTTAGTTTACGAAGATTTTTCAATGCCGAGAACCTCTATCAGAGAGTAAAAAACGCGTAAGGTTCACAATGGTGTAAAATTAAAATGGGATATACTGGGCTAGGATTCGAGTTACAGGAACAAGGGCCAAACCAACCACCCAAGAATAGAATCGTCGAGCGAAAACACTTGACAACCTCCTAGAAGCAGGTTTTCTTTCCACCAGACCTTTCTACATCAATTAGGAATCTGATGCCATCACTACACACATTCCTTAAATTGTAGCCATTTGTTGAGTGTTTATTTTTGGTGTCTAATCCGCATATATATCACCATTGCCCTTGATTTTCTTGACTGTAAATCTCTTAAATATCAACATATACACGTGTTATTTAGTTTACGAAGATTTTTCAATGCCAAGAACCTCGATCAGAGAGTAAAAAAGGCGTAAGGTTCACGATGGTGTAAAATTAAAATGGGATATACCGGGCTAGGATTCGAGTTACAGGAACAAGGGCCAAACCAACCAACCAAGAATGTAATCGTCGATCGAAAACACTTGACAACCTCCTAGAAGCAGCTTTTCTTGCCACCAGACCTTTCTCTATCAATTAAGAATCTGATGCCGACACTAAACACATTCCTTAAATTGTAGCCATTTGTTGAGTGTTTTTTTTGGTGTCTAATCCGCATATATATCCCCATTGCCCTTGATTTTCTTGACTGTATATCTCTTAAATATCAACATATACACATGTGATTTAGTTTACGAAGATTTTTCAATGTCGGGAACCTCGATCAGGGAGTAAAAAAGGCGTAAGGTTCACAATGGTGTAAAATTAAAATGGGATATACCGGGCTAGGATTCGAGTTACAGGAACAACGGCCAAACCAACCACCCAAGAATGGAATCGTCGAGCGAAAACACTTGACAACCTCCTAGAAGCAGCTTTTCTTACCACCAGACCTTTCTACATCAATTAGGAATCTGATGCCGTCAGTAAACACATTCCTTAAATTGTAGCCATTTGTTGAGTTTTTTTTTTGTGTCTAATCCGCATATATATCACCATTGCCCTTGATTTTCTTGACTGTATATCTCTTAAATATAAAACATATACACGTGTTATTTATTTTACGAAGATTTTTCAATGCCGGGAACCTTGATCAGAGAGTAAAAAAAGGCGTAAGGTTCACAATGATGTAAAATTAAAATGGGATACACCGGGCTATGATTCGAGTTACAGGAACAAGGGCCAAACCAACCACCCAAGAATGGAATCGTCGAGCGAAAACACTTGACAACCTCCTAGAAGCAGTTTTTCTTACCACCATACCTTTCTCCATCAATTAGGAATCTGATGCCGTCACTAAACACATTCCTTAAATTGTAGCCATTTGTTGAGTGTTTTTTTTTTTTGGTGTCAAATCCCCATATATATCACCATTGCCCTTGATTTTCTTGACTGTATATCTCTTAAATATCAACATATACACATGTGATTTAGTTTACGAAGATTTTTCAATCCTGAGAACCTCGACCAGAGAGTAAAAAAGGCGTAAGGTTCACAATGGTGTAAAATTAAAATGGGATACCCTGGGTTAGGATTCGAGTTACAGGAACAAGGGCCAAACCAACCACCCAAGAATGGAATCGTCGAGCAAAAACACTTGACAACCTCCTAGAAGCAGCTTTTCTTGCCACAAGATCTTTCTCCATCAATTGGGAATCTGATGTCGTCACTAAACACATTCCTTAAATTGTAGCCATTTGTTGAGTGTTTTTTTTGTGTCTAATCCGCATATATATCTCCATTGCCCTTGATTTTCTTGATTGTATATCTCTTAAATATCAACATATACACGTGTGATTTAGTTTACGAAGATTTTTCAATGCCGAGAAGCTTGATCAGATAGTAAAAAAGGCGCAAGGTTCACAATAGTGTAAAATTAAAATGGGATATAACGGGCTAGGATTTGAGTTACAGGAACAAGGGCCAAACCAACCACCCAAGAATTGAATCGTCGAGCGAAAACACTTGACAACCTCCTAGAAGCAGCTTTTCTCGCCACCAGACCTTTCTCCATCGGTTAGGAATCTGATGCCGTCACTAAACACATTCCTTAAATTGTAGCCATTTGTTGAGTGTTTTTTTTTTGTGTCAAATCCGCATATATATCACCATTGCCATTGATTTTCTTGACTGTATATCTCTTAAATGTCAACATATGCACGTGTGATTTAGTTTTCGAAGATTTTTCAATTCTCGATCAGAGAGTAAAAAAGGCGTAAGGTTCACAATGGTGTAAAATTAAAATGGGATATACCCGGCTAGGATTCGAGTTACAGGAACAAGGGCCAAACCAACCACCCAAGAATGGAATCGTCGACCGAAAACACTTGACAACCTCCTAGAAGCAGATTTTCTTGCCACCGGACCTTTCTCCATCAATTAGGAATCTGATGCCGTCACTAAACACATTCCTTAAATTGTAGCCATTTGTTGAGTGTTTTTTTTGGTGTCTAATCCGCATATATATCACAATTGCCCTTGATTTTCTTGACTGTATATCTCTTAAATATCAACATATACACATGTGATTTAGTTTACGAAGATTTTTCAATGCCGAGAACCTCGATCAGAGAGTAAAAAAGGCTTAAGGTTCACAATGGTGTAAAATAAAAATGGGATATACCGGGCTAGGATTCGAGTTACAGGAACAAGGGCTAAACCAACCACCCAAGAATGGAATCGTCAAGCGAAAACAGTTGACAACCTCCTAGAAGCAGCTTTTCTTGCCACCAGACCTTTCTCCATCAATTAGGAATCTGATGCCGTCACTAAACACATTCATTAAATTGTAGCCATTTGTTGAGTGTTTTTTTTTTTTTGTGTCTAATCCGCATATATATCACCATTGCCCTTGATTTTCTTGACTGTGTATCTCTTAAATGTCAACATATACACGTGTGTTAAGTTTACGAAGATTTTTCAATGCCGAGAACCTCGATCAGAGAGTAAAAAAGGCGTAAGGTTCACAATGGTGTAAAATTAAAATGGGATATAACGGGTTAGGATTCGAGTTACAGGAACAAGGGCCAAACCAACCACCCAAGAATTGAATCGTCGAGGGAAAACACTTGATAACCTCCTAGAAGCAGCTTTTCTCGCCACCAGACCTTTCTCCATCGGTTAGGAATCTGATGCCGTCACTAAACATATTCCTTAAATTGTAGCCATTTGTTGAGTGTTTTTTTTTTGTGTCTAATCCGCATATATATCACCATTGCCCTTGATTTCCTTGACTGTATATCTCTTAAATGTCAACATATGCACGTGTGATTTAGTTTACGAAGATTTTTCAATTCCGAGAACGTCGATCAGAGAGTAAAAAAGGCGTAAGGTTCACAATGGTGTAAAATTAAAATGGGATATACCGGGCTAGGATTCGAGTTACAGGAACAAGGGCCAAACCAACCACCCAAGAATGGAATCGTCGAGCGAAAACACTTGACAACCTCCTAAAAGCAGCTTTTCTTATCCGGTCAAACATGTATTGACGCGGCCCGCGTAAGACATGTCTTGTCTTTTACGCGGCCCGCCTGAGACCCAGATTTTTATTTTTCTTGATTTTTAATATGGTTTAGGGTTTCAGGGGTCCGGGTTTATAATTACCGGTATTTTTAGGACAATTTTGAGAATCCTTACATTCTACCCACCTTATTTAAAATCTCGTCCTCGAGATTTATTGGAATAAATGAGGATACTTTCGCTTCATCTCTGATTCCAGCTCCCAAGTGTATTCAGGTCCTCTCTTTGAATCCCACTTGACTTTGACAAGTACTAACCGTTTGTGTTTGAGAAACTTCACCTTTCTGTCTTCTATTTGAAGAGGTTTCTCAACAATTTTTAATTTTTCGTTTACCTCTATATCTTGGAGAGGTACTACCAGAGATTCGTCTGATAAGCATTTCTTGAGGTTGGGTACATGAAATACATCATGTACTCCAGCTAACTCTTCTGGTAGTTGTAAACGATAAGCAACTGGTCCTATACGTTGGATCACTGAAAATGGTCCTACGTATCTTGGACTTAACTTTCCTTTCTTACCGAATCGAACTACTCATTTCCAAGGTGAAACTTTTAATAGTACTTTGTCTCCTACTTGGAATTCCAACGGCTTCCGTCTATTGTCTGCATAACTCTTTTGACGATCTCGAGCAGTCTTTAGTCTTTCTTTGATTTGAGAAATTTTTTCGGTCGTCTCTTGCACTATTTCAGGACCTGACATTTGACTTTCTCCTATTTCTGCCCAACAAACTGGAGTTCTGCACTTTCGTCCATACAGTGCTTCAAATGGGGCAGTTTCAATGCTTGAATGATAACTATTGTTATAGGAGAATTCAATTAAAGGTAAGTGATCGTCCCAATTTCCACCGAAATCTATCACACATGACCTAAGCATGTCTTCCAGAGTTTGGATTGTTCTTTCACTTTGTCCGTCTGTCTGAGGATGATATGCCGTACTTAAATTTAATCATGTTCCCATTGCTTCTTGGAAACTAGTCCAGAAATGGGAAGTGAAACGACTATCCCTATCTGAAACAATGGAGAGTGGAACTCCATGTAAAGATACTACTTCATCTACGTACAACTTTGCCAACCTTTCCATGCTAAAGGTTTCTTTCATAGGTAGAAAATGAGCTGATTTGGCTAATCGATCCACAATTACCCAAATCGCATCATTACCTTTTCTGGTTTTGGGTAACTTAGTAACAAAATCCATTGTTATGAGTTCCCATTTCCATACAGGCATTTCTAATTGCTGTAGTAGACCTGAAGGTTTCTGGTGTTTTGCTTTAACTTGTGAACAAGTAAGACATTTAGAAACATATCGAGCTATGTCCTTTTTCATTCCTATCCACCAAAAGTTATTTCTTAAATCTTGGTACATTTTATTGTTTCCAGGGTGCATGGTATACCTAGATTTATGAGCTTCTTCTAATATCTTATTTCTTAATTCTCCCTGCTTAGGTACCCAGATTCTGCTTTTGTGGAATTTCCAAATTCCATCAGCTCCTTGCTCTAATTCTTTTATTCGTCCTTTCATTCCTTCAGCATCATCCTTGATTGTTGTAGCTTGAACATTCTTCAATTGTTCCATTAAATCTAATTGTAGATTTAATCTGAGAGCACGAACTCGCTTTTGCTTTTCATGATATTTACGACTTAAGGCATCTGCAACTACATTTGCCTTTCCTTCGTGATACTGAATATCACAGTCGTAGTCACTTAGGATTTCCATCCATCTTCTTTGCCTCATGTTTAACTCTTTTTGCCCAAATATATATCTTAAACTTTTGTGATCCGTATAGACAGTAAATTTACTTCCGTATAGATAATGTCTCCAGATCTTAAGGGCAAAAATTACGGCTCCTAATTCTAAATCATGACTCGTATAGTTCTCCTCATGCTTTTTCAAGTGCCTTGATGCATACGCAATTACCTTTTTGCGTTGCATAAGCACACATCCTAATCCTAGCTTTGAAGCATCACAGTAAACTTCAAAATCTTCTGTTCCTTCCGGTAAGGCTAGGATTGGAGCATTTGTTAATTTCTGCTTCAAGATCCTAAAGGCTTCTTCTTGTTTAGGTCCCCATTCAAACTTAACTGCTTTACAGGTTAGCTTAGTTAATGGTACAGCTATCTTGGAAAAATCCTTAATAACCCGTCTATAATATCCGGCTAAACCTATAAAACTTCTAATTTCCATTGCGGAACTTTCCATTTGGTAATTGCTTCTATCTTAGCAGGATCTACGTGAATGCCTTCGTGATTCACCATGTGACCTAGAAATTGCACTTCTTGTAGCCAAAATTCACACTTCGAGAATTTGGCGTATAGCTTTTCTTTTCTTAACAAAGTTAAGAGTGCATGCAAGTGCTGAAAATGTTCGTCCTGATTTTTGGAATAAATAAGTATATCGTCGATAAAAACAATTACAAATTTATCCAAGTACAGTTTACAGATCCTATTCATCATGTCCATGAATGCTGCAGGTGCATTCGTTAATCCGAAGGGCATGACTGTAAACTCGTAATGACCATACCTAGTTCTGAAAGCAGTTTTAGGTATGTCTTCTTCTTGTACCTTTAATTGATGATATCCGGAGCGTAAGTCGATCTTAGAAAAGTATCTTGCTCCTTGAAGTTGATCGAATAGATCATCAATCCTAGGTAATGGGTATCGATTCTTAATTGTAACCTCATTCAATTCTCTATAATCAATACACATTCTCATCGAACCATCCTTTTTCTTTACAAACAACACTGGTGCTCCCCAAGGGGATGAACTAGGATGTATGAAACCTTTACTTAGTAATTCATCTAATTGCTTTTTCAGTTCTAACATTTCTGTGGGTGCTAACCGATAAGGTGCCTTAGCTATCGGTGTAGTCCCTGGAATTAGATGAATTCTAAATTCTACTTCCCTATCTGGTGGTAATCCCGGTAACTCTTCTGGGAATACGTCTGGGTATTCTGAGACTACAAGAATTTCCTTAAGTTCTTTACCCTTAGTACTAATGATTACTGAAATCATATATACTATTCCTTGCTTTCTTTCATAACTAGCAACTTTTATTACTGATATGAACTTCATAGGTTTACATGGCTTATCTCCTGTAATCATGATTATTTCTCCTGTGGGTGTATGAATTTCTATAGAATTCTTATCACAAAGGATTCGAGCATGGTTGGCTACTAACCAATCCATTCCTAACACAACATCGAACCCAGCTAAATTCATTGGTAATAGGTTTGCATGAAATTTATGACCTGAAAGTTCTATATTTTCTTTTTGCAAAACCTTATCTATGTTAACTGAATTCCCATCTGTCGTTTCGACTGTAAAAATCTGCCTAAGGTTGGTTAAAGGTAAGTTAAGAGCTTGGCATAATGAAGTATTGATAAAACTTTGGTTTGCACCAGAGTCAAATAATACTTTTGCATACACGTTGTGAACTAAGAACGTACCAGCTATCACGTCTGGAATGAGTTCTGCTTCTTGAGTGGTTAGCTGGAATGCTCTGACATTCTTTTTAGTAGCTCCGTCGGCCGTCTTGGCTTTGTTGTCTGCTGGTTTAACCAATTTATGACATTCTGTTTTGAAATGTCCTGCTTCGCCACAGTTAAAGCAGATCCTTGTTTTCTTTCTACAGTCTTCTTCGCGATGTCCTATGAATTTGAAAAAGTTGCAGGTTACATTACATCTTCCATAATATTTCTTCTTGCAATTCCTGCAGAACGGCGGAGTTGAAGATTGCCCTGTTCCTCTTTTCTTGAAGCTGCTATTATTACCCATACGAACTCCTTGGGAAACTTTCTGAGCCAGTTCCTTTTTCCTATTTTCATCTCTTGTGCGTACCAGCTCGTCAGTTAGGGTGTTAGCTAATTCTACCGCATCGTCAATAGTACGAGGTCTCGCAGCTTTAACGATATTACGGATTTTGCCAATCAGTCCCCAAATATAGCGAGAAATGAGTACCAGTTCTGGCGAAGCCAATGTTGGTACCACTCTGGCATATTCAAAGAATGTCGAAGTATATCCACGACAATCTACACCCATCATTCAATGATTTAGGAACTTATTCGCCATTTGATCTTTTTCATACTCGGGACAGAATTTTCTTTCTACAAGACTCTTAAATTCTTCCCAGTTCATGGAATAGGCCCTATTTCTTCCTTTGGCTTGAAGCACTGTATTCCACCATTCTAGCGCCCCTTCTTTAAAAAGATTAGACGCGTACATGACCTTATCGTCCTTGGCACATTTACTTATTGTAATCACTGCCTCGGTTTTCTCTAACCAACGCAGTGCCGTAGTTGCTCCTTCATTGCCTGCAAATTGAGCGGGTTTACAAGCAAGAAATTCCTTGTAAGTCCAACCAGGCGTTGCAGCTTTATTTTTCTTAGGGAGCGGAGCTTGCCGTAAATCATTATTGTGATTGGTATGATTACCGCCTCCGTTTACACTATTACTGAAGTTATCTTCAGAAATACGGTTGCTAGGAATGATTTGCTGAGGTTCCGCAGGTTTTTGGGCAGCAGCCAGTATTGCTGGAATAGCATTGGCTATTCCTTGAGCAACAATATTTTCTATATCCTGCCTAGTCATAAATTGATCCCCCGGATGTTGCTAAGATTTATTAACCTCATTAACTGGTTCATTATTAGCGTTTTCCATCTGATAATTAATATATATAATTTATTAGTATCAAATGAATAACAATGATACACAAAACAATTATACAAATTTCAAATACACATATAACCAAAACTATCGATTTCTCGATTCCCATTTATATATTTTATAATATGCGTCCATACACACCATTTATCTCACAAAGTTTTATTTGTAGTTATTTTACAAGATTATATTTTACTATTATTATACAACCACAGTCTCACAATCCCACTATCCCTTGTCAGTTGATATTTTAATAACGACGTTCCCTCTCGTCGTATTTCCAGGAGATCTGTTCTCCTACTTCCCTTATCCTATTTCCAGCATCCACCAGCTCCTCGCCAAAGTGGCGGAGTTCAGCTAAATTTTCATTACTCATTGGTGGGTTTGGTATAGGTTCTGGGTCGAACTGAGGGAGAAAGGAATAAGGACTGTTGAGAAGGTTTTGGAATTGCCAATTATTGGTCCACCACTCGTCCATTCCTAGAGGTTGGGTGTGGATTATAGGTTCTGGAATTGCTGGTTCCAAGTTCATTGGAATTTGAGTTTCGACAGGATAAGAGTAGAAATTATTATTAATAGGCCTGACGACATCACAGCTCGCCAATTCCCGATCCAGTTCCTACTGAAATGGTAACTCCTCAATTTGTCTAGGGCTTTCCCCAATTTCTATCTTGGTTTATCTAGAACCTTCCCCAAACTCCATTTCCATCTGCCTAGAATATTCCCCAAACTGCCTTTCCATCTGCCTAGAATCTTCCCCGACTTCAATCCCCTTCCCTTTGTCTAAGGGATTTTCTATTTTGGGAATCTTCCTAGTGGCGGGTTTCCTTCTACTCACACGCCTCCATCCCACGAATCTTCTCCTTTTCTTAGGCTTGGGTTTTTCTGGAGGTGGAGCATTGAATTCCATAGGTTCTTCTATATCGGGTATGTACCTATTAAAATCTCTCGAAACCTCTATCTTCACCGGATAGAGATTTAAATTCTGAAGGGCTTCAGACAAGTCATTCATGTTGTTTAGCATATATGCAAAATACACAAAAATTGCTAAGTTAAAATTTTATAACAAAATTTCATAAATAACCTTTAAATATTATTTTATACCGTGTGACTAATTTAACACAAAGACAACTGAAAATTAAAACACACCAGGGTTTACTGTAACTTATTTATTTTACTGGATAAGGTTTCTGGCTTGTAGGTGATAAGGTTGCTAAAACTTGAGTCAGAGTATTTAAAGATTTGCATTTACTGCTACAGTGGCTAGCATATAGAGATCTGCCCATTTCTCATCTAACTTGTCTTCCCAATGTGGGTTATTGCCTAGTTCTTGGGTTTTCGGATTAACTCTCTTTTCTTTTGATTGTGATTTCTTTATTTTCTCCTGACTTTTCCTAATAATCAAACTTCTTTTATTAGGAGAAAGTGGTTCCTCATATTGTGCCTTTCGGACAAATGTCCCTTTTTCAGGATTTGCATAATGTTTTGAGGAATTTGTTTGGGATGAACTTCCCTTCTCGTTTGATGACCTATCTAATTTAAGATAGATGTTTGAAAGCTTTTGTTTAACCATACTGTACACAAATATTCAAATAATAAAACATATAATCACAAAATAGTAATTAGTAAAAAAAAAATTTAAGTATTTTCTAAATACTTAATTGGCTTAAATCAGTGGCTCTGATACCACCTTTTTCTGTCACGGCCCCCGACCCGGTTTAACCCGTTTCAGGAGCCGCGGGACAGAAAATCCCGTGGTATTTATTTAACAGCGGAATATTTTACCAGGATCTTTTTAGAACTGCAAATCTCCCGATTATTTTATTTCACAACCTGGGATAAAACCCCGTAATTTACAATCATATGATTTCACTGAGAAATCTTTATTTTTCAAAAACATGTTTCTTTATTTTATACTGAGCCACTTCCTTAAGCTTTGTAGTGCTTCGCGGCACTTTTCCTGGATTACAACAGATCACCTGAAACATGTTTGAAAAAGGTTTTGTCAGCGGGAAATACTGGTGAATCATTCTTTTTATAAAAACGACTCGTTTGTTATAATTTACAGTATTAAGAGCGATTACAATGTTTTTATATATCAACCAACTACCCACAGTATTTGTCACTCGAACATCCATCGGTAACCTCTAAGTCCAATGGTGTCTGTGACTATGGTCATATCACCCCTTGGCTACCCCGTTGTCCAATGGTGAAGGTTATCAAGTAATGTATACAAAAGCCCACATACCGGCTGTAATTTGGTGACTACAAAGATTTAATCCCTGTAATTATAACTTTGAAAATAAACATGCTTTTGAAATTAAATTTGATAAAAAGAGAATGACTCACATTGCAGATTTATATGAGCAGAGCTTAGCCTACTGATTAGCCTTTTTAACCTAAATTTAATAACATGCACGCAAACTCGGTTAGTAACTAATACAACATTTACGATAACTCACGAGATTAAACCTTCACAACAAATGACAAAGTGCGATACTTAAACATCCATCGAATTAACGACGAATGACAAAGCATAAACCCTAATGTGGGCAACACTTAAACATCCATTGGATAATTTAATCGATCGGACATTGAATCGTAGCAGCGGTCGAGTTAATACCCGGTATCGGAGCAGCGCCTCACTAATATAATTGAAAGTAATTTTGACTTCAGAGTAATGTAAATTCGTTTTTGAGAGTTTTGATCGACACCAACAGAATGTGCATGCAACAAGCTATTTATAGCTAAAATTAGGGCTTCACGCGGCCCGCGTAAACCCAAGGTTGACACTTATGTGGCCCGCGAGGCCGCCTAGTCTACGAGTAGGGTTGATTGGTCATCAGTCGGTTAGCCAGCTGGACACCACATGGATCCGGAACACTTATCCGGTCAAACATGTATTGACGCGGCCCGCGTAAGACATGTCTTGTCTTTTACGCGGCCCGCCTGAGACCCAGATTTTTATTTTTCTTGATTTTTAATATGGTTTAGGGTTTCAGGGGTCCGGGTTTATAATTACGGGTATTTTTAGGACAATTTTGAGAATCCTTACACCAACCGCCCAAGAATGGAATCGTCGAGCAAAAACACTTGACAACCTCCTAGAAGAAGCTTTTCTTGCCACCAGACCTTTCTCCATCAATTAGGAATCTGATGCCATCACTAAATACAGTCCTTAAATTGTAGACATTTGTTGAGCGTTTTTTTTTTGGTGTCTAATTCGCATATATATCACCATTGCCCTTGATTTTCTTGACTATATATCTCTTAAATCTCAACATATACACGTGTGATCTAGTTTACGAAGATTTTTCAATGCCGAGAACCTCGATCAGAGAGTAAAAAAGGCGTAAGTTTCACAATGGTGTAAAATTAAAATGGGATATACCGGGCTAGGATTCGAGTTACAGGAACAAGGGCCAAACCAACAACCCAAGAATGGAATCGTCGAGCAAAAACACTTGACAACCTCCTAGAAGCAGCTTTTCTTGCCACCAGACCTTTCTCCATCAATTAGGAATCTGATGCCGTCACTAAACACATTCCTTAAATTGTAGCCATTCGTTGAATGTTTTTTTTGGTGTCTAATCCGCATATATATCACCATTGCCCTTGATTTTCTTGACTGTATATCTCTTAAATATTAACATATACACGTGTGATTTAGTTTACGAAGATTTTTCAATGCCAAGAACCTCGATCAGAGAGTAAAAAAGGCCTAAGGTTCACAATGGTGTAAAATTAAAATGGGATATACCGGGCTAGGATTCGAGTTACAGGAACAAGGGCCAAACCAACTACCCAGGAATGGAATCGTCGAGCGAAAACACTTGACAACCTCCTAGAAGCAGCTTTTCTTGCCACCAGACCTTTCTCCATCAGTTAGGAATCTGATGCCGTCACTAAACACATTCCATAAATTGTAGCCATTTGTTGAGTGTTTTTTTTTTGTGTCTAATCCGCATATATATCACCATTGCCCTTGATTTTCTTGATTGTATATCTCTTAAATATCTACATATACACGTCTGATTAAGCTTATGAAGATTTCTCAATACCGAGAACCTCGATCAGAGAGTAAAAAAGGCGTAAGGTTCACAATGGTGTAAAATTTTAATGGGATATACCGGGCTAGGATTCGAGTTACAGGAACAAGGGCCAAACCAACCACCCAAGAATGGAATCGTCGAGCGAAAACACTTGACAACCTCCTAGAAGCAGCTTTTCTTGCCACCTGACCTTTCTCCATCAATTAGGAATTTGATGCCGTCACTAAACACATTCCTTAAATTGTAGCCATTCGTTGAGTGTTTTTTTTTTTGTGTCTAATCCGCATATATATCACCATTGCCCTTGATTTTCTTGACTGTATATCTCTTAAATATCAACATATACACGTGTGATTTAGTTTACAAAGATTTTTCAATGCCAAGAACCTCGATCAGAGAGTAAAAAAGGCGTAAGGTTCACAATGGTGTAAAATTAAAATTGGATATACTAGGCTAGGATTCGAGGTACAGGAACAAGGGCCAAACCAACCACCCAAGAATGGAATCGTCGAGCGAAAACACTTGACAACCTCCTAGAAGCAGCTTTTCTTGCCACCTGACCTTTCTCCATCAATTAGGAATCTGATGTCGTCACTAAACACATTCCTTAAATTGTAGCCATTTGTTGAGTGTTTTTTTTTTTGGTGTCTAATCCGCATGTATATCACCATTGCCCTTGAATTTCTTGTCTGTATATCTCTTAAATATCAACATATACACGTGTGATTTAGTTTACGAAGATTTTTCAATGCCGAGAACCTCAATCAGAGAGTAAAAAAGGCGTAAGGTTCACAATGGTGTAAGATTAAAATTGGATATACCGGGCTAGGATTCGAGTTACAGCAACAAGGGCCAAACCAACCACCCAAGAATGGAATCGTCGAGCGAAAACACTTGACAACCTCCTAGAAGTAGCTTTTCTTGCCACCAGACCTTTCTCCATCAATTAGGAATCTGATGCCGTCAATAAACACATTCCTTAATTTGTAGCCATTTGTTGAGTGTTTTTTTTGGTGTCTAATCCGCATATATATCACCATTGCCCTTGATTTTCTTGACTGTATATCTCTTAAATATCAACATATACACGTGTGATTTAGTTTACGAAGATTTTTTAATGTTGAGAACCTCGATCAGAGAGTAAAAAAGGCGTAAGGTTCACAATGGTGTAACATTAAAATGGGATATCCCGGGCTAGGATTCGAGTTACAGGAACAAGGGCCAAACCAACCACCCAAGAATGGAATTGTCGAGCGAAAATACTTGACAACCTCCTAGAAGCAGCTTTTCTTATCACCACTCCTTTCTCCATCAATTAGGAGTCTGATGCCGTCACTAAACACATTCCTTAAATTGTAGCCATTTGTTGAGTGTTTTTTTTTGGTGTCTAATCCGCATATATATCACCATTGCCCTTGATTTTCTTGACTGTATATCTTTTAAATATCAACATATACACGTGTGATTTAGTTTACGAAGATTTTTCAATGCCGAGAACCTCGATCAGAGAGTAAATAAGGCGTAAGGTTCACAATGGTGTAAGATTAAAATTGGATATACCAGGCTAGGATTCGAGTTACAGCAACAAGGGCCAAACCAACCACCCAAGAATGGAATCGTCGAGCGAAAACACTTGACAACCTCCTAGAAGCAGCTTTTCTTGCCACCAGACCTTTCTCCATCAATTAGGAATCTGATGCTGATGTGTGCAAAATGCAACATATAAATTACATCAATTGTGGCATAAAACTAACCCTTTTTTAGTATTAATGTTGGAAAAAGTGTGCTTTTGTCTTCCTTTTGTATTTTCCGGATTAAATGAGCTCAAATTAACAAAAGAAGCAAAAAGGCATCAAAATCTAACATAAATACAAGAAAAGGAACAAGACGTGACATGCCCAACCCCACGACAGCATCTTCCCAAGCAAAACAAGAGGACAGAAGACTGAACACTCCCCGTGCTCAGCCAGCACGGGGGCGTGCCCAAGTGTCAGCAGAAAAGACAAAGTGGTAGAAGCTTCTATTGCCCACCACGGGGCCATGCTCAGCGGACACGGGGCCGAGGTCAACTATAAGATTCGCATAATCTAAGCAAATCTTAATAGTACAAAGATTCTTCTGCACACGGGGTCGTGCTCAGCGGACACGGGGGCGTGGTCAACTAATAAGACAAGCTGCATTAAATGAAGAAAGAGAAGGATGTGGACACGGGGCCGTGCCCACTGGACACGGGGCCGTGCCCGAGCTTCTGTTCAGCTCAAGCTCAAACCATCCCTTGGCACACCACCTCTCTCACACTTCACCCACCACCCACCACCACCATAACACCATCATCCACCACCATCATCCATTGTCCATTATAGAGTGTGTGAGTCGTCTCGGGATCCAAGATTGATCGTAAGAGTTCTTGACAATCAAGGCCATGTTTGCCTAAGTCTCTTACATCACTTGGTGAAGACAAGTGTCTAGTGTAATACTTTTTATTTCTAATCTTTTCGCACTTTTTACTTGGTTTTGTATTAATGACTTTAATAACTAGTTTCTTATGTTGAAGGTGATTCTTCCTTATCGTTTGTCCGTGGTGTCTTGGCATTATTTTACTGTCTATATAAAATAAAAGATTTTCACCATTCATATCTCCACGGTCTATATGGAGGTATGTTGGCTACCTGGTTGGGGGTTAAGGGAACAGTTTGGTAAGAGTCTTTCCATTGTTCAGCGTTTAGAGGTCCTGCAATGGACCTGGGTCAAATTTAGTAGGACCTCCTTCAATACTTAACGGTATTGGATGGCGGGGGTCCAAACTCTTTGATCCCCTCATAAGTTAACTACTATTAATACTGTAACCCGGCTATTTAGGACTGTATCCCTGCTGACTCAGACTACTTAGTCGAGGGTAACGTCACCTCCAAAAGAGGGGCCTACCATAATTTGCATTAATAACTTAATTAATTATCTTTCAATAATCCGACCCTTTAGGATTGTATCCTTGCTGACTCAAACTACTGGGTTGAGGGTAACGAAACCTTCAAAAGAGGGCCTACTACAATAACTAAGACAATCTCTTAAATAAGTGCAAAAGTGCGGAAATAATCAAAGGTTACACTATACACGAGTCGGAACCAAGTGATTCATCTTGTCTATCTGTTTTTCTTTTCATTTTTATTTTCAGCATTTTTAGTTAGTTTTTATTTTTCTTAGTTTAAAACATTTTTCTAAACTTTTTGATTTGATTAGACGTTGAGGATAAACCGATACTAAAAGCTCTTGTGTCCTTGAACGACCTCGGTATCTTACCAACACTATACTACGCCCACGATGGGTGCACTTGCCCATATGTGTGTTTAGTGTTAGTAAATATCGTGTTTTATAAATTTAAAACTTGGCTAACAAAAGTGTTAAAGGGCTTAAAATATACACCTAAATATATATAACACTTCACACGCATCAACTTTTTGGCGCTGCTGCCGTAGACACAAGGATTTTAAGAAAGTTAGGAATCAACGGCCTAATCGTTTTTCTTATTTTTCATTTTTTTAGGATTTTTTTTCTTAGTTTTTCTGTTTCTGCAGAGCTCAGCACGGGCCGTGCCTGGTCGGACACGGGTCGTGCCCAGCATTATCACTGGCAGTTTTTATTTTCCGAGTTACAGAGGGCTGAGCACGGGGCCGTGTCGGTGCAACACGGGGCCGTGTCCAACTCCCAGTAACAGGGATCCGGAGAACAATTACTGTAACCTTGACCACGGGCAGTGTTCGCCGAGCACGGGGCCGTGGTGAACCTTCTGACCAACATTCTTTTCTGTTTTTATCGCAGGACTTGGAACCTAGGCGCCACATTTGAACTTCCTACGTAGTGCATGAGCTCCAGTTCTAGTAGAGACATAAAAGAACCTCTAGAAGAACCCGAACGCTTTCTCAGAAAAAGACTTAAAGCTAAAAATCAAGAGAAAGTTTCGGGGGACCCACTTCCAATGGCGGATCAACGTACCCTCATAGATTACCTACGGCCCACCGTAGGTAATCTCGGCGCCGCTATCAATGCACCGAATGTCGAAGCCAATAACTTCGAACTTCGGCCACATTTGATACAAATGCTTCAAAACTCCGCAACCTTCCATGGGCTTGCGGACGAGGATCCCCATCTACATATTACTAATTTCTTAGAAATATGTGATACCTTTCGGATCAATGGAGCATCAAATGACGCCATCCGCCTTCGAATATTTCCATTTTCACTAAAAGACCGAGCTAAGGCTTGGCTTAACACCCTCCCAGTTGGCTCGGTAAACACCTGGGATGAACTAGCCCAAAAGTTTCTATATAAGTATTTCCCTCCTGCTAAAACGGCTAAATTAATGACTGAAATTAATACATATTCACAAGAGGATGGGGAATCCTTATATGAAACTTGGGAAAGGTTCAAGGAGCTACTAAGAAAGTGTCCTCATCACGGTCTCGCAGTATGGCAACAAGTATCCACTTTCTACAATGGGTTGTTGCCACACACAAGACAAACACTTGATTCTAGCTCCGGGGGACTTTTAGGTAATCGTCGCCCAAATGAAATATATAATCAAATTGAGGAAATTGCTCAAACCAATTTTCAATGGAACACTCCCCGAGGTAATAAATCTATTGCCCCGGGCGCCCATAAGGTTGATGAAAGCACTTCTTTACAAGCCCAAATCGAGGCCCTCTCTTCGAAAATCAAAAAGCTAGAAATGACAAAAACGGCCTCGGTTATGGCTTGTGAAGGATGTGGTGGGCCACATGAAAATTGGAGTTGTATGAAAGAAGTAGATAACCAAACAGAAACGGTAAACTACATTGATAATAGACCTAGGCCGTCGGGTCCACCAACGGGTACCTACAACCAAGGATGGCGTAACCACCCTAATCTTGGTTGGAGAGATCCCGGCAATAGTAGTAACCAACAAAACCAACGAACTAACTTTCAACAACCACAAAATTTCTCTCAAAAACAAGGTGGAAGAGAAAGGCTTGAAGATACTGTATCTCGCCTCATCTCCGACACCGAAAAGAAAAACTCGGATCGATTTCAACAATTGGAATCGAATTTTAGAAATCAACAAGCTAGCATTTAAAACATTGAAAAACAATTAAATCAAATAGCTCAAAATTTCTCCGAGAGACCACAAGGCGCGTTACCTAGCAATACCGAAACCAACCCGAAAGCACAAGTACATCTCATCACATTAACAAATCGAACCGTGGGTCCCGAGGAGACTCCATTACCGCCAGATGAAAGAAGCCAGTCTAGCCAAACCACGACTCCGCCCGCATCAGAAAAGGCTTCTTTACCAAATCAAGAGCTCACCAAGACTCCTCCAATTCCGTACCCCGGTAGGTTAAATCGTCAAAAGACCGATGAGCAATTCGCAAAATTCGAAAATTTACTAAAACAATTGCATGTTAATATTCCTTTTATTGAGGTCCTAACCCAAATGCCTAAATATGCAAAATTCATGAGGGATTTCCTCACTCACAAAAGGAAAATTGAATCATTGCAATTAGTTAACATAGGCGAAGAATGCTCCGCCTTAGTACTCAACAAACTTCCACAAAAGAAAATCGATCCCGGAAGCTTTACAATTCCTTGCTCGATTGGGGAATCCCCCGTTTGTAATGCATTAGCCGATCTTGGGGCTAGCATTAACCTCATGCCCACATCAATGTTCAAACGACTCGGCCTAGGAACAACAAGCCCTACAAAGATGAGCATACAACTCGCCGACAGATCCGTCAAATTTCCACAAGGTGTCGCTGAAAATCTATTGGTCAAAGTTGACAACTTCGTTTTCCCAACCGACTTTGTCATCCTAGACATGGAAGAAGACACCGATGTCCCTCTCATCCTCGGGAGGCCATTTTTAGCCACCGCCCAAGAAGTGGTGGATATGAATGACGGAACGTTAACATTGAAGTTTGGGGACAAGGAAGTGAAGTTTGAATGTGGAAAAAGAGTAGAGGACGAAGACCCGGTCAACTACATGAAGGTCATAGACTCAAGCTTGGATGACGTTCTCTGACGGTGTAACATGGGATGCAATACATCCCACTTGGGTAACATATGACCAGGCTTTGGGTCTAGCCAAGGACCCTTATAAACATGGCGCACCACGGAGGCATTCCGTGGAACTATCCTTAGTTTAGTTTAGATTAATTTTCATGTTTTCTAGTTAGTTTTAATTTTCAGGAATAAAACACACTTGAGATGACAAAGGATACAAGGGAAACTTGAACCAGCACCCCATGCAAGAAAACAGAACCATCCGACAAAATTCTTCGTTTACAGTAAGTTCGGCACGGGCCGTGTCCGCCCAACACGGCCCCGTGCTGCACAGTCTGCAGAAAAGACCCAGTTCAGGTAACCGGACACGGGCCGTGTTCACCCAACACGTCCCCGTGTCCAGGCTTCTGTTTCTCTTGATTTAATTTTGTTACTGGCACTTGAACACGGGGCCGTGCCCGGACAACACGGGGCCGTGTTCAGCGGCCAGTAACACAAAATTTTTGCTTTTTACACCTTTTTACACATTCAATCAACCTGAAACTTATTTTTGGGACACATTGAGGACAATGTGTAATTTAAGTGTGGGGGGGATGCTAAAACCTTGAATCTTGCAAGTCCTAAATACAAGCCTTACACAAAACTCTATTGGAACCGCTAATCACCCCAAATTTTTTCAAAAATTTTCATTTTTTTTACTTGTCTAGGTTTAACTCGGGAAATTCAAGTTCTCAAAAAGGTTATATTTTTACGAATTTACAACCGATAGTGTCGTGATAAAAAAGAACCAACATAAGAAAATTATGAAAAGGCATGACAAGCTTAGTTAAAATTCAATTATATATACTTGATCACATAAAAACCCATTCCCACAAAAGTGAGTTTTGAGCCTTTATTGAGCATACAAATATATATCTTTAAACTAAATGCTCATTTTTCGTTTCTTGTGTGAATAGCCGCTTGGTTCTTACGACTCTAGAACTTGCCACGATGATATATTCCCGGTCCTTACCAACTTAAACCCGAGTAAGTAAATGATGGAGGCATTAGGACTAACCCTTTTTATTTCTACACCATTATTTTTTTTTTTACCACCTACCCCAAAATCCCCCTAGTTAGCTCCTTTGAGCCTAAGCCTTTTCATTTCATAACCCAAACAAACACCCTTTTACCCACCAAAACCTTTTTCATTTTTTACCCTTTGTTTTAGTAACTAGCTCAGTTTCTCATATGACTTTCCAAAAAAAAAAAAAAGAGAAAGTAATTATGAAGCAAAAGCAAATAAACAAACAAGTTTATCAAAAAATGACTTTGTTTGAAAAGTAGCTTCATAAAAAAATAAAAGTGGAAAAATAGAAAGTCTTACGAAAACTGACGCTTGTTACGCTTTTCGCCCTTTTCTACTAACCACTAACCCAACCACCTACCTTTAACCCAAGCCTAACCCTTCACCCACAAAGTCCTCTTGATATTTACAAAAGTATATAAGTTGAAAAGGAGGAGGATTGATTGCTTGGCAAGCCTATGGTAGGAGTAAGTTCCATGCCGCTCTCGAGTGATCCACAAAAATACATTTTCGGCCGAGTGTTGAGTGATCCCCGTGAGGTATGTGAACTTGTATATAAATAAAATTTTACAAAGGCATGTTATGCCCTAATAAGTAATTTATCTTATGAAAAGTTTTAAATAAATCATGACGAATAAGATTGTAAATAAATAAAAATAAAACTAAATAAAGAATCTTGGAAATCCCGACACTCTATGACAAGCCCGAAACCTTCTTTTCTACCCATTCCATTTGGGAGTGTAATAGCCACAAATTAAAGTGTTTTGCTTGAGGACAAGCAAAGATTCAAGTGTGGGGGTATTTGATGTGTGCAAAATGCAACATATAAATTACATCAATTGTGGCATAAAACTAACCTTTTTTTAGTACTAATGTTGGAAAAAGTGTGCTTTTGTCTTCCTTTTGTATTTTCAGGATTAAATGAGCTCAAATTAACAAAAGAAGCAAAAAGACATCAAAATCTAACATAAATACAAGAAAAGGAACAAGACGTGACATGCCCGACCCCACGACAGCATCTTCCCAAGCAAAACAAGAGGACAGAAGACTGAACACGCCCCGTGCTCAGCCAGCACGGGGGCGTGCCCAAGTGTCAGCAGAAAAGACAAAGTGGTAGAAGCTTCTATTGCCCACCACGGGGCCGTGCTCAGCGGACACGGGGCCGTTGTCAACTATAAGATTCGCACAATCTAAGCAAATCTTCATAGTACAAAGATTCTTCTGCACACGGGGTCGTGCTCAGCGGACACGGGGGCGTGGTCAACTAATAAGACAAGCTGCATTAAATGAAGAAAGAGAAGGATGTGGACACAGGGCCGTGCCCACTGGACACGGGGCCGTGCCCGAGCTTCTGTTCAGCCTATAAATAGGAGTGCTTGGCTCAAGCTCAAACCATCCCTTGGCACACCACCTCTCTCACACTTCACCCACCACCCACCACCACCATAACACCATCATCCACCACCATCATCCATTGTCCATCATAGAGTGTGTGAGTCGTCTCGGGATCCAAGATTGATCGTAAGAGTTCTTGACAATCAATGCCATGTTTGCCTAAGTCTCTTATATCACTTGGTGAAGACAAGTGTCTAGTGTAATACTTTTTATTTCTAATCTTTTCGCACTTTTTACTTGGTTTTGTATTAATGACTTTAATAACTAGTTTCTTATGTTGAAGGTGATTCTTCCTTATCGTTTGTCCGTGGTGTCTTGGCATTATTTTACTGTCTATATAAAATAAAAGATTTTCACCATTCATATCTCCACGGTCTATATGGAGGTATGTTGGCTACCTGGTCGGGGGTTAAGGGAACGGTTTGGTAAGAGTCTTGCCATTGTTCAGCGTTTAGAGGTCCTGCAATGGACCTGGGTCAAATTTAGTAGGACCTCCTTCAATACTTAACGGTATTGGATGGCGGGGGTCCAAACTCTTTGATCCCCTCATAAGTTAACTACTATTAATACAATAACCCGGCTATTTAGGACTGTATCCCTGCTGACTCAGACTACTTAGTTGACGGTAATGTCACCTCCAAAAGAGGGGCCTACCATAATTTGTAGTAATAACTTAATTAATTATCTTTCAATAATCCGACCCTTTAGGAATGTATCATTGCTGACTCAAACTACTGGGTTGAAGGTAACGTCACCTTCAAAAGAGGGGCCTACTACAATAACTATGATAATCTCTTAAATAAGTGCAAAAGTGCGGAAATAATCAAAGGTTACACTATACACGAGTCGGAACCAAGTGATTCATCTTGTCTATCTGTTTTTTTTCTTTTCATTTTTATTTTCAGCATTTTTAGTTAGTTTTTATTTTTTTTAGTTTAGAACATTTTTCTAAACTTTTTGATTTGATTAGACGTTGAGGATAAACCGGTACTAAAAGCTCTTGTGTCCTTGGACGACCTTGGTATCTTACCAACACTATACTACGCCCACGATGGGTGCACTTGCCCATATGTGTGTTTAGTGTTAGTAAATATCGTGTTTTATAAATTTAAAACTTGGCTAACAAAAGTGTTAAAGGGCTTAAAATATACACCTAAATATATATAACACTTCACACGCATCAGATGCCGTCACTAAACACATTCCTTAATTTGTAACCATTTGTTGAGTGTATTTTTTGGAGTCTAATCCGCATATATATCACCATTACCCTTGATTTTCTTGACTGTATATCTCTTAAATGTCAACATATACACGTGTGATTTAGTTTACGAAGATTTTTCAATGCCGAGAACCTCTATCAGAGAGTAAAAAGGCTTAAGGTTCACAATGGTGTAAAATTAAAATGTGATATACCGGGCTAGGATTCGAGTTACAGGAACAAGGGCCAAACCAACCACCCAAGAATGAAATCGTCGAGCGAAAACACTTGACAACCTCCTAGAAGCAGCTTTTCTTGCCACCAGACCTTTCTCCATCAATTAGGAATCTGATGCCGTCACTAAACACATTCCTTAAATTGTAGCCATTTGTTGAGTGTTTTTTTTTTGTGTCTAATCCGCATATATATCACCATTGCCATTGATTTTCTTGACTGTATATCTCTTAAATGTCAACATATACATGTGTGATTTAGTTTACGAAGATTTTTCAATGCCGAGAACCTCGATCAGAGAGTAAAAAAGACGTAAGCTTCACAATGGTGTAAAATTAAAATGGGATATACCGGGCTAGGATTCGAGTTACAGGAACAAGGGCCAAACCAACCACCCAAGAATGGAATCGTCGAGCGAAAACACTTGACAACCTCCTAGAACCAGCTTTTCTTGCCACCAGACCTTTCTCCATCAATTAGGAATCTGATGCCGTCACTAAACACATTCCTTAAATTGTAGCCATTTGTTGAGTGTTTTTTTTTGTGTTTAATCCGCATATATATCACCATTGCCCTTGATTTTCTTCACTGTATATCTCTTAAATGTCAACATATACATGTGTGATTTAGTTTACGAAGATTTTTCAATACCGAGAACCTCGATCAGAGAGTAAAAAAGGCGTAAGGATCACAATGGTGTAAAATTAAAATGGGATATACCGGGCTAGGATTCGAGTTACAGGAACAAGGGCCAAACCAACCACCCAAGAATGCAATCGTCGAGCGAAAACACTTGACAAGCTCCTAGAAGCATCTTTTCTTGCCACCAGACCTTTCTGCATCAATTAGGAATCTGATGCCGTCTCTAAACACATTCCTTAAATTGTAGCCATTTGTTGAGTGTTTTTTTTTGTGTCTAATCCGCATATATATCACCATTGCCCTTGATTTTCTTGACTGTATATCTCTTAAATATCAACATATAAACGTGTTATTTAGTTTACGAAGATATTTCAATGCCGAGAACCTCGATCAGAGAGTAAAAAAGGCGTAAGGTTCACAATGGTGTAAAATTAAAATGTGATATAACGGGCTAGGATTCGAGTTACAGGAACAAGGGCCAAACCAACCACCCAAGAATGGAATCGTCGAGAGATACACTTGACAACCTCCTAGAAGCAGCTTTTCTTGCCACCAGACCTTTCTCCATCAATTAGGAATTTGATGCCGTCACTAAACACATTCCTTAAATTGTAGCCATTTGTTGAGGGTTTTTTTTTTTTTTTGTGTCTAATCCGCATATATATCACCATTGCCCTTGATTTTCTTGACTGTATATCTCTTAAATATCAACATATACACGTGTGATTTAGTTTACGAAGAATTTTCAATGCCGAGAACCTCGATCTGAGAGTAAAAAAGGCGTAAGGTTCACAATGGTGTAAAATTAAAATGGGATATACCGGGCTAGGATTCGAGTTACAGGAACAAGGGACAAACCAACCACCCAAGAATGGAATCGTCGAGCGAAAACACTTGACAACCACCTAGAAGCATCTTTTCTTGCCACCAGACCTTGCTGCATCAATTAGGAATCTGATGCCGTCTCTAAACACATTCCTTAAATTGTAGCCATTTGTTGAGTTTTTTTTTTTGGTGTCTAATCCCCATATATATCACCATTGCCCTTGATTTTCTTGACTGTATATCCCTTAAATATCAACATATAAACGTGTGATTTAGTTTACGAAGATTTTTCAATGCCGAGAACCTCGTTCAGAGAGTAAAAAACGCGTAAGGTTCACGATGGTGTAAAATTAAAATGTGATATACCGGGCTAGGATTCGAGTTACAGGAACAAGGGCCAAACCAACCACCCAAGAATGGAATCGTCGAGCGAAAACACTTGACAACCTCCTAGAAGCAGCTTTTCTTGCCACCAGACCTTTCTCCATCAATTAGGAATTTGATGCCGTCACTAAACACATTCCTTAAATTGTAGCCATTTGTTGAGTGTTTTTTTTGTGTCTAATTCGCATATATATCACCATTGCCCTTGATTTTCTTGACTGTATATCTCTTAAATATCAACATATACACATGTGATTTAGTTTACGAAGAGTTTTCAATGCCGAGAACCTCGATCAGAGAGTAAAAAAGGCGTAAGGTTCACAATGGTGTTATATTAAAATGGAATATACCGGGCTAGGATTCGAGTTACAGGAACAAGGGCCAAACCAACCACCCAAGAATGGAATAGTCGAGTGAAAACACTTGACAACCTCCTAGAAGCAGTTTTTTTTGCCACCAGACCTTTCTCCATCAATTAGGAATCTGATGCCGTCGCTAAACACATTCCTTAAATTGTAGCCATTTGTTGAGTGATTTTTTTTGGTGTCTAATCCGCATGTATATCACCATTACCCTTGATTTTCTTGACTGTATATCTCTTAAATATCAACATATACACGTGTGATTTAGTTTACGAAGATTTTTCAATGCCGAGAACCACGATCAGAGAGTAAAAAAGGCGTAAGGTTCACAATGGTGTAAGATTAAAATGGGATATACCGGGCTCGGGTTCGAGTTACGGGAACAAGGGCCAAACCAACCACCCAAGAATGGAATCGTCGAGCGAAAACACTTGACAACCTCCTAGAAACAACTTTTCTTACCACCAGACCTTTCTCCATCAATTAGGAATCTGATGTCGTCACTAAACACTTTCCTTAAATTGTAGCCATTTGTTGACTGTTTTTTTTTGTGTCTAATCCGCATATATATCACCATTTCCCTTGATTTTCTTGACTGTATATCTCTTAAATGTGAACATACACACGTGTGATTTAGTTTACTAAGATTTTTCAATGCCGAGACCCTCAATCAGAAAGTAAAAAAGGCGTAAGGTTCACAATGGTGTAAAATTAAAATGGGATATACCAGGCTAGGATTCGAGTTACAGGAACAAGGGCCAAACCAACCACCCAAGAATGGAATCATCGAGCAAAAACACTTGACAACCTCCTAGAAGCAGCTTTTCTTGCCACCAGACCTTTCTCTATCAATTAGAAATCTGATGCCGTCTCTAAACACATTCCTTAAATTGTAGCCATTTGTTGAGTGTTTTTTTTTGGTGTCTAGTCCGCATATATATCACCATTGCCCTTGATTTTCTTGACTGTATATCTCTTAAATGTCAACATATACATGTGTGATTTAGTTTACGAAGATTTTTCAATGCCGAGAACCTCGATCAGAGAGTAAAAAAGGCATAAGGTTCACAATGGTGTAAAATTAAAATGGGATATACCGGGCTAGGATTCGAGTTACAGGAACAAGGGCCAAACCAACAACCCAAGAATGGAATCGTCAAGCGAAAACACTGTACAACCTCCTAGAAGCAGCTTTTCTTGCTACCAGACCTTTCACCATCAATTAGGAATCTGATGCCGTCACTAAACACATTCCTTAAATTGTAGTCATTTGTTGAGTGTTTTTTTTTTTTTGGTGTCTACTCCGCATATATATCACCATTGCCCTTGATTTTTATTGACTGTATATCCCTTAAATATCAACATATACACGTGTGATTTAGTTTACGAAGATTTTTCAATGCCAAGAGCCTCGATCAGAGAGTAAAAAAGACGTATGGTTCACAATGGTGTAAAATTAAAATGGGATATACCAGGCTAGGATTCGAGTTACAGGAATAAGGGCCTAACCAACCTCCTAAGAATTGAATCGTCGAGCGAAAACATTTGACAAGCTCCTAGAAGCAGCTTTTCTTACCACCAGACCTTTCTCCATCAATTAGGAATCTGATGCCGTCACTAAACACATTCCTTAAATTGTAGCCATTTGTTGAGTGTTTTTTTGGTATCTAATCCGCATATATATCACCATTGCGATTGATTTTCTAGACTGTATATCTCTTAAATGTCAACATATACACGTGTGATTTAGTTTACGAAGATTTTTCAATGCCGAGAACCTCTATCAGAGAGTAAAAAGGCTTAAGGGCCTAACCAACCTCCTAAGAATTGAATCGTCGAGCGAAAACATTTGACAAGCTACTAGAAGCAGCTTTTCTTGCTACCAGACCTTTCACCATCAATTAGGAATCTGATGCCGTCACTAAACACATTCCTTAAATTGTAGTCATTTGTTGAGTGTTTTTTTTTTTGTGTCTACTCCGCATATATATCACCATTGCCCTTGATTTTTATTGACTGTATATCCCTTAAATATCAACATATACACGTGTGATTTAGTTTACGAAGATTTTTCAATGCCAAGAGCCTCGATCAGAGAGTAAAAAAGGCGTAAGGTTCAAAATGGTGTAAGATTAAAATGAGATATACCGGGCTAGGATTCGAATTACAGGAACAAGGGCCTAACCAACCACCCAAGAATGGAATCGTCGAGCGAAAACATTTGACAACCTCCTAGAAGCAGCTTTTCTTGCCACCAGACCTTTCTCCATCAATTAGGAATCTGATGCCGTCACTAAACACATTCCTTAAATTGTAGCCATTTGTTGAGTGTTTTTTTTTTGGTGTATAATCCGCATATATATCACCATTGCCCTTGATTTTCTTGACTGTATATCTCTTAAATATCAACATATACACGTGTGATTTAGTTTACGAAGATTTTTCAATGCCGAGAACCTCGATCAGAGAGTAAAAAAGTCGTAAGGTTCACAATGGTGTAAAATTAAAATGGGATATACCGGGCTAGGATTCGAGTTACAGGAACAAGGGCCAAACCAACCACCCAAGAATGGAATCGTCGAGCGAAAACACTTGACAGTCACCTAGATGCAGCTTTTCTTACCACCAGACCTTTCTCCATCAATTAGTAATCTGATGCCGTCACTAAACACATTCCTTAAATTGTATCCATTTGTTGAGTGTTTTTTTTGGTGTCTAATCCGCATATATATCACCATTGCCCTTGATTTTCTTGACTGTATATCTCTTAAATGTCAACATATACACGTGTGATTTAGTTTACGAAGATTTTTCAATGCCGAGAATCTCGATCAGAGAGTAAAAGGGGCGTAAGGTTCACAATGGTGTAAAATTAAAATGGGATATACCGGGCTAGGATTCGAGTTACAGGAACAAGGGCCAAACCAACCACCCAAGAATGGAATCGTCGAGCGAAAACACTTGACAACCTCCTAGAACCAGCTTTTCTTGCCACCAGACCTTTCTCCATCAATTAGGAATCTGATGCCGTCACTAAACACATTCCTTAAATTGTAGCCATTTGTTGGGTGTTTTTTTTGGTGTTTAATCCGCATATATATCACCGTTGCCCTTGATTTTCTTGACTGTATATCTCTTAAATGTCAACATATACATGTGTGATTTAGTTTACGAAGATTTTTCAATACCGAGAACCTCGATCAGAGAGTAAAAAAGGCGTAAGGATCACAATGGTGTAAAATTAAAATGGGATATACCGGGCTAGGATTCGAGTTACAGGAACAAGGGCCAAACCAACCACCCAAGAATGCAATCGTCGAGCGAAAACACTTGACAAGCTCCTAGAAGCATCTTTTCTTGCCACCAGACCTTTCTGCATCACTTAGGAATCTGATGCCGTCTCTAAACACATTCCTTAAATTGTAGCCATTTGTTGAGTGTTTTTTTTTGTGTCTAATCCGCATATATATCACCATTGCCCTTGATTTTCTTGACTGTATATCTCTTAAATATCAACATATAAACGTGTTATTTAGTTTAAGAAGATATTTCAATGCCGTGAACCTCGATCAGAGAGTAAAAAAGGCGTAAGGTTCACAATGGTGTAAAATTAAAATGTGATATAACGGGCTAGGATTCGAGTTACAGGAACAAGGGCCAAACCAACCACCCAAGAATGGAATCGTCGAGCGAAAACACATGACAACCTCCTAGAAGCAGCTTTTCTTACCACCAGACCTTTCTCCATCAATTAGGAATCTGATGCCGTCACTAAATGCATTCCTTAAATTGTAGCCATTTGTTGAGTGTTTTTTTTTTGTGTGTCTAATCCGCATATATATCACCATTGCCCTTGATTTTCTTGACTGTATATCTCTTAAATATCAACATATACACGTGTGATTTAGTTTACGAAGATTTTTCAATGCCGAGAACCTCGATCAGAGAGTAAAAAAGGCATATGGTTCACAATGGTATAAGATTAAAATGGGATATTCTGGGCTATGATTCGAGTTACAGGAACAAGGGCCAAACCAACCACCCAAGAATGCAATCGTCGAGCGAAAACACTTGACAACCACCTAGAAGCATCTTTTCTTGCCACCAGACCTTGCTGCATCAATTAGGAATCTGATGCCGTCTCTAAACACATTCCTTAAATTGTAGCCATTTGTTGAGTTTTTTTTTTTTTTGGTGTCTAATCCGCATATATATCACCATTGCCCTTGATTTTCTTGACTGTATATCCCTTAAATATCAACATATAAACGTGTGATTTAGTTTACGAAGATTTTTCAATCCCGAGAACCTCGTTCAGAGAGTAAAAAACGCGTAAGGTTCACGATGGTGTAAAATTAAAATGTGATATACCGGGCTAGGATTCGAGTTACAGGAACAAGGGCCAAACCAACCACCCAAGAATGGAATCGTCGAGCGAAAACACTTGACAACCTCCTAGAAGCAGCTTTTCTTGCCACCAGACCTTTCTCCATCAATTAGGAATTTGATGCCGTCACTAAACACATTCCTTAAATTGTAGCCATTTGTTGAGTGTTTTTTTTGTGTCTAATTCGCATATATATCACCATTGCCCTTGATTTTCTTGACTGTATATCTCTTAAATATCAACATATACACATGTGATTTAGTTTACGAAGAGTTTTCAATGCCGAGAACCTCGATCAGAGAGTAAAAAAGGCGTAAGGTTCACAATGGTGTTATATTAAAATGGAATATACCGGGCTAGGATTCGAGTTACAGGAACAAGGGCCAAACCAACCACCCAAGAATGGAATAGTCGAGCGAAAACACTTGACAACCTCCTAGAAGCAGCTTTTTTTGCCACCAGACCTTTCTCCATCAATTAGGAATCTGATGCCGTCGCTAAACACATTCCTTAAATTGTAGCCATTTGTTGAGTGATTTTTTTTTGGTGTCTAATCCGCATGTATATCACCATTACCCTTGATTTTCTTGACTGTATATCTCTTAAATATCAACATATACACGTGTGATTTAGTTTACGAAGATTTTTCAATGCCGAGAACCACGATCAGAGAGTAAAAAAGGCGTAAGGTTCACAATGGTGTAAGATTAAAATGGGATATACCGGGCTCAGGTTCGAGTTACGGGAACAAGGGCCAAACCAACCACCCAAGAATGGAATCGTCGAGCGAAAACACTTGACAACCTCCTAGAAACAACTTTTCTTACCACCAGACCTTTCTCCATCAATTAGGAATCTGATGTCGTCACTAAACACTTTCCTTAAATTGTAGCCATTTGTTGACTGTTTTTTTTTGTGTCTAATCCGCATATATATCACCATTTCCCTTGATTTTCTTGACTGTATATCTCTTAAATGTGAACATACACACGTGTGATTTAGTTTACTAAGATTTTTCAATGCCGAGACCCTCAATCAGAGAGTAAAAAAGGCGTAAGGTTCACAATGGTGTAAAATTAAAATGGGATATACCAGGCTAGGATTCGAGTTACAGGAACAAGGGCCAAACCAACCACCCAAGAATGGAATCGTCGAGCAAAAACACTTGACAACCTCCTAGAAGCAGCTTTTCTTGCCACCAGACCTTTCTCCATCAATTAGAAATCTGATGCCGTCTCTAAACACATTCCTTAAATTGTAGCCATTTGTTGAGTGTTTTTTTTTTGTGTCTAGTCCGCATATATATCACCATTGCCCTTGATTTTCTTGACTGTATATCTCTTAAATGTCAACATATACATGTGTGATTTAGTTTACGAAGATTTTTCAATGCCGAGAACCTCGATCAGAGAGTAAAAAAGGCATAAGGTTCACAATGGTGTAAAATTAAATTGGGATATACCGGGCTAGGATTCGAGTTACAGGAACAAGGGCCAAACCAACAACCCAAGAATGGAATCGTCAAGCGAAAATACTGTACAACCTCCTAGAAGCAGCTTTTCTTGCTACCAGACCTTTCACCATCAATTAGGAATCTGATGCCGTCACTAAACACATTCCTTAAATTGTAGTCATTTGTTGAGTGTTTTTTTTTGGTGTCTACTCCGCATATATATCACCATTGCCCTTGATTTTTATTGACTGTATATCCCTTAAATATCAACATATACACGTGTGATTTAGTTTACGAAGATTTTTCAATGCCAAGAGCCTCGATCAGAGAGTAAAAAAGACGTATGGTTCACAATGGTGTAAAATTAAAATGGGATATACCAGGCTAGGATTCGAGTTACAGGAATAAGGGCCTAACCAACCTCCTAAGAATTGAATCGTCGAGCGAAAACATTTGACAAGCTCCTAGAAGCAGCTTTTCTTACCACCAGACCTTTCTCCATCAATTAGGAATCTGATGCCGTCACTAAACACATTCCTTAAATTGTAGCCATTTGTTGAGTGTTTTTTTGGTATCTAATCCGCATAAATATCACCATTGCCATTGATTTTCTAGACTGTATATCTCTTAAATGTCAACATATACACGTGTGATTTAGTTTACGAAGATTTTTCAATGCCGAGAACCTCTATCAGAGAGTAAAAAGGCTTAAGGGCCTAACCAACCTCCTAAAAATTGAATCGTCGAGCGAAAACATTTGACAAGCTCCTAGAAGCAGCTTTTCTTGCTACCAGACATTTCACCATCAATTAGGAATCTGATGCCGTCACTAAACACATTCCTTAAATTGTAGTCATTTGTTGAGTGTTTTTTTTTTTGGTGTCTACTCCGCATATATATCACCATTGCCCTTGATTTTTATTGACTGTATATCCCTTAAATATCAACATATACACGTGTGATTTAGTTTACGAAGATTTTTCAATGCCAAGAGCCTCGATCAGAGAGTAAAAAAGGCGTAAGGTTCAAAATGGTGTTAGATTAAAATGAGATATACCGGGCTAGGATTCGAATTACAGGAACAAGGGCCTAACCAACCACCCAAGAATGGAATCGTCGAGCGAAAACACTTGACAACCTCCTAGAAGCAGCTTTTCTTGCCACCAGACCTTTCTCCATCAATTAGGAATCTGATGCCGTCACTAAACACATTCCTTAAATTGTAGCCATTTGTTGAGTGTTTTTTTTTGGTGTATAATCCGCATATATATCACCATTGCCCTTGATTTTCTTGACTGTATATCTCTTAAATCTCAACATATACACGTGTGATTTAGTTTACGAAGATTTTTCAATGCCGAGAACCTCGATCAGAGAGTAAAAAAGTCGAAAGGTTCACAATGGTGTAAAATTAAAATGGGATATACCGGGCTAGGATTCGAGTTACAGGAACAAGGGCCAAACCAACCACCCAAGAATGGAATCGTCGAGCGAAAACACTTTACAGTCACCTAGATGCAGCTTTTCTTACCACCAGACCTTTCTCCATCAATTAGGAATCTGATGCCGTCACTAAACACATTCCTTAAATTGTAGCCATTTGTTGAGTGTTTTTTTTTTTGGTGTCTAATCCGCATATATATCACCATTGCCCTTGATTTTCTTCACTGTATATCTCTTAAATAACAACATATACACGTGTGATTTAGTTTACGAAGATTTTTCAATGCCGAGAACCTCGATCAGAGAGTAAAAAAGTCGTAAGGTTCACAATGGTGTAAAATTAAAATGGGATATACCGGGCTAGGATTCGAGTTACAGGAACAAGGGCCAAACCAACCACCCAAGAATGGAATCGTCGAGCGAAAACACATGACAACCTCCTAGAAGCAGCTTTTCTTACCACCAAACCTTTCTCCATCAATTAGGAATCTGATGCCGTCACTAAATGCATTCCTTAAATTGTAGCCATTTGTTGAGTGTTTTTTTTTTTGTGTGTCTAATCCGCATATATATCACCATTGCCCTTGATTTTCTTGACTGTATATCTCTTAAATATCAACATATACACGTGTGATTTAGTTTACGAAGATTTTTCAATGCCGAGAACCTCGATCAGAGAGTAAAAAAGGCATATGGTTCACAATGGTATAACATTAAAATGGGATATACTGGGCTATGATTCGAGTTACAGGAACAAGGGCCAAACCAACCACCGAAGAATGGAATCGTCGAGCGAAAACACTTGACAACCTCCTAGAAGCTGCTTTTCTTACCACCAGACCTTTCTCCATCAATTAGGAATCTGATGCCGTCACTAAACACATTCCTTAAATTGTAGTCATTTGTTGAGTGTTTTTTTTGTGTCTAATCCGCATATATATCACCATTGCCCTTGATTTTCTTGACTGTATATCTCTTAAATATCAACATATACACGTGTGATTTAGTTTACGAAGATTTTTCAATGCTGAGAACCTCGATCAGAGAGTAAAAAAGTCACAAGGTTCACAATGGTGTAAAATTAAAATGGGATATACCGGGCTAGGATTCGAGTTACAGGAACAAGGGCCAAACCAACCACCCAAGAATGGAATCGTCGACCGAAAACACTTGACAACCTCCTAGATGCAGCTTTTCTTACCACCAGACCTTTCTCCATCAATTAGGAATCTGATGCCGTCACTAAACACATTCCTTAAATTGTAAGCATTTGTTGAGTGTTTTTTTTGTGTCTAATCCGCATATATATCACCATTTCCGTTGATTTTCTTGACTGTATATCTCTTTAATATCAACATATACACGTGTGATTTAGTTTACGAAGATTTTTCAATGCCGAGAACCTCGATCAGAGAGTAAAAAAGGCGTAAGGTTCACAATGTTGTAAAATTAAAATGGGATATACCGGGCTAGGATTCGAGTTACAGGAACAAGGGCCAAACCAACCACCGAAGAATGGAATCGTCGAGCGAAAACACTTGACAACCTCCTAGAAGCAGCTTTTTTTGCCACCAGACCTCTCTCCATCAATTAGAAATTTGATGCCATCGCTAAACACATTCCTTAAATTGTAGCCATTTGTTGAGTGATTTTTTTAGTGTCTAATCCGCATGTATATCACCATTACCCTTGATTTTCTTGACTGTATATCTCTTAAATATCAACATATACACGTGTGATTTAGTTTACGAAGATTTTTCAATGCCGAGAACCACGATTAGAGAGTAATAAAGGCGTAAGGTTCACAATGGTGTAAGATTAAAATGGGATATACCGGGCTAGGGTTCGAGTTACAGGAACAAGGGCCAAACCAACCACCCAAAAATGGAATCGTCGAGCGAAAACACTTGACAACGTCCTAGAAACAGCTTTTCTTACCACCAGACATTTCTCCATTAATTAGGAATCTGATGCCGTCACTAAACACATTCCTTAAATTGTAGCCATTTGTTGAGTGTTTTTTTGTGTCTCATCCGCATATATATCACCATTTCCCCAGATTTTCTTGACAGTATATCTCTTAAATGTCAACATATACCCGTGTGATTTAGTTTACGAAGATTTTTCAATGCCGAGAACCTCGATCAGAGAGTAAAAAAGGCGTAAGGTTCACAATGATGTAAAATTAAAATGGGATATACCAGGCTAGGATTCGAGTTACAGGAATAAGGGCCAAACCAACCACCCAAGAATGGAATCGTCGAGCGAAAACACTTGACAACCTCCTAGAAGCAGCTTTTCATGCCACCAGACATTTCTCCATCAACTAGGAATCTGATGCCGTCACTAAACACATTCCTTAAATTGTAGCCATTTGTTGAGTGTTTTTTTTTGGTGTCCAATCCGCATATATATCACCATTGCCCTTGATGTTCTTGACTGTATATCTCTTAAATGTCAACATATACATGTGTGATTTAGTTTATGAAGATTTTTCAATGCCGAGAGCCTCGATCAGAGAGTAAAAAAGGCGTAAGGTTCAAAATGGTGTAAGATTAAAATGTGATATACCGGGCTAGGATTCGAGTTACAGGAACAAGGGCCTAACCAACCACCCAAGAATGGAATCGTCGAGCGAAAACACTTGACAACCTCCTAGAAGCAGCTTTTCTTACCACCAGACCTTTCTCCATCAATTAGGAATCTGACGTCGTCACTAAACACATTCCTTAAATTGTAGCCATTTGTTGAGTGTTTTTTTTTTGGTGTCTAATCCGCATATATATCACCATTGCCCTTGATTTTCTTCACTGTATATCTCTTAAATAACAACATACACACGTGTGATTTAGTTTACGAACATTTTTCAATGCCGAGAACCTCGATCAGAGAGTGAAAAAGGCATAAGGTTCACAATGGTGTAAGATTAAAATGGGATATACTGGGCTAGTATTCGAGTTACAGGAACAAGGGCCAAACCAACCACCCAAGAATGGAATCGTCGAGCGAAAACACATGACAACCTCCTAGAAGCAGCTTTTCTTACCACCAGACCTTTCTCCATCAATTAAGAATCTGATGCCGTCACTAAATGCATTCCTTAAATTGTAGCCATTTGTTGAGTATTTTTTTTTGGTGTCTAATCCGCATATATATCACCATTGCCCTTGATTTTCTTGACTGTATATCTCTTAAATATCAACATATACACGTGTGATTTAGTTTACGAAGATTTTTCAATGCCGAGAACCTCGATCAGAGAGTAAAAAAGGCATAAGGTTCACAATGGTATAAGATTAAAATGGGATATACTGGGCTATGATTCGAGTTACAGGAACAAGGGCCAAACCAACCACCCAAGAATGGAATCGTCGAGCGAAAACACTTGACAACCTCCTAGAAGCAGCTTTTCTTACCACCAGACCTTTCTCCATCAATTAGGAATCTGATGCCGTCACTAAACACATTCCTTAAATTGTAGCCATTTGTTGAGTGTTTTTTTTTTGTGTCTAATCCGCATATATATCACCATTGCCCTTGATTTTCTTGACTGTATATCTCTTAAATATCAACATATACACGTGTGATTTAGTTTACGAAGATTTTTCAAATCCGAGAACCTCGATCAGAGAGTAAAAAAGTCGCAAGGTTCACAATGGTATAAGATTAAAATGGGATATACTGGGCTATGATTCGAGTTACAGGAACAAGGGCCAAACCAACCACCCAAGAATGGAATCGTCGAGCGAAAACACTTGACAACCTCCTAGAAGCTGCTTTTCTTACCACCAGACCTTTCTCCATCAATTAGGAATATGATGCCGTCACTAAACACATTCCTTAAATTGTAGTCATTTGTTGAGTGTTTTTTTTGTGTCTAATCCGCATATATATCACCATTGCCCTTGATTTTCTTGACTGTATATCTCTTAAATATCAACATATACACTTGTGATTTAGTTTACGAAGATTTTTCAATGCCGAAAACCTCGATCAGAGAGTAAAAAAGTAGCAAGGTTCACAATGGTGTAAAATTAAAATGGGATATACCGGGCTAGGATTCGAGTTACAGGAACAAGGGCCAAACCAACCACCCAATAATGGAATCGTCGAGCGAAAATACTTGACAACCGCCTAGATGCAGCTTTTCTTACCACCAGACCTTTCTCCATCAATTAGGAATCTGATGCCGTCACTAAACACATTCCTTAAATTGTAGCCATTTGTTGAGTGTTTTTTTTTTGTCTAATCCGCATATATATCACCATTTCCGTTGATTTTCTTGACTGTATATCTCTTTAATATCAACATATACACGTGTGATTTAGTTTACGAAGATTTTTCAATGCCGAGAACCTCGATCAGAGAGTAAAAAAGGCGTAAGGTTCACAATGGTGTAAAATTAAAATGGGATATACCGGGCTAGGATTCGAGTTACAGGAACAAGGGCCAAACCAACCACCGAAGAATGGAATCGTCGAGCGAAAACACTTGACAACCTCCTAGAAGCAGCTTTTTTTGCCACCAGACCTTTCTCCATCAATTAGAAATTTGATGTCGTCGCTAAACACATTCCTTAAATTGTAGCCATTTGTTGAGTGATTTTTTTAGTGTCTAATCCGCATGTATATCACCATTACCCTTGATTTTCTTGACTGTATATCTCATAAATATCAGCATATACACGTGTGATTTAGTTTACGAAGATTTTTCAATGCCGAGAACCACGATTAGAGAGTAATAAAGGCGTAAGGTTCACAATGGTGTAAGATTAAAATGGGATATACCGGGCTAGGGTTCGAGTTACAGGAATAAGGGCCAAACCAACCACCCAAAAATGGAATCGTCGAGCGAAAACACTTGACAACCTCCTAGAAACAGCTTTTCTTACCACCAGACCTTTCTCCATCAATTAGGAATCTGATGCCGTCACTAAACACATTCCTTAAATTGTAGCCATTTGTTGAGTGTTTTTTTGTGTCTCATCCGTATATATATCACCATTTCCCTTGATTTTCTTGACAGTATATCTCTTAAATGTCAACATATACCCGTGTAATTTAGTTTACGAAGATTTTTCAATGCCGAGAACCTCGATCAGAAAGTAAAAAAAGGCGTAAGGTTCACAATGATGTAAAATTAAAATGGGATATACCAGGCTAGGATTCGAGTTACAGGAACAAGGGCCAAACCAACCACCCAAGAATGGAATCGTCGAGCGAAAACACTTGACAACCTCCTAGAAGCAGCTTTTCATGCCACCAGACCTTTCTCCATCAACTAGGAATCTGATGCCGTCACTAAACACATTCCTTAAATTGTAGCCATTTGTTGAGTGTTTTTTTTAGTGTCTAATCCGCATATATATCACCATTGCCCTTGATGTTCTTGACTGTATATCTCTTATATGTCAACATATACATGTGTGATTTAGTTTACGAAGATTTTTCAATGCCGAGAACCTCGATCAGAGAGTAAAAAAGGCGTAAGGTTCAAAATGGTGTAAGATTAAAATGTGATATACCGGGCTAGGATTCGAGTTACAGGAACAAGGGCCTAACCAACCACCCAAGAATGGAATCGTCGAGCGAAAACACTTGACAACTCCTAGAAGCAGCTTTTCTTACCACCAGACCTTTCTCCATCAATTAGGAATCTGACGTCGTCACTAAACACATTCCTTAAATTGTAGCCATTTGTTAAGTGTTTTTTTTTTTTTTGTCTAAACCGCATATATATGACCATTGCCCTTGATTTTCTTGACTGTATATCTCTTAAATATCAACATATACACGTGTGATTTAGTTTACGAAGATTTTTCAATGCCGAGAACCTCGATAAGAGAGTAAAAAAGGCGTAAGGTTCACAATGGTGTAAAATTAAAATGAGATATACCGGGCTAGGATTCGAGTTACAGGAACAAGGGCCAAACCAACCACCCAAGAATGGAATCGTCGAACGAAAACACTTTACAACCTCCTAGAAGCAGCTTTTCTTACCACCAGATCTTTTTCCATCAATTAGGAATCTGATGCCGTCACTAAACACATTCCTTAAATTGTAGCCATTTGTTAAGTGTTTTTTTTTTTGGTCTAATCCGCATATATATCACCATTGCCCTCGATTTCCTTGACAGTATATCTCTTAAATGTCAACATATACACATGTGATAAAGGCGAGAACCTCGATCAGAGAGTAAAAAAGGCGTAAGCTTCACAATGGTGTAAAATTAAAATGGGATATACAGGGCTAGGATTGGAGTTACAGGAACAAGGGCTAAACCAACCACCCTAGAATGGAATCGTCGAGCGAAAACACTTGACAACCTCCTAGAAGCAGCTTTACTTGCCACCAGACCTTTCTCCATCAATTAGGAATCTGATGCCGTCACTAAACACATTCCTTAAATTGTAGCCATTTGTTGAGTGTTTTTTTTTTGTGTCTAATCCGCATATATATCACCATTGCCCTTGATTTTCTTGACTGTATATCTCTCAAATATCAACATATACACGTGTGATTTAGTTTATGAAGATTTTTCAATGCCGAGAACCTCGATCAGAGAGTAAAAAAGGCGTAAGGTTCACAATGGTGTAAATTTAAAATGAGATATACCGGGCTAGGATTCGAGTTACAGGAACAAGGGCCAAACCAACCACCCAAGAATGGAAGCGTCGAGCGAAAACACATGACAACCTCCTAGATGCAGCTTTTCTTGCCACCAGACCTTTCTCCATCAATTTGGAATCTAATGCCGTCACTAAACACATTACTTAAATTGTAGACATTTGTTGAGTGTTTTTTTTTTTTTTTTGGTGTCTAATCCGCATATATATCACCATTGCCATTGATTTTCTTCACTGTATATCTCTTAAATAACAACATATACACGTGTGATTTAGTTTACGAGGATTTTTCAATGCCGAGAACCTCGATCAGAGAGTAAAAAGGCAAAAGGTTCACAATGGTATAAGATTAAAATGGGATATACTGGGCTATGATTCGAGTTACAGGAACAAGGGCCAAACCAACCACCCAAGAATGGAATCGTCGAGCGAAAACACTTGACAACCTCCTAGAAGCAGCTTTTCTTACCACCAGACCTTTCTCCATCAATTAGGAATCTGATGCCGTCACTAATGACATTACTTAAATTGTAGCCATTTGTTGAGTGTTTTTTTTGGTGTCTATTCCGCATGTATATCACCATTGCCCTTGATTTTCTTGACTATATATCTCTTAAATATCAACATATACATGTGTGATTTAGTTTACAAAGATTTTTCAATGCCGAGAACCTCGATCAGAGAGTAAAAAAGGCATAAGGTTCACAATGGTGTAAGATTAAAATGAGATATATCGGGCTAGGATTCGAGTTACAGGAACAAGGGCCTAACCAACCACCCAAGAAAGGAATCGTCGACCGAAAACACTTGACAATCTCCTAGAAGCAGCTTTTCTTACCACCAGACCTTTCTCCATCAATTAGGAATCTGATGCCGTCACTAAACACATTCCTTAAATTGTAGTCATTTGTTGAGTGTTTTTTTTGTGTGTCTAATCCGCATATATATGACTATTGCCCTTTATTTTCTTGACTGTATATCTCTTAAATATCAACATATACACGTGTGATTTAGTTTACGAAGATTTTTCAATGCCGAGAACCTCGATCATAGAGTAAAAAAGGCGTAAGGTTCACAATGGTGTAAGATTAAAATGAGATATATCGGGCTAGGATTCGAGTTACAGGAACAAGGGCCAAACCAACCACCCAAGAATGGAATCGTCGACCGAAAACACTTGACAACCTCCTAGAAGCAGCTTTTCTTACCACCAGACCTTTCTCCATCAATTAGGAATCTGATGCCGTCACTAAACACATTCGTTAAATTGTAGCCATTTGTTGAGTGTTTTTTTTTTGGTGTCTAATCCGCATATATATCACCATTGCCCCTGATTTTCTTGACTGTATATCTCTTAAATGTCAACATATACACGTGTGATTTGGTTTACGAATATTTTTCAATGCCAAGAACCTCGACCAGATAGTAAAAAAGGCGTAAGGTTCACAATGGTGTAAGATTAAGATGGGATATAGCGGGCTAGGATTCGAGTTACAGGAACAAGGGCCCAACCAACCACCCAAGAATGGAATCGTCGAGCGAAAACACTTGACAACCTCCTATAAGCAGCTTTTCTTGCCACCAGACCTTTCTCCATTAATTAGGAATCTGATGTTGTCACTAAACACATTCCTTAAATTGTAGCCATTTGTTGAGTTTTTTTTTTGGTGTCTAATCCGCATATATATCACCATTGCCCTTGATTTTCTTGACTGTATATCTCTTAAATATCAACACATACACGTGTGATTTAGTTTACGAAGATTTTTCAATGGCGAGAACCTCGATCAGAGAGTAAAAAAGGCGTAAGGTTCACAATCGTGTAAGATTAAAATGAGATATATCGGGCTAGGATTCGAGTTACAGGAACAAAGGCCAAACCAAACACCCAAGAATGGAATCGTCGACCGAAAACACTTGACAACCTCCTAGAAGCAGCTTTTCTTACCACCAGACCTTTCTCCATCAATTAGGAATCTGATGCCGTCACTAAACACATTCGTTAAATTGTAGCCATTTGTTGAGTGTTTTTTTTTTTGGTGTCTAATCCGCATATATATCACCATTGCCCTTGATTTTCTTGACTGTATATCTCTTAAATGTCAACATATACACGTGTGATTTGGTTTACGAATATTTTTCAATGCCGAGAACCTCGACCAGATAGTAAAAAAGGCGTAAGGTTCACAATGGTGTAAGATTAAGATGGGATATAACGGGCTAGGATTCGAGTTACAGGAACAAGGGCCCAACCAACCACCCAAGAATGGAATCGTCGAGCGAAAACACTTGACAACCTCCTAGAAGCAGCTTTTCTTGCCACCGGACATTTCTCCATCAATTAGGAATCTGATGCCGTCACTAAACACATTCGTTAAATTGTAGCCATTTGTTGAGTGTTTTTTTTTTGTGTCTAATCCGCATATATATCACCATTGCCCTTGATTTTCTTGACTGTATATCTCTTAAATGTCAACATATACACGTGTGATTTGGTTTACGAATATTTTTCAATGCCGAGAACCTCGACCAGATAGTAAAAAAGGCGTAAGGTTCACAATGGTGTATGATTAAGATGGGATATAACGGGCTAGGATTCGAGTTACAGGAACAAGGGCCCAACCAACCACCCAAGAATGGAATCGTCGAGCGAAAACACTTGACAACCTCCTAGAAGCAGCTTTTCTTGCCACCGGACCTTTCTCCATCAATTAGGAATCTGATGTTGTCACTAAACACATTCCTTAAATTGTAGCCATTTGTTGAGTGTTTTTTTTTTGTGTCTAATCCGCATATATATCACCATTGCCCTTGATTTTCAAGACTGTATATCTCTTAAATGTCAACATATACACGTGTGATTTGGTTTACGAAGATTTTTCAATGCCGAGAACCTCGACCAGATAGTAAAAAAGGCGTAAGGTTCACAATGGTGTAAGATTAAGATGGGATATAGCGGGCTAGGATTCGAGTTACAGGAACAAGGGCCCAACCAACCACCCAAGAATGGAATCGTCGAGCGAAAACACTTGACAACCTCCTAGAAGCAGCTTTTCTTGCCACCAGACCTTTCTCCATCAATTAGGAATCTGATGTTGTCACTAAACACATTCCTTAAATTGTAGCCATTTGTTGAGTATTTATTTTGGTGTCTAATCCGCATATATATCACCATTGCCCTTGATTTTCTTGACTGTATATCTCTTAAATATCAATATATACACGTGTGATTTATTTTACGAAGATTTTTCAATGGCGAGAACCTCGATCAGAGAGTAAAAAAGGCGTAAGGTTCACAATGGTGTAAGATTAAATGAGATATATCGGGCTAGGATTCGAGTTACAGGAACAAGGGCCAAACCAACCACCCAAGAATGGAATCGTCGACCGAAAACACTTGACAACCTCCTAGAAGCAGCTTTTCTTACCACCAGACCTTTCTCCATCAATTAGGAATCTGATGCCGTCACTAAACACATTCGTTAAATTGTAGCCATTTGTTGAGTGTTTTTTTTGGTGTCTAATCCGCATATATATCACCATTGCCCTTGATTTTCTTGACTGTATATCTCTTAAATGTCAACATATACACGTGTGATTTAGTTTACGAAGATTTTTCAATGCCGAGAACCTCGATCAGAGAGTAAAAAAGGCGTAAGGTTCACAATGGTGTAAGATTAAGATGGGATATAGCGGGCTAGGATTCGAGTTACGGGAACAAGGGCCAAACTAACCACCCAAGAATGGAATCGTCGAGCGAAAACACTTGACAACCTCCTAGAAGCAGCTTTTCTGGCCACCAGACCTTTCTCCATCAATTAGGAATCTGATGCTGTCACAAAACACATTCCTTAAATTGTAGCCATTTGTTGAGCATTTTTTTTGGTGTCTAATCCGCATATATATCACCATTGCCCTTTGATTTTCTTGACTGTATATCTCTTAAATATCAACATATACATGTGTGATTTAGTTTACAAAGATTTTTCAATGCCGAGAACCTCGATCAGAGAGTAAAAAAGGCGTAAGGTTCACAATGGTGTAAGATTAAAATGAGATATATCGGGCTAGGATTCGAGTTACAGGAACAAGGGCCAAACCAACCACCCAAGAAAGGAATCGTCGACCGAAAACACTTGACAATCTCCTAGAAGCAGCTTTTCTTACCACCAGAACTTTCTCCATCAATTAGGAATCTGATGCCGTCACTAAACACATTCCTTAAATTGTAGTCATTTGTTGAGTGTTTTTTTTGTGTGTCTAATCCGCATATATATGACCATTGCCCTTGATTTTCTTGACTGTATATCTCTTAAATATCAACATATACACGTGTGATTTGGTTTACGAAGATTTTTCAATGCCGAGAACCTCGATCATAGAGTAAAAAAGGCGTAAGGTTCACAATGGTGTAAGATTAAAATGAGATATATCGGGCTAGGATTCGAGTTACAGGAACAAGAGCCAAACCAACCACCCAAGAATGGAATCATCTACCGAAAACACTTGACAACCTCCTAGAAGCAGCTTTTCTTACCACCAGACCTTTCTCCATCAATTAGGAATCTGATGCCGTCACTAAACACATTCGTTAAATTGTAGCCATTTGTTGAGTGTTTTTTTTTTTGGTGTCTAATCCGCATATATATCACCATTGCCCTTGATTTTCTTGACTGTATATCTCTTAAATGTCAACATATACACGTGTGATTTGGTTTACGAATATTTTTCAATGCCGAGAACCTCGACCAGATAGTAAAAAAGGCGTAAGGTTCACAATGGTGTAAGATTAAGATGGGATATAGCGGGCTAGGATTCGAGTTACAGGAACAAGGGCCCAACCAACCACCCAAGAATGGAATCGTCGAGCGAAAACACTTGACAACCTCCTATAAGCAGCTTTTCTTGCCACCAGACCTTTCTCCATTAATTAGGAATCTGATGTTGTCACTAAACACATTCCTTAAATTGTAGCCATTTGTTGAGTATTTTTTTTTGGTGTCTGATCCGCATATATATCACCATTGCCCTTGATTTTCTTGACTGTATATCTCTTAAATATCAACACATACACGTGTGATTTAGTTTACGAAAATTTTTCAATGGCGAGAACCTCGATCAGAGAGTAAAAAAGGCGTAAGGTTCACAATCGTGTAAGATTAAAATGAGATATATCGGGCTAGGATTCGAGTTACAGGAACAAGGGTCAAACCAACCACCCAAGAATGGAATCGTCGACCGAAAACACTTGACAACCTCCTAGAAGCAGCTTTTCTTACCACCAGACCTTTCTCCATCAATTAGGAATCTGATGCCGTCACTAAACACATTCGTTAAATTGTAGCCATTTGTTGAGTGTTTTTTTTTGTGTCTAATCCGCATATATATCACCATTGCCCTTGATTTTCTTGACTGTATATCTCTTAAATGTCAACATATACACGTGTGATTTGGTTTACGAATATTTTTCAATGCCGAGAACCTCGACCAGATAGTAAAAAAGGCGTAAGGTTCACAATGGTGTAAGATTAAGATGGGATATAACGGGCTAGGATTCGAGTTACAGGAACAAGGGCCCAACCAACCACCCAAGAATGGAATCGTCGAGCGAAAACACTTGACAACCTCCTAGAAGCAGCTTTTCTTGCCACCGGACCTTTCTCCATCAATTAGGAATCTGATGTTGTCACTAAACACATTCCTTAAATTGTAGCCATTTGTTGAGTGTTTTTTTTTGTGTCTAATCCGCATATATATCACCATTGCCCTTGATTTTCAAGACTGTATATCTCTTAAATGTCAACATATACACGTGTGATTTGGTTTACGAAGATTTTTCAATGCCGAGAACCTCGACCAGATAGTAAAAAAGGCGTAAGGTTCACAATGGTGTAAGATTAAGATGGGATATAGCGGGCTAGGATTCGAGTTACAGGAACAAGGGCCCAACCAACCACCCAAGAATGGAATCGTCGAGCGAAAACACTTGACAACCTCCTAGAAGCAGCTTTTCTTGCCACCAGACCTTTCTCCATCAATTAGGAATCTGATGTTGTCACTAAACACATTCCTTAAATTGTAGCCATTTGTTGAGTATTTATTTTGGTGTCTAATCCGCATATATATCACCATTGCCCTTGATTTTCTTGACTGTATATCTCTTAAATATCAACATATACATGTGTGATTTAGTTTACGAAGATTTTTCAATGGCGAGAACCTCGATCAGAGAGTAAAAAAGGCGTAAGGTTCACAATGGTGTAAGATTAAATGAGATATATCGGGCTAGGATTCGAGTTACAGGAACAAGGGCCAAACCAACCACCCAAGAATGGAATCGTCGACCGAAAACACTTGACAACCTCCTAGAAGCAGCTTTTCTTACCAACAGACCTTTCTCCATCAATTAGGAATCTGATGACGTCACTAAACACATTCGTTAAATTGTAGCCATTTGTTGAGTGTTTTTTTTGGTGTCTAATCCGCATATATATCACCATTGCCCTTGATTTTCTTAACTGTATATCTCTTAAATGTCAACATATACACGTGTGATTTAGTTTACGAAGATTTTTCAATGCCGAGAACCTCGATCAGAGAGTAAAAAAGGCGTAAGGTTCACAATGGTGTAAGATTAAAATGGGATATACCGGGCTTGGATTCGAGTTACAGGAACAAGGGCCAAACCAACCACCCAAGAATGGAATCGTCGAGCGAAAACACTTGACAACCTCCTAGAAGCAGCTTTTCTTACCACCAGACCTTTCTCCATCAACTAGGAATCTGATGTCGTCACTAAACACATTCCTTAAATTGTAGCCATTTGTTAAGTGTTTTTTTTTGTGTCTAATCCGCATATATATCACCATTGCCCTTGATTTTCTTGAATGTATATCTCTTAAATGTCAACATATACACGTGTGATTTAGTTTACGAAAATTTTTCAATGCCGAGAACCTCGACCAGATAGTAAAAAAGGCGTAAGGTTCACAATGGTGTAAGATTAAGATGGGATATAGCGGGCTAGGATTCGAGTTACGGGAACAAGGGCCAAACTAACCACCAAAGAATGGAATCGTCGAGCGAAAACACTTGACAACCTCCTAGAAGCAGCTTTTCTGGCCACCAGACCTTTCTCCATCAATTAGGAATCTGATGCTGTCACAAAACACATTCCTTAAATTGTAGCCATTTGTTGAGTATTTTTTTTTGTGTCTAATCCGCATATATATCACCATTGCCCTTTGATTTTCTTGACTGTATATCTCTTAAATATCAACATATACATGTGTGATTTAGTTTACAAAGATTTTTCAATGCCGAGAACCTCGATCAGAGAGTAAAAAAGGCGTAAGGTTCACAATGGTGTAAGATTAAAATGAGATATATCGGGCTAGGATTCGAGTTACAGGAACAAGGGCCAAACCAACCACCCAAGAAAGGAATCGTCGACCGAAAACACTTGACAATCTCCTAGAAGCAGCTTTTCTTACCACCAGAACTTTCTCCATCAATTAGGAATCTGATGCCGTCACTAAACACATTCCTTAAATTGTAGTCATTTGTTGAGTGTTTTTTTTTGTGTGTCTAATCCGCATATATATGACCATTGCCCTTGATTTTCTTGACTGTATATCTCTTAAATATCAACATATACACGTGTGATTTAGTTTACGAAGATTTTTCAATGCCGAGAACCTCGATCATAGAGTAAAAAAGGCGTAAGGTTCACAATGGTGTAAGATTAAAATGAGATATATCGGGCTAGGATTCGAGTTACAGGAACAAGGGCCAAACCAACCACCCAAGAATGGAATCGTCGACCGAAAACACTTGACAACCTCCTAGAAGCAGCTTTTCTTACCACCAGACCTTTCTCCATCAATTAGGAATCTGATGCCGTCACTAAACACATTCGTTAAATTGTAGCCATTTGTTGAGTGTTTTTTTTGGTGTCTAATCCGCATATATATCACCATTGCCCTTGATTTTCTTGACTGTATATCTCTTAAATGTCAACATATACACGTGTGATTTAGTTTACGAAGATTTTTCAATGCCGAGAACCTCGATCAGAGAGTAAAAATGTCGTAAGGTTCACAATGGTGTAAGATTAAAATGGGATATACCGGGCTTGGATTCGAGTTACAGGAACAAGGGCCAAACCAACCACCCAAGAATGGAATCGTCGAGCGAAAACACTTGACAACCTCCTAGAAGCAGCTTTTCTTACCACCAGACCTTTCTCCATCAATTAGGAATCTGATGTCGTCACTAAACACATTCCTTAAATTGTAGCCATTTGTTAAGTGTTTTTTTTGGTGTCTAATCCGCATATATATCACCATTGCCCTTGATTTTCTTGACTGTATATCTCTTAAATGTCAACATATACACGTGTGATTTAGTTTACGAAAATTTTTCAATGCCGAGAACCTCGATCAGAGAGTAAAAAAGGCGTAAGGTTCACAATGGTGTAAGATTAAAATGAGATATATCGGGCTAGGATTCGAGTTACAGGAACAAGGGCCAAACCAACCACCCAAGAATGGAATCGTCGACCGAAAACACTTGACAACCTCCTAGAAGCAGCTTTTCTTACCACCAGACCTTTCTCCATCAATTAGGAATCTGATGCCGTCACTAAACACATTCGTTAAATTGTAGCCATTTGTTGAGTGTTTTTTTTGGTGTCTAATCCGCATATATATCACCATTGCCCTTGATTTTCTTGACTGTATATCTCTTAAATGTCAACATATACACGTGTGATTTAGTTTACGAAGATTTTTCAATGCCGAGAACCTCGATCAGAGAGTAACAATGTCGTAAGGTTCACAATGGTGTAAGATTAAAATGGGATATACCGGGCTTGGATTCGAGTTACAGGAACAAGGGCCAAACCAACCACCCAAGAATGGAATCGTCGAGCGAAAACACTTGACAACCTCCTAGAAGCAGCTTTTCTTACCACCAGACCTTTCTCCATCAATTAGGAATCTGATGTCGTCACTAAACACATTCCTTAAATTGTAGCCATTTGTTAAGTGTTTTTTTTGGTGTCTAATCCGCATATATATCACCATTGCCCTTGATTTTCTTGACTGTATATCTCTTAAATGTCAACATATACACGTGTGATTTAGTTTACGAAAATTTTTCAATGCCGAGAACCTCGACCAGATAGTAAAAAAGGCGTAAGGTTCACAATGGTGTAAGATTAAGATGGGATATAGCGGGCTAGGATTCGAGTTACGGGAACAAGGGCCAACTAACCACCCAAGAATGGAATCGTCGAGCGAAAACACTTGACAACCTCCTAGAAGCAGCTTTTCTGGCCACCAGACCTTTCTCCATCAATTAGGAATCTGATGCTGTCACAAAACACATTCCTTAAATTGTAGCCATTTGTTGAGTATTTTTTTTGGTGTCTAATCCGCATATATATCACCATTGCCCTTTGATTTTCTTGACTATATATCTCTTAAATATCAACATATACATGTGTGATTTAGTTTACAAAGATTTTTCAATGCCGAGAACCTCGATCAGAGAGTAAAAGAGGCGTAAGGTTCACAATGGTGTAAGATTAAAATGAGATATATCGGGCTAGGATTCGAGTTACAGGAACAAGGGCCAAACCAACCACCCAAGAAAGGAATCGTTGACCGAAAACACTTGACAACCTCCTAGAAGCAGCTTTTCTTACCACCAGAACTTTCTCCATCAATTAGGAATCTGATGCCGTCACTAAACACATTCCTTAAATTGTAGTCATTTGTTGAGTGTTTTTTTTGTGTGTCTAATCCGCATATATATGACCATTGCCCTTGATTTTCTTGACTGTATATCTCTTAAATATCAACATATACACGTGTGATTTAGTTTACGAAGATTTTTCAATGCCGAGAACCTCGATCATAGAGTAAAAAAGGCGTAAGGTTCACAGTGGTGTAAGATTAAAATGAGATATATCGGGCTAGGATTCGAGTTACAGGAACAAGGGCCAAACCAACCACCCAAGAATGGAATCGTCGACCGAAAACACTTGACAACCTCCTAGAAGCAGCTTTTCTTACCACCAGACCTTTCTCCATCAATTAGGAATCTGATGCCGTCACTAAACACATTCGTTAAATTGTAGCCATTTGTTGAGTGTTTTTTTTTGTGTCTAATCCGCATATATATCACCATTGCCCTTGATTTTCTTGACTGTATATCTCTTAAATGTCAACATATACACGTGTGATTTAGTTTACGAAGATTTTTGAATGCCGAGAACCTCGATCAGAGAGTAAAAAAGGCGTAAGGTTCACAATGGTGTAAGATTAAAATGGGATATACCGGGCTTGGATTCGAGTTACAGGAACAAGGGCCAAACCAACCACCCAAGAATGGAATCGTCGAGCGAAAACACTTGACAACCTCCTAGAAGCAGCTTTTCTTACCACCAGACCTTTCTCCATCAATTAGGAATCTGATGTCGTCACTAAACACATTCCTTAAATTGTAGCCATTTGTTAAGTGTTTTTTTTGGTGTCTAATCCGCATATATATCACCATTGCCCTTGATTTTCTTGATTGTATATCTCTTAAATGTCAACATATACACGTGTGATTTAGTTTACGAAAATTTTTCAATGCCGAGAACCTCGACCAGATAGTAAAAAAGGCGTAAGGTTCACAATGGTGTAAGATTAAGATGGGATATAGCGGGCTAGGATTCGAGTTACGGGAACAAGGGCCAAACTAACCACCCAAGAATGGAATCGTCGAGCGAAAACACTTGACAACCCCCTAGAAGCAGCTTTTCTGGCCACCAGACCTTTCTCCATCAATTAGGAATCTGATGCTGTCACAAAACACATTCCTTAAATTGTAGCCATTTGTTGAGTATTTTTTTTGGTGTCTAATCCGCATATATATCACCATTGCCCTTTGATTTTCTTGACTGTATATCTCTTAAATATCAACATATACATGTGTGATTTAGTTTACAAAGATTTTTCAATGCCGAGAACCTCGATCAGAGAGTAAAAAAGGCGTAAGGTTCACAATGGTGTAAGATTAAAATGAGATATATCGGGCTAGGATTCGAGTTACAGGAACAAGGGCCAAACCAACCACCCAAGAAAGGAATCGTTGACCGAAAACACTTGACAACCTCCTAGAAGCAGCTTTTCTTACCACCAGAACTTTCTCCATCAATTAGGAATCTGATGCCGTCACTAAACACATTCCTTAAATTGTAGTCATTTGTTGACTGTTTTTTTTGTGTGTCTAATCCGCATATATATGACCATTGCCCTTGATTTTCTTGACTGTATATCTCTTAAATATCAACATATACACGTGTGATTTAGTTTACGAAGATTTTTCAATGCCGAGAACCTCGATCATAGAGTAAAAAAGGCGTAAGGTTCACAATGGTGTAAGATTAAAATGAGATATATCGGGCTAGGATTCGAGTTACAGGAACAAGGGCCAAACCAACCACCCAAGAAAGGAATCTTCGACCGAAAACACTTGACAACCTCCTAGAAGCAGCTTTTCTTACCACCAGACCTTTCTCCATCAATTAGTAATCTGATGCCGTCACTAACCACATTCCTTAAATTGTAGCCATTTGTTGAGTGTTTTTTTTGTGTCTAATCAGCATATATATCACCATTGCCCTTGATTTTCTTGAATGTATATCTCTTAAGTGTCAACATATACACGTGTGATTTAGTTTACGAAAATTTTTCAATGCCGAGAACCTCGACCAGATAGTAAAAAAGGCGTAAGGTTCACAATGGTGTAAGATTAAGATGGGATATAGCGGGCTAGGATTCAAGTTACAGGAACAAGGGCCAAACTAACCACCCAAGAATGGAATCGTCGAGCGAAAACACTTGACAACCTCCTAGAAGCAGCTTTACTGGCCACCAGACCTTTCTCCATCAATTAGGAATCTGATGCTGTCACTAAACACATTCCTTAATTTGTAGCCATTTATTGAGTATTTTTTTTTGGTGTCTAATCCGCATATATATCACCATTGCCCTTGATTTTCTTGACTGTATATCTCTTAAATATCAACCTAAACATGTGTGATTTAGTTTACAAAGATTTTTCAATGCCGAGAACCTCGATCAGAGAGTAAAAAAGGCGTAAGGTTCACAATGGTGTAAGATTAAAATGAGATATATCGGGCTAGGATTCGAGTTACAGGAACAAGGGCCAAACCATCCACCCAAGAATGGAATCGTCGACCGAAAACACTTGACAACCTCCTAGAAGCAGCTTTTCTTACCACCAGACCTTTCTCCATCAATTAGGAATCTGATGCCGTCACTAAACACATTCCTTAAATTGTAGCCATTTGTTGAGTGTTTTTTTTTTGTGTCTAATCCGCATATATATCACCATTGCCCTTGATTTTCTTGACTGTATATCTCTTAAATATCAACATATACACGTGCGATTTAGTTTACGAATATTTTTCAATGCCGAGAACCTCGACCAGATAGTAAAAAATGTGTAAGGTTCACAATGGTGTAAGATTAAGATGGGATATAGCGGGCTAGGATTTGAGTTACAGGAACAAGGGACAAACCAACCACCCAAGAATGGGATCGTCGAGCGAAAACACTTGACAACCTCCTAGAAGCAGCTTTTCTTACCACCAGAGATTTCTCCATCAATTAGGAATCTGATTCCGTCACTAAACACATTCCTTAAATTGTAGCCATTTGTTGAGTGTTTTTTTTTGTGTCTAATCCGCATATATATCACCATTGTCCTTGATTTTCTTGACTGTATATTTCTTAAATGTCAACATATACACGTGTGATTTAGTTTACGAAGATTTTTCAATGCCGAGAACCTCGATCAGAGAGTAAAAAAGCCGTAAGGTTCACAATGGTGTAAGATTAAAATGGGATATATCGGGCTTGGATTTGAGTTACAGGAACAAGGGCCAAACCAACCACCCAAGAATGGAATCGTCGAGCGAAAACACTTGACAACCTCCTAGAAGCAGCTTTTCCTACCACCGGTCCTTTCTCCATCAATTAGGAATCTGATGTCGTCACTAAACAAATTCCTTAAATTGTAGCCATTTGTGTAGTGTTTTTTTTGGTGTCTAATCCACATATATTTCACCATTGCCCTTAATTTTCTTAACTGTATATTTCTTAAATGTCAACATATACACGTGTGACTTAGTTTACGATGATTTTTCAATGCCGAGAACCTCGATCAGAGAGTAAAAAAGTCGTAAAGTTCACAATGGTGTAAGATTAAAATGGGATATACCGGGCTTGGATTCGAGTTACAGGAACAAGGGCCAAACCAACCACCCAAGAATGGAATCGTCGAGCGAAAACACTTGACAACCTCCTAGAAGCAGCTTTTCTTGCCACCAGACCTTTCTCCATCAATTAGGAATCTTATGCCGTTACTAAACACATTCATTAAATTGTAGCCATTTGTTGGGTATTTTTTTTGGGTGTCTAATCCGCGTATATATCACCATTGCCCTTGATTTTCTGGACTGTATATCTCTTAAATATCAACATATACACGTGTGATTTAGTTTACGAAGATTTTTCATTGCCGAGAACCTCGATCAGAGAGTAAAAAAGGCGTAAGGTTCACAATGGTGTAAGATTAAAATGGGATATACCGGGCTAGGATTCGAGTTACTGGAACAAGGGCCAAACCAACCACCCAAGAATGGAATCGTCGAGCGAAAACACTTGACAACCTCCTAGAAGCAGCTTTTCTTACCACTAGACCTTTCTCCATCAATTAGGAATCTGAGACCGTCACTAAACACATTCCTTAAATTGTAGCCATTTGTTGAGTGTTTTTTTTTTGTATCTAATCCGCATATATATATCACCATTGCCCTTGATTTTCTTGACTGTATATCTCTTAATGTCAACGTATACACTTGTGATTTAGTTAACGAAGATTTTACAATGCCGAGAACCTCGATCAGCGAATAAAAAAGGCGTAAGGTTCACAGTGGTGTAAGATTAAAATGGGATATACCGGGCTAGGATTCGAGTTACAAGAACAAGGGCCAAACCACCCACCCATGAATGGAATAGTTGAGCGAAAACACTTAACAACCTCCTAGAACCAGCTTTTCTTGCCACCAGACCTTTCTCCATCAATTAGGAATCTGATGCCGTCACTAAACACATTCCTTAAATTGTAGTCATTTGTTGAGTTTTTTTTTTTTGTGTGTCTAATCCGCATATATATCACCATTGCCCTTGATTTTCTTGACTGTATATCTCTTAAATGTCAACATATACACGTGTGATTTAGTTTCCGAAGATTTTTCAATGCCGAGAACCTCGATCAGAGAGTAAAAAAGGCGTAAGCTTCACAATGGTGTAAAATTAAAAAGGGATATACCGGGCTAGGATTCAAGTTACAGGAACAATGGCCAAACCAACCATCCAAGAATGGAATCGTCGAGCGAAAACACTTGACAACTTCCTAGAAGCAGCTTTTTCTTACCACCAGATCTTTCTCCATCAATTAGGAATCTGATGTCGTCACTAAACACATTCCTTAAATTGTAGCCATTTGTTGAGTGCTTTTTTTTTGGTGTCTAATCCGCATATATATCACCTTTGCCCTTGATTTTCTTGACTGTATATCTCTTAAATATCAACATATATACACGTGTGATTTAGTTTACGAAGATTTTTCAATGCCGAGAACCTCGATCAGAGAGTAAAAAAGGCGTAAGGTTCACAATGGTGTAAGATTAAAATGGGATATATCGGGCTAGGATTCGAGTTACAGGAACAAGGGCCAAACCAACCACCCAAGAATGGAATCGTCGATCGAAAACACTTGACAACCTCCTAGAAGCAGCTTTTCTTACCACCAGTGTGACAACTGTGTTCTGTAACCATCGTATTATGTAAAACAATGTTGATTATCAATGAAACAATGTGCTTTGGTGTTATTATGTGTGTAATTGTGTTTAATGATTTTACAATTTGATTCGATTCCAATTTCAAGTTTAAATCGCTTTCTGGAAGGTTATACGCAAACTGGTGCATAAACGCAATCAGTTTAACGCGACGTACACTCCGGAACTGTGACGTAAGCCAAACATACCCTAAATATCCTTTACATAACTTAGAAATAAGTTTCGAAGGATTTGGTATGGCAAAAACATGTTTATTTGAACTAAAGAACTATTTACGACAAAACTACGAAACGAACGTTGGTGACCGCCCGGATAATATTTAAATCCCAAAAATTTTCTGTTATGATTAAAATTTTATTTTTAATCAGGTTTGTGTCGAAAAATAAATTAAAACACCTAAAAAAGTTATTTTCAAGTTTAAAGCGATTACCGCGTGTTACTGCGTAACACATTGCTTCTACTGCAAAACGCAGACAACGCAGCCAGTCTTGGCAACTGAAATTTATTTCAGTAATATTTTGGCGAGTTTATTTTAATAGAATAATAAAAATAATTTAGAACGCCATAAATCGGGATTTAAAAGCTAGATAAAATACCTGGTATCCAGTTAAACACCCGTTTTAGCCTACATATAACATATTTATATATAAAAATGCATGAGTATGAGAGTGAAGGAGGAGGTGGCGGCCTCACATGCACCATCTTGCCACTTCTCTTCCATCTTGGCCACTTGTAGATTCATGAAATCTCTAGTATATTTTCATATCTTTTATAATATTGCATATCTCTTTCATTATCTAACCAAGATCACTCAAATCTCCTTCTCTCTCTCTCTCCTCCCAACCGTAAACACCCCTCTCCCACCCATCTTCATCTATTTCAACTTTGTTTCTTCAAGATCAAAGCTCATTTCAAGCTAAATTCATGTTGGTGTGAAGATCCAAAGGTGTTTCCAAGGTGCTTTCAAGTTATTTCAAGCTCCATATCATCAAAACCTCATCCAACAACTTACTTGAATCTTGAAGGTATAACATTTATGTTTAAATCATGCTCTTGATTCATGGTTGTTCTTGATGATTTGAAGTTTCTCTTAAATCTTGGGATTTTCACAAACTTGAAATCAAAATGAAATAGGTTTTAATACAAATAAAAATGGTGATATATATATATATATATATATGTGTGTGTGTGTGTGTGTGTGTATGACCGTATACATATATGTATGGGTGTATGAGTTTTGAAGTTTGATTTCTTGATAAGTACTTGTTTAAGTTGTTGCTTGTTCTTAAATGGTAGTTAAAATGCAAGTGTTTAATGATCTAAGCATCTTATGATAAATGTTCAAATACATCAGCAAATAAACATGAATAAGTTGCATATTTGATGCTTTTAGATTCATACAAAATGATGTTGATATGATAGTGTGCTTTAGGCACTTATACATGAGAATACATGTTGATTTAAAGCTCAAGAAATGATGAAAAATGATTATATGAAAAAATTGTTTTAGATCAGGTTACAAACACTAAAAATAACATTAGTTGGTATATTATAATGGCATGAAACTTTGAAATAGGTTTGATAGCTTTACATGTTGTACATATAGCTTAAAAAGTGGTAAAATATGTGAAATTTGCATGATTTATGTGCTTTATGTGAGACCTGCACTATCATGAGTATAACCACTATTTTATTCAGTAAATAACATGGGTTATCTTAAAATTTCAAATCGTTTCGATTTGGGATGGTTCGGGTAACGTTTGATGCAAAACTATGCGGTAAAACGGTTAAAAATCGGCTTTTCGGAGGATTTTTATAAAACTGTTTTAGATCAGTAAGTAAACAGATATTTTTGATATAAAAATAAGTATTTTGACTTATATTAAGTTTACTTGGTGTTTGGTTAGTCATACGTGACTTCCGGCGCCCAAAAACGTTACCGAATCGCTAAAATACGTGTTTTTCAATGTACACTAGAATGGGTTATTCATGGGTAAATTCTATGTGTTACAATGTGCTATGTGTTTTACAATATGTGTATGATGATGTGTCAGTGTTGACAAGATTATGTGTATTGTGATATTTATTTTATGTTGCGTTTGAGTATATATATATTTATAAATACACCAATATAATCAAAAAATAATAACTTTTCGAGAAATCTCAAAGTTATGTGAAAATTCTAATTATCGGAGAAACTTATGTATTTTTGTGAGTTTTTTTATTATTAAATCATTCTTATTTAATTTAGGACGAATAAACAATTTGAGGTATTGTGTTAACATATAAAACCGCACCCAAAGGTGAGTACATAGATCCCCTCTTTTACTGTTTTCGATTGTTTTGGGGTGATTCATATGTATCGAAACAATTTCGATGTTTTAACGATGGTTTCAAAACGATTAAGATGGTTTATACTAAACTAATAACGATTTCGATAATGTGAACGAGCTTGTTGGTTGTAGTTACATAACGAATGACATTCATTAATTTTGGCCGAACCGACCAGTATTAGGTTATGGTACCATAGGATCTGACAAGTCCCGTTATCAGACTGCACCCATGGTTATGTGTGGGTTATGTGGGTAACGACTGAACCTGATGATTGTTAACTTACCCTTTGGTGGTTTGTTAATACGAGTTGAACGAGTTGAATGATGAACGAGTCACGAAGGTTTGAATGTTATTAGCGAGACGACCAAAAGTAGTTTTTCACAATTAAAACGAGAAGGATTGGAACGAGAACGATATTAAACGATTGTAGGATTTTGAACGATTATGAACGATTTAAACAAATGAATGATGATCTATAACGAGAACGAGTTAAACGATGTCACACAACGATGTTTACGAAACCATATAAACCATACGAGTTTTATTATGAGAACGATTCTTGATTTGGTTTACATAAACAAATGTTTTGGGTTAAGATTCATGGCATCGAGGTTTATAAATTATAACCAATCTGTTTTGACTTGGTTATTCATTTTACAATACAAACATTTTACAAAACAAGGTTTCAAATATCGATTAACGAAGTTGTACGAGATATTTCAACAAGCCATGAATCTAACACTCACACGAAAACTATGTGCTCGCCAGCATTTCTTTGCTGACTTTGTTTTTACATATGTTTCAGGTGATGTTGCTTAATGTTGATTGCGAATAGGATGCATGCTCACTTAGGACTGGACGAGGCCTTAGTGATTTAATAACGATGATAGACTATGTTTGACTTGCTTGTTTAACTTTAAGACAATGTTTAATATTTAATAAAACGAAACTCTTTGCATCCATGGTTTGAAACAATAATTCTGTTACAAAACTCCCCGACGTTTCTGCCATGATTTGTTGTTTTACGTGGTCGGGGTGTGATAGAAGAGTTGGTATCAGAGCCAATGGTTATAGGGAATTAGGTTATTAGTAATGTTTTGACCTAGACTATAACTTTCTAGGACCCCAACACAAGTTGAGTTGCGTTTAGATTTTAAAAACAAAATCCGAATCTGCTTCGAAAATTAATCATCCGTTCTAGGATGATTGATTACTAGGTTTTGAACCCTCTGTTGTAAGGTTTTGAACCCTTCCAGTTTGACTCATTTTTGGCTTAGTGCCTTCTGAGTTTTCAAAATCTCGTCAAAGTTTGGGTCTAAATAATGTGAACACGTGTAAACTGGAAGAGTGAATGCCTGTACCCTGAGTTTTCTGTCTAAGGCTAGAGTGTTTGTACAAATCCACGTAGTCGGACCAGTCACTCTTACCTGGGAACTCTTGGGGGTGAGTGTTCACTTATAGGCGAGCATGTCTTCGCGATACATTATTCTGATTCATTACTTTGATTAGTCACTGCGTGACGTTTGTTTATTCGAGGTAACGAACAAATGATCGCCTTCCTTATGTTTCGTCGATATTTTCAATACCTCTTTTGTTTTTCCTAATTGTCGACCTCACTCGTTCCTCATATTTCCTTGTTAGACAATGCCTCCTCGACGTGATGCACAATCTTTTACTGCTGAAGAAGTCGCAGCCCATGTCTCTCAACAAATGGCTGCTGTGCTTCCAGGCATTGTGACCTAAATCCACGAGCTATACAACAACAATAATAACAATGCACAATGTAATTTCAAGAATTTCAATTTTGCTAAGCCGCTAAAGTTTTCTGGGTCGCAAGGAGCAACTGCACTCCTTCAATTGTTCGAAAGTATCGAGAGCACATTCAGACATGTGCAATGTCCGAATGGGCGTAAGGTTGAATTTGCATCAAGTGTGTTTGAGAAGCGTGCTCTTACATGGTGGAACGGAGTGATGCGCGATAGGGGTGCCGAAGTGGCATTGGTACAAACATGGGAAGAGCTTCGAGCTCTCATGATGAGAGAGTTTTATCACCGTCACGAAATTCGAGCCTTGGAACGAGAGTTTGACGATCTAAAGCAAGATGGGGGAGAGCACCGTGTGTATACGGATCGATTTGAGGAGCTCAGTCTTTTGTGTCCTACTATGGTTACCCCGTTGGAAAAGGCGATAGAGAGGTATATCGATGGTTTACCCGATTCCATTGAGGATACTGTGATTGGCGTTAATCCTACTACTGTTCGTCACGTGATCGAGTTAACTGCTACCCTGACTGAGTCGCAAGTCAGGAAGGGTAAACTTACCTGCAAGGGTGATAAGAAGAAGTCGACCGAATCTTTCAAGGAAAAGGGTAAGGGTAAGAAAGGTGAGTCGTCGAAAAAGCGAAAGGGTGCTCAGAACATTGCAGTTACTGCTCAGAACCCTCAGAACCCACCGACTCAACCGCCTGCGAAGAAAGCGTTTGCTGGTACCACACCTCATTGTGCTCATTACAACGGTCATCATGTTGCACAACAAGCTTGTAGGCAATGACAACGTGTGGTAAGCTTGGGCATCTGGCCAACATCTATCGTTTGGGTCAGAATCAGATTGTTCAGAATCAAGCTCCAGTTCAGGGGAATGCTGCTAGATTCCCACAGGGTTCATGTTTCAATTGTGGAGAGTTTGGTCACTTCCGCAATAACTGTCCGAGGCTGGTGAATGCAAACGCGAATGCTAATGTGAACCCGAATGCGAATGTCAACGCAAATGTGAATCCCGCTCGTGGGCGAGCGTACAATCTGAATGCTAACGAAGCGAGGGCTGACAACGAGGTGGTCAATGGTACGTTTCTTGTTAACAGTCGACTTGCATCTATTCTTTTTGATTCAGGTGCCGATAGAAGTTTTGTTTCATTATCTTTTGAACCATTGCTTGCAATACCTAGAACTAAACTGAGGATACCCTTATCTGTCGAAGTTGCTACTGGTAAACCTCTTGTTCTCGATTCTGTTATTCACGATTGTCAGTTAAACCTTGATAACCATCTTTTTCCTATTGACCTCACGCCAATGCAGCTTGGGAGTTTCGATATTATCGTGGGGATGGATTGGTTAACCAAACATCATGCTGAGGTGGTTTGTTTTGATAAGATTGTTCGTATTCCTCTTCCATCTGGCGATGTTCTGGAAGTTCGTGGCGATAAGCCATCTGGTGGATTGAAGCTTATGTCGTGTACAAAGGCCCAAAGATATTTGCGAAAAGGATATGTTGCTTTCCTGGAACATGTCACCGAGGAGAAAGGCAAGAGCAAGAGTATTCAAGATATTCCGATTGTTCGGGATTATCCAGAGGTGTTTCCCGATGAACTGCCTGGTTTGCCTCTAGTTTGTCAAGTCAAATTTCATATTGACCTTGTACCCAATGCCAACCCAATTGCGAAAGCACCTTATCGTCTTGCACCGTCGGAGATGCAAGAGTTATCGAAACAGCTTGAAGAATTGTCTGATAAAGGATTCATCCGTCCGAGCTTTTCGCCTTGGGGAGCTCCTGTCCTCTTTGTGAAAAAGAAAGATGGATCTTTTCAAATGTGTATCGATTATCGTGAGCTTAATAAGCTTACCGTCAAGAATCGATATCCCCTACCTAGAATTGATGATCTCTTCGACCAGCTGCAAGGTGCTTCATGCTTTTCCAAGATCGATCTACGTTCTGGGTATCATCAACTTCGTGTTCTCGAAGAAGATATTCCCAAAACTGCTTTCAGTACAAGATATGGGCATTACGAGTTCACTGTCATGCCTTTTGGTTTGACAAATGCCCCAGCTATCTTCATGGACTTAATGAATAGGGTTTGTAAACCTTATTTAGATAAGTTCATCATTGTGTTCATCGACGATAATCTCATTTATTCAAAGTCTCGAGCCGATCACGAGCAACACCTTCGTTTGACATTGGAACTCCTAAAGAAAGAACAACTTTTTGCCAAATTCTCCAAGTGCCAATTCTGGCTTAAAGAAGTTAAATTTTTGGGACATATAGTCAACGAGCAGGGTATCCATGTGGATCCTTGCAAAATAGCAGCTATTAAGGATTGGAATACACCGACGACACCTACAGAGATTCGATCATTTCTTGGTCTTGCTGGTTATTATCGTCGATTCATTTCTAATTTCTCAAAGATCGCGGTTCCACTCACTGCTTTGACTCAGAAAAAAAATAAGCCTTTTGAGTGGGGACCTAAGCAAGAAGAAGCGTTCCAAACGCTGAAACGGAAGCTCCGTGATGCTCCTGTTTTATCTCTACCTGAAGGAAACGATGATTTTGTTGTCTATTGTGACGCCTCGAATCTAGGACTTGGTTGCGTTCTTATGCAACGAGGTAAAGTCATAGCTTATGCGTCTAGATAGCTGAAAATTCACGAGAAGAACTATACGACTCATGATCTTGAATTAGAAGCTGTGGTTTTCGCACTAAAAATCTGGAGACACTACCTCTATGGAACGAAGTGTGTGGTTTTCACAGACCACAAAAGTCTCCAACATATTCTCAATCAGAAGGAGCTGAACATGAGGCAACGACGTTGGGTTGAACTCTTAAACGATTATGATTGTGAGATCCGCTACCATCCTGGTAAGGCGAATGTCGTAGCCGATGCGCTTAGTCGAAAGGAATGAGTCAAGCTTCATTCTGTTCGAACTCTATCTGATATTCAATCTCGTGTCCTTCAAGGTCAATGATCTTGTGTGATTAAAGAATTATTGAAATATGAGCTGCCGCTTTAACTCGAACTTAAACTCGAAACGAAGGAATGTGGGTTGCTATATTTCAAGGATCGTTTGTGGATTCCAAAACAAGACGATCTTCGCACTTTGGTAATGGATGAATCTCACAAGTCTCGATATTCTATCCATCCTGGTGCTGATAAAATGCACAAGGATCTTCGTACTCAACTCTGGTGGCCTGGTATGAAGAAGGATGTTGCCTTGTATGTATCGAAATGCCTAACTTGTCTCAAAGTCAAGGCTGAACATCAACGACCTTCTGGTTTGCTTGTACAACCAGAGATACCGGTTTGGAAGTGGGAGAACATTGCAATGGATCTCATCACTAAGTTACCGCGTACATCTAAATGTCACGATGTTATTTGGGTTGTTATCGATCGATTAACGAAATCAGCTCATTTTATACCAATTCGCGAGGACCTATCTGCTGATAAACTTGCAAAGATTTATGTTGATGAGATTGTATCACCACATGGTGTTCCTTTGGATATCATTTCAGATCGTGATGCTCGGTTTTCATCTCATTTTTGGAAGACCATGCAATCTGCTTTGGGAACCCAACTAAATCTAAGCACTGTTTATCATCCCCAAACAGATGGTCAATCTGAGAGGACGATTCAAACTTTGGAGGATATGCTTAGAGCATGCGTGATAGACTTTGGTGGTAATTGGGATTCTCATCTTCCACTGATCGAGTTCTCTTACAACAACAGTTATCATTATAGTATTAATATGGCACCATTCGAAGCTCTCTACGGTCGAAAATGTCGTTCACCTGTATGTTGGAATGAGATCGGTGAAGCTCAGCTTACTGGACCTGAGCTCATTCTGGAAACAACAGACAAAATCAAGAAAATCCGCGATAATCTTGTGACAGCTAGAAGCCGTCAAAAGAGTTATGCTGATATGCTACGCAAGCCCTTAGAATTTTAAATCGGAGACCATGTCCTACTCAAGGTGTCACCTTGGAAGGGAGTGGTAAGATTTGGAAAGCAAGGAAAACTTGCACCATGATATGTTGGACCATTTAAGATTGTTGAAAGAATTGGAAAGGTTGCCTATCGACTAGAGCTACCTCCAGAGCTTGGAAATATTCATCCGACTTTTCACGTGTCCAATTTTCGAAAATGTTTAGCTAATGCTGATCTTCACATTCCTCTCGACGACATTCAAATCGATGAAACAATGCACTTTGTCGAGAAACCTGTGGAGATAGTGGACCGTACATTCAAACAGTTGAAGAACAAACGGATTCGATTGGTCAAGGTTCGCTGGGAATCCAAATGTGGCCCCGAGTTTACTTGGTAATGTGAGGACCAGATGAAGACGAAATATCCGCATTTGTTTTCACAAGTTTCTTCTAAATAAAATTTCGGGACGAAATTTCCTAAAGTAGGGGAGACTGTGACAACTGTGTTCTGTAATCATCGTATTATGTGAAACAATGTTGATTATCAATGAAACAATGTGCTTTGGTGTTATTATGTGTGTAATTGTGTTTAATGATTTTACAATTTCATTCGATTCCGATTTCAAGCTTTAAATCGCTTTCTGGAAGGTTATACACAAACTGGTGCATAAACGCAATCAGTTTAACGCGACGTACACTCTGGAACTGTGACGTAAGCCAAACATACCCTAAATATCCTTTACATAACTTAGAAATAAGTTTCGAAGGATTTGGTATGGCAAAAACATGTTTATTTGAACTAAAGAACTATTTACGACAAAACTACGAAACGAACGTTGGTGACCGCCCGGATAATATTTAAATCCCAAAAATATTATGTTATGATTAAAATTTTATTTTTAATCAGGTTCGTGTTGAAAAATAATTTAAAAGGCCTAAAAACGTTATTTTTCAAGTTTAAAGCGCGTACCGCGTGTTACTGCGTAACACAGTGCTTCTACTGCAAAACGCAGACAACGCAGCCAGTCTTGGCAACTGAAATTTATTTCAGTAATATTTTGGCGAGTTTATTTTTATAGAATAATAAAAATAATATAGAACGCCATAAACCGGGATTTAAACGCTAGATAAAATACCCGGTATCCAGTTAAACACCCATTTTAGCCTACATATAACTTATTTATATATAAAAATGCATGAGTATGAGAGTGGAAGGAGGAGGTGGCGGCCTCACATGCACCATCTTGCCACTTCTCTTCCATCTTGGCCACTTGTAGATTCATGAAATCTCTAGTATATTTTCATATCTTTTATAATCTTGCATATCTTTTTCAATATCTAACCAAGATCACTCAAATCTCCTTCTCTCTCTCTCCTCCCAGACGTAAACACCCCTCTCCCACCCATCTTCATCTTTTGCAACTTTGTTTCTTCAAGATCAAAGCCCATTTCAAGCTAAATTCAAGTTGGTGTGAAGATCAAAGGTGCTTTCAAGTGATTTCAAGCTCTATATCATCAAAACCTCATCCAACAACTTACTTGAATCTTGAAGGTATAACATTTATGTTTAAATCATGCTCTTGATTCTTGGTTGTTCTTGATGATTTGAAGTTTCTCTTGAATCTTGGGATTTTCACAAACTTGAAATCTAAAATGAAATGGGTCTTGATACAAATAAAAATGGTGATATATATATATATGTGTGTGTGTGTGTGTGTATGTGTGTGTGTGTGTATGACCGTATACATATATGTATGGGTGTATGAGTTTTGAAGTTTGATTTCTTGATAAGTACTTGTTTAAGTTGTTGCTTGTTCTTGAATGGTAGTTAAAATGCAAGTGTTTAATGATCTAAGCATGTTATGATAAATGTTCAAATACATCAGCAAATAAACATGAATAAGTTTCATATTTGATGCGTTTAGATTCATACAAAATGATGTTGATATGATAGTGTGCTTTAGGCACTTATACATGAGAATACATGTTGATTTAAAGCTCAAGAAATGATGAAAAATGGCTATATGACAAAAATGTTTTAGATCAGGTTACAAAAACTAAAAATAACATTAGTTGGTATATATTAATGGCATGAAACTTTGACATAGGTTTGATAGCTTTGCATGTTGTACATATAGCTTAAAAAGTGGTAAAATATGTGAAATTTGCATGATTTATGTGCTTTATGTGAGACCTGCACTATCATGAGTATAACCACTATTTTATTCAGTAAATAACATGGGTTATTTTAAAATTTCAAGTCGTTTCGATTTGGGATGGTTCGGGTAACGTTTGATGCAAAACTATGCTGTAAAACGGTTAAAAATCGGCTTTTCGGAGGATTTTATAAAACTGTTTTAGATCAGTTAGTAAACTGATATTTCTGATATAAAAATAAATATTTTGACTTATATTAAGTTTACTTGGTGTTTGGTTAGTCATACGTGACTTCCGGCGCCCAAAAACGTTACCGAATCGCTAATATACGTGTTTTTCAATGTACACTAGAATGGGTTGTTCATGGGTAAATTCTATGTGTTACAATGTGCTATGTGTTTTACAATATGTGTATGATGATGTGTTAGTATTGACAAGATTATGAGTATTGCGATATTTATTTTATGTTACGTTTCAGTGTATATATATATATATATATATAAATACACCAATATAATCAAAAAATAATAACTTTTCGAGAAATCTCAAAGTTATGTGAAAATTCTAAGTATCGGATAAACTTATGTATTTTTGTGAGTTTTTTATTTTTAAATCATTCTTATTTAATTTAGGACGAATAAACAATTTGAGGGATTGTGTTAACATATAAAAACGCACCCAAAGGTTTAGATCCCCTCTTTTACTGTTTTCGATTGTTTTGGGGTGATTCATATGTATCAAAACGATTTCGATGTTTTAACGATGGTTTCAAAATGATTAAGATGGTTTATACTAAACTAATAATGATTTCGATAATGTGAACGAGTCGATTGGTTGTAGTTACATAACGAATGACATTCATTAATTTTGGCCGAACCGACCAGTATTAGGTTATGGTACCATAGGATCTGACAAGTCCCGTTATCAGACTGCACCCATGGTTATGTGTGGGTTATGTGGGTAACGACTGAACCTGATGATTGTTAACTTACCCTTTGGTGGTTTGTTAATACGAGTTGAACGATGAACGAGTCACGAAGGTTTGAATGTTATTAGCGAGACGACCAAAAGTAGCTTTTCACAATTAAAACGAGAACGATTGGAACGAGAACGATATTAAACGATTGTACGATTTTGAACGATTGAACGATTATGAACGATTTAAACAAATGAACGATGATCTATAACGAGAACGAGTTAAACGATGTCACACAACGATGTTTACGAAACTATATAAACCATACGAGTTTTATTACGAGAACGATTCATGATTTGGTTTACATAAACAAATGTTTTGGGTTAAGATTCATGGGATCGAGGTTTATAAATTATAACCAATCTATTTTGACTTGGTTATTCATTTTACAATACAAACATTTTACAAAACAAGGTTTCAAATATCGATTAACGAAGTTGTACGAGATATTTCAACAAGCCATGAATTTGACACACACACGAAAACTATGTGCTCGCCAGCATTTCTTTGCTGACTTTGTTTTTACATATGTTTCAGGTGATGTTGCTTAATGTTGATTGCGAATAGGATGCATGCTCCCTTAGGACTGGACGAGGCCTTAGTGATTTAATAACGATGATAGACTATGTTTGACTTGCTTGTTTAACTTTAAGACAATGTTTAATATTTAATAAAATGAAACTCTTTGCATCCATGGTTTGAAACAATAATTCTGTTACAACATTCCCCGACGTTTCCACCATGATTTGTTGTTTTACGTGGTCGGGGTGTGATAGAAGAGTTGGTATCAGAGCCAATGGTTATAGGGAATTAGGTTATTAGTAATGTTTTGACCTAGACTATAACTTTATAGGACCCCAACACAAGTTGATTTGCGTTTAGATTTTAAAAACAAAATCCGAATCTGCTTTGAAAATTAATCATCCGTTCTAGGATGATTGATTACTAGGTTTTGAACCCTCTGTTGTAAGGTTTTGAACCCTTCTAGTTTGACTCATTTTTGGCTTAGTGCCTTCTGAGTTTTCAAAATCTCGTCAAAGTTTGGGTCTAAATAATGTGAACATGTGCAAACTGGAAGAGTGAATGCCTGTACCCTGAGTTTTCTGTCTAAGGCTAGAGTGTTCATACAAATCCACGTAATCGGACCAGTCACTCTTACCTGGGAACTCTTGGGGTGAGTGTTCACTTATAGGCGAGCATGTCTTCGCGATACATTATTCTGATTCATTACTTTGATTAGTCACTGCGTGACGTTTGTTTGTTCGAGGTAACGAACAAATGATCGCCTTCGAGCACATTTTAAGTTCCCTATACTTTAAATTCATTTTAGAGCTTTGAAATGGGGTTAACGGGGCTTAAACGTGTCAAAAATGCATCAAATAGCAAGTTTGGAGCTTCAGGGGCCTATTCTGCCATTTTTGAAAGTTTCAGGCATGCAAGGTACTTACGGACCTCAACATTATTAGTGTTACGGTCCGTAAGAAGGGGTCAGATGCAGAAACTTGTTTTTAACAGCCTGTTTCCAGCCTTTAAACCCCCCAAAGGCCAATGCCACTTGCAGTGTTGTAGAAGGCGCTAGGCGCTAGTCGGGCGGTGAGGTACCGCCTAGGGATTAATCGGGATTAATCGGATTGGGATTTTTATATGTATTTTTTCAAAATTATATATATATACCCAATAATATAAAAATAATACTTCAAAATTCACATAAATACTTCAAGTTTCAGATAGTATGGTTCGATTTTGACCGATTTTGACTGATTCTGACCAATTTTGACCGCCTAGGACCGCCTGGGACCGCCTGGGACCGATTTTAACCGATTAATATAGGCCGATTAATCCGATTTTTGACCGCCTAGGACCGATTTTGACCGACTTTGACCGACTCCGATTAATTGGCCGACTAGCTCAAAATTAGTCAGTAACTAGCCGCCTAGGCCGATTTTTGCAACACTGGCCACTTGTCAATAACTGGTGGTGGGGGCAAAATGAGCTACCATAACATTCCAACACTTGTACGGATGAGATTCGATCACGTTATTCGAGAAAAGATCCTAACGGTTGTCCATTTACTATAAATACCCACCTCAACTTCACTCATTCCTCACAAATCCGATTTGAGAAGCTCTAAGTTGAAACCATTGTTTCATACCTGAGCTACTTGGATCAAGATTAGCTTTCGGGGACCCTTTGTAAGTGTTCCTTCGTTCTTTTATTGCTTTTCGAGTCCGAAAGTCAAACTTTGTTTGACTTTCTGCATTGACCAGTTTATGGTCAATGCGAAGTTCGTTTGAACTTCATAACGTGAGCGTAATCACGATGGTCATAGTCCCTAGTGACTATACCTACTGATTACCACGTTATCTAGGCTCAGTGACGAGCCGTGGTTTCGGCCAGAATACGTATTCTTGCGTATTTGTAACCAAACTACTTATGGGTATCAAAACCGTTTGTTTTGATACCAAACTTGTTTTCTAACTTAGTTAAGCATGTTTTAACATGCTTAGCTCATCACTTTTAGTTTAGTGCTTATATAGGGTCGTAAGGTAAGCGATCTAAACAATCGCTTATACTTTCGAACCCGACCCGTTTGGTCGATCGTTAGGATCCGACCAAACACATTAGGTGGCCATAGTAGATAGGGCATAACCTTCCGAGGTTATACCTTATGGTCGCTTCGTTTAAGTAGTTGTATGATAGGTAGTTTATATGCCTTAGGTAAATTACCAAAATGCCCTTTGTATGCCAAAAAATTCATTTTTAAGCATATGAAACATAACTTTTGGTATCTAAACTGATTTGGTAACAATATTAGACGTGTTAAGGCATATTTTACTTATAATAGGACTAGTTAGGCGTTCCGAACGCGTTTTACGCGAACGACGCGTTAAAGTAGCATAAGCTACCTAACGGGTCGTAAGCACTTAGGTTAGGTTTCATTTAGTATGTAGGCTTTGTTAAACCATATGACACGATTCTCCATACTCGTTTGGTTTACGAACCCTCATTCTATCCGATCCTCAGATATAGGTCCGGTTTATTAACATAGTTACATATATTAGGTGCCGTTCGATTTCCGTGATCTCTAGCATTGTTTGGCGGTTATCCTAGAGCTTCTAAGCAATCTCAAGTTAGTACATAGACCCCCCTTTTACTTTTTTCAAACTGTTTTGGGGTGAAGCATGTGTACCTATCTGTTATTTTCATGTTTTCCAAAAGTATAATTGATTATACATGTTAGTACTTATCTGTTGACAAACTGAATGACTATCTATGGTTTAAACACTGATTTTTCAAAGACTATAACATAAATTGTTGAATTATACTTATTTTGTTCACCAGACCGGTTGTTAGTATGATATAGCGCTATAGGATTTGACACCCCATTCCTGTTGTCATGGAATGTCTGAAACCAATTTGTTTCTCCATCCAAATAGGGATTTTCTTTGTGGTATCCCTATAGTCTCAAAGGTGTATTTTGATGCACTAGGTCTGAATGAATTCTTAAATCACATTATTTTTGTATATTTAGTTATACTCCCAAAAGTATAGTTTGATATGCTCCCATGTGTGATATTGTACAAAACCAACATATATTTTGTTAATCATCCAAAGTATATTTTGATATGTTATTTATAAAACCAAAACATAGTTTAATATGTTATTTATAAATCCGAAGTATACTTGTAATATACTACTTAAAACTATTATTTTAAACAACGAAGGTATATTTAATGTACTATCTATCTATCGATTGGGTTTTGGTTAGTGTTTAGATAACGGAACGGGTGTAATGTGATGAAAACATGGTCGATACGCCGCTGGTACTTCTTATATATAAGTGTTTTCATTGCGTTACATACCGTGGCGTTATTTAGTACACTTGGGTTAACGATATTGGACCTGAAATATATTTTAATATATTACTCATTCGATTCTCTTAAAATCCAAAGTATATTTTCACATATACTATAAGCCTTTTTATCAAAATATTGTTGTTCAAACAATACATTCAATACAAACTCATTTTACATGGTTATTCATTTAACCATACATTATTTTCTTATTTATACATATCATCTGAACTTATTGTTTTTCAAATGATTTACACAACAAAACAATTTACAAGGATCATGACTACTTTTCTTAAAACATTCTTTTTCTTTAAACTTATAAGTCATGAACCCTACTTTCATAAAACCTATGTATCTCACAGGCATTTTTATGCTGACGTACCTATTTTTACACATGTTTCAGGTACTGCTTTGTGATGATTGATGATATATGTTACACTTAGGATGGACTCGTGCCTTAGCAACTTTAAAACTTGGAAAATCATAGTTGTACTTATTTGATTGTATTAAAACAATGAGTTCATTGGTTCAATAAAATAGAATTTATTTATTCCATGGTTATGAAACAATGATTCTGTTACAACACTCCCCGACGTTTCCGCCACGTTTCGTTGTCTCACGTGGTCGGGGTGTGACAGCGGTTATGGTAAGTTTTGAATTAATTGAATTAATTATAAAATTACTTGTTTACCCTTTTGAATTAATTTAGATTTTGGACACATGTTATCTCCACAATATTTCTCACCTTTCACACACTTTTAACCTTTTTTACAATAACATTACCCTATAATATATATATAGGAAAGGGTTCTTTGCAGAACTTCATATTTAGGCAGAACTTTCAGAATTAATATCAACCACTCATTTTTTTTCAAATTATTAAAATGTAAAAATAAATAAAAAGGGTAAAATTGTAATTTACAAATTGTTTCTCACCCATTAACTAAATCCCTATTATCTCTCCGTCTTCAATCTTCAATATTAGGAATCGAACTGATTTTAATTACGTTCTTTATTTTTTCAACTTGGCTAAGGATCATATTTGATTATATATCGCTTATTTACATATGTGTGATTGTTATACATGTATATAAATATAGTATTTACAATCAGTTTAACATTCAAATTGTTCCACGCTTTCCGCATGTATGTAAATAGTGATGTTCTATTTTTCAAACTCATTATCTATTTACATATGTAAAAATTTTCACACTAATAATACAAATCATTATCTATTTACATATTATACTTCAAATAATAAAACAAAAAGAAGTGTTTACAAAATATGTATGTAACAAAAATTGATGTAAGAAACATAGTAACCTAAACAAATAATTCGAAACTACACTTACATATATGTGCATAGACGTTTACACATATGTAGGTAACAAAATATAGATGTTTTCATATGTAAACGTTTGTTCACCACTTCAACCTATTAAAAAAAACAAAATCGATTTTTCAATCTACACATGCGGTTTCTTCAATTGTTATATAATACTTTAATTTAATATCTAATACTAGTTAAAAATAGCTAAACTAAAAACAAAGCTTCTGCATAAAACGTTGTTTAGCACATATGTACTTAATTATATACATACGCATAACATTGTTTTGCATATATGTAAGTTAAATATTTACATACGTGTAACCTGGTTTTACATATGTGTAAATTAAATATTTTCGTATATTTTATTATCATACATATGTGTAATTAAATTATATACATATATGTAGTAAGTAAACACCCAAAAGTTTATAAAAGCTTTTCAAAAACAATCATGATTGACAAGAAAGTATCTGGGAATAATATTTGAGGTTGGACATCCAATAATAATATTATGATGATATGGGGTCAGGTGAAATCCAATATTCAAATCAAATGAAAAACAAGAATGCAAGTCAAATGAGAATACATCGTGTTTTTTGAGTGAGAGAGAGAAAAGAGAATATGTAGAGGTTTGATTACGATTGAGAGAGTTGCAAACATATTTAAAGAACTCATTTTTTGAATCTTCCCAAAATGCCCTATTTTATTTATTAAAAGGTCCTTCAAAGATTTATTAATTAAGTAAACACCATGATTGATTTAAACCATAGATCAAATGATCTAAGGGTTCAAAAAAGTTCTGAAAGTTCTAAAAATATATGTAGTTCTGAAATGATCTTGATCCTATATATATATATATATATATATATATATATATATATATATATATATATATATATATATATAGGGGACCGCTAGAATGAGAACCACCTCTAGTTATGAGAACCGCGAGAACTACTTGATCCGGGGCGAGGTGGACCAATTTTTTTTTTTCAAAAACGTAAATGCATGTATTATAAACACACTCGTAAACCACAACTTTGTGGTGTAAAAAACTACACACACGGCATTTTTTTTTAAATTTTTTTTTACGAATGTGTTTATAATACATGCATCTACGTTTTTGAAAACAAAAATTGGTCCACCTCGCCTCGTATAGTGTGGTTCTCGCGGTTCTCATAACTCGAGGTGGTTCTCATTCTAGCGGCCCCCTATATATATATATATATATAGGGTTGAGTTCATTTCAGAACTCTAAATAACTACAGAACTTTCAGAACTCCTAATAAACAATCATTTTATATATAAGTTTTTTATATTTAGGATCTTTTTATCATCTATTATATATATTTCTTTGATTAAATGCATGTTAAAAGTAGTTTACATATGTTTAATTGCCAAAATTATATATATGTGTCATAACTAATTACATATATGTAAAAAAACTAGTTTACATATGTGTAATTATAAAATTACATATAAAAAATGATAAAATTAATCTTAACATGTATGTAATCGTAAAAATACACATAATAAATGATAAAATTATCTTAAACATAAAAATATATAAATAAAAGATAGTTTATTAGGAGTTCTGCGAGTTCTGTAAATATTTATAGTTCTGAAATGATCCTGGCCCTATATATATATATATATAGGGCCACTAAAATGAAAACCACCTCTAGTTGTAAGAACCATGAGAACTACACCGTACGGGGCGAGGTGGACCAAATTTTTTTTTCATAAACGTAGATGCGTGTATTATAAACACATTTGTAAAAAAAATTTTAAAAAAATGTCGTGTGTGTAGTTTTGTTTGTGTTAACGGGTAACGTAAATTTTAAACAAAATTTACGATACCCGTAAACGCAAACTTGTGGTGCTCAAAACTACACACACAACATTTTTTTTTGGAATTTTTTTTTACAAAAGTGTTTATAATACACGCATCTACGTTTATGAAAAAAAAAATTGGTCCACCTTGCCCCGTACGGTGTAGTTCTCACGGTTCTTACAACTATAGGTGGTTTTCATTTTAGCAGTCCCCTATATATATATATAGGGGAAGGTTCATTGGTGAACACTAAAAAAATGGGGAACACTGGGAACCAACTCAAACGAACTCCGATTGGACTCATTCCAGCGGCGTTGGAACCGGCTCGTCGAACCCTAACTAAGATCTCTTAACCCTAATCCCTAAATCCTAACTCCTAAACTCTAAACCCTAAAGCTAAAAAATAAGGCTAAAATATAGGCTAAACCGTAAAATCAAAAATATAAACCCTAAAAGCTAAACCCTAAATGCTAAACCTAAAGCTAAACCCTAAACCCAAAAGCTAAACCCTAAACCCTGAAGCTAAGCCCTAAAGCTAAACCCTATAGCTAAACCCTAAAGCTAAACCCTAAAAGACAAACCCTAATATATTTAGGGTTTAGGGGTTATGATTTAGGGTTTAGGGTTAAGAGATCCTAGTTAGGGTTCGACAAGCCGGTTCCAACGCCGTTGGAATGAGTCCAATCGGAGTTAGTTTGAGTCGGTTCCCCACTGTTCCCCATTTTTTTAGTGTTCCCCAATGAAGCTCACACACTATATATATATAGGGGTGGAGTTCGGCTACAAAGTCCATTTTTCCTAAAAAGTATACAAAGTCATAAAACACCACAATTTCAGCTATAAAACACACCCAAAACCCACAAATAACAGCGTGAAGATTACTAAAACACCATATTCAAACCCTCACAGTCCATAAAAACTTCAAACACACCATCGTAGAACTATGAATATAAAACACAACATGATAATCAACATGAAACACACTAACATTAGTCATTCGATAATCAAAGCCTTACCATCCAAAACACAAAATAAAACCCACAAATATGGTGTTTTAGTAATCTTTACTCTATTATTTGTGGGTTTTGAGTATGTTTTATGGTTGACATTATGGTGTTTTATGACTTTTTACACTTTGTAGGAAAAATAGATTTTGTAGCCAACTCCCACCCTATATATATATAAACACGTATTCATAATATATGTTTTTAGTTATTAGTCATGTAGCCTTAAAAAATATAGATATTATAGAAATGAAATATGTTCTTTCATTGACAAAGGTTTAAAGTAGATTCGGAACCTACATCATCCTTTTCGTTATTTATTTATTATTATGAATTATGAATAAGTTATAAAGAATAAATATATGGTAAATGGTAACATCAACAAAAGTAACTAATTTTGTATACCATAAATTTTGTTTCTATTATTGCTTTGAATATAAAATCGGTAAGTTATTTAAATCTAATTATGGAAGGTAATTTGTGATTAAGAAGAAGAATAGGTTGTGAATGATTTTGCCCTCAAAACATTTGTATGAGTAATATTATATTGCCAAGTGGTAATAAGGCTAAAGGGTGTGGGGGTCATGGTTAGGACATGATTCGCCACATAGGAACATGAATGGAAGGCTACATCACCACTTGCTTGATCCACCATGGTTTGAATGGATTAAACCATGACAACCATGGTCCTCCTTTCCATTTTTCAAGAAATCATTTCATTTTTCTTTTGACAAGATAAATTAAAATAAACAAGGGGCTAGTGGTTTGGGTCATGAACACAACCTTAGGGTAGTGATTTTGGATGGCGGATTAGAGATGGCTGACATGACACTAACGTGGAGGGTCATGGTGGTCATGACCACACCCTATAGCCTAATAGGTCTAAGGGCATGTTTGGCAAAGCTTATTTTAACAACTAATTGACTTATTTACTTTTTGAAAAGTTAAAATGTGTTTGGGTTAGCTTATTATGTGAGGGGGAAAAGTAAATAAGTCACTCCATCCTGACTTGTTTACTTTTCCAAAAAGTCAATAAGTTATAAGTTGCTCCAAAATAAGCTTAGCCAAACATGCCCTAAGTTCATGACAAATGTCATAAGCTGGTTTTATTTTATTAGACCATGCGTAGTGGAAGAAACCTCACCCTTTGGCGTTTTGCGTCATGTGGCGATCCAGTCAGCAAGGGGCTTTATGGGGCGTTTTTCTAAAATGGGTGTAATGGGGATGTGGGCATTATGTTAAAAGGAAGAATGCATGTGATTGGGCAAGAAAACAAGAATGCATGTGATTGACCAAAGAATTAGAAGTTGATCGTTGAATAAAAAACACTGCAGCCCAAAATCTCCAAATCAACGCCCATGGGGGCGGAACTTCGGGCATTTGGAGGCGTTTATTTGTAAAAAAAAAAAGTCTCCCAAAAAAGAACGACTACGGATGATCTTATAGTTAATAGATAATAGATGTGGCACATCCAGGATCACACGAAGGTTTATAAATCTAGTCAAGTAAGAGAATATACTATCATTCATTAATATTTAATTAATACAATACGTTTAAGTATAGAACAAATTATTTTTATTAAAATATTATATTGAAATTTAAAGGTTCACCTTACATTTGCAAAGTAGCATTAAATTAATATTAAATAAAAATAGAGTTCACGACACGAACCCATCTCAACCAAATAACCAGAGGATTGATATGGCGGAGTTTTGTTCAACGTTGCTTTTCTTGCCACATTATTGCTCAAATTTTGCGATTATTACTCTTTTTCTCTCATGTTACATCGAGATTCATTAAGTACGTCAATTGTTTCCGAAACATATGAAGTGTGTGACATATACATGTTTTCCTTTTTGTTATTGCATTTAGAAGCGAAATTGGAAAACTAGCAAAGAATGTAGTCATTGACGTTGAGAATACGGCTAATGCGCTAACTTTTATCTATGACGAGGATCGTAAATATGTTGGTTATTGTGATAACTTCTTCCCACGTGGATTGATTGAATGGTGTTGGGGATTTTGCAAATGCATTCATTGGATGAAGAAAAATCATCATAGCAAAACGAATAGATATAGTCCGAACAACTTCAAACCGAATTGATACCTCTCATTATGTTGTTGTGGACTTATTTTAAATATGTGTATGCACATAGTGACATAGATGATAAATGGTGTACATGTCACGTCTAGAAATGTATACCAATTAATGCAAAGTAGCTGTAATGTTGAAAGTGTGGAATTAGACTTGTAAAGAATATTTTGTTAATGAAATCCAGTTTATTTTTTTTAATTGTGTTGTTCTATTTAACTTTCATATATTTACATGTATATGTTGGTAGGGGAAGGTTCAAATGAAAACCACTAGTTATTATGAAAACTCGAAAACTAATTAAAAAAGCCAAAAAAACATACCAATTTTTTTTTTTTTTGCATACAAATTTTCGTCATTTTTTATATATAAAAAAATTTCAAAAAAAAAATTTGTAGTGCACATGTGTACTACATTTTTTTTTTTTTTGAAAAAAAGTTTTTTTTATATAAAAAAACCTGATATTTTTATAAAAATTTGAAAAAAAAAATTTTGGTGTGTGTTTTTAGACTTTTTTAGTTAGTTTTCGAGTTTTCACAATAAAAGTGGTTTTCATTTGAATCATCCCCTATGTTGGTGTATACATATTTAATATATATAGGATGGATCTTTTGAGAAGAAGCTTAAGACGTTGTGTAATGGGGCGGCACATCACGGCGTTTCTGGCTATGGAGCCTCATAGCGCCGCCCAACACCATTACAGGCGACGCTATAGGGGTTTAAATCTTGGCTCTCGTGATCCTCTTCACGGAGTTTTCATCTGCACAATCTTTCCCCCCACTCACACACATATATATACATACATACATATGTATAATTGAAGGGGTTATATAACCCCCTTACCACTACACCCTCTTGTGATATAAAGTCCCTTTCTTACGCATTTCGCCACTTGTTGCATAACGCCCCAAAAGAAGCTTTATGATTACACATGCCCTAATGTAAGAAGAAAATAAAACAAATGGCAAAATGGAAAAACAATAAATTGTTTATAACTCCTTCAATTAAATACTCTCTTTATATAAATAAGCAAAAACATACAATCCTACACAATTTTGACTTAATGTTACACATATTGAAATTTATCTTACATATATCTTACACATATCTAAATTCATCTTACACGTATCCAAGTTTATCATATGTATATATATATATATATATATATAGGGAGCCGCTAACCCACTTGTAAGAACCGTGAACACCACTCTCCACCAATCATATTCTGCCAACAAAAAGGGTAATTTGGTCATTTACCCCAATTGTCAAATCCTACCTCTCTCCACATTAAATACCACCAGCTTTTTTAAAATGTCAGATTGTATTAAAATCCATCTTTTGTCTCTCTCTCCTCATTCTCATTTGAAACTCATCTGATGAAGTTTTTGAAGACCTTCATCTTCATCCTCTACAAAAGCAAACATCCTTGTTCCCTCTCTCTCTCTCTCGATGACATCCAGCCCCAACCTCACACCCACCACCACATCGCAACCACAGCCCCCCCATCCCCCGTTACACGCTGAAGAACCACCACCACCACCACCACCGTCTGGTGGTGGTGCGACGACGGAAAGTGGCGGTGGTGGGTTTTTGACGGCGAACTCCGGCGACGGTCCAATTTACCAGTAAGTTGACCCTCTCCGATTTACTAGTACGGTGGTAGTGGGTTTGACGGCGGCGGTGGTGGTGTTTGAGGATTGACGGAGACGGTGGTTGTGGTGGTGTTGGAAGCGATGGTTGTGTGAGCGGTGGTGTCGTCGATGTCAGAGGTTCCTTGAATATGTGGGTATTTGATCTCCGGCGGACCTCCGGCCGGTCAACCTTTCGTGAGTCAAAAGGTTCGATTGTTTCTGTTATGTTACAATTACAGAAATTTGGTTGTTATTGTTGCTGGGTTTTCCTTTGATTTAATTTTGGGTATGTACAACTTGTTTGGCTGTTATTGTTGCTGGGTTTTCCTTTGATTTTGAGTATTCTTTATTCTTTGGTGGGTGTGGTGGTGTGGCGGAATTGGTTGATGTTGACGGCTCCAATGTTGGGTTTTTTATTTGTATTCTTGAATCTGATGGTTTTTTGATTTGTTGGGGGGTTTTGATTCGTGTTCTTTGAATCTGTGGGTTTTGATACGATCGATTGGGTGGCGATGATGCAAAAAAAAAAACGTAGATTTTTATGACGATGGCGTGGCAAGGACGGCAGAGGGTAGGTTTTTTGAACCTGCAACCCCACTTTTGCAGCCTTTTGATTATCGGATAAGCTTAGCCAAACCCTGTTTTTTTTTTCGAGATACACTTTGTTTTGATGTTGTTGGTTTTTTTATTTTCCCCCCTAGTCGATGATGATAACAATATATCTGAGACACCTCCCGAGTTTGCGATAACTGGGTGCGTTCGTTTTTGCGTAAAAAAGTTTTTGTAAAAAAAAAAGTTAAACCGTAAACTTTTTAATGTAAACCGTAAACTTTTAAACGTAAAACGTAAAAACGTAAAAAGTTTTACGTAAAATGTAAAAGTAAAACGTAAAAAGTTTTACGTAAAACGTAAAGTTTAAAAAGTTTAACGTAAAATGTAAAACGTAAAAAGTGTAAAAAACGGCGCGTTAAAAAACGTCAAAAAACGGCGCGTTAAAACGACGTGTAAAAAAACTTGCAAAAAACGTGTAAAAAACGGCGTGTAAAAAACGTGTAAAAAACGACGCGTTAAAAAAACGTGTAAAAAACGACGCTTAAAAAAACGGCGCTTAAAAAAACGGCGCGTTCAAAAAATGACGCTTGAAAAATCCCGGCGTAAAAACGGCGCGTTAAAAAAACGACGCTTGAAAAAGCCCGGCGTGCAAAAAAATTTGCCCTGTTAGAAAATTTTGAATTTAAAATTTCTTTTAATAAAAAAATGTTTTTAAAAAATAAAAAAAGTAATATAATAAAATAAAAAAGTAATAAAAAAATAATAAAGACAAAAAGACAAAATAGTGTAATTTTACTAAACTACCCTTTTGGATTAAAATATTAAATACATAATAAGACAAAATGTATTTAATATTCATTTTAGTTATTTTTAATCTCATTCATCCATCTTTTTTATCTAATGGTTAGGAACCGGTTCTCGCGGTTGTTACAACTGGAGGTGATTTTCATTTTAGCGGTCCCCTATATATATATATATATGCAGGGTAAAGTTCTTGTACAAATAATCTTAACATACTAAACATACAAATTGAAGGAAAACCCAAAAAGACAAGGTGGCATTTTTGTAATTATCAATAACTATCAAAGTTACTCTACAAATATACCTATAAAAACCTAACCACTCCCCCCCCCCCCCAAAAAAAAAACCTAAACCCCCCACCCCCCAAAAACCTAAAAAAACCTAACCCCCCCCCCCCCCAAAAAAAAACCTACCCCCCCCAAGCTAAAATGCTAAAAACTAAACCCCCAAAAAACCTTAAAAAATCTAAAAAAATAAAAAAAAAACACACAAATTATTTTATTTTATTTTTTTAACATTTTTTATTAAAAAATCGCTACTTTTAGTAGCAGCAAAAAAAAAATTAGTTTTTTTTTTTTTGCTAACGAAATGTAGCGATTTTTTAATAAAAAATGTTAAAAAAAATTTGTGTTTTTTTAGGTATTTTTTGTTGTAACTTTGATAGTTGGTGGTAATTACAAAAATGTCACCTTGTCTTTTTGGCTTTTCCTTCAATTTGTATGTTTAGTATGTTAAGATTATTTGTATTTGATCTTTTGCCTATATATGCATTGTGTTTAAATTGTTATGTTTGGTGTTTTTCTTGTCAAAACAACCCACAACATCATGCCTAACTCCAAAACATGATACCCACATGTCAATTTATAAGTCTTCTCACACTTCTCACGAAAAAATTCCTTTTTACAGGAACCTCACTCTATAGGGTCAGGATTTAGAGAAAACGGTAGAAAGTGTAAGAACGGTGAGAACGCTTATGGATCGTCCGATCAAAACAATCTATGGACTAGATTGGCACGGTGGCGTTTTCGTAAATAACATCAATTTTATTACGTGGACGCGTTTCATTAAGGGTAAAAAGGGTAACACATCATTTCTCACATAAAACGCCATTGAAAAATAAAATGCCAAATAAATACAAAACGCCAATTTTATCACTGTGTACTTTTTTCTGTGTTTTTATTTAAGCTCTCTGGCTACAAAAACGCCACAAAATATGAAACGCCATAATATATAACGCCAAACCTTACATCCGGATAAATGTTAATTACATTTTTTGTTATAAAAATAATATCCCGCATAAACTACGCGCCAAAAAAATTCTATAAATAGAAACGTCTCACCACCTCCCGTTTATCACATCAAAAAAACACACAAAAAACACAGTGGTTCCTAAAAAAATACAACTCAATGTAAAATGCCAAAAAATACAACGATGGCAAACATCTTTTCTTTGATACTCAGTAATGTTCTGCATGAAGTTTCGCTGAATGATTTGTGACGTGAGTGTAGTAAGATTTTGTTGCATGAGATGGACAAAATTCAAAAAAGAGGGACTGATGACACCCATATGTCATTCTGTCATCTTTGTTATTGTAGAAGCTTTGGATGATAAGAAGAGACCTATACCAGTGTAAATGCTACTTTGGCCTCAATGATTATAATAAAGACGACGGGGAGATAGCATCCACCCACAAAGGGTTGATGACACTTCAACACATGAACAAAGAAAATAAACAACGCCAAACCCAAAACGTCATTTATTTGTCACAGTTCTTATAGTTTCAAAAGAAAAAAGAGACTGATGACACTGAAGATCTAAATCATAAATTGCTTCTACTTTATTTTTTTTTTAATTTTCTTTATCTGTTGTTTGTTTTGTAATTTCAGTTAATAAACAACAAAAGTACATTAATACTATAATGAAATATATAATAAAATGCCAAAATGAGCAATTGCTTGTAAAACAACATGATGCCAAAAAAAACGCCCACAAAAAACTACCAAACTATAATAAAATTACTTTGAACAACTACTATTATAAAAAAAACCGTGAAACAATGTGCAAAGAATATAAAACAAAAAAAGTCCAATCGTTATCTAACCGCCATTGGAAAACAAAACGCCATAATTACAGCCGTCAAGATTAGACGTGTTACACCATAAAAACAGTTGAGTATGAAAACAAAACACGGTAACTGCAAAAAACAGTAAAATGAAACGACGGAAAACATAAATACTAACATTTATTATATTGAAAGCAAAATACTTGGGGAATTAAATTTATTTATCTTTTTCAAAACGCCATAATTACCTGTCATGCGCGTGAAAAAAAGTCAATATAAAAGAAGACCATGAGAACACAAGCTCAAACACGCCAAAAACATTATAAAGTTCTCTGATAGGAGAAGGGTAAAGGTAAGGACAATCAAAGCCATGCTTGGAATGAATGAAGGGGTTCAGAGGGATATCCTGGCCCTTGGGGTTCCAATGGCCAACGATTGTGAAAGAACCCGAACTGTAATAAAATGACTGAAGAGAAAATTTCCGGCAGAAGATGATGATGATATTAACGATACTCCTCTGCCAAAACTTAGCAGTTGGGTGATGCATGAGGAAGAAGGAACGCTTGAAGTGACTTATAAAAACGGGGTGCAATATTCATTGCCAATGGAAGAAATGTTGAAGACAAGGTTGCTATCTATCATTGAACAACTCTGTGATTTAGCACCTTCAAACGATCCAAAATCCAAGGATGCAGTGATATTCAAGAATAGGCTGCAGCAAAGAAGAGAAGGGCTAATGGCGTTATACGCAAATCTAAAATTTGATGATGATGATGATTCTGGAGAGTGTGATGAATAAAGCGATGGGTACATCTCTGATGTAATCCCACCCACAGAAGACTATTAGTTTAATTTGATTTCGTATTATTGTAATTTTATAAAATATTAATCTATGGTAATAATTTATTAACAAAAAGACCCAAAATGCCAAAAAATGACATGGAAAAAGTCATAACGCCAAAAAAATTAACTATGTGACACAAAAAGAATTAATTCAACAAGAAGAAATCTGAGAAAAACAGTAAAATGCCAAGTAATTAATGATTCTAGATAACGCCAAAATTATCTTGCACGCAAAAACTAAAACAGCATGTCAAACGCAAAAATAGGGAAATGAGAAGAATACTAAAAAGACAAAAAAACCCCTCAGACCCTGATCATGTCTCGCGCCACGTGTTGGGCCAGGATGCGTTCTCACCGTTCTCACACTTTTTGCCATTTTCTCCTGAACCCGTTTCTATATATATATATATATATATATATATAGACACACACATTATACATATTAATGAAAAGTGGGCATGAACAGTGCCTTTTGATTTATGTTAATATTGTTTTTTTATTAGCTTTTTGTTATTATATTGTTTTTTAGTTTAATTGATTTAAACGTATATTTTTATATAAATTTTAAGATACGATCAAAGTACCAGTTATCAAATAAGAAATCATAAAAATGAATTTATACTGGTACCGATATTGTTCAGTACGGTATGGTAGCGGTATGATATTAATTTACCGAAAGCAAAAACACTAAAAATAAATATTAATACGGATACAAATGTTATTCAATCTGTTTTTATTGAATTTGGTACCATAGCGACACAATATCCGTTTAAAAATATATATCGTAATATTGAAATAATAAGAGAGGAACAATTGTTTTTGATTTTTTTTCAATATTGTTTTTTTTTTCTAAAGTCTTATTGTTTTATTGGTTTATTACTTTAATTGATTAAGTATATTTTGTTCTCTCATATAACTTTTATTAAGATACGATCAAAGTACCCGTTATAAAATAGGAAACAATAAAACGGAATGTATATCGGTACCGATGATGTTCGGTACAATATGGTAGTGATATAATACCCGTTATAAAATAGGAAACAATAAAATGGAATGTATATCGGTACCGATGGTTTCGATTGGGCTTGGTATGATAGCGGCATAATATCCATTTTCAAAAAAAATTATCGTAATGTTGAAATAAAGTAAACATAAAATGCAAGCGAAACGAACCGATATCATATGAACAACATATATAGGTACCATATCAATATGTGCTTTTTTTTATTTTGATCGATGTAGTGCTTTCTCTTTCAATTACCATATCAAGTGCAGGTACTGTAACGAACCAAATTGATACTGACTTAATCCCCGTCGCGAAGTGCGGGGGAATATCACTAGTTTATATAATAACAAAGGATTAAAAGCCTTATGAACAGTGCCCATCTCCAGGTTTTACATAACCGACATATGTCGGTCTTCTTCATTTTCAAAACACCAATCTATGAGTGGGCATGTGTGGTCTGCAAGTGTTTTAATTTTTCTTTACTTCTTTTTTTTGACCTCTTCCCAGAAAACCACAACCACAAAACTACCGCTAATGTTGGTTGAGAGAGAGGGAGATAGGGTTCAGCCGCTAGGCGATGGAGAGGAGACGGGTCTGTCTTCAAAGAAATAGAGGTAGAGTGTGACGGTGGCGGTGGCGGTGGTGAGAAAAGACGAACCAACATCAGTGGTTGGTGTTGTGCTCAGACAACGGTTGGTTCAGTGATGGTTACATTGTCTCCACCCCACCGTCGAGTACTAGGGCAGAACAATAGAGAAGTTGCAGATTTGATGGAGTGATGGTGGTTGGTTCCGGCCGCCGGATCTGGTTTAGACAAATTTTCTTGGTTCTGGAGGAGATGGTGTTGTTTGTTGTCGGAGGAGATGACCGGTCCTGGTCGGAGACGGTGACGAGATAGTGGCAGTCGTGGTCTGCATATGAAGTTAGTAACAGATAGAAGATGGGTGGGTGGGTTTGGTTAAGAGAGATAGAGATAAAAGTGGTGGAATAAATTGAAAAACAATGTAAAATTGTAAAGCTTCCCTGATTGAAATGTTTTGAGATCTTTGTTACACTATTGGTGAAGATATCGGATTTTTCGTCGATTTATCAATTTATTATATTGTAATGTAATTTTCAGCTTTTATAAAAGTACTTTACAATAGAATTGTTCCAACAATATCAAGTACTAGGGATGAGCGTTGTATCGGTACCGTACCGAACCGGTACCGAAAATACCGATACTAAAAGTCACCAAAATTGGGTACCGGTATCGGTATCGAAATATTCGGTACGGTACGGTACGGTACAATACCGGTACCGGTATTTGAAGGTAAAATTCGGTATTTTCCCGGTATCTTACCGAACCGGTACCGATACCGAAAATGACAAAAAGTGGGTACCGGTACTGGTACCGAAATTCGGTACCGGTACCTAGTACCAAATGCTCATCCCTATCGAGTACAACGTCGAATCCGACCGAACATAGGTACCGACATTGGTGCTATCAGAACCGTTACTGATATTCATTTTTATAGTTTTGGTTGATTTAAAAACTGTGTCGCCATATCCTTGCGTCTTGCCTATTTTTATCTACATTTTCAATCTACCGTGAGCGTGACTAATTACCTGCTACTAATTTACTTTGCTACCTCTAAACTTTAATGATTATCATATGGTCGTGAACTATCGTCATTGCTACACGTTTTACACATGTTGGATCTCCGTAGCAACGCGCGGCTCGGAAACCAACTAGTTATTAAACAATGATCAAAAAATTATCGTCTTCAAATGTGCATATGTGTACTACATCAACCATGTTTTAGACAATCAGATTTCTTTAGTCTACATATATGTTCATACATTAAACATTTTCAAAACAAATTAGATTCTTTCAATGTACATATATGTGCTATCAAACAATTTTTAAAATTACAGCAATATCATATTCAAATTAAAGAGAATTGAACACTCGTTTTTATCGTGGATTTTCTTTTTAATATTAATGTATGAAAAATTATAGTTGTTTGAAAATCGTGGGGTAGTTAATTTAAAAGTCAGCTATATTTAAGGAATAAGTTTTTTTTTTCTTCCTATTATGTTATTTTAAGTTTAAAAAAAAAGAAAAAGTCAACAAAATAAGTGGTCCATATTGGTTCTTATGGTTTTCAAGCGCAACATTCGTTCTTACGTGATCCTAATCACTTATATAGTGTGGTTCAATAAGAAACCTTAATAAAGTGGGGAGCCGACCAACCATTAATTTTACATGTAACAAATATATTAAAAGAAATTATTTTTAAACGTAAAAAAAACCATGTTTACATATTTTTCGAAGTTTTTGTATATAACATATGTAGAAGCTATTCCAAAAAAAAAAAAATATAGTAAAACTTTTTTTTCTGTTGTTAAAGTTGTTTTTTACTAGTGTTTATGTGTAAAAGCTGCGAAAGATTTGATAAAATATATATTTTTACCTGAAAAGTGGATTTTTTATATGTTGTTTACCCATGGTTCTTCTAGTTTCCCACATTCGTATGGTTCTCAAATAAACTTACCCATATATGTGTATATATATATGGGTTGATTTTATTGGGGTACCAAAAAAATATAAGAACCTAAGAACAGTGATGTAAAAAAACTCATAGAAAAAAATTATACATGTAAAAGTTTTATATTTAACCTTAGATGCATAACAATCACATATTCACTTTGCCCATATAAAGTTACTATTGTTCGTCACTAGGTTAGGTGTAAAAGGAGTTATAGTTTTTACAAAATTATCATAATAAAATGTAAAGTACAACTCACACTCAAAAAGGAGCATTAATTGAAAATATATTAGAAAATCTCTTACATTTACTGATTGGGGTAGGCTAAATATACCCTCTGTTGTTACTTTTTATACTCCCCTTCCATAAAAACACATTAAAACTTGTAATATTTACCCCCTATACAAATTATCATTTTAAAAAATATTCTCTTTGTTACAAAACAAGTTCTAAAGTGTAAAAAAAGATTACAAACGTTTTTTTAAATTGTTTTTTAATTTTTATTTAAAAAACATATTTTTTTTAAAGTTCTCGGATATTGTTTTTAAAGACACTTTCTCAAATAGTATTTTGATTATGCTTTTTTATTGAACACCTTTACAAATAAATACTAACATTTTTATAAAAACAATAGAAAAAATTTTGAACTCACTTTTTAAAAAAAGTTTATATTATGTTTTTTCCTCGTCTAGTTTATATTTTAAAGATCTTACTTTTATAATTTTGAATACTTTAAATGTGTTTATAAAATAATTAACAATTTTTATTTATTAAAAAGTAATAAAGATTTTTCTTTTAAAATTGTGTTTATAGCCATATTACATATTAATCATTCAAACCATCTATGTAAGTGAACAAATAAACAATAGGTACTAAAATAATTTTATCAAACTATAAATTAACAATCTATATAAGTTCAAATTTAATTAGTATAAGAAGTATGTTATAAGCAAGTTAAAACCATGTTAGGACTTTCGATCGAAGTGAACACTTTAAAAAATATGTTTTTTAAATTAATATAAAAAACAAACAAAAAATTTGAAAAAAAAAATATCTACAATATTTTTTACACTTTTGAATTTGTTTTGTAACAAAAAGAATACTTTTAAAAAATATGACATGTATAGGGGTAAATATGATAAGTTTAAAAATGATTTTATAGAAAGGGGGTATGAAAAGTAACAAGAAGGGGTACATTTAGTAGCCCCCTTACTGATTTCCTTGTAGATTGAATTCATTAATTGAAAATATATTAGAAAACCTCTTACGTCTACTATAAATTCCTTGTAGATTGAATTCACAAGAAAGACTTGTCTCACCTCAACAAGCATAAGATATGACGAATGCTTTGTTTAAAGTTGCTTTTCTTGTCACATTATTGTTCAACGTTTGCGGTTATTCTCACTTTCTTTTCTTCCATGTTATTTCAAGATTTATTACATTTGTTATTAATAAAAATGTGTGATAATGTACTTATTTTTCTTAATGTAGTGTTAGAAGCACGGTTGGAAAACTCGGCTAAAAAAGGAGTCAGTGATGTTGAAAATGTGGCTGAGGGTGTAACTTTTGTCCCAGATGACCTCGGTTGTAACCCTGATGGTAGTAATGATTGTTCTCACTTTTGCACACCACCGTCGATTGGATTATGTGTTAGGGGAGTCTGCAGATGCATACATTAGATGGAGAAGAAATTATAGTTTTAGAAGGTTCATAATTGTATTTGATTAGACGGTTTTCCTTGAAATTACTATTTCTTTGTTTCTAATAAATTTTCGATAAACGTGACCACCGACTAGACAACAAACTTTTCTCAAAATTCATTCTTTTCCATAAACTTGTTTACTATAAATTTTATTCCGAAAATGGAGTATAATTAAGAGTAGAAATATAATTTTAATATATTTATTCATTATAATCTATTTAATTTTTTATATAATTGTGGTAAAAAATTAAAATTTAGAATTAAAAATTCACTTAAACATTATAAGAAAACGTCACGACAAATTATCCATTAGAACTCTCTTTAGCTTGTTGGCGGGTTAATAGGTTCATGGTTAATTGTTTAACCCTAACAAGACTCGTATATTTATTCTTGTAAAAGGTATATCTGTCAAGTCTAACTTGCACATATCTAAAACCGCGTAACTCAAACATAATATTTTTTAACTCATTCATCTAAATCATTTAACTTTAATATTATTGTTCTTTTTATTGAGTTTTAATAACTAGATATATTCTTAATATTATAAACGTGTTAAAAACTTTAAATATAGGGTAAATTACTTTTTGAGTCACTGTGTTTTTAGGGTTTTAAGCACTTGAGTCCAAAATCAAAATGTTTAACACTCCTAAGTCCCTATAGCCACTTTTCTTAACCATTTGAATCCAAATTTCTAACACTGTTATAATTATTCTGTTAACTTTTGTTAAATGACCAAATTAACCCTATATTTAAAAAAACAATTTATTATTATTAAAACTATAAGAGTGAATTGCAAGTTTTGTCCTTTATCTTTTGGCCTCTTTGCAGGCGGTGTCCTTTATGTTTAAAGTTGACGAGTTTTGTCCTTTATGTTTAAAAATCAAGCATGTTTTACCCTTTGGGCCTAACCCAGTCTGTTTTCTCAGTTAAATTTGATCACGTGCATGTCACATGAAGGTAGTTGTGTCATTTAATGTGCCCATTCACAAATGCTGAAGATTCCCCCAAAATAATCAACAATAAAAGTCAGAAAACAAACCAGCTGAAAACTCACTCTCACTCTCACTTTCACATTCTCACCATCATCTTCTTCTTCACTGTCACCACATTCCTCCATCATCTTCTTCTTCACGGCAGCCATGACGCCTAGGCGTATGGGGATCATTTGGGTCAGACTCGCTCGACTCCATGAACAGACCTCTAAGACACTTCCTTCTAACTGTCTGCTTCTGTGACGGCAAACCGTTGACTTTGAGTTTCTTCATATCAGTTGACTTTATATACATCCTTTTCGGTTTCTTCACATTCTCGTTACACGACCCAAAATGAACTCCAGGACTCCTTTCTCTAATCGAGCAATCCCCTGGTGTGTTTGGAACATTGCTAGTTGTGCTACTGGCTTCTTGGTTGTCATGCTGATTGTGTTGTGTATGTGATTCTGAATCAGAATGCTCACTTGATTACTCCATGGATGTTATTTGATGGTTATCAGATGGGTGTACATGCTGCGGAGATGACGGTTGAGAGGTGGGTTCTAGAATGTTCGGTTAGTGGAGGCTGGAGAAATGATGTTAAACCTAGTTGTTATTCAGATGATGAACAATTGATGATGATCTATTTGGAGGAATGGGAAGAATTTGGGTTTGGGGTTATTTAAATTAGGGGTAAATGCTCAGGGTGCACATTAAATGACACAATTACCCTCACGTGACATGCACGTGATCAAATTTCACTAGGAAAACAGACTAGGTTAGGCCCAAAGGGTAAAACATGCTTGATTTTTAAACATAAAGGACAAAACTCGTCAACTTTAAACATAAAGGACACCGCCTGCAAAGAGGCCTAAAGATAAAGGACAAAACTTGCAATTCACTCAAACTTTTATTGCATATATACAACATCTCTCTCTACATCTTTAGATTTCACACACACACTCTCTCTACCTATTATCTTTCTCTGTCTTACTTATCTTACTCTCTCAATAAAACCACCATCACCACACCGCAACCATCACCACCTCCACCACCGCACAACCATCACCACCTCCACCACCGCACAACCACCTACGCCAACACCGCCGCACCAACACCGCAACACCAACTCCCCCACCAACAGTGAGTATTGGTTTTCAGATCTAGCGGCAGAAGGCTGGTGCAAGCAGCCGCTTCCATTTTCCGGCTTCCGACAGCGGCAGTAGGTAGAGACAAACAGAGATCAGGTGGTGCCGTGGTGGTACTGTATAGTGGCCGTAATAATCAAACCATTCTCTACCTATATATATCTTTCCCTACTTGATTTTGTGCAGTAAACAAGCTTCAGCACTTTGTAGGTAAATTTATTGGAAAACTGGCATTGATCCACAGGTCTTGCAACATACCTGCAGAGATTGCTATTAGCTATAGAACGAATCATCCTAAAGGTGTTTATGCTCTAAAATGCTAAATATTATGTTAAAATTCGTATATTTAAAAGCGATTTTGCACTTTTAAACTGTTTTCATCAGACACAAAGCAATGTCTATTGTAGATGCACCACAGTGATCATAACTTCATGATTAGGAAAGATGAAAGAATGCTTACTTGTTCAAATTTCATACATCACCACCTTATTAATACTATCTACAGAGTACAGAGTCTCTTTAATCGATCCTATGAACATTTTACTATGTGCTTCTCTTCGTGGTACTGTATAGTGGTGGTTTGGCTAATTGAAGTGGGGTTTTATTGAAATTAAAAATGAAGAATGCCCAGATGTTGGATTTCAATGAAATGGTTAAAGATTGAAGGCTTTTGTAGGGGTTGTACTCTTGTAGATGAAAGATGGATGAAATGGGTTCAGCTAGATTTATTTATCCATGGTTAGTGGGATGGTGGTGGCAGTGGGGCGGCACTGGTGGTGGAGGTGAGACAGTGGTGGAGGGTTTCTTGACCTAGAGCGTGATTTTGGTGGGGACGATGGTGAGGCAGTGGTGGAAATGGCGGCGGTTCGGTGGTGTATATATATAGAGAGAAAGTTTGCTGGTGCTTGTGCTGGTGTGTGTTATATATATGTATTTATTTTTATAGGATAAGGATCATGTGAGAAGTAGTAGACTATTTGAGAAACTTGAGAAGCATTCTGGACCACACATTTTCCCTAAGCAAAAAAATGCAAAAAAAATGTAAAAAAAAAAAATGCAAAATTTTTTTTTTTCTTTGAAAAAATCGCAGCTTTTTCTTTAAGGATTTAATTTTTTATTAAATTTTTTTTTTGGATTTATACACATGTGTATATTGTTAATCTTCTAACTATACATATATGTATATTGTCAATTATACATATATGTATATACATGTTTAAAATTGAAAAATAAGTGTTATTTAGGGTTTAGCATTAGTATTTAGGGTTGAGCAGTAGGGTTTAGGGTTTAGCTTTATGGTTTAGCTTTAGGGTTTAGCATTAAGGTTTAGCTTTAGTGTTTATGTTATAAGGTTTAGGATTTATAACACATATTTTTTTTAATTTTAAACATGTATATACATATATGTATAATTGACAATATACATATATGTATAGTTAAAAGATTAACAATATACACATGTGTATAAATCCAAATTTTTTTTTTTTTTAAAATAAAAAATTTAATCCTTAAAGAAAAAGCAGCGATTTTTCCAAAAAAAAAAATGCTTTTTTTTCACCTTTTTTTGCATTTTTTGCTTAGGGAAAATGTGTGGTCCAGATTGCTTCTCAAGTTTCTCAAATAGGGTGGACTTCCCATAGGATCCCTACCCTATTTTTATATATGTTATATATTAAAGCTTTATGCATTAAAGACTTGTTCTTTGTACTCATGTGCATATAAGACTTGTACTTTGTGTGTAAATGACTAAATTACCTTTGTAGTTACCAGACTTGATGGATGGTGTTAGAAATTTGGATTCAAATGGTTAAGAAAAGTGGCTATAGGGACTCAGGGCGTTAAACATTTTGATTTTAAACTCAAGTGGTTTAAACCCCTAAAACACAGGGACTCAAAAAGTAATTTACCCTTAAATATAATATATAAGTTTTATAAATACAACTAGATTTACACCCCGCTGTGATGCGGCGGGGGGCTTAGAAGTTAGCGGATGTTATAATGACAAATGATACGCAAAACACTTGGAAGATAGTACATATAAGAATAATCATATATAGTAGTCATAGACAAAATTTACAACCAGCCTAAGTTAAATGTTTGAAACTACATAAGTTTTCATCTACCAGACATTGTAAACGCCAGGGCCGGCCCAACACTATGTTCAAGTTAGGCTTGGGCCTAGGGCCTCCAAAATTTTGGGGCCTCCATTTAAAAAAATCAGTATATAATTTTTTATAATCCAGATATTAAGCATATTCTGGCTTTTTTAAAACATAACATTCCTGTAGATTAGTGGTAAAGCATCCGTCTGGTAGTCCGCTGACACGGGATCAAATCCCATTTAATTCGTTTTGTTTGTTTTTTAATATGTTGTTTTCATGCCCACTTGAGAAAACCCCATGTAGTTTAAAAAATACTAAAAAGGCTAGGCCCTCATATAGTTTATAACAACTATAGGTAGTTTTCTACTGTAAAATAATAGAGGCATATACAGCAGATTAGAGCATTCTCATCCAGGCAATCAAAGTCATCTTTAACTTCAAAATATAAAAAAACTATCTAAAAAACCACTCCAACCAGTCCATTATACCTATACCCTAACCCTAAATATTAAAAAAAATCTATAGTAACTTTTTATACATAAAAAGCTACTGTAGCTCTCTATTTCCAACAACCTCATCTCAGATCATTTCTCCCGCCCCTCTCCTCCTACACATCGATTACCAGCAACAAATTCAACAAAACTACTGCAACTTGCAAGGTTCGGATTTGAGGGTTTCTATATGAAAACACTTCCGATTTGTAAACATTGGCGATGATACGGCTTCAGTTGGTGAAGATTTAGGTTTAGGGTTTCGATTCACCTCTTTAACCTTCATACTTAAACATTGGCGATGATAAGGCTTTGTATTGATTATTGATTTTGTTTTGTTTGTTATTTATGCTGAAAATGTTATGTTTTTTTGTGGTTTTTGTTGAATTTGAATATGAGCTATGGAAGATCTGTTGTATAAGGAGTTATGGAAAGCATGTGCTGGGCCACTAGTGGATGTTCCAAGAGATGGAGAAAGAGTTTTCTACTTTCCTCAAGGCCATATGGAGCAAGTAAATACAATATTTTCAGGAAGTGGATCACTGCTCGAGCTAAGTGGTAAGTTTGTTGTGGAAATTGAATAGTGAAAACCTCTGTTCTTTGATATTATCCAACTTTGATTTTAGTGTGTTGATTTAGTTATTGGAATCTGGTAGTTGTTGTATGTGATTTGATTATATGTGACTAACTAAATCTTGAACATACATGAAGGTTTAAAAGATGAGATGGTTTATTATAGTGCTTTTTTATGAATATTTTATGGTTGATTTTGTGTTTAATTATGTTTTAATTTAATGGGGATCTTGGGCCAGGAATGCATGGCATAAGCTAGGTGCGATGTCTTCAGAAGAAGCAATGAAGAAGTATCTTGAGATCATTACTGACCTGTACCCTAGTTGGGCTGATGGTTCAACTTTTGTGATTATCATCACTCTTACTCTGATATAGTGTAGCCTAAAAGTGGCAAAATGGATGATGATTTGGGTAACCAGTCAACACGGACCATTTTTTGTTCTCGAGTCATGGCTTAAATTAAAACTCTTTTTATCTCAAGTTAGTTATTAGTACTTAGTTAATGATTGTCAATAATCGCCTAATTATTTGGATAATTTGATCTAGGATGTGCATACCACAAAATAGGAAACAGAAACTTTAGTATACTATTGGCCTGTTCGCCTGTTTTGACCCGTTTTACCTGTTTTTTTAAGCTATCCTTTACTATACATGTTTGACCCGTTAGAAGTAACACAGACATTTTCATTTCTTTTATCATGGAACTTCTGTCACCTTTATTCTCTGTTTTTCTTGATATAATAATTCACAGATGAGAAGTGGTGGAGGTAATAATGAGACATCCAGTAAGGATACTACACCAATGGGACCAGATTTTAGCTCTTTTGTGCATGAGGAAGAGTTGTAAGGCTGTTGGGTATGGTGGCGTCGTCCACCCCGTCTCCGCCCGGCGTCGGCGTCACCCCATCCCGCCCCCTCCCGTTGAGCTCCGTCCCCGTCTTCAACGTCGGAATATCGACGTTGAGGACGATCCAAATGGTGGGCCCCCTTTCTTCTCTCTCCAACATCCTCTCCGTCACCCCATCCCGCCCCCTCCGTCTTCATCCCGTCCCCGTCTTCATCTCCGTCACCATACCCAACAGCCTAAGATTCTTGTAACTTTTTTGTATGATATTAAGTGTCAGTACAATTGAGCCTCTACTTATTGCCACAATTGAGTGTCAGTACAATTGAGCCTCTACTTATTGCCACAATTGTGTATGGAGGATCCGATCAGTAGAACGTCTGTCTCTCGTTGTAGGCAGTAGTTTAGTCAAATTCAGATTTTAGTATAGTTGTCTGATTGCTATTTGCATCATTAGAAGCCATAGAGCCTATATTCGTTAATCATGTTGAGCTAGGTCTTTTTAGTTATATGTTTTTGAAGTATCACTACTTGATTAGTTCTGGAATACCGAGTTCTTTCTGTTTTTTTTTGTTCCGTCATTTGAAGTGAAAGCTAGACTTTTCAATCAATATTAGACATATTGTCTGTGAATTTTGCGATTCAACCATCTGTGCTTTGGGCTCAAAATATGCACTCATTTATAAGGTTGGTGATGAATGATGATAACCAAATCAAATTGCATGAAGTGTACACCAGTATAGTGATTGTGATATTGGGTGTGAAACAGGTCTAAGGATCAATCGCTTACGTGGTCGAGGTGGAGATCTTTTAATGTTTTTGATCCGGACTAAGCTAGTGGTTTTTTGTTTCTGTTTGGGGTGGCTATTTAAAGTCTACAGAGGCTTGTTTTTTCTTTATTTGTTTGTACAGAATCCTAGTATCTTTTAACAATTAATGTTCATAAACTTAAGATCATATTCTTATCCATCATCTTTAACCCTATAATTTAACTTTTTTTGACGCTGCTGTTGCTGCTATTTTCGCCGGTCCAAAACCCAGTCCAAAAAAACTGCAGCAACATTGCTGCTGCTGGTTGCTTTTTCAGCTAAAAAAACTGCGTTTTTTTGAGGTTTTTCGCAGGAAAAAAAACTGCGTTTTTTAGGTTTTTTCTGCTAAAAAACTACAGTTTTTTGGCCGAACCGGGTGCTAAAAAAACCTGCACTTTTTTCGCGTTTATTTGCTGAAAAACATGCTGTTTTTTTGCTGAAAAAACCTGCAGGTTTTTTATGTTTATTTGTTGAAAAAACATGTTGTTTTTGGGGCTGTTTTTGGGGGGTTTTTTGCTGAACAAAAGTTGTTTTGTTGCCGTTTAAACGTTGAATTAAAGTTGTCGAATTTTATAAAATGTAATCCTATTGTAGCTTCTATAGAAAAAGTTATTAGAATCAATTTTAGAAGAAACTATAATAAGACAAAATAGATAGTAGTTAAAATTGTAAATTGGAGAAAGAGAAGAAATAATAAAAAAAGAATATAGAGATAGGTATGGGGTGTTGGATGTAGAAGGTTTTTTAAAACATGAGATAAATTTTAAAAAGTAGTGATTTTTAGTTAAATTATAAGGTTAAAGATGGTGGATTGAATGTGAATGCTTACAGGGTTTTCTTTACCATCACAATTTAGGATTAAAACATATTAATCTTTTTTTATGAAAAGGGCCCCAATTTTTATCATCCGCTTTGGGCCTCCAAAAAGCTTGAGCCGGCTCTGGTAAACGCCTAAGAAGCTACCACTCATTTGAACTTGTCATGTTCGAAACTAAAAAGTTAAATGTTAGTGAGAATCAACCAAACATTACTTTAAATTCAAACATACGACCACAAACTCGTTCCATACGTAAAGGCAAAAGACAATTAATGAATCAAAACAAACCGGTTTAGATCTCAGACAAACAGATAAACAGTTCATCGAATACAAAAGAGGAACCTTCACCGTATCCACATTCTAAACCAGGGGAGGTGGCCGGAGATGAAAGATCACGGGTTGCTGCCTCATTCAAAGTTAATCTCACCCTAGCACCGAATCAAACAAAAACCAGTGCCAGTCTATGCCGATCATCATTGATCCCGACCTAAGATGACACCAACACCATCATCATAGTATTTATTTAGTCTAGATACATGATGGTTCACAAGCTCAGATGACACAGAGGTCATCATTATCGCAATCATGCATTCAGCATACATAAGGGAAGATCATCAAATTCTGAAAGACCTTGATTCACTTATCCCTCTAAAAAAAGCTTAAAAACAGAATCGTCACCGTAATAACAACCCAAAACCACAACGAAAATCAATCCGAAATTCAAATCGTAGGCCAACAACACCATAAACGCACAAGATTTCAAAACAAAGACCACCTTATATAGCAAACAAATAAACACGTAGCACAACACCTATAATCAGTGGCAGAACTAGCCATTAAATTTAAATTAGGGTAACCCAATTTTTTTTTTTTACCGTGCAATCTATACAATATTAAAAAAAGACAATAGATAAATAAAGTAAACAAATACCTAATAGATTTGGCCTCTTCTTTTTTCATAGCTTGAAATCGTTCCATCACATCGTCGTCCTTTACTTTATGAAAAAAAATCCTTTTTCGACCGCACAAACATGACATTGTTCAAAAATTCCGGGCCCATTCAATTGCGTAAATCCATCTTGATAATCTTCAATTTCGAAAAACATCTTTCAACGGTTGCGGTTGCAACCGGTAAAACCAAAGCTAGCTTCACTACCCGATAAACCAAAGGAGAAGAACTATGTGTTCCTATTTCAACCATTAGACGCGCAAGATCACTTATCCTATTATATGGGCTTTATTAGTTATTATAATTTGGGCTTAATTATCATAAAACTAATTATTTGGACTTTGTTACTAAACAGGTTTTAGGCTTAATGAATAATATCAAATTTCATAATTTTCTCTTAGCGGTATCCTCGTATACGTTTTTTGGTATGCTATGTGTAAAACCGAAAAAAATTACACTACGAATACGAATACGGGGTTGAGCCGTAGCCCATGCTATGGCTCATTCTACACTGGTTCCGCCCCTAACAAGTGTGCATTTGCATGTTGTAATAAGCTGCGTAGAAAAGGCTGTTTCATGCATTTTTGTGTTGTAAATGGTGTTGTGCAGTTTGTATTGATCCTAGACTCCATGCTTTATTAGTCGTACCGTAACACGTGTTGTCATCATCATCATCATCATCATACTCAGTATATCCCACCAATAGCAAAGCAAAGGTAGGGTCTGAGGAGGGTAAGATGTAGACAGCCTTACCTCTACCCCGTAAAATAGAGAGGCTGCTTCCAGTGAGACCCCCGGCTCGATAGTAGTTTTGCATCAAGCCTTGGACATAAGGCACATAACACTCAGCAATCGGGACAAATACCGATTAGTGCATGTACCCTTTTGTCTTTCAGCTATCAACGCCACCACATGATGCATGATTAACCGTCCTCAACTTTTAACGTTATTTTCACGAAATTAGTAAAATAACGTTAAAATTAGTGCACTTTCACTTTTGCCCCCCGATGGCACACACACATATACATTATATGCGCATACCACAAGCGGGGCTTACCGTAACACGTGTTGTATTATTTTATTTTGGATTACAGGCAGGGGCGAAACCAATGTAGAATGAGCCCTAGCACGGCTATGGCTCAACCCCGTATTCATATCCGTAGTGTAATTTTTTTCGGTTTTATACATAACATACCCAAAAACATATACGAGGATACCCCTAAGAGAAAATTATGAAACTTGATATTATTCATTAAGCTCAAAACCTGTTTAGTAACAAAGCCCAAATAATTAGTTTTATGATAATTAAACCCAAATTGTAATAACTAATAAAGCCCATATAATAGAATAAGTGATCTTGCGCGTCTTATGGTTGAAATGGAAACACATAGTTCTTGTCCTTTGGTTTATCGGGTAGTGAAGCTAGCTTTGGTTTTATTGGTTGCAACCGCAACCGTTGAAAGATGTTTTTCGAAATTGAAGATTATCAAGACGGATTTAAGCAATCGAATGGGCCCGAAATTTTTGAACAATGCCATGTTTGTGCGGTCGAAAAGGATTTTTTTCATAAAGTAAAAGACGACGATGTGATGGAACGATTTCAAACTATGAAAAAAAGAAGAGGTCAAATCTATTAGGTATTTGTTTACTTTATTTATTTATTGTCTTTTTTTTTTAAATTATATGATTGTACGGTAAAAAAATTTGGGATATCTCTGATTTAATGGGCTACTTCCGCTACTGACACTTGTGATGCTAATTCATAATATTTAATACAAAAGCTATTTTAAAAAGAAATGAAATAAAAAATAAAATAAATAAATCGAATAGCCGTCCCTTTTAGGTTTTGGAAAAAAAATAAAAGTAATAATAAGCATTTTTTTAAAGAAAATTTCATTAACCACAACCGACCAAACCCCAAAACAGGGCGGCCAAACAACAAAAGAACGAACTACATATTCACAAAACTACACCAATCTTCCCAAGATAAGTTTCTATCTTTACTCTTACTATAAATCCAAAGGAAACCAAGCGATTTGATATCACTAATAATCTCAGCCACCTTCACCTGTTTATTATCAAACCTGAGACTGTTGCCCGCCCGCCAAATGCACCAGCAAGCCACTCTCACAATCCCGCAGAAAACGTCTACGGCTTTACCCGCAAGGCCAACTTGATTGTACACACCAGAACTTCCTTGATCGACGCCGCGATGACAAGAGCAATCTTGTACCATCTAGAAACAGCAAACCAAACTTGGGCAGCAACGCTACATCTGGTGAAAAGATGATCAGCATTTTCTTCACCCGAGTTACAAAGAATGCAGGTCGTATCGTCAATAATCACTCCACGCTTAGCAAGGGCAGCCATGGTGGGAATTTTACCCATCTCGGCTTTCCAAGCAAGAAGATTACATTTAGCCAGAACCAGATTGCTCCACTCCATGACGAAATCGACGCTATGCATCTCCCCAATGGACAAGAGACGCTTCACATCTTTGACCGAGGATTCGCCAGCAGCAGCCCCAACCTACTTCCATTGGTTTCGCTCCTCCTTGATCTGCACCGAATCCAAAGACCTGCAAAGCCAATTAAGTTCTATAATTTGTACGAAGTTTTCAGGCCCTTTTCTCCACTTCCATGACACGTTAAGACTCCCTTCTTGAGCACTCAATCTATCGGCCACTTTACATCTCTTTTCGGACTCTAATTTGAAAATGTTGTGGTAAATATCTTTTAGCGGCTCATTTTCCAACCAAGGATCAGTCCAAAAAGCAATGCCTTGACCATTACCCAACTCCCCTCTAAACAGGCTCCTTAAAGGAGACCCTTCGATTTTGGTTTTGTTACAAGTCTTGACGATGTTGTTCCACACCCCGCTAATAGATTTAAAGCGCCACACCCACTTAACGAGAAAGCAGTATTGATATTTTTTAATTTGCAAATACCAATGCCGCCGTCTTCTTTAGGCATGGAGATCTGATCCCAAGAAACCCGATGCATTTTGCTAGTCCCATTTGAACCTCCCCAAAGGAACCTTCTGATAAGTTTTTCCAGATCTGTGATGACCTTTACGGGCACCATGTATAGAGAAAAGTAGTAGCTCGGAAAGCTCTCGAGAATGGATTTAATGATGAAAACCCGACCTCCCATCGAGTGAGTGTTTGCCTTCCAAGAAGACAATCTAGCTTCAAACACATTGAACACCGGCTTCCAATTATTGATTCGGTTCATATTAGCCCCCAATATAAGACCGAAGTAGTTGAACGGGTTTCCCCTGCTATACACCCAACCACTTTAGCCTTGTCCTTCACTTCCGAGTTACCCAATCCAATACCGTATAGATTAGATTTTTTGAGATTTATTTTCAGCATAGAGCACATGTAGAACACCCGCAGGATTCTCACGACATTCTAGTAAATTTTCAGCCTCCCATTCTCCCATAATGATGGCATCATTCGCATAAAGAAGATGTGAGATGATAGGCCCGTTGTTAGGGGTTGTAATACCATGCGCCGCACCTCCATCCCTAACTTTCACAAACATACATGACAAAATTTCCATAACAAAAAGAAATAAGAAGGGGAAAGGGGATCACCTAGTCTCATACCTTTGCCGCATTGGAATTCGAAGGTGGGAGCTCCGTTAACGAGGACCGCAGATCTAGCCGACTCCAAAACCCTGTGAATTCAATCACACCAAATGCCAGGAAACTCCATTTTCCTGATAGTATCACAAAGTTCCAATTGTCATAGGCCTTTTCAAAATCAATTTTCAGAATAAACGGTTGTTTATTGATCTTTTTGCACCACGTGATGATTTCGTTTACCACAAGAGGCCCATCCAGAATATATTTCCCTGTGATGAAAGTCGACTGGTACTCGGTACTCTGAGATGACCTCTCCCAAAAATCCTTTCAACCTGTTAGCTAAAATTTTAGAAATAACTTTACTAATAATACCCACCAAGTTGATAGGCCGGTAGTTATTCAAATCCACCGGGTCCTTGACTTTAGGAATCAAAGTGATGAACGACGTCCCACCTCCACGATTTATTTTCCCTTCCTTATGAAATTGAAGCATGATGTAAAAAATCGTCTTCAAAAAGGTGCCAAAAAATGCTTGATAAATCTGAAATTAAAACCATCTGGACCAGGGGCTTTATCGACACCACACCCGAAAACCGCTTCTTTTATCTCGACTTTTGGAAAACGCTTCCACAATTCTCAGCTTACTCTTCTCCGACAATTTTTTCGTGTTACCACAAATCACCCCAGCTCTGATCGGTAACTTTTCGGTGAAACGGTTCCTAAAAAACTCATGACCTCCTTTTTGATGCTCGATGTTTTAGTGACCCAGTTCCCTCCAATGTTAAGCCCTGGGATCGAATTTCTCACCTTTCTGTTGTTAATTATACCATGAAAGATATTAGAATTCTCATCTCCCTCTATCGCCCAACGGACCATTACACGTTGTTTTAAATCCCTATTTTTCTTTTGTTCGACCTCTTTAAAGACTTTTTTATTTTCACATAACGCCATGCTTCCTCCTCCTCGAGCTCTCTCTCTTCCATGACTTCTTCAATATGTTTGATCTCTTCTCTGGCTTTGGCCTCGGACTCTCTTTCTTTCAAAAGAATATCATCCCTCCAAACTTTTCTTTGTTTTCTTATAAACTCCAATTTTTTAGACAAGACCGAGTCAGCTGGCCCCGAATCCTGAAAAGACTCAGCCACCCTTTTAACCGCATCCTCAAATCCGTCTTTCCCGATCCAAGAATTAAAAATTCTAAAAGGCTTCGGCCCAAAATTCCTATCCATCGTTGTCATCACCAACGGGCAATGATCCAAATAAGCTTTCCATTTCTTAGTTTATTATAGTTTTTAAACTTATTTAAAGTACTTTTAATTACATTCTTTCTTTAATTATTATCTTTCATTTATTTAAAAGCGTCTTAAAAACAACTATATACATGCATTTTTATCACTTTATTATAATGCATATAAGAAGGATATAAAGGTATTTTACATAATTTTAAGACTTTAAGTGATTACAACTTTAAGACATATAATACAATCCTTTAACTCAATATACATCATAAGAATTTAAAGAAAGACTTTTGTTATTTATGCACTTAATTTGTTTATGTGTAAGTTATAATTTATACAGATTAAGATGTTTAAAAAAGTTTATGATTTATGGAATATGTTTCCGTATCTATGTAGGTTTATGATTTAAGTGTAGGTTTTATATATAAAACTCAAAAAACCTGCGAATAAAGGCCCCTAGCGCGACGTGAGAGACTTTTCCTTTCCCTGTCGCATGACGCGACGGTGTGTTTTTTTCCAGATTTCTTCGTTCGTTTATCACATAAACACTCGTGACTTGACCGGGGCTCGGTTTTCTCCAATTTAGCTCGGTTTTCCTCATTTAAGCTTCCTTTCTCTCACGGAGCCCTGCAAATCACAAATTACTAAGTACAATGCGAAATCCTATACAATACGACACGAAATATAACGAAATTATACAAACTGTACACGAAAACTAGATGTATTTTGCAATACATCAAATATCCCCACACTTACATTTTTTTCGTCCTTGAAAAACTCTGCAATGGAATTAGATCTAGGATTAATGTTTCAAAAACTTTAGATTTCTTAGTTTAAAAGACACAAATACATTTAAATACGATTACCGATACATTTATCCACTTAAACCCAACCACCGACTCATCAAGCCCCTTTCATGTTAGCATTAAGTTCAAGTTAATAATTCATCTAAAGGTCCCACACTCAAGTTCAACAAATCCACCCAATCATGTCTCGAGCTTATAAGGAAAAGCTAAAAATCTACTATCTTATATAAATAACCCTTATGTATTTTAAAATTAAATTACTTCATGGAATGAATGAATGATGATAATGAGCTTTTTAGCATTTTTTTTCCTTATGATCAACTTAGAGGGCGTTATCACCAAGTCATTGTCCCGGTGAGAAACATCATGAGCCTCACATTTTTTCTTTTAACTTTCACCTAGCGGGTATACCTCACCCGAGTCACCATCCCAGTGGTTAATACCATAGGCTTCAGTTTATTTCCAAATTAGCTTAAAATAAATGAATGATGGAATGTTTTAGGCGTTACCAGAATCCGGATTTATTCTCATAAAAATGATAAGGTGTGCCAATATAATTTTATAAATACTTATAGGTTATATATTTATAATGGCTCCCTTTCTACCCTCAACGGTTTCAGCTTGTCTATATCCCCTAAGATAAGAGCCCATAAGACTTCATGATTTAAATACTAGGTGTATTAAAACAATCTAAGGTACCCTCTAAATCGGCTAAGCTTACTAGTACATCCCGGAAAATATGCCTTTTGTCAAATTTTATTCTCATATGTATAATATTTTGAAAACCAAGCAATCCCAATTTTTCTATCATTTTCCATTATTTGCAAAGAGTTTCCAAAAAATATTTTCTGTTTTTTCAAATTTTCAATTTTTTTTTTTTGTATTTTTAAAATTTTTTTCTAGACTCAAACTAACTTAACTAACACTACGACTCAAATGTCTGATCCCCACACTTAAAGTTTGCATTGTCCCCAATGCAGGAATGGAAACATAACTAAAAAAGACCAAATACAAAAATAAAAAATAAAAAGATAATAATACAAAATATACAATGGAAAAGACTTAGCTGGTAATTTGTGAGACTGTCATGTGCCAGTCAATTTCACAAATGCCCTCTAGTTGGAACGTGCTCAACAAACAATTCCTAATATTCACACACCAACGAAAGCGGCTACTCACTCACGTCAATCAACGGCTCTAAACAAAACACAAATAAATATACCAAAATATATAGATAGGGGAAGATTCATTTGAGAAGAAATTTAATGTGAAAGAAAAAGAAGAAATGGCGTAATGGTAAAATATTAAATAGTTTATAACTCCTTCCATTAATTATGTTATCTCTAATTAATAAAGCAAAAACATTTTATCCTACACATTTCAAAATTTATCCTATATGTATTTTACGCATACCGAAATTTACCCTACGCATATCTGAATTTATCATACAAATTTAAGAATTTATCCTACACATATACTAAAATTTATCCTACACATGTCAAAATTTGCCCTTCACCCTAAATTATTTTATCTTGAAAGAGTATATTTAAAAGTGAGTTACAAGTTTAATTAGTTAGGTAATTAATTACAATTAGAAATTTACCTATATGCCCTTATTAATAACATTAAAGACACATATTAAATGAAGTAAAATGGAGCATTTCTATTGGATTAAAAGTTATTCTTTTTATTCTTACAAAATTTTTCTTCTCATTTGAACCCTCCACTATATAGATAAATCATAAAACCATACCAACCATCCCACAACTCAGAGTATCAAGTGTATGAATTTAGTACAGACCAAGAGAGCAAAAACAACATAAAATAAAATAAAGTAAAAGATACTAATCCTATTGATATTCCGCTGCTATCCGCACACTACTACTACTCCTCATCATCATCGTCACCTCTCTTCTATGCCTGAAAAATGATCTGGGACATTAACACCCATGTGGCCCATCATGTACCTGAGCATATCCTTTTGCTTATGCTGGCCCGTAAAGATCGTACCCCGCAAATCTCCGTACTAATGGTCCATCCTCTCACATAAAGTGTCAAGTGTGAGTGGTACGGGAGGTGCTTCACGGAGGGGATATTGACGGCCTGGCACCTCGCTCCTTTGCCTCGGCATCCAAAGGCGTGTGGGTATCCCGGCCTGGAGGGCCGCTGTTGCTGCTGAACCCTCGGGACGCTGAACTTGAAGTCCAACCTTCGGTACCTCCCACATCGGGGGCTCAGTCAAAGCAAGGATGCTTGCCTACTGCAGCTCCTTAATCATAAAAATGCCATCCTCAGCCTCGGTGTCAAATGCTCAGCCTTATATTTTCGAAAAAGCCCCCTGTTTTCAGCCAACCGTGTAATGTAAGGACCCATATCAAGAGCAGCCCTATGTCCTCCTCTCTTAACCTGTGTAAAAGACCACGCCAGCATACAAGCTAAGTTCATCTCTCTCCGCTGAACCATACAGAACAGACAAAACAAATCAACCCAATTCACCTTGTTTTCCCCATATTTCCTGCCTACAGGCGTACATGTCAGAATCCGATGTATATATCTCAATAACGAATCTCTAATGTCTGACCCTACCATGCTGTTGGAAAACGGAGTATAAACAATAGTGGCCAAAAACGAGGACAGATCGGCCGTTGTCATACTATAATCCCTCATAGTGCTATACGCCCCCTCAAACTCATCACAAACTCGGTCATACCTGGAACTTCCTCTCTACTATAGAAACCACTAGCAACTGCGAAGTCTACCATCGGCTTCTACTATACCGTTCTTCCTAACGAAAATGAGACAGTGTCCCGTTCAGAAAAAGCGCCTTCCGAATGTCGAAAGGTCGAATGGAACTCGATAGTAAGCTCCTCATATTGTGGTGCCAGTAACAATCAATCTCCGCCCTGAACTTATACCACAACTAAAACTCAATCCGATATCTATTCCCAACCGTATCTAACCAGTCCTAATCAATCGTCTAGTGCTCCATCATTTCTGTGTCGACTAGTGCATCATATTTCTTATATTCCGGAGTATCCAATTGAAACTGCAATAACGGATGTTCCCTAAGCCTCGTAAGCCGACAAACTGGTATAACCTCCAACAACTGATATTTGATCCTATAGAGACGCGGATTCGGAGTATTAAACTGTTCAGCCGGGTCACACCGAGGATGGGGTACCGGCCCATGTCTCCTCTTTGCTCCGCTTGAACTCCCTTCACCTGACATATCTGCAAAATAGAGGTTAACAAAGATAAACAAGCAATGCAATAGTATTCTCAAACTATTTTGTTATGTTTAGAATTTTTTTAATTTTTTTAGAATTTTTATGATTTTTTTAGAATTTTTAAGATTTTTTTATCAAATTGGAAACGACCGTATAGTATTTCATTCACGGTCGTGACTGAAAACAAAGTTTAGAAAAAAATTCGGGTTACCGTTTACAAAATATGATTTTTGACCAAAACTCGCCCGAACAGAGATTGAGTACGGGCGAGTGGTCTTGTACCTATTCAAGTATAATAGTAAACCCAATGACTCGATCAAAACACAATGTATACTAAGACTGACTCACTAAAACTGACACTAAACAAGGCACTAAAACCGACTCAATCTACACTACCTCATCCTGGCACTTTAATTGTCCGCAATTAAATCCCATGTGCCTAAAACGAACCAACATTGAGCCATGAACCATCAATTTTTCGAAATTTGATACGTGTCAAAAATGTGATTTGGTTAAAAAAAATTCCCCTTAGAGAAACTAGTTTTATCCATTGTTTTTACCTGTGCAAAACTCAACATTTTATCAGCAAAGTTCAACCAAAACAGTCACAACTACAAACTAATCCAACCCATTCCATTCCATCCCGTAACCAATAACTAAATCGACACGGCTAACTACGAAGACACGACTTAAACAAGACTACACTATGACTCGGACACACAACTACCCTACTAAAACGTACAAAAAGAGTGCACGGAAGTTTATACATTTGCTTCGACGGGGATAACACTAAATAATGAGACAAAAGGTCAGATCTTTTGAAACCTGGTGCACGGTGGATCGATGGAGTGTTTAATGCTGGATGAGGGTAGTTAAAATGGTGGCCTAGTGGTGGTTTTCTTATGGTTGTCATCGGAGTGTATCGAGGAGATAAAATTGTGAAAAATGTAGCAGATTTGGGGAAAAATCCCAATCTGATGCAAATTTCATCACCGTCGCGTGAGGCGAAGGGTTTTAGGGTTTCCCTCGCCTAACGCGAGGGACCTTTTTGACCGGACATGGACTTTAGGTCTCGTCACATGATGCGGCAAATGTGGTTCATCCCATTCGCTGACGCGAGGGGGTCGTTTGATTGTTTCTCTAGCTGCTTGTCTCGCGCAACACAAGAGTGAAATAAGACGCCTCTCGCGCAACGCGAGAAGCTCTTTTTCACATAAAGTTTTTTTGAAATTTGTCTAGCTTTTTGCCTTAGAAAGATTTTGGTTTTTTACACAAACCCATTTTAAGCAAAAAAAATCGGTGGTGTGTACCTGGAACTCCATTTCTCGATTACGAATTCCTGCACAAAGACTCAAAACACAAAACACAAACCAAAACTAAAACTAAAACAAAACACTACTGAACAAGATCGAAAATGCGAACTACGACCTATACAAACCGATACATACTCTAGACTTGGGTTCTCACCCAAGACCCCTAATCGCTCACTCTCACGGGTGTTTCGAGAGGAGTTTCCTCCATCTTGGTTAGATCTAACGGCCCTCTTATGTAGTGCTTAAGTTTATGACCATTAACTTTCCGTTTGTTTCCATTTACGTCATTTTGTAGCTCGTTAGTACCATACGGAAACACCTACTTCACAGTGTACGGTCCCGCCCACTTTGACTTGAGCTTTCCTCCTAACAATTTCAAATGGGAATTATACGACAACACCTTATCCCCCTTCTTGAACTCCTTCGTCCCTTTCAATCTCCTATCATGCAACGTTTTCGTCTTCTCTTTAATACTCCAAGAACGCGCACACGCCGCATTCCGAAGCTCCTCCAATTCATGGATTTGAAAATATCGCCTCCTTCTCGCTTCGGTTAGATTTAGGTTAACGGTTTTAAGAGACCAAAGAGCTTGATGTTCTAGCTCAATGGGGAGATGACACGCTTTCCCGTTAATGATCATAAACGGGGTGGTTCCTAAGGGTGTTTTATACACGGTTCGAAACGCCCACAATGCATCGTTTAATTTGTCAGACCAATCTTTCTGACTCTATCCTATGATTTTCTCAAGAATCCTTTTCACTCCTCAATTTGCGTTCTCTACTTGACCACTTGTGTTAGGATGGTAGGCGACGGACAAATGGTGAGTGGCTCCGTAACGCGCTAACACCTTTTCTATCAAGGTGTTACAGAAGTGCGTGCCATGGTCACCTATAAGAGCTTTGAGAGTACCGAATCGGGTAAACAACTTTTTCAAGAATCTCACCATCCATCGGGCATCGTTAGTAGGTAGAGCTTGAGCGTCCACCCACTTTGAGACATAATCAATAGCCATGAGGATATGCCGATTCCCACCAGAAATGGGGAACGATCCCATGAAATCAATGCCCCAAACATCGAAGACTTCTAGAACTTTAATTGGGTTTTGAGGAATTTCATCCTTGGATGAGATGTTTCCGGTGCGTTGACAAACATCACACCTTTTAACGAAATTGAGGGCATCCTTCACTACCGAAGGCCAATAGAAACCACAATCAAACACCTTTTGGGCGGTGGTGTGATGACCCGATTAGACCCTCATGATAGTGCCTAAGAATATCTAGACCATCCTCTCGACTCACGCACCTTCTTAGAATCCTAACACCCCCCATCCGGTATAGGTACGGATAATCCCAGATATACCTACTCGCAACACGAAAGAACTTCTTCTTCTGTTGGGTCACCATACCCTCAACTACTAATCCATGGGCAAGGTAGTTTGCCAAGTCGGTAAACCAAGGCATACCCTACTTCTCCGCTTCTATGAAATAGACTGACTCGTGAGGGAATTTATCTCCTATCGCCTCCTCACGAATCTCCTCTCTACTCGGATCCTCCAAAAGGGAGAGATGATCAGCCGTGCTCCTTTCTTGCTTTAATCTCAATATCGAACTTGGAGAGAAAAAGAATCCACCATAGAAGACGATGTTTGGCATCTTTCTTTGTGAAAAGGAATCGCAATGTCGAATGATCGATGAAAATGGTGGTTTTGGAGAGCGCGAGATAGGAATGGAATTTATCAAAGGCAAAGATAACCACTAGAAGCTCCTTCTCGGTAGTCGTGTAATTCTTTAGAGCATCGTAAGGGTTTTGCCAGCATAGTAGTATGGAAGTGTTAATCGTGTCTTTGCCCTAAATCTACATTAACTACTTAATCATTGGCATCACACATGAGCTTAAAGGGTAAGCTCCAGTCGGGTGAAACTAAGATAGGGGCACTAACTAAACGCTCTTTCAAGAACTTGAACACATTGAGATAATCCTCATCAAAGACGAATGGGACGCCTTTCTTAAGAATACATGTCATAGGGCAAGTTATTTTGGAAAAGTCCTTACTGAAATGCCTATAGAAACCCGCATGACCTAGAAAACTACGAATACATTTGATAGTGGTGGGTGGTGGAAGTCTACTAATGGTGTCTATCTTAGCTCTATCAACCTTTATCCCATCTCTCGAAATCTTATGAACTAGAACTATCCCCTCTGTCACCATGAAGTGACACTTCCCCTGATTCAACATCAACTACGTCTCCATGCATCTTTTCAACATTCTCTCTAGATTATGCAAACACTGGTCGAATGAGCTACCATAAACTGAAAAGTCATACATGAAAACCTCCATGGACGTCTCGATCATATCCTGAAAGATAACTACCATGCATCGCTGAAAGGTGGTCGAAGCGTTGTATTACCCGAACGAAATGCGGCGATACGCATAAGTGCCATAGGGGCATGTGAAGGTGGTCTTCTCCTGATCATTGATGCTTAATAATGTTAGATGTTTGCTTATCGTATGCTTGAAAACTTTTCGTGGTCACTCCTCGTGTTTCCACCTTCGGTGGGGGTGTGACAGATTGGTATCAGAGCCACAATTATAGCGAACTAGGATCGCAGGAAACGTTTTCACTTGCATGAAATGTTTTCATTGCATCCATGGTTTGGTCTACGTGTCGTAGGTGGGTTACATGGTCTTCTATATGTGGTATAGGCAGGTTACACAGTTTTGTCTATGTGATATAGGCAGGTTACATGGTTTTGTCTATATGGTATAGGCACGTTACACGGTGCTGTCTATGTGGTATAGGCGAGTTACATGGTTTTGTCTATGTGGTGTAGGCGGGTTACATGGTTTTGTCTATGTGGTATAGGCGGGTTACTTAGCTTTGTCTATGTGGTGTAGACGGGTTACATGGTTTAGTCTATTTGGAATATGCGGATTAAGTTGGTTCATGGTGCAGTACCATAAAATCAAGTATTTTTTTATCATTAATATGAGTACCCTATTGCTATACTTATTTTTATTTATAAGGTGACTTTTAAAAAAGTTACAAAAATGTGTTTTATAATTGTGCTAGTTTTGTAGTTGGAATGTGCTAATATCAAAAATCTGTTGTGTTGTGTTGATTTTAAATCTATACGTATGTTCATATTTTCTTATGTAATTCTTATGTGTTGCTATTTTTCCTTTTGTGTCGTTATTAGCAGCCTATTTGGAAATAAACTTGTTTTCTACTAGTTATGTAATAGCATGTGTTGTTTATAAAATTAAAACAAAAACATGAAATTGTGCTAGTATGTGACAGTAAGTGTTGTTTACAAAATTAACAAAAAAACATGAAATTGTGCTAGTTATGTAACAACATGTGTGTTGTTTACAAAATAAAAACTAAACATGAGATTGTGCTTGTGCTAGTTATGTGCTCTTTGTATAATTAAAAAAAATGAAATTATGCTAATTATGTAATAACATGTGTTGTTTACAAAATAAAAAAAACATGACATTGTCAAATTTACAAATTATAAATGGCATGAAAATAGAGGTTTCCATAATTCTTACAGTTTTTAGATTTAATTTAGTTTGTATATGATCCTACTCCTAGTGATACGAGTTGAGATCTTGTACAAACAGTACTAACTGTAAGAACCGTAAGAAATCTGAGCCACTAATAGTTTAAATCAAGGGTTGGTGTTGATTACAAATAAAACCCTTATAATTAATAAGAGAAAAATGCCCGGATAGTCCCTGTGGTTTGTCCATTTTTCACCTTCAGTCCCTAACTTTCTAAAATTACAGCTATAGTCCCCAACTTTTTATTATTCTATTTTGTTTTTAATAGTGAGGGTAATTTTGTAAAAGTTGGGGACTATAGATGTAATTTTAGAAAGTTAGGGACTAAAGGTGAAAAATGGACAAACCACAGGGACTATCCGGGCATTTTTCTCAATTAATAATTAGTACTAACAAGTTAGGGGTAATTTCGTAAAATTGCTAATTTTTATATTAAATAATAAGATCTATTATTTATGGGTATTTTATGTCACACCCCAACCGATGGCGGAATCATCGGGGCGTGGCACTGAGCGAAACAGATTGTTCATGAGAATCCATAACTATTAATGACAATATTTTTAAGGTTCAATATCCCATACTATTAAACAAATAAAGCATAACAGTCATTATAAATATTCAGTCTCAAAAACAAGTTCCATTCCGATAACACGGATTTTATTTAGTGAGTTTCTAGACTTCCTAAATTCCATTGCAGCACAACATCCAATCAACCTGTCACATACGTTAAAATAAAAGTCAATACATAAAGTAAAGGTGAGTACACAAGTTTGCATAGTTAATAATATGAAAAGCGTTTACGCATAACCAGCATGTAACACGTAACGGGCGAAGTATGTAACTATCAACAATGATACAACCTAACCACGAGATTGCGTTGTAGAGTATGCGCGACACATGTTCACCGAAGCGAACACGTGAAGTAAAGTAATGTGATCCCTAGCAACCCCTGTCACAACAGGTGCTGAGTCCAAACTATAATACTATCGTTGCTAGAGGCGGTCTAGTGTAACATTGTATAAGCATATTATCAAGCATTCAACAAATCACGTATAGCATGCGGGAGCGGTTAGCGTTTATAAAGTGTTTGCGTTGTGTGTTGTGTTTTGATATAAAACGTATGTAACACCCAAAAGTGCGTTAAACGAAAATGGGTTAGAGTATACTCATGGTGTGTGTTTAGCTAGTAAACATAATCTGGATTGGATTAAAGGGAGCGCGTTGAGTCAGCCTGTGCATGGAAAAAAAAGTATAAGTCTTCCTTAGGGCTGAATGGTTGTAAACAGAATATCGGACGGGATAAGTGTTCAACAGTCTATCCGAACGGATGGTCATCCCGGCGGATGGCCATCCGGGCGGATGGCCATCCGGGCGGATGGCAATTCGGACGGATGGCCATTCGAATAGCTATGGTTGTTTGTGAGCTGTTGAAATTCGAAGTTTAGTTAAAAAGTGTTCAAACAGCGGATACCATAAGGGTCAGGTCATCCGGGCGGATGGTCATTCGGGTGAGCGATCTGTAGTTGAAGTTTTTGTAAAATTTTATAAGTAAAAGTTTTAAGTTAACGGAGACGGCGTGACGACTTGTCAAACAACGGAATATACCAAACCCAGTTCATTCGGTCGGATGGGTCCCGCCCATTTGGACGACGAGCTGTTCTTGATGAAGATTCATGTTTGACCCGTTAATCGGTCCATCTCTCCGGTGAAAATCCGTTTTCAAGTCGGCTTTCGACTATAGAACGAGTCGAGAGTCTGATTGAGTCCAAATTACATCGATATCGCGTAAAAACTGAAGAAAAGTTCAAAGCAAGTTGCAAAAGTGTGAAAATCTTTCATAACTTAGTTGAAAAGTGTGAAAATCCTTTAGATCTGGAACCAATTGATTAAATGTGCTCCACCACAGTTTGCCTAAGCAAAACCAGTGGAAACCACCTTCAAGAGGTCAAAATCTGATGATTTCGAGAAAAAGTTTAAGTGTGTGTGTGTGTGTGTGTGTGTGATTTTGATGAAGAAGATGGAGCAGAAGTGAATAGGGATGAGGATTGACGAAGATTTGAGGGAAAAAGCTTACAAATTGGCCTTGAATCGCGACTGAGAGCTTGGGAGCGGATGGAAGTGTCAAAGTCTGAGAGTGAGGGTGTACGACTAGTATTTATAGGGGGAAGGCGAGGTTAAGTCGGTGCGAGTGGCAGCGTTCGGGTGGCTTCATCCGGACGAATGGTCATCCGGACGGATGTCCATTCGGACGGCCGGGTGCGCGTTTGCTAGTTTTCAAATATTGGTTCGTTTGTTGAGTGTTGCATTGCGTTTAATCGAGTTGCGAGTGAGCGTATAAGTGTTGCATTGATACCACATAACATTCTAAACAAATAATCACACCAATAACGCACATAACATAAGCAAACCCGCGTTTCGAGTTTGCGTTGCGATAGCGTTTAAGTGATAAGCGTTGTAAAATGCGATAAAATGTGTCTAAGTAGTAAGCGTTATGAGTTGCGTTGTAATATGCGTTTAATAATGCGTTAAAAATGTAGTTTAACCCATAGCGTTAATCGAATCCCAAGAATACAAGCGTTTACGAAAGAAAAGACATCGATAGGTAACGATCCGGAAAGTCGGGTTGTTCCATTAAATACTAATTCCACCATGTTTTTTTTAAACTAAAATAACTTTTATATACTTCATTATTTAAAAAAAATTATACTTTAAAACCAAGTATTTTTTTATCTTTAATATGAGTACTATATTGCTATACCGTTTTTTTATTTATAAAAGTGACTTTTAAAAGAGTTACAAAAAGGTGTTTTATAATTGTCCTAGTTATGTAGTTGGAATGTGCTAGTATGAAAAAATGTATTGTGTTGATTTTAAATCTATACGTATGTTCTTATTTTGTTATGTAATTCTTATGAGGATCAATATCAAAACAACTCTCCCACATTAATCCCTTTTGTGTGATAAAGTTCAATTCCATATAAAACCCCGTTGTGCGATCAACCTCGAAGACGAACAACAGATTGAATATGAATACGAACAAGCTGAACAAGATGTTGTGCTTTCAGCCTCGAAGCCAACGTCCAACGATAATCAACAATTAGCATCATCACCATATTTGGTAGGTAAAATCTTCTATAATGCGTTTTTGTAGGGGTTTATAATGTTTGAGGGTTTTTGTGCAGGGTCGGATTGTGGGTTTTGTGATGATAAATTGTTAATTAACATAGGGTTGGTAATGTTTCATATATTGGGACTTTTCGGTGGTCTGTAAGGTGTTTTTCTGATGGGGCTTAATGTTGGCTTTGTACTGTTAAAGTGTTAATTACCAGAGATGTGGGATAGATGAGTTAGTTGTTCATGTGCTGACATAGTACACGGGTGTGTGTTGATTATGTATTAATTACAACTAAATATAAACAAACACCAAAAGTAGATATATTCAGCACATCTGTGTTAAATCTGAAAATCAAAAGTAGATATAATCAGCACATCTGATGTGCTGATAATGGAGAATGATTGAGGATGTTGTGCTAATGTCGTTTATGTTGATAATGGAGAACGATTGAGGACGGTGTGCTGATAATGGAGAACGCTTGAGGATGTTATGCTAATTATATAGTGTAGTGCCGATTGTATTTTTTTTTTGTAGTGGTTACTGCAGATTGGTTCGATCATGGAGATTTACCAGATCATGGATATGTTAGAAAAATTCAAGCCTTAATTTGAATTAAACTTGCATGGATTTTAGCGATAATAATTATTTTTAATTGGTTATAAACAAAATAGGCTCAAAAGTTCTAAATTATCCCTAAACTAATTTTTTTTTATTGAGAGACACTTGTCAATTATGTATTGGTTCTTACTGTTCTTATAAACATAAGTGTTTGTATTTGATCTCATTCCATAATACCCAAATATAATTAATTGTATTATTATTGAGTTTTATAATAATAAGGTTAGTCGGTATGGTTTTGGTGACTTCATTCGGGGAGTGAATTCACCGATCGGTGAATCACACCGGGTGTTTGAATGGGGAGTGGGGAGTAGGAGAGAGAGTGTTTTTTCGGTGTATACTCACCGAAGGTGAAGAATAACAAAGGGAGGAGAGAGAGAGAGAGAGAGAGAGAAGAGAAGAACCAATCAAAATTTTTTATTTTTTAATTGAGTGGGTGTTTGAACCATACCTAGTGTTTGAGTAGAAAATGGGGAGTGAAGGGGGGAGTTGACATGGCTTTATATCATTGGGTAGAGAAAACTCAATCACCCTAACTTAGCCCAACCATACCGTCCACCCTAATAATAATAATAATAATAATAATAATAATAATAATAATAATAACCAAATTTTAATCGGTGTTTAATAACAGTAAAATAATAATAACCCAATTGATGATGACGACGACGACGCCCAAATATAATCAGTGTCTAAAGCAGGTCAGGTTAGATTACGTTTTCCATAAAAGCCTTTGTGCCACCCGTCACATAACGCGAGTCAACCCACTAGTAATAATGTATTAATGAATAAGGGTGGAGATACAATAGGAAGTTTATTTGGCTAGGAAGGCTAGGAAGTGATCTTGACCATCCATTTAGTTAATCAAGTGCTAAGATTAAATCAGGGAAATTGAAAGGAAGAAAAGAGGCGCGTGAGTTTGTTTAGGGGCATTCTAGTCAATCCAAGCCAATATTTCTCTCTCCTCCAATTCCCCCCATTTTTTAAATGTTAATAACTCTTTCATACGACATTATTTTTTTATAAAAATTGCACCAAAAAAACGAGCGTTTTTTTATCTTTAAAACGAGTATACTATTGCTATATTTTCAAAAAAAAATTTAAAACCCAGTTGCGTAAAACGCAATAGAAAAACCCCCAGTATCGTAAAATGCAATGAAAAAAAAAACCTAAAAAATGACATTTTTCTAAAACGCAATGCACAAAAAAAACACAAAGAAATGACTTATTTGTAAAACGCAATGGCCAGAAAACACAAAAAAATGTCTTATTTCTAAAACGCAATAGCCTAAAAACTCAAAAGAAAATGTACTTCTAAAACGCAATGGACTGAAAACACATAAAAATGTGTTTTACCTAAAACGCAATGAACCAAAAACACATGAAAATGTGTTTTACCTAAAACGCAATGAACCAAAAACACATGAAAATGTGTTTTACCTAAAACGCAATGCACCAAAAACACAAAGAAATGTCTTATTTGTAAAACGCAATGGCCAGAAAACACTTAAAAATGACTCATTCTAAAACGCAATGGACTGAAAATACCTAAAAAATGTGTTTTACCTAAAACGCAATGACTAAAAACACTTCAAAAATGTGTTTTACCTAAAACGCAATGACTAAAAACACTTAAAAATGTGTTTTTTTCTAAAACACAATAGGCAGAAAACACATAAAACTCTCTTATTTCTAAAACGCAATGGACACATAAAACTGTTTGGGAACTGTCTGTGACTGTGAACTGTCTGAATTGTCTACGAATTACTGTCTTCGAAATGAGCCAATTTCTGAAAAATTATTTTTTCTGATGCATTTTTGTTACAGCAATTTAATCAGAAAAAAAAATTTCCGAGCTCAACCCCAGCCAGGGCCTCTGCCCCTTGGCCCCCGCCAGGGGCTGCCGCCCCTGGGACCCCGCTACCAAGGGCGCTGCCCCCGAACCCCCGACAAGATTGTAAAACGCAATAACTAAATAAAAAACCCAGATCGTAAAAATGAAATTAAAGAATTTCTCACATGGATCGAAGTGATTTCTTCAACAATTGACGAATTTTGAATGATTGAAACACTTATCAACGCTTGAATCGAACGAATCGAGTGATTATCTCCAAAATCATCGGAAAAAACGAGATATTTTATGAAATTAAACTGGGTTTTCTTCAAAAAAACTGAAGAACACGTTGATCGGGTGTTTGAATCATTGATTGGTGATGAAAATCGCACTATAATGTAGTGATTATTGAGATAGAAAGTGAAGAAATAGTTGAAGATGGTGGGTTTTGAAGTTACTGGGTTTTGAAAAGGAAGAAGAAAGGGTTTGATTGACTAAAATACATTTTTTCTTTATTTTAAATGTTGTCACATGTTCTAATCCTATTGCTTCCTACACTTCCTAGCCAAAATAAACTTCCTATCTTTTCCATAATGAATAATGATATATTTTCTTCGTTGACTTGATATATAAACGTCATGTGGAAGCTGATGTTTTGCATTAAGTTACATGGCAAATGAAAAAAAGAAAGTAATATTTGAATAATGGTATATTTTCTTCGTTGACTTGATATATAAACGTCATGTGGAAGCTGATGTTTTGCATTAAGTTACATGGCAAATGAAAAAAAGAAAGTAATATTTGGATTAGCAGTCATTCAAAAAAATTGATTTGGTATCATCCTACACAATTTTCTAAATATAGAAAGCGTACAAAGATAAAATAAATCGCAAAATATAACACAACGTCGACCAAAATATAACAGAATGCCGAGGAAAAAAAGACAATAAATTGCAAAAAAAAAAAAAAAAAAAGACAATAAATTGCAAAAAAAAGACACAATGAGCGAAATTAACACATTGTCAAATAACAAGACACACTGATATGAAACAAAAAATAAAAACTACAGGCTAAAAATTCAAAAGTTAAAACCTAAAATCTAAAGCTCGACGAGACTGTTCCAATACCATTAGAATGACTTCAGTCGAAATCCGTTTGATACCCTTTCCACGACTTTATAGTTTTAAAAGAAAACGTATTTGAATCTAACCCTAATGTTGACCACATTAAATTTTGGTTTAATTATACGGTACTACAATATCTTCATATTAATTAATGTGAGGGTAAATAAACCAATTAATAGGAAAGATCAACTATTTTTTTTTTTTTGAAAAGTAGGAAAGATCAACTATTTAATATTTTACTATAATATATTTTTATTTAATTTATAGTTTTTAAGATTTAATATAAAAGTAGTGGTCTATTTTCGTCTTCTCTTTTTGCACACTAAAGTTATTCATAATATATCTTTCGATATATACACATACATACACTAACCATTTTACCATTTTTAAAACGTTAATATAAACTAATGACTGTGAAGAAAACACAAAATAATGGTTCAAACCGTCAAAAACGTACCGTTAAACTGTTCGTGTTCGCCAATCACCCTCTAAAACCATAGTTAACGTTCGACTTAAAATTTTCGTCAAAACCGATAGAACCAAATTAATAATTAAAACGATTGATATAACCAGAAAACTTGTTAAGTTACATCAAAACAGAAGGTAGACGGGCAACAAGCTGCGCCGCCAACCCTTTCTGAATTGCAAACCCCAACCTCCCGAACACAAACCCCTGCCCCTTGGGGTCGAACAATTGCTGTGGAAAAATGGAAAAATGTCATATCAAAATCAGTCATAAATCATATATCATAAATCATAAATGAAGTATGCCAGATTCCATGGCCCAAATTTATTAAATCTCCTGGGCCCAGCCCAAACCAGTCCCCATCACTAATCAGCCCTTTTCACCCCTAAATCTCGCTAAACATGTGCCCAACTTCCCTAAACTATATTAATTATCTACCTTTGGAGGACCGCTACCTTCCAACACTCTAAACTCCACCAACCCCACTCAGATTCCCCATTCATTCAAGGGTTTCTTCCTCAATCTTTGCCCTTTGTTTTCTTCATATTTTCATTTGCAGAACAACAATGATGTCAATGAATCTTCTTCCTTCATCATCTCTCACTCTCAACAATCATGCATACCCCAATCTTGTATCCAGAACCCACATTTCTCATCAAGCAAACTTTAAAGTCTTCAACTTTAACAGAATCAAGAATCATCAACCCACTTCCCAGATCCATAAAGTTAGCAACTTTCTTGAAAACCCATTTGAGTTTAACAATTTTGGTGCAAGACCCACTTCACAGATTGTTAAATCAGCCTCTGAGAGTCCTCAAGATTTGACCCCAGATGGAGAAACCAAGAAAAACCCTAACAAGACTCTGCAGCTTGCCATTGTGTTTGGTTTCTGGTACTTTCAGAACATTGTTTTCAATATTTATAATAAGAAAGCTTTGAACATTTTCCCATATCCATGGTTACTTGCTAGTTTTCAGCTCTTTGTTGGGTCTGTTTGGATGTTGGTTCTTTGGGCTACAAAGCTTCAACCTTGCCCCAAGATTGATAAATCTTTTATTATTGCTCTGTTAGGTCCTGCACTTTTTCACACAATTGGTCACATTTCTGCTTGTGTTTCATTCTCTAAAGTTGCTGTTTCTTTCACTCATGTTATTAAGTCAGCAGAGCCTGTGTTCTCTGTTGTGTTCTCCTCTGCTTTAGGTGATACTTACCCTTTATCTGTTTGGTTGTCAATTTTGCCAATTGTTATGGGGTGTTCTTTAGCTGCTGTTACTGAGGTTTCTTTCAATCTTGGTGGGTTGTGGGGTGCTATGATCAGTAATGTCGGGTTCGTGTTGCGAAACATTTACTCGAAAAAGAGTTTGCAGAACTTCAAGCAAGTGAATGGGTTGAATCTGTATGGGTGGATTACAATCCTGTCATTCTTTTATCTGTTTCCTGTTGCGGTTTTCATTGAAGGGTCTCAATGGGTTTCGGGTTATCATAAAGCGATTGCGAGTATTGGGACACCGTCGACTTTTTATCTGTGGGTGTTGATATCCGGGGTGTTTTATCATCTTTATAATCAGTCGTCGTATCAAGCGCTTGATGATATTAGCCCGTTGACTTTTTCAGTTGGGAACACGATGAAACGGGTGGTTGTGATCGTGTCTACTGTAATTGTGTTTAGAAATCCTGTTAGGCCTCTGAATGCACTTGGGTCGGCCATTGCTATTTTCGGTACATTTTTGTATTCACAGGCATCGTCAAAGAAGAAGGCTGCAGTTGAGAAGAAGGATTGAGAGGTTTTTGTTTGGTTTATTTCTTGTTTTACTGGCAATAATAGTTTTCGGTTTTGTATTCTTGATTGGAGTAGGGTTTCAGTGTTTTGTCACTTGTGGTTTTGTTAGACTTTGGTGTTGACTTCAATGAGAATGCCAAATCCAACCATCTTTTACTTGTTTAATCCAGTTAATTGCTAATATGGTGTTACTGTCTCTTGTCACTGTTACTTTCATTGGTGGATCGCTGTGTGCGCGCACGCGCCCAAGCCCTACAGATTACTCATTAGCGCGTTAAGTATTTCTTTATGGTAGGATGCGTATACCCTCATCCCAACTCGCGTACTGGTACATTAGGGCCTGCAAGCCATGTGTACATACTGATTACTCATAGCTTGTTGAGTATTTCTTTATGATTCGTTGTGTTCCTTTATTTGGATTTGTGATTCCTATTAGTACACTGTACCATGGGCCAGACGTGATTATACTTTGTGTGCAAGTAGATGTATGGGCTCATTGCGGCTGTTATAGGCGCAGGTAATTTCTTGTTGCATACACATACCTTACTTGTATGTAGGGGCACTCACAGTCTGTTTCGGCTGGCATTGGCAGAATTTCGTTCTAGGCCGAACTGATAAGTACGGCGATTTTTTGAAAAATTAAATTGAATCGGCCAGAGTGGTTGGGTCCGCGAGACAAGCCAAAACGGTTTGGTTTGCTGGTTGGGCCTTTCTTTGGTTTTTTTAAGCACCAAATCGTACCACTAGATCTTTCAAAGTTTAATAAATGGTTAGAAATGATCAAACTTTTTACCTTTGAGTGTTAAAAGCCTTTACAAAAAAGAAAAAAGCTAAAAAAGGTTAATATAATGAAATTAGTTAAACTATTAACATATATGTATTATCATTTGAAAATATTTATTTGTTATAATTGTTTGATTCTAAACAAGGGAAAATTTATCTTTTCAAAAATTCTTTGGTTCTTTTCGGCCAATCCGGTTTTCGCGAACCTTCACTGCGGCCATCTGGGTTGGTTTAAACGGTTCGGACAATGTCAACATTTTTTAAACACCCCTACAGTTTATGCGCAACACATACTGATGACGGGGGTGGCCCAAGACTAAATAAAATGACTAATTATGTAAACGCTTAAATGGTTAAATGGTTCAAGGCTTAAAAAGCTGGGGAAGGAAAAAGCAGCACGGTAACAGTAGCCAGGTCACATCTGGAGATTGCTTCACCAACCCACAGCCGCAAAGGCATTGCAGGTCTGCACGGTGCACACTATTATCCGGGGGACTAAAGCCTTCAACCCCCAAAAGGGGAAACCCTCCACTGCAAGCGAGGTTGCTAGTCAAAGCCATTCCACTTCGGGAGATGCCTTTCCCTATAAAATGACACTTCATTTACTTCAGGGGGACATCTGGACCAGCTCTGATTCTTCTATCTCTGGTCATTCACGTCGAATGCTTGTCTCGCACAAGTCATTCCCTTTCACATCCAACGCACACATTCCCTTTGCTTTCACTTCCGAATCTGAGCACAAATCAGAGGAGGATCTGTAGCAAAGAATAATAACAAACTAGCAAACCTCCTTCCACGTCTCGCAAACGTGGGGGGACCCCACGACCTGCGTTAGGCAAGGTTGAACCCTTCAACCCTTCCGCCTAGCCAGCCAAGCTACCATCGTCGGTCTTGTATTTGTTGCATCAACAAGTTGGCGCCCACCGTGGGGCCACGCCACTATTTCTTCTCAAAAAGACCTAGTAGTGTAGCTCCATTCACTTAAAATCACCATGTCCGAAAGTGGATCCCCGGAAGAAGTGAATCAGATTCCAAACACTTCCACTCCGGGTAGTAGCCAAGCTCACGTGGCTATACCAACTTCTTTCTCAACTCCGGGGAGTACACCCGAGTTCCTTAACTTCAACACACCAACCCCTTCCCGATCCGGAGTTCCATCTCCTAATATCGGTGTCTCTGATGCTCCATCACGTGTTGAACTCACCCCTGAAGGGGTTGCTAACAATTTCCTTGTGCTAAGGTCTCTTCTCAACCAGCACGTGAGTAAGGAAAGAGAAAAGGGAGTGAGGATTCGTTTAGACTATGACGAACCTGAGCCAACATTGTCTCCTGGACCACCTCCTCCTCTTTTTGCAACAAGAAGTGAGGCTGGTCCCAGTAACCTTTCAAACCCTCACCCTTATCTGTCCTCTGTGACAAATCCTACGGTGCATCCTATCTTCTCTTCCCAACCAATTGCTAGTGGTGCTCCTTTGGGGCATGAGCTGACTCTTGACCAGCTCCTACAATCCCCGGTGACCAGCTATCCAGCATCCACTACAACTACATGGGAGCAAGCTCTGTCCGTGCTCCCTTTAGCACGGAGTGCTGTTACGAGCACTCCCCTCGGGATGAATTGCTCCACTGGCCCAGGAAGCCTTCAAGGCTTCAACCCTATGCCCAACATAATGACCCAGATGATGGCCAACTTCCCGTGGCAGCACTTCATCAATCAAGTGCTCGCCACTCAAGGAAACAATGGCAATGGCAGCAATGTGGATGCAAGGACTGAAGAAGACTTGGCTAAACCGTACAAGCCAAGTAACCTTTCATGTTTCTCAAGACAAATAGCCGATTATGACTTCCAGTCAAAAATCAAAATGCCGGCCCACATCAGGACGTATGATGGAACTGAAGATCCTGAGGACCATCCTCAGATCTTCACCGGTGCAGCTCGGATAGAGAAGTGGTCCAACGCGGAGTGTTGCCTAATGTTCATGCAAACTCTTGTTGGGTCCGCCAGGATCTGGTTTAACGATTTACCTGCTCAAAGTGTTCGAAGCTTTGACGATCTCAGCAAAGGTTTCCTGGCCAATTTCTCTCAACAAAGACGATATGTCAAAGACGCAACAGTAATCTTTCAGATAAAGCAACGTGATGATGAAAGTCTCCGTGCTTTCATTGAACGATACAAGAAGGAAGGTCTGACTTATGTAGGGGCCGACGAGAAAATGAGGGTGGCTGGGTTCATGAATGCCATCACCTCTAAGTACCTTACAAGGGATTTCAACAAATCTCTACCCAAGACCTTAGAAGAAGCTCTCGAAAGGGCCGAAGCACACATCCGGGGGGAGGAGGCAGTAGACATTAAGGAACAAAGAAAAAGAGGGTCCGGCTGGAGGAGCAACAGTCCAGCCAGAAAAAGAGGGAACTTCAACCCCTATGACAGGCGGCCAAAAGGTTCAGATCCTCGAAGGTCTGAAGGTCGGAACCTTTCAAGCAGGGAAAAAGGCATAAGCTTCACGCCCCTCACAAAAACCCCTCAAGAAATCCTTGCAACAGAGGAAGTTAAACAAAACTTTCGACCTCCTAGACCTCTCCCCAAAAGCAGGAAAAATGAGAACTCCACCCAGTACTGCGAGTTTCATGAAGAAAAGGGTCACCACACCAATGATTGCTTCCAACTCAAGAAAAGAATAGAAGAGGCTGTTAAATCCGGAGAACTCGCTCATTTGGTAAAGGGAGTCCGGGACAAAATGGCTGAAGGAAAGGGTAAGGAAGTCAATATGGTAGATTTCGATGGAAAGGTTCCTCATAAAAGGCAAAGGTTGGAAGCTTGGGAGCTTCAATGTGTCTGTTTCCCCCCTACGGAGAATGACCCTCTCTCTAGCCCACTCGTGGTAGGGGCTACCGTAGGGACGTTGCAAACATGCAAGGCATACATAGACACGGGTGTCGCCACTGAAATCATGTTCGAAAAGTTCTTCAACCAATTGAGCAATGAAGAACGTTCAAGGCTTCAACCTTCTGGAACCTCTATAAAAGGTATCGCTGACATACCCCTCAAGCCTTTAGGGCAACTAACACTTAATGTTCGTTTTAGTGAAGGTTCAAAAGAACGAACCCAACCACTCACCTTTGTGGTTATCAACATCCCCTCAAGCTATGATGTGATAATTGGAAGACCAGGACAGTGTGCATTTTACATGGCCGTGTCTGTTGGTCATGGCATAGTCAAATTCCCCACCGAAAGGGGCATAGCAACCCTTCAACCCTCTCAGGAAGCCTACATGGTTGAAGGCGAAAGTTCAAACAGCGAAGAGGACAGGCAAAGATTGGTCATAAACCATAAATACCCGGAACAAAGGATAAGGGTCAACCCTGACCTTTCTCAAGAGACCCTTTCATATCTTGAAAAATTGCTAACACACTACAGTGATGTATTCGCTTGGTGTCCTGAAGATATGACCGGAATCCCTCGGGATATTGCCGAGCACGAGTTGAGAATACCACCAGAGGTCAAGCCGGTGGTTCAAAAGAAAAGAAGCTTGGCACCTGAAAGAAGTCTGGCAGCCTGCCAAGAGGTTGAAAAGCTTGTGTCAGCCGGCATCCTCCGAGAAGTCAAGTACCAATCATGGGTTGCAAACCCAGTTATGGTCAAAAAACCAGACAACTCTTGGAGGATGTGCATAGATTTCAAGGATCTTAACAAAGCTTATCCTAAGGATTGCTATCCACTACCAGAGATTGACCTCAAAGTTGACTCCCTCACCGGGTACTCATTCAAATGCTTTCTTGATGCATACAAAGGTTACCACCAAATCCTCATGAAGAAAGAAGATGAGGAAAAAACAGCCTTTCACACGGACAAAGGAATCTTTTGCTATCAAAAGATGCCCTTCGGCCTCAAAAACGCAGGAGCAACCTATCAACGGCTCGTTGACAAAGCCTTCGAAAGCCAAATTGGCAAAAACATGGAGGCATATGTCGATGACCTGGTTATCAAAAGCAAGACGGAATACCAAATGCTCGATGATATTCAAGAAACTTTCAAGAACCTCAGAAAGGTTAACATGAAGCTTAACCCAGAAAAGTGTTCATTTGGATTCGAGGAAGGAAAATTTTTGGGCCACATTGTTGGAAAACAAAGCATCAAAGCCAACCCTAACAAAGTAAAAGCTGTCCTTGAAACCAAGCCGCCAAAGACCAAGAAGGAGGTTGAAAGCTTGAATGGGAAGCTTGCAGCCTTGAAGCGTTTTACCTCCAAGTTAGCCGAAAGATCTCTGCCCTTCTACAAAACGCTCAAAAACTGTTCAGATAAAAAGGATTTCAAATGGACCAAAGAAGCTGAAGAAGCTTTCGACCAGATGAAGCAACATCTAGCTTCCCTACCAGACATTGCGGCACCAAAAACCGGGGAGCTAATATCGGTGTACCTCTCAATCACGGACGAGGCCATCAGTGCAGTCCTCACCATTGAGCGAGACAAGGCCCAGGTACCCGTTTATTTTTTCAGCAAAACTTTAAAATTAGCTGAAACGAAATACCCTCCCCTTGAAAAACTTGCCCTAGCTTTAGTTCAAACAGCTAGAAGGCTCCGAAGGTATTTCCAAGCACACCCCATACAAGTGGTCACCGACCAACCTATTAAGAGTGTGCTTGAAAAACCTGAAAACTCGGGCAGATTAGCCAAATGGGCCATAGAACTGGGGGAACATAACATCACCTATGTCCCAAGGAAAGCCATCAAGGCTCAGGTCTTGGCTGATTTCATTGTGGAAGTCCCAAACCAAACACTTACTGAAGTAAACACAGCCACCACTGAACCCTCCAACCCCGAAGCCTGGAAGCTTTTTACCGATGGGGCTTCAAGCGTTGAAGGGTCAGGGGCTGGATTAATTTTGATTAACCCAAAAGGTTTGGAGTTCACATATGCTCTTCGATTTGATTTTCAGACCACCAATAACGAGGCTGAATACGAAGCACTAATAGCCGGCCTAAGGCTGGCCAAAGAAATGAAGGTTGAAAAGCTTGAAGTGTTCACGGATTCGTTGCTGGTCTCAAGCCAAGTGAATGATAGCTACATAGCTAAAGAGCCCAACATGAAAAAATACAGAGAAAAATCAAAGGAACTAATGAGTACCTTCCAAGCATGCAACATCAAACAGATCCCCAGATCTCAAAACAAAAAGGCCGATGCCCTAAGCAAGCTTGCATCTCTCACTTTTGCCCACCTCACAAAAAAGGTACTGGTAGAAGTGTTGAAGGCACCATCCATTAATGAATTGGAGGTTCAAGATGTGGTTACCGAAGAAGAACCAAACTGGATGACTCCCATAAGAAAGTTCCTCAAAAATGGTGAATTACCCAATGATCAAGTGGAAGCTAAAAGGGTTGAGATCAAGGCAAGACAATACATGCTGCAAGGAGAAACTCTTTACAAAAAGGGTTACCTTGCTCCCTTGCTAAGGTGTGTCGGCCCCGAGCAAAGCAAGTATTTGATCAAGGAAATTCATGAGGGAGTGTGTGGAGCTCACTTTGGAGCTAGGTCGGTAGTTGCAAAACTCATGAACCTCGGATATTTCTGGCCTTCAATGCATCGCGACACAGCTGAAGAATTGAAGAAATGTGATGCCTGCCAGATCCATGCACCAATCCCAAGAAGTCCCAAGCACGACTTAGTCCCAATAACCCCCGCTTGGCCATTTCACAAGTGGGGAATGGACATTGTTGGTCCATTCCCCCCAAGCAAAGGAGGGGTAAAATTCCTATTGGTGGCGGTGGACTATTTCACCAAGTGGCCCGAGGTCAAACCACTTGCCAAGATAACAGGAAAGCAAGTCATTGACTTCGTCTGGGAAAGCATCATTTGCCGTTATGGGTTGCCAGGAGTACTTGTTACCGACAACGGAAGACAATTTGCTGAAAAGCCTTTTAGCGTTTGGCGCAAAGAATACAAAATCGATCAGGTTTTCAGTTCAGTGGCTTATCCACAATCAAACGGGAAGGTTGAGAGAACAAATAGAAGCATAGTGGAAGGAATCAAGACAAGACTGGGAAGATATGAAAGCAACTGGCTTGAAGAATTGCCTAGTGTTCTATGGGCAATTAGAACAACAAAAAAAACAAGCCATAAGAAAACACCTTACAGCTTGGTATTTGGATCCGAAGCTGTGATCCCTGCCGAAATAGGAGTTGTAACCCAAAGAATTGTCAACATGGATCCCGAAGCAAACCAAAAAGAGACCATGTTGAATTTACAACTCCTAGAAGAAGCAAGAGATCAAGCCGCAATTCAAGAAGCCAAATACAAGCAACAGATGGAAGCTTACTACAACAAAAAAGTCAAAAACGAACGTTTCAAACCAGGGGACTTAGTCCTCAGAAACAACGAAGCCAGCAAAAAAGAAAATCAAGGAAAGCTTGGCCCAAAGTGGGAGGGTCCATACACCATCCTTGAAGTACACAAAGGCGGATCCTACAAGCTGGCTGATTCAGAAGGCAAAAGGCTTCCAAGACATTGGAACGGCAAAACATTGAAAAGGTTCCATGTTTAAACGGAAAGTTTGGTTTGTATCAACATGTATCTCAATCAAAATTACGAATACCTTTTGTAAAAAGCAAGTATTGCTTTAATGAATGAAGTTGTTTTTATCAAACTTGTCTTTCTATCCTAAAATCAGGAGGAGAACCTAGCAAAAAACTCCATGGCAAGGGCCATGTAAGGGGATGAGCTCCCAGGCCACATCGCTCAATAGGTTCAAGGGTTGAATGAGCCTATATAAGGGGTGAGTTCCTAAATCAATACAACTCCATGAGACTTGTCAAGAAAAAATAAAATTGTCTCATAGACGGGTATAAGTAGCCCACACCAAATGTTCACGAAGCTTTAGAAATATAGTCTACAAAGAGGCTAGAAAAACCAAAAGAAATAATGAAAAGGATAGGTGTTATCTCTTCTTGTTAAAAATGCCAAAGGCTAAGTGTCTGCAGCACTGAACCCTTTTAGGTATAAAAAACATAAGGGCAACACAAACCCAACAAAGACAAAGTTACAAAAGAGAACAAACCAAATCCAAAAAAGAGCAAAATCCATTGGAAAAAACACAAAGGCACAAATCAAGCCTGGACACAGAACCAACAAGCCTTTAAGGCTTCAAGCCACCCGGGCAATATCTCGAAACCTTCAAGGCTTCAACCTATTAACAGACAGCCAAAGGCTTGAACGGTTAAAAACCAAACGAACTGCCCTGACTAAAAAGGCACAAACATAAAACCATAATAAAAGAAAAACAGTTAAAATATCATATCATAGAGAGTCCTAAAAAGACTTCCAAACATAAGTTAAGGCAAGTCCTAGTAACTTGCAAATCTAATCATTGTCCAACGGCCATACAGGCCTTCAACATAACCAAAAGGAACCTTAGGGGTTCCTACCAAACCTAACATTGTTCAAGTTAACATGACAAACATAAGTTGTTTTCAGTGCTAAGAAAGCTACGAATTAAGCATCAACAGATTTGGAAACTCCAGAACCTTCGCCCTTGGCCTTCTTTGTTTTCTTCAACTTTTTAGTCTTTACACCTCCATCACCACCAACCGCCGAAGTCTCCAAGCTTGCATCCTTAGGAACATCCGGCTGACCTGAAAAGGTATCATCGCTATCCCCCGAATAGGACCTCTTCCTTGAAAGAGAGCCCAAAACCTCAGCACAAACCTTCTCATTTAGGCCCTCCGGTTTCAATTCCTGCAATACAGAAAGAGGTTTACCAAAACAAGTGGAAACCTGATGGATGTAGGGGTAGGTCAGCTTCTCCATTTGCTCAACTGAGCCCTTAAAAACGTCAGAAGCCTCGGGACGAAACAGAGATGACTTCTCTAAAGGATGACCGGATTCATGAAGTTTATACCCAGCGATGAGGCCTTGGTGTTTCCCCAGGTTAAGAAGCTTAGTGTAAACGTCACCAAGAGCAGAGTTAAACTCTTTGGAGTGCAATAGATAAGTAACCACTTGGTGAAAACCTTGCTCTATGAGCCATTGGTTATCCCCAGTAGCCTGAGCAACTGAAGCTTTCAACCCTTCTTTCTCCTTAACAAAAGCCTGCTGCTGAACAAACAAAGCTTCCCGGTCAGCCCTAAGTTTCAGCCTAGAGGCCTCGAAGCTCTTTTTCAAATCATCCATCTCAATTTCATGCGTCTTTTTCAGATCACTAACCTTCTTCTCCCATGCTGCTTCCTTCTCGGCAAAACCAGCTATCTCCTTCTTCATCCCAGCCATGGAGGATTTCATTTTATCCTTCTTCTTGGAGAATTCTTCATATTCCCGCATTCTCTGACGAAAACGGGCAATGCCTTGAGGAAGCATAGAAACTAGGTTGCAGGTACTCAAAATCATTCGGGACAGCATTAGGTCATCATCCATCCCAGCAATAGTCTCGTGTACTGAGGGAGGAGCAATGTGACTCAGAACATCCTCACAAACAGCAACATCTTTGAAACTGTCATCATTCTTCACTGACCAAGCAGGCACATAAATCCCTTCCGGATCCAACCCTTCAACGTTCTTGCTTGAAGACTCCTGAACAGGAGTGACAACAACCTTCTTGCTCGAAACCTTTTTACCATGAACAACCAATTCTTTATCCTTCTCCACACCCGCTTCAACACCTTGATCCTCCGAAACTTCAATGTCATCACTCAAGTCCACCCTTTCAGTAGAAGTGGATTGAGGACCAGCTTTCAACAACCGACGAGAAGATCGACGGGTTGAAGATTTAGGAGCATTAGACTTAGAAAAACCCTTGGCAGCAGCAGCACTAACATAACCTGAGCCCTCAAACCTTTGATCAGCAGTCCTAACCACAACATTCTCACCAGGAACAGTCGGAGCATCCTCAAAAACAACATCAGAGGTATCGTCGCTCTTAATAAAATCCAAGGCAGACATGACTGCGAAAAACAACAACACATAAGTCATAGACTAAGAAAAACATAAAGAGGACAAAAAAGGAAAGGCATACCAATTCCACTCCTCATAAGAACCGGATCCCGATCAACATTCCCCCAAATTTTACTAACCCCTAATAGAACAAGCAAGTGTTCAGGAAAGGGACGAACCCTAGAAGGGCAGTCTCGGATGGCATTAAGAAAAACAGCGTTCAATTCAGACTCGGAAGGTTCCGGAGCATTGAGAACAGCATCCGGATTCCTCCACACCATTTTGAAGGGAATGATAGTATCGGAAACCCAGAAAAAGCGGTCTTTCCAAGCCCCAAGTGTGGTAACCATCGATGCAATAAGGCAGGTATCAACTTTGGTTGTTTCAAATGTAAACCAATCGCCATTCTTCGCCAAGCGAAAAAACCGGCGAAAGAGTAAAAGGGAAGGATCATACCCTAGAGCACGACACAAAACCTCAAAATGCAAAACCCTAGCCATCCCCTTTGGATGAACTTGCCCAAAAGAAACCCGATAATACTCCAACAAGTTCAAAACAAAAAACGAAAAAGGATAACGAAGGTTTGAGAACTCAAAATGACTACAATAGAGGGCAATCGAACCAGAAGGTGGTTTATCAACGGGAAGATCACAAGCAGGGGCAGTAGGGTTAAATTTCCTATCAATACCATATTCCATACAAAATAAATCTATCTCCTCTTGTGTTAACCGGGAAAAAGATTTTGCTAAATCCTTACGAGCACCCATTTTTTTTGAACGGAAAATACAAGATGAAAAGGAAACCGGAACTAACCTCAAGAAAGGAGAGAAAATGGTAGGCACTTGGAAAAGAGTATGAAACAAATGGATAAGTTTGAAGATACAAAATAAATGTAAGCCTAGAATAGGGGTAATAATGGCAAAACAGTAACTCCTGCGAAAACCGCCACCCTATCAACTGCCACACATCAATCAAATCAATTGTCAGTTATTTGAATTTCAAAGTTCAAAACATTAACTGCCTTCAACCTTTCAAGCCTTCAAGCAACGAACCCTCGAAACCTTCAGGCAATAAAATACGTGCATAAAAGTCAGAAGTCTTTAGCTCATCACCCAAAAACCTCTGACTTGGGGGGCTGATGACGGGGGTAGCCCAAGACTAAATAAAATGACTAATTATGTAAACGCTTAAATGGTTAAATGGTTCAAGGCTTAAAAAGCTGGGGAAGGAAAAAGCAGCACGGTAACAGTAGCCAGGTCACATCTGGAGATTGCTTCACCAACCCACAGCCGCAAAGGCATTGCAGGTCTGCACGGTGCACACTATTATCCGGGGGACTAAAGCCTTCAACCCCCAAAAGGGGAAACCCTCCACTGCAAGCGAGGTTGCTAGTCAAAGCCATTCCACTTCGGGAGATGCCTTTCCCTATAAAATGACACTTCATTTACTTCAGGGGGACATCTGGACCAGCTCTGATTCTTCTATCTCTGGTCATTCACGTCGAATGCTTGTCTCGCACAAGTCATTCCCTTTCACATCCAACACACACATTCCCTTTGCTTTCACTTCCGAATCTGAGCACAAATCAGAGGAGGATCTGTAGCAAAGAATAATAACAAACTAGCAAACCTCCTTCCACGTCTCGCAAACGTGGGGGGACCCCACGACCTGCGTTAGGCAAGGTTGAACCCTTCAACCCTTCCGCCTAGCCAGCCAAGCTACCATCGTCGGTCTTGTATTTGTTGCATCAACACATACATTTACGAGACCAGATAAATACTCAATTTTGAATATGACTTCATTTTTAACAAAACTTATACCTGAATGTTGAGAGGAAAAAAAATCAAACACAACTACGTACTTAAGTTTTTAGAAAGAAAAATTAACGAACTTAAGTTATTAGACAAATTTCAAATTATGTGATAAAGGAAATATGATTTAAAAAAGAGTAAATTACAAAATCGTCCTTTATGTATGTCATTTATTGCAAACTGTGTCTTTTATCCTCAATAATTACAGAAAACGTACTCGATGTTTGCAAACTCTTGCAAGTTATGTCCTTTAGCCCTAACTCAATTAATTTTTTCTGGTTAAATCTGACCAAATGGACCCCACATGAGGGTATTTTGGTCATTTTACTCTCATGTGAGGTCCATTTGGTCAGATTTAAGCACAAAAATACTCTCATGTGGGGTCCATTTTGGCAGATTTAACCACAAAAATTAATTGAGTCAGGGCTAAAGGACATAACTTGCAAGGGTTTGCAAACATCGAGTACGTTTTCTGTAATTATTGAAGATAAATGACACAGTTTGCAATAAGTGACATACATAAAGGACGATTTTTGTAATTTACTCTTTAAAAAAAATAAAAAAGAACGGTTAAAAACAAAAAGTAAATTATATAAGAAATATGATTTTAAAAAAACAATAAAATTATGTTAAAACTTAAAAGTAAATACAATAAAAACTATTATTATATTAAATAATAATATATTAAAAAGCTATATATTACTATAAAAATAAAATCACAATTCATGGTCCTTAAAAAAGTTGACGAACATAGGTTATTAAAAAATATCAAACTAACTGATAAAAGAAATATAATTTAGAGTTAATTACATAGTTAGTCCATGTGGTTTGCACAAAGTAACATACTTAGGTACTAATAGTTTAAAATCACATTCTAGGATATTAACTTTTCATTTTGTAACGTTTGGAGGTATTAACGTTATTTGTAGGTTTAAAATCACATTCTATTAGTACCTAAGTATGTTATTTTGTGCAAACCACAAGGACTAACTATGTTAATACCCAAGAAGTTAATACCTCCAAACGTTACAAAATGAAAAGTTAATACCCTAGAAGATGATTTTAAAATATTAGTACCTAAGTATGTTATTTGTGCAAACCACATGGACTAACTATGTAATTAACTCTATAATTTAAGAAAAAAAATAAAAAAGAACTAGTAAAGACAAATGATAAATGAAAGAGGTAATATAGTTTTTAAAAAACTAAAACAAAAATAAAAATATGTTAAAACTTAAAAGTAAATATAATAATAAAGTATTATAATACTAAATAATAAAATATAAAAACAAAATATTATTATAAAAATAAATTTACTATTCATGATCATTCATCGACAATATATACTAGTTTTTTTTTTGCGTCGCGCGTTGCGGCGAAACCGAGCAAGTGATAATGTAAAACAAACATGATTTGAAAATAAAACATGTTGTTTAGAAAGCTAAACCATTGGAACGGTTTACTTTATCAACGTACTATTTTATGATACCAAATAGTGGCGGGGCTAGCCTATTAATTCAGGTGTATCCTCGTATTTGTTTAGGGGTATTCTTTGTATAAAATCGAAAAAAAACAAAAAAATACTGAAAAATACACTGCGACTGCAAGGTTGAGCCGTAGCCCGTGCTACCCCTATTCATATATTAGCTCTGCCCCTGATACCAAATAAATACTTTATTATAAGTACAATTTCGTTTTTAACAAAACTTATAACGGAATATCCGGGAAAAAATCAATTTTAAGTTTTAAGAAAAAGTTATAAACATACAAAACAGTATCAAATTAATCGATAATATATGTTTACAAAAGAAAAAGAATTATCAAAAAAACGGTATAGGAAATATATGGTTTAAAAAAAGAAAAAATAATTAAAAATATGCTATTAAAAATAAAAAAATAATAAAAAGCTATATATTATTATACATATTAATTTCAACTGATGATGAACAGTATCATTAATTTTAAATATATTAAAGTGAGTGTGTTTTCTTTCTTTATTCACAAAGATTTTCATGAAATATAAATATATTAGACTATTCGTAATGGTTTATGTCTTTTAAGGGGCATTTTTCGTCACATCAACATCACAACGTCCCTTTAAAAATGTGTAATGGTTAACGCCCCTTAGTGCCCTTTCAATCATTATTTTTCGTTTTGTTTTCTATCCTATGGAGAATATACTAGAAACGTCTCTCCCCCTTCAAGACCTTACAACGCCTAGATGGACGGTGTTGTAGGCGTTATCAAGCCCTTTTACGCCCATATAATACCCATTACGCATGGTCTTAAGGTGTGTAATATCCTTTGTTCAACATAACGATTTACATGAAATATATGTTGAGTCTTTCTAATCTCTCGCTAACCATGTTCTTATTACATAAAAATACTAAAACTTATTTAATTCAATTCAATACCTTTTAAAAAACTACGATTTATGATTTTCTATAAACGTTTATAAAATTTGAATATACCAATACGTCGTACTTATTTTATCTCCGTTTCATTGAAAGTTTTATCATGACTAACCAATACCGTGCGAACAACTTCCGTAACGATATTGAGTATCTTTTTTATATTGTAAGCTATAATAAGTGTCGGTCCCAACAATATTGGTATCACGGCTATTCCAACGGAACAAGATACTCACTTTTATGGCTTTTCATTGATGTAAAACTCATGTCCGTATACTTTCGGGCATATAATACCTAATTCAGGGTTTTATCTTTCAGTTGCTATAACGAGTGCCGGTAACGTACTGATACCCTAATGAACTGAACTGATACCAGTCGAATTCCCGGCGCGACGCGCGGGGAGAATTCCACTAGTTATTATAAAATTAAAATTACTATTCATCATCTTTCACTAACAATATATATAACTAGGTTTGTTGACGTTGCGCGTTGCGGTGAAACAAAGCAAATGATAATGTTAAACAAACGTAATTTGAAAATGAAGCATGTTGTTTAGAAAACTAAATCAGCAGAATTGGTTCAGTTTATCATCGTACCGTAAATTGAAACCAAATAAATACTCTATTTTGAATACAACTTCATTTTTAACAATGCTTATATCGGAATGTCCAGGGGAAAAAATAAGCACAGCTGCGTACTTAAGTTTTTAACTAAAAAAAGTTAACGAATGCAAGTTACTAAAGAAATATTAAATTCATTGATAAAGGCAATATAATTTAAAAAAAGAAAAGAATTATAAAAAAATAAAAGGTAAATGACAAAGGAAATATGATTTTTTTTTTAAAAGTAAATATATTAAAAAATGTAATAATAAAGTATTAAAATAATCTAACTTATAATAAAAGGCTCCAAATAATGCCACATGGCATTCTCTCCTTCAACCTTATAAATTTTATTTATATTTGTTTAATAAATTTCTTTTAATATTAATATTAATTAATAACCAATATATAGATATCACTTATTTTTATCCTTATCTTTATCTAAAATTAATAAATAACTTCGATTTTGTAATTTAATCCCAACTCTTTTTTATTTTCAATTTTGGTCCACCATACTTTTCATCTTTCCCAAGTTTTTCGTTTCGTTCTAAATTTTGTGAGTTAACGCACTGCAACGTGCGTGTGGTGTTCAACATTTTTTTGTATATTTTTTTCCCGTTTGACTGGCCCATCGCGTCACATCTATTTTTCCGCGTTTGACAAGTTCGTACAACACGCAGGTCCTGGATTGACTTAGTTATGTTTTCTATGTTTTACGTTTCGGTTTAATTTCTTAGCAATGAGTGTGCGTGATTCAAAGATTTTACGTCTGCTTTTCGCTCGGCATTATTTTTCCCGTTTTTATTTATTTTGTTTTTACGAGCTTTTCCGGTGTTGGTGGTCGCTGACAATGATATAGTATTGCTGCTACTTAACACATTTTTATGACAAGCGCTGCAACGCAGGGGCTTAATACTAGTAAAACATTAAAAAACTAGCCGTCCCAATGAGATGGGGAATTTATAACTCCCTATTTAGACTTTTGGACGCTTCAATATTATTATAAATATGAAATTAGTATTTATTACTGATCACTGAATGTCACACCCGCTCGTAGCGGAAGCGCGAGGTGTGATCTGGTCGGTTCTCATTGCATAACAATATAAGTGAACATACTAAATGAATAAAAACAAGCTCCAATGCCATTGTCATAATCGTTTCAAAAGAACGCAACATAAGTTAAATGTATTGGTTACAAACCATCAAATGAAAATAAGTTGTCATTGTTTTATACATCAAAATATAAGTCTTAAAATGTCAAGACTTTGACCACTATATCACCGCAAAGAGGCGGTATATAACGGACAAACCCTTCAAATGGTGGCATGGAGTCTTGATACTTGCTTTCCTAGACTGAAATGTCTGCATGGTCCACTAATTTCCTGAAATACATGTTAAGTTTGAAAACATCAACAAAAGTTGGCGAGTTCATGCAGTTTAGTTGTATGAGATGTATCTGTAAAATGTGAGTTGTATAAAATGTATCTGTAAAATGTGAGTTGTATAAAATGTATCCATAAAATGTGAGTTGTATAAAATGTATCTGTATGTAATGATGTAGTATGTAAAGCGTCAATGAAATCGTTGATCATTAATGTTTCGCGAGGACATTAATATGTGTGACGAATTAGGAAGCAATCCAAACCTAGACGATTTCGTGTCGACTACTATCGACTAGGACACAAACGCACTCTTCTGTATGGGTCCACGACCACGAGTGGGGCTCGCCAATACCCATTAGATCTAACCCTCTGTACCTAGGTCCAAACTGGATTAATGTTGCTTAGATGTATGACCCTAATCGCACATGATCTAAGGTGTTTCATTCCATGACTTAAGATACAATTGAACATGTATTTTCCCCAATAGTTGTAAAGTTGTAAAACATTTAAATGAATGGGGGACATGAACTCACAGTATTGCGTCCGTGAATGATAAGTGTTTGTGATCTTACGCGTGGTCGTCTTGAACAATGTTGCGACCTACAAATGTTCTTATATTTGTTAGACACTTTGGTCTTTGTAAATGACTTGAGTACAAGTCTTGTGTCTTAAATATGTGTAAGACTTGTATGTCATTATTGTTCGTTGAACTGTGTATTAGATGAATGAATTGTTAAACTGTTATATATTTATTTCACCAAATATATATATATATATATGTAATCTTGTATCTTGTGAGTTGTATCATCGGGTCTTGTCTTCTTGATTTCGGGTCTTTGTATAAGTAAATTATATAATTGTAATTTTTACCAATTATATGTCATTGGGCTTAGCCCAAGAATTCATGTTATAGTGCCCAAATAGTATTGGGCCTAAATAGTATTGGTCCTCAATAGTGTTGGGCCTCAATAGTGTTGGGCCTAAATAGTGTTGGGCCTAAATAGTGTTGGGCCTAAATAGTGTTGGGTCCAAATAGTGTTGGGCTTAATGTTATTGGGCCTTGGCCCCTATGTTTGGTTTTGGGCTTAGCCCATGAGTCTTGATATTGGGCTTAGCTCATGTATTTATGTTAAGCCCAATTAGGATGATAAGCCCATATGTATAAAATAAGCCCATCTGTTAAAAATAAGCCCATTTGTATAAAATAAGCCCATATGTTAAAAATAAGCCAATTTGTATAAAATAAGCCCATATGTTAAAAATATATTCTTTTATCTATATAAAAGTTACTAAGTATAGGTTTTTTAGTTAAAAGAATACATAATAGTTTTTTTAAGTTTCAAAACATCCGGATATTGTTGTCGGTGATTTATATGTATTCGCGTCGAAAGATCGCCTAACCGTCGTAGTAACTCCTCGGAATGGCGATATGTTCATAGATTAGCCCGTCGTCCGTTTTGACCATAAGTTGTGTCCGAAAGCTCGGAATGTCCGTAAGTGTGTTTTAAGGCGTATTTACATGTAGTCTTGTAAGACTTTAGTCGAAATGTACATTGTGTTTATTTGTACCATTGTATTCAAGTTCCTAGTTATCAACATATAACTAATACAAACAAATAACACATAGCACATAAGTTGTTAACTTAACTAAATGTATATTTTCTCAAAAATATATATTTATATCAAACTTTGCTTTTATAAAAAACTATTCTTTAAAATCTTTTTTTTTAATCTAATAAAGATTTTGTCAAAAATAATAGTTTTTATAACTTATGATTTTTAAGAAAAATGGCCATATTTCCTTTGAAATATATACTTTGCCATGTTTATATAAAACATATCTTTTTCTTATAAAATCACCAATAATCTTCTCACATTTTTCTTAATAAAAACATATGAGATTTATATCAAAATCTTAACAAGATGAAATCACTAACATGTAGGGTTTTGGTATGATCATAACATAAGTTAACTAGTTCAAAATCCATGCTATACTTCTAGTTTTAACAAGCTTTTTATAAAAACCCATCTTGTATGTTTCTTTTTATAACTTTGTAAAAGTATTATTTTTGGTTAAAAACCTTACATACTTGAACAAAATCAAAGATTATGATCATCCATCTAAACATTTATGTTTAACAAAACCCTTAAACATTTTCATGTACACTTGTTAGATTATGTTTTTAAACATCATCTAACAAGTTATTTGTATGCTAATCATCAAAACCAGATCAAATATGCAAGTATTCATCCTTAAATCACAACATAAACACACTTTTATATCATGATTATTATTTTGCTTCTTTGTATTTTCATATTATTTTGTATGATTATTTAGTTTATTACATGTTCTTTAACCAAATAATACATAAATAAGTATGAAAAAAGGGATTTTAGAAGCATACTTCTAGCACTAATGGCTAGGGATGATCTTGATGATGATTAAGAAAAGAAAAATGATGATCTTGATGCTTGTGAGCTCTTAGATGGATGAGAAAGCTTGCTTCAACTTGTGTATGCCTTAGATCTTCTCAAGTTCCATGAAAATGCATCTTGATCATCAAGAAAGTGGCTTGAAAATGAAGATGGGGGAGGGGTGTTCTTGACCGAAAATGGGGGTAATGGATGAGAGAGTTTGTGTGTGAAAGTTATGGTGTAAAGTGTGAGAAATGTGCTAGTAAACTAATGTTTCACAAAGTGTTATCAATCATCATTTTCACCACTTGAAATTACCACTTGCCCACTTGTAATACCTTAGTAAATATCTAGGATATTTATGGTAACAAGTTGAAAGAAAAGTGGGTCCCACATATGAGGTTGTAACCGTGAATGGGGGGGGGGGTACCCTTGTTTTTGTTACTTGATTTCCTTAGTAAAATGTGTTAGAACTCTTAGGAAGTTGTTTAGGAACCTTATAAGTATAAGTGTTTAAGTGTTTAAAGGGTGTTAAATGACCATTACTAGACCATAATGATCCAATTAACACTAGATGACCATTAACAAAAAGATTTGATATTGTTCGGATATTCGTTTCGAATTGTTTCGGTTAGATGTTATTTGAACGCTAAGTTGCGTAACTTGTGTGAATTGATGTAGTTATTGGTTCGGATGATACCTGAATGTATCCTCACATGAATTCTATGTTAAATAACATTTTTACATGTTGCCAAAATATTAAAAAGCTGATTTCTGCAGAATTTCTGCGGAAAAGTGTTGAAATCGTCGCTTTTAGTGTTTTTCGGGCAATTTTTAGTGTTATCGGACTTCGGAAAGGTTTTAAATCAAACCCTTGCATTCCTAGTTAGGGTTTAATATATATTAGATGTTGGACTTTCGTCTGAGTCCTAAAGATGTCGTTTAGATGATTTCTGCGGATCCTGCGTTTTCGTCAGAATACTAGTTTACTAGGTGCTTTTCTAGTAGTTTCGATGCATTGTTTAAATTGTTTCAAATGTACTTAATAAAAATGAATCATATGCATCCTAAGTAAGTATTGCATGAGCATTCTAAGTGTATGTCACGAAATACGTAGTTCGGGTGTTTAAAATGCATAAAAATGTAGCTAAAATGAGTACTTTAAGTGTAAGAAAGTTACCGTAAACTGGCAATTGTCACATTCTCCCCCCGTTATTAAGAATTTCATCCCGAAATTCTAGCTGAGTCATCCTTTGCAGGAGTCTTCGGGAACAGGTGAGGATATTTTGCCTTTATTCGATCTTCACGTTCCCAAGTATACTAGGGTCCGAGTCGAGAGTTCCAACGAACTTTTACCAATTTGATACGACTTCTCCGTGTTTCCTGGATCTTCCAATCCGCGACCTCAACAGGTTCTTCAGTGTATTGGAGTTTGTCGTCTATGTGAACTTCATCCGTCGGGATGATAACTGTTTCTTGTGTTGGACTCTTCTTAAGGTTTGACACATGAAACGTGTCATGTACACTACTTAGTTCTTCTGGTAACTTCAGCTTGTAGGCAACGGTGCCAATCTTTTCCGAGATTTCAAAGGGTCCTACGTAACGAGGGTTAAGCTTTCCATGCTTACCGAATCTTGCTACGCCCTTGCAAGGCAAGACTTTCAATAAGACCTTGTCTCCGACCTCGAAAGATAACGACTTCCGTCTCTTGTCTGTGTAGCTCTTTTGTCGATCGCGAGCCGCCTTGATACGGTCTCTGATCTGGAAGATTTTATCTGTAGACTCTTGGACTAACTCCGGACCGATAAGTTGTTTATCGCCCGCTTTCGCCCAACATAGCGGAGAGCGACACTTTCGACCGTAGAGAGCTTCGAACGGTGCAGCTTGTATACTTGTGTGGTAGTTATTGTTGTAGGAAAACTCAACCAACGGTAAGTGAATATCCCAGTTGCCGCCCAAATCCATAACACACGCACGAAGCATGTCTTCGAGTGTTTGGATTGTCCGTTCACTCTGGCCGTCAGTTTGTGGATGAAAGGCCGTGCTTAGATTCAAACGTGATCCAAAGGCCTCCTGAAAAGACTTCCAAATTCTTGAAATGAAGTGACCATCTCGGTCTGAAATGATTGAAATAGGCACTCCATGACGAGCCACTATTTCCTTGAGATAGAGTTCCACCAGTTTCTCTGTACTATTCTTCTCCCGAATCGGCAAGAAATGTGCGGACTTTGTCAACCTATCGACGATTACCCATATCATGTCATGGCCTCTTGAGGTCCTGGGTAACTTCGTAATGAAGTCCATCGATATCTGTTCCCATTTCCAAACGGGAATCTCGGGCTGTTGTAGTAAACCCGACGGTTTCTGATACTCTGCCTTGACCTTTGTGCAGGTCAAGCATTTTCCGACATAGATAGCGATATCCCTTTTGAGGTTAGGCCACCAATAGTACTCCTTCAAGTCTTGGTACATTTTATCTGATCCAGGATGGATCGAGTACTTTGACCTATGTGCTTCCTCAAAAATAAGATCTCGAAGGCCTCCAAAGAGTGGAACCCAAATTCTACCTGCAATGTACAAAGTTCCATCCTCCTTTGGCACTAGCCGTTTTTCCATGCCTCGAAGTGTTTCTTCTTGAATATGCTCTTCTTTGAGCGCTTGTGAATCATCTTCTCTAATGCTTGAACTCTCAGTGTTCTAACTCGCTCCTTGCGGCTCAAGGCGTCTGCTACAACGTTCGCCTTGCTCGGATGGTACTTTATTTTATAATCATAGTCGTTCAACAATTCAACCGTACATCGTTGACGTATGTTTAATTCTTTTTCGTTGAATACGTGTTGAAGGCTTTTATGATCCGTGAAAATAGTGCATTGAGTACCATATAAATAATGTCGCCATATTTTGAAAGCGAATACCACCGTACCTAACTCGAGGTCGTGAGTGGTATAGCTCTTTTCATGAACTTTCAGTTGACGTGACGCGTACGCGATAACTTTCTCCCGTTGCATAAGTACGCAACCTAATCCTTGATGCGAAGTATCACAATAAACTACGAAGTCATCGGTACCATCGGGTAGTGATAAGATTGGTGCATCACACAACTTATCCTTGAGAAGTTGAAATGATTCTTCTTGTTTCCCAATTGGGTGAGGGAGGTTAGAGGTTGAGAAAATTTTTAGAAAAAAATTCTCTATAAATCTCCGATAGTACCCTGCTAATCCCAAGAATTGTCGGACTTCAGTTGGAGTCTTGGGCGCTTCCCAGTTCTTAATTGCTTCGATCTTCGAGTTGTCTACTTGAATGCCTTTCTCGTTCACTATCTGCCCGAGAAATTGTACTTCACGAATCCAAATCTCACATTTGGAAAAACTTCGCGTGTAGTTTCTCCTTCTTGAGTAGTTCTAAGATGGTTCTCAAATGTTGTTCATGCTCGTCTGCTGATCGTGAGTATATCAAGATGTCGTCAATGAACACTATGACGAATTTGTCGAGATACGGCTTGCACACGCGATTCATTAAATCCATGAAGACCGCTAGTGCGTTCGTTAGACCAAAAGCCATAACGAGAAACTCGTAATGACCATAACGAGTTCGAAAAGCCGTTTTCGGTACACCTTCCTCTTAAATTCGTAATTGGTGATACCCCGATCGTAATTCTATCTTGGAGTAGAAGCTTGAACCTTTCATAAACCATTTGAGTTAGTTGGAATTCATTTGTAACATGGTTTAGAAATATGAATTTTCGTTCATCGAAATGTTGTGAACTTTTGCAAAACTTGCATGTCTTTCCACCCCCAAAACCTTTATAAAGATGTATAATGGTAAACAGTGGGGGTTATGAACTCACAACGTTTTTATTCGGTCAACTACAAGGTTCAGAAGGTGCTAATCGATATGGAGATTTGGCTACGGGTGTAGCTCCTGTTACCAAGTCATTGTGAAAATCGACTAGTCAATATGGCTCAACGGCCTTCTTGTCTACAACAAGTGCTAGAAAGGCAATACAACCTTTCCGTAAGAACTTTTGTGCCTTCATGCAATTAATGATCCGCAATGGTGTGTCGTGCTTCTCTCCGTGAATAACAAGTGTCTCTTTGTTCAGTGGTGGTAGGCAAATGACCTTCTCACGACAAAAGACTTCGGCTTGGTTATCGGATAACCAATCCATGCCAACCACTACGTCAAAACTACCCAACTCAACGGGTAAGAGATCGATACTGAATCTTCGCTCGCCAAGTTCCAAGGAACATCCTCTAACAACTTTCCCTGACTCGACTAGTTTACCGTATGTCAATTCTATAGAATGAGGGGACGTCTAGCTTACTTGGCTCTAGGCCAAGTACATTTTAAATTCTGTGTGGCGAGGACTTCACTGTATAGTTTTAGGAACTCTATGTTTAAATGTAGGATAACCCAATCCATATGTTTAGATGTAGGATAACCCGATCCATATGTTTAGATGTTGGATAACCCAACCATATGTTTAGATGTAGGATAACCCAATCCCTAATTGTAGCTAGGACAATCCCGTCCCTAGCCATGAAACTCATGTATGTGAAATGTTGAGATGAAGCTAAAATTGGCACTAGTATCAAATAACATGGATGTGAAATGTTGGTTGATTGGAAACGTGTCGAGTAACTACTGTTTGAGTGATCGAGGCAGGGTGGGATGATGTGGTCATGCCTCGGATCTCCGGGGCTAAATCCCATATGTAACGCGCAATGCGTTTGAATTCGGGTGTTACGTAGTATGGAAACAACCCTTGAGATATCATGAAAGCCTCGAGTGTAACCAACAAAATTGGCTCTAATCATGATCGAGTTCTAGAATTTTGTTTCCAACCTTTGAATTTAAATCAACAAGCAATACTCTTCTCGTATAAGATCCTTGAGTTCTTCCCCCGACAACCTCTTCAATGTATCCCTTCCTAGCGTTTGTACCTGGAGATTCCACCAAGTTAAGGTTGCGTTCAGCAGGAGACTCTCTGTATATCTAATTGTCTACTCAGGAATGCGTTTCCTAGTATGACTAACTGACTTCGTTGTCTTTACGTGGTAGACAGAACCTACCGCACCTCTCGTATTAACGAGGTCTTGCCGCTTACAGTCCGAAAAGTCTTAAAATTAAGGCCTTGTGTGGTCGCATCTTCTGGTGTGGCATTGATACTCATTCCCGATCCATCGGGATTTGAATCACTTGAACTACCAGTACCACCAGCACCGTCACTAGTGTCATCCCGATTAACCTCATGTTGTGCAATTTCTGCACCCTCGTGTTGTTCCATAAGAACTTTAGTTTGACTGTGAGATGTTGATTAGTTAACCCCTTTTTGGGTGTAGACCATCCTCCTGGCGCCATGATCTTTTTAATATACAACATTAAAAGAATCTTGACATATATTTTGGATAAATATAGTCTATCATGTGACCAAGAATGAAGAAGGAAATTGGTCATAAAATCCTCAAGATCGTATTGTTCATACATGTTTGAATAAATGATAATGTGGATAACCGCAACCAAAATGCGTAGCGCCTCTTGCGTGTACTGGACATATGTCTAAGTGGAAAAAAAAATAATTTGTTGAGGAGGGGAAACCAACCAGTGGCCTCCGTCCCTATAGTATGCATTCCATACTACATAGGCTTTGATCATCCAAAGTAGAGAAATTCCTTTGTCGAATTTGCCCATGTGACGAATATGGTAATAGTGCTTGAGCTTCACGAGCTCCAACAAGATCATTAAGATCTTCATAGATGTCGAATAGAATGCAATGAGGGAGTTGTAGCATGGCTCATGCCATACTATCCCTTTGGATAGGACAAATGTCAAATGACGGAATTTATTGTATTCATTTCCAATAAGTAAGATAAGGTGCCATAGACACCAAGGAACCAACTCATGTACAAGAATTCTAGAATGTTGAGGAAAGATCCTCCATGAGTGGTTAACAAGTTTTCTTTGTTTAGATGACTAGTCTCGAACAACTCGTGTTATAGATCAAATGTTTAGACGCGAATGAATAGGTATTGTCTTCCTGTATTGTATTGTAGGGTGTTATAGTAACCATCTCGGTTAGTGTTCTACTGGATAGAAACTTGAAAACTTAAGAATTTTGAATGGATAGTGATCATTAGCTTGACCCGCAGAGTCCACCAGAATTTCCATGCACTACAAGTTGTTATTACGTGGGCCCCCGTAATAATAAATTGTCTTGCATGGTCACCCTAGCATTCTCTCGTTCAGAGCAGGCGATCAGTCAGAGAGAGGACACTATTGTCTATATACCTTCAACATAGAAGGAAACTTCGTGATAGCTCACGTGTCAATGTTCGTTGTCATTACTCGTAGAACGGCACGACGTTAGATGAAATAGGAATAGAGGGAATTTGTAAAAATAACAACTGGAGAGGCACCTTTAAGATGAGTACTTCATCTTCCTTGTCTGGACAATAGTGTCGTCAATTATGATTTGTATGAGCCACAGGGACCTCGTCCCACTAATGGAGTTGTTGTCCAAGGCTGCCACCTCCGCCTCATCGTCACTACTAAAGTCAGGCATCTCAGCATCCGCGAGAAAGCAACCATCTTCCACGGGATCAATACTTTATGGTCTCACTTAGGAACCACGCTCGTCATAAGCTCCACAATAGACATGAGGTCGATATTCTCATGGAAGATGTATTGTATAAAATATGTCATGTTTGAAAATAGAGTATCATATCTTGTGTAAAAGATGTCGTGTCTTAACCATGTTATGCGTGTCAAGGATGACAATGGAATTCGAAGTCGAAGGCATTTTGTTCTTGCCACAATATTCCTTAGAACACATATATAAATCATTTATATATAATCACATAAAATCCTATCTAACAAGGATTTCTATCTTGCATAAGATGAACTTGTAAACCGATTATAATGCGTAAACTGATAATGTAATGTATTGTAGGCACATAGTCTGTTAATGTAATATGTCTATTTCTCATAGACTTCACCCATGGAAATGTCCTCGCTTGATTTATGTGAAGTGAATTTTTGTTGTAGTGGACCTTGAAAAATGTTTATGCAATGAAAACCTTTTGACCTGTCCAATTTTGTTTATAATCTGTTCAACATGAACAAGAGGTTTTCGTGAGAGGTCCCTAGTGATTGTAGACTTAGACTCGAGAAATAATCCTGGTTCACTACAATCGATGCTCTGATACCAATCTGTCACACCCGCTCGTAGCGGAAGCGCGAGGTGTGATCTGATCGGTTCTCATTGCATAACAATATAAGTGAACATACTAAATGAATAAAAACAAGCTCCAATGCCATTGTCATAATTGTTTCAAAAGAACGCAACATAAGTTAAATGTATTTGTTACAAACCATCAAATGAAAATAAGTTGTCATTGTTTTATACATCAAAATGTAAGTCTTAAAATGTCAAGGCTTTGACCACTATATCACCGCAAAGAGGCGGTATATAACGGGCAAACCCTTCAAATGGTGGCATGGAGTCTTGATACTTGCTTTCCTTGACTGAAATGTCTGCATGGTCCACTAATTTCCTGAAATACATGTTAAGTTTGAAACATCAACAAAAATTGGCGAGTTCATGCAGTTTAGTTGTATGAGATGTATCTATAAAATGTGAGTTGTATAAAATGTATCTGTAAAATGTGAGTTGTATAAAATGTATCCATAAAATGTGAGTTGTATAAAATGTATCTGTATGTAATGATGTAGTATGTAAAGCGTCAATGAAATCGTTGATCATTAATGTTTCGCGAGGACATTAATATGTGTGACGAATTAGGAAGCAATCCAAACCTAGACGATTTCGTGTCGACTACTATCGACTGGGACACAAACGCACTCTTCTGTATGGGTCCATGACCAAGAGTGGGGCTCGCCAATACCCACTAGATCTAACCCTCTATACCTAGGTCCAAACTGGATTAATGGTGCTTAGATGTATGACCCTAATCGCACATGATCTAAGGTGTTTCATTCCATGACTTAACATACAATTGAACATGTATTTTCCCCGATAGTTGTAATGCTGTAAAACATTTAAATGAATAGGGGACATGAACTCACAGTATTGCGTCCGTGAATGATAAGTGTTTGTGATCTTACGCGTGGTCGTCTTGAACAATGTTGCGACCTACAAATGTTCTTATATTAGTTAGACACTTCGGTCTTTGTAAATGACTTGAGTACAAGTCTTGTGTCTTAAATATGTGTAAGACTTGTATGTCTTTATTGTTCGTTGAACTGTGTATTAAATGAATGAATTATTAAACTGTTATATATATATTTCACCAAATATATATATATATATATATATATATATATATATATATATATATATATATAATCTTGTATCTTGTGAGTTGTATCATCGGGTCTTGTCTTCTTGATTTCGTGTCTTTGTATAAGTAAATTGTATAATTGTAATTTTTACCAATTATATGTCATTGGGCTTAGCCCAAGAATTCATGTTATAGGGCCCAAATAGTGTTGGGCCTAAATAGTATTGGGCCTCAATAGTGTTGGGCCTAAATAGTGTTGGGCCTAAATAGTGTTTGGCCCAAATAGTGTTGGGCCTAAATAGTGTTGGGCTTAATGTTATTGGGCCTTGGCCCCTATGTTTGGTTTTGGGCTTAGCCCATGAATTTTGATATTGGGCTTAGCCCATATATTTAGGTTAAGCCCAATTAGGATGATAAGCCCATTTGTATAAAATAAGCCCATATGTTAAAAATAAGCCCATTTGTATAAAATAAGCCCATATGTTAAAAATAAGCTCATTTGTATAAAATAAGCCCATATGTTAAAAATATATTCTTTTATCTTTATAAAAGTTACTAAGTATAGGCTTTTTAGTTAAAAGAATACATAATAGTTTTTATAAGTTTCAAAACATCCGGATATTGTTGTCGGTGATTTGTATGTATTCGCGTCGAAAGATCGCCTAACCGTCGTAGTAACTCCTCGGAATGGCGATATGTTCATAGATTCGCCCGTCGTCCGTTTTGACCATAAGTTGTGTCCGAAAGCTCGGAATGTCCGTAAGTGTGTTTTAAGGCGTATTTACATGTAGTCTTGTAAGACTTTAGTCGAAATGTACATTGTGTTTATTTGTACCATTGTATTCAAGTTCCTAGTTATCAACATATAACTAATACAAACAAATAACACATAGCACATAAGTTGTTAACTTAACTAAATGTATATTTTATCAAAAATATATATTTATATCAAACTTTGCTTTTATAAAAAACTATTCTTTAAAATCTTTTTTTTAATCTAATAAAGATTTTGTCAAAAATAATAGTTTTTATAACTTATGATTTTTAAGAAAAATGGTCATATTTCCTTTGAAATATATACTTTTCCATGTTTATATAAAACATATCTTTTTCTTATAAAATCACCAATAATCTTCTCACATTTTTCTTAATAAAAACATATGAGATTTATATCAAAATCTTAACAAGATGAAATCACTAACATGTAGGGTTTTGGTATGATCATAACATAAGTTAACTAGTTCAAAATCCATACTTTACTTCTAGTTTTAACAAGCTTTTTATAAAAACCCATCTTGTATGTTTTTTTATAACTTTGTAAAAGTATTATTTTTGGTTAAAAACCTTACATACTTGAACAAAATCAAAGATTATGATCATCCATCTAAACATTTATGTTTAACAAAACCCTTAAACATTTTCATGTACACTTGTTAGATTATGTTTTTAAACATCATCTAACAAGTTATTTGTATGCTAATCATCAAAACTAGATCAAATATGCAAGTATTCATCCTTAAATCACAACATAAACACACTTTTATATCATGATTATTATTTTGCTTCTTTGTATTTTCATATTATTTTGTATGATTATTTAGTTTATTACATGTTCTTTAACCAAATAATACATAAATAAGTATGAAAAAAGGGATTTTAGAAGCATACTTCTAGCACTAATGGCTAGGGATGATCTTGATGATGATTAAGAAAAGAAAAATGATGATCTTGATGCTTGTGAGCTCTTAGATGGATGAGAAAGCTTGCTTCAACTTGTGTATGCCTTAGATCTTCTCAAGTTCCATGAAAATGCATCTTGATCATCAAGAAAGTGGCTTGAAAATGAAGATGGGGGAGGGGTGTTCTTGACCGAAAATGGGGGTAATGGATGAGAGAGTTTGTGTGTGAAAGTTATGGTGTAAAGTGTGAGAAATGTGCTAGTAAACTAATGTTTCACAAAGTGTTATCAATCATCATTTTCACCACTTGAAATTACCACTTGCCCACTTGTAATACCTTAGTAAATATCTAGGATATTTGTGGTAACAAGTTGAAAGAAAAGTGGGTCCCACATATGAGGTTGTAACCGTGAATGGGGGGGGGGGGGGTACCCTTGTTTTTGTTACTTGATTTCCTTAGTAAAATGTGTTAGAACTCTTAGGAAGTTGTTTAGGAACCTTATAAGTATAAGTGTTTAAGTGTTTAAAGGGTGTTAAATGACCATTACTAGACCATAATGATCCAATTAACACTAGATGACCATTAACAAAAAGATTTGATATTGTTCGGATATTCGTTTCGAATTGTTTCGGTTAGATGTTATTTGAACGCTAAGTTGCGTAACTTGTGTGAATTGATGTAGTTATTGGTTCAGATGATACCCGAATGTATCCTCACATGAATTCTATGTTAAATAACATTTTTACATGTTGCCAAAATATTAAAAAAGCTGATTTCTACAGAATTTCTGCGGAAAAGTGTTGAAATCGTCGCTTTAGTGCTTTTCGGGCAATTTTTAGTGTTATCATACTTCGGAAAGGTTTTAAATCAAACCCTTGCATTCCTAGTTAGGGTTTAATATATATTAGATGTTGGACTTTCGTCTGAGTCCTAAAGATGTCGCTTAGATGATTTCTGCGGATCCTGCGTTTTCGTCAGAATACTAGTTTACTAGGTGCTTTTCTAGTAGTTTCGATGCATTGTTTAAACTGTTTTAAATGTACTTAATAAAAATGAATCATATGCATCCTAAGTAAGTATTCCATGAGTATTCTAAGTGTATGTCACGAAATATGCAGTTCGGGTGTTCAAAATGCATAAAAATGTAGCTAAAATGAGTACTTTAAGTGTAAGAAAGTTACCGTAAAGTGGCAGTTGTCACACTGAAAACAACCCGATCATATCTATCTTCACTAGAAAATAATTTCTTTACATGAATTCAGGAGAAAACCAATAAATCTAGAAAACCTTCTTGTGAGAATCAAACCCAAGACCTAATGGTCTCTAAGCCTTATCTCACCCCCAAATCGTCCTTCGTCAACAATATATATATAAAATATAAGGGAGATGATCAAATAGGAAGTTTAGTTTGGATATCAAGGATAAGAAGCAATAGATTATGACATGTGGCAAAACTTAAAAATAAAGGGAAGGGTATTTTAGTCAATATTTTCCAATTTTCTCCGTTCTTCTCTCCCTGTAACTTTAAAGCCCACCATTTTCAAAACCCGACATCTTCAACCTTTTCTTCACGTTCTATCTCAATAATCACTACATTATAGTGTGATTTTCGTCACCAATCAATGATTCAAACACCCAATCAACGTGTTCTTCAACTTTTTTGAAGAAACCTAGTTTAATTTCATACAATATCTCATTTTTTCACGTGATTTTGAAGCGAATCACTCGATTCGTTCGATTCGATCGCTATAAGTGTTTCTAGCATTCAAATTTCGTCAATAATTGAAGAAATGTGAAGAAATCGGCTTCGATCTATGTAAGAAAATTCTGAATTGCATTTTTACGATCTGCGTTTTTGAATTGAGTCATTGCGTTTTACAAAGGAATGAAAAAACACTTTTTTTGTATTTTGAGTCAATTGCGTTTTAGAAACAACACATTTTATTGTGTTTTTAGTCCACTGCGTTTTAGGTAAAACGCATTTTATGTGTTTTTAGTCCATTGCGTTTTAGAAAAAAAATACATTTCTCTGTGTTTTCTGGCCATTGCATTTTTGAAAAAAGACATTTCTTTATGTTTTCTGGCCATTGCGTTTTAGAAAAAAAAAACATTTCTTTGTGTTTCTAGGCCATTGCGTTTTACAAAAAAATAAATTGTTTTTGTGTTTTTCTGCCATTGCTTTTTAGAAATAACACATTTCTTTTGTGTTTTTGTCTATTGCGTTTTAGAAACAAGACATTTCTTTGTGTTTTTTGTCAGTTGCGTTTTAGAATTGTGATATTGCATTTTAGAAACAAGACATTTCTTTGTGTTTTTTGTCAATTGCGTTTTAGGAAAAAAAAAGTCATTTTTATGCTTTTTATCCATCGCCTTTTACGCATCTGGGTTTTCCAATTTTTTTTTCAAAAATATAGCAATAGTATACTCGTTTTATAGATAAAAAAACGCTCGTTTTTTTAATGCAATTTAAAAAAAATAATGTCGTATGAAAGAGTTATTAACGTTTAAAAAATGGGGGGTAATTGGAGGAGAGAAAAACTATTGATTTGGATTGACTAGAATACCCCTACACAAACTCATGCGGCTCCTTCTTTTTTATCAATTATACCCATTTAAATTTTAGAGTAAATTACAAAAATCGTCCTTTATGTATGTCGCTTATTACAAACTGTGTCATTTGTCTTCAATAATTACAGAAAACATACTCGATGTTTGCAAACACTTGAATGTTACGTCCTTTAGTCCTAACACAGTTAGTTTTCATGGTTAAATTTGACTAAGTCAACCCCACATAAAGGTATTTTGATCATTTTATCCTAAATATTAAAATAAATAATCATAAAAAACAATAAATAAAACAATTTTAAAATTATATAGGTATATAGTTATAAGAGTAAATTACAAGTTTTGTCCTTTATGTTTACACTAAATTGCAGGCGATGTCCTTTAGCGCAAAAGTTTGCAAGTTTTGTGCTTTATGTTTCAAAATCTTGCACGTTTTAACCTTTAGGCCAAACCCAGTTAGATGTTTTAGTTAATTATGGTCATGTGACATGCACATGAGGGTATTCTTGTTATTTTAAAATAAGTTGATATTTAAGGGACTAGTTATGTAACAAATAAAAAATAAAATATAAATATTAAAAAACCATAAATTTCTCTCTTGACTCTCTCTCCCTCTCTCATCTCTCTCTCTATCTCGTTCTCCTCTCCCTCATCTCTCTTTCTTCACCCATTACCACCACTTTCCAACCCACTTCCACCGCAACCTCCCACCAACACCCACCACCGCAACCTCCTATCACTACCCTTCAGCCGCCACCACCAACCTTCAGCGGCCACATCCTATCGCCCACCACCACCCAACCACCACCTCTTATCGCCATTCTAATGGCTCTGTTCGTCTTGCAAAGGATCAGCTTCTTAAATCAAAATTAAAAACGATTAGCTTCTATATATTTGTATTATTGTGCAAATCTGATTGGCTTTTATTTTTAAAGTATTTTCTCTTTGAGCAACCTGCAAAAGCAAGTCAGCTGACCAAGTGAATACTTAAGAAATGTAGAAAGCAAGCCCTATTTCACTGTCATTTAACAAAAAGCTGCTCGTTTTTAAGGGTAGTGGTAGGAGGTTTACCAAAAAATTGGATTTTGATTGAGGGGTTTTGGTTTATGAGATTTATGTTGAGAAATCTGAATTGGATTTGCTAGAAACTTGAATTTTTGCTTGCGGGGTTGTGGTTTATGAGATTAATATTGAGAAATCTGAATTGGGTGTTGTTGATTGAAAGATTTCTTGAAAGGGTTTTGATCTGTTAAGGTTATTTTGGGAGAAAGTTTATGTATTTGAGATCCATATGGAAGATTGACTCGAATTTTGGGAGAAAGTTTATGTATTTGAGATCCACTGGAACGAATTAAGATTTATTGCAGGTGGGGCTAAAACTGATGTTGCTCCACTGGAGAGAAGAGATAGAGAGGCGAGAGAAGGAGAGAGTACAGTTTTTTTTTTTTTAAATTATATATATATCTTTTTCATTATATTACATAATAGTCCCTAGACATTAAAGATTTACACATAGCCTCTAGGAATGTGAATAGACAAATATGCCCTCATGTGCAATGCACATGACCAGATTTAACCAAAAAATCTAACTGGGTTTGGCCTAAAGGACATAACGTGCAAGATTTTAAAAGGTTAAGGACACCGCCTGCAAACTTTTGCGCCAAAGGACAGCGCCTGCAATTTGGTGTAAACATAAAGGACAAAACTTGTAATTTACTCTAGTTATAAACATATACAGTTCTTCTTCTTCTCTCCCTAAGTATCCTACCCCCACCACCACCGATCTACCACCACCACTTCACCTCTCTCTTTCTCCCCCACCAACACACACTTCTCCTCATTCTTTCTCTAGACTCAAAACCCCTTTTTTCTCCATTTCACACTACACAAATTGGGGTTTCAAAAATTGAGATGTAGAAATGGATCACGCATCACTCGAAGCAAAATCTCCACCTGATACTCATCCAGACTCACCTCTGCAATCCGATTCATCTATTGACAGCGATAAGCTTGTTCAAATCCTCACGCAAGACTTCCAAACCCTAGTTTTATCCTCCAACGATGCTCAACCTTTCGATCAACATCATTCATATCCCGTTGCTACAGAAGATTAAGATCAAATCAACAAGCACCAGATGAAAAAAGGTTAGTACAGATCAAAACATGCCCCCACCGAACCTAGATTGGAACGGTTATTAGGTAAGTTGTTGGATTCACAACAGCTTTATTCTAGTCAAATTTGTTCTTGATCTGTTCTAACCTTTTTTGCGGTAGGTGGCAGGTGAATGGTGGTGGTGGCAGGTGGGTTATGGTGGTGGGGGTAGGATAGATAGATAGAGAAGAACAGAATATTAGATGTCTGTATATATTTAGGGTTGAGGTGTTAAAGAAGAATGGGAGAAGAGTGAAGAAGATGCTGAGTAAGGAAAGAGAGATCTAGTAGGGGGATAGAGAGATTTAAGGAGTGGATTGGATTGGATTTTTAGTTTATTAATTTGATTAAATATGGCAAAATGATCAAAATACCCTTATGTGGGGTTGACTTAGTCAAATTTAATCATGAAAACTAACTGTGTTAGAACTAAAGAACATAACTTGTAAGGATTTGCAAACATCGAGTACGTTTCTTGTAAATATTGAAGATAAAGGACACAGTTTGTAATAAGTGACATACATAAAAGGACGAGTTTTGTAATTTACTCTAAATTTTAATCCAAACCTTTGAATAATCAATTGATTATCAATATTACTTTCTAACCCCCAAAATAAACTTCCTATTATATTATATCGGAATAATGGATTTTAATAATCCTAACTATTAGTAATTGGCTGTCAACGGTCCCAACTTCAAAAATAGTCAGTGGTGGTCCCACCTTTTCATGTATTGTAAACCAATGTACCTTTACTAAACCGATGACGATAATGGGTCAAAAAGAAATTAAGATTATGTTAGTAAAAGTCCATTAGTTTACAATAAGCGAAAAGGTGGAACCACCACTGGTTATTTGTTGCCGGCCAACGGCTAATAATTTGGATTATTAAAATCTATTATTCCTATTATATCTGACCCAAAAATATAATACATAATAACTTTTCAGAAAAACAATAGTAATTATAATCACAGGGAAAAACTATTTAAACGTTCACAACCCTCGCCTCTAAAACCTCTTCGTCCACACTCCACCGTCAACAAACCCCGCCAATCGCCGGCTGACGTCACGGTAAGACCTTAAAGGGCTCTTTCATTGTTATAATATTCATGCATTCAGTGTCGTGTAGTAATACTTCTTTCTCATAATGATAAAGCACAAGCTCTTTCAATAATTATTGATTTATTGTGTGTTTTTGAAGAATGATTACGGCATTGTCATGGGTTCCAAAAGGGGCTTTCAATCCCATCCCTTCTGTACCCGATCCTCTTTCGAAAGAGGAAATCGACGAGATGAAGAAGAAGTTGGCACTCTTGGAAAATATGTATGTTTTTGTGCAGTGAATTAATTATTAATGACAAAAAAAAGTATTTTGTTTATTTGGTCGAAACCCGAATTCAGGTAGTTCAAAACTGAACCAAAAATGTTCAAACATGTATTTGATGTTTGTAGTGAAGAAGATGTTGAAAGTGAGGAAGATATGAGTGTTGATGCATCCAAACAGCCGGCTGCAATCGAGCAAGCATTGGATGCAGCTAATGCACTTGGAAAGAAAGCCGGTGGATCCAGCTTCCCTGACATTGCAGATGGTTTAGATGAACTAAACATGGATGCTTATGATGATGAGGATGATGGTATTTCACTTGCCAACACTTGTTTGTTTCATTCTTGTTTAATATATTGCTTGGATGAGAGTTTTCAAAGTAATTATTGTGACATGATGGATCAGAATCTGATATGTAGTTGGTTAAGTTAAATGTATGAATGCTCAAGAAAACAGTTTTTGTTATAACTTTTTGACCCTAAATAATCAGAAAATCACAACCATAATCACTTTCATCCAAACACTTATTCTGTTTTTTTTTTTTTGGTGACCAGCGATTGACATACTTGGTATGGGGATTGGAGACACCTTCTATCCTAGCAATGAATTAGATCCTTATCTTAAAGATTCAAATGTAAGTTGCATAGTTCCTAATCAAACTTCTGTTTGCATTTTGATTTTGAGGTTAAATTTGCAACCTTAATATATTCAATTCCTTTTCTTTAGGATATTGACTCTGAAGAGGCTGAAGACATGGTCGTCAAACCCGAAGATGCAGTTGTAGTTTGTGCACATGTTAAGGATGAGAAGGGTCGGTTATTGGTATGTAATTGTAATAGAATATTACACCTTAGTCATTCTTGATATTTTGATGTGCTAATTTGAGTGTTTAAACAGGTTAATATAATAGAGGACCCGGACGGTGACATAAATCAATATGTTCGCAATGATATTGATATTGATATCACTGATTTTCCTCTTTGCACAGCATGGCTTGATTGCCCAATTAAAGGTGGAGAAAAAGGTAACATGCATGCAGTTCCAGTTTTTCTTAATGATTTTGATAAATATGTTTTATTGTCTATTTTCTATACCCTTTGATATTTATGTCTTAAAAATGTTTTAGTACTGTTACTCAAAATGTTATCTATCGTTGGATAGTAGGCATGACGTTTGATAGTTCAATGATATCGTATGCCTGCAGGGAATTTCATGGCAGTGGGAATGATGAACCCCGGAATTGGAATATGGGACCTTGATATCGTATGGAGATTTCGACTTTTGTCATCAATTGTAGGTTTTAATCAATATATTTGAATATTGTTTTAACATGTGCTTCCAATTCTTCAGATTAACGAAGACGAACGTGCGGCACTCACTTTAGGTGGTTTCGCTGAGATTCAGATGAATAAGAAAGGAAACAAGATCAAGGTATTCATTAATTTACCAAGTGTTTTATTTATTTTTTAATTTTTTAATTTTTTAATTATGTATTTATTTATTTTGTTTTTTCTTACAAATTATCAAGTACAAAGAAGATAGTCACACTGGTCCTGTACTTGCTCTAGCTTGGAACAAGGTCTATAGGTATGTTATCGGGTTTTAAATAAAACTTTTTAGATGTGGTTTTTAAATGTTGATGTCATTTTGTCACCTTGATGATCAGGAATATTCTTGCGAGTGGTAGTGCTGATAAAACGGTGAAGATTTGGGACGTGGCAACTGCGAAATGCAAGATTACCATGGAACACCATACTGATAAGGCAATCATAAGATGTTCTTGAAAAAATCTTGATTATTTTTGGAATTATAAATTAACTAGTAAAATGATCAATCTTTGTGTTCAACCTTTAGGTTCAAGCACTTGCATGGAATCATAAGGAGCATGAAGTTCTTCTCAGCGGATCCGTTGATCATACAGTGGTCATGGTGAATATCTTGCCAAAAGTCTTATGTAAATTGCATTCGTATTTCACTTCATAAAATGCTTTGATTGGCTGAAAATTGTCTCAATAGTGAAATATGAATGACCTTATTTTTCATCAATATGTAATCACCAACACTCATTTACCAGTTTAGTTTCACAAATTGATTTTACTAATCACATGTAGTTATTTTTTATAAATATTTCTTGTCATTGTTGGTTGATGATATTATTGTTATATTGCAGAGAGATGGAAGGGTTCCTTCACATTCTGGGTTTAAGTGGTCTGTTGGTGCGGATGTCGAAAGCTTGGCATGGAACCCACACGACCAACACTTGTTTGTGGTTAGTGCTACAATTTTGGTGTTTACATGATTGAAAGTTTATGGGTTTATACATTCAAAATAAGCTCGAGTGGTAGAAAATTTCGTCAGATGTAAAATCAAGTGGTTAAACAAAGCTTTTTCTCTTTGCTAATTGTGGTATCAGGCAAAACATTAGAGGTTGAAATCGGTGTGTTGGATGACGGGTTGAAATCAGTTCATGTTGAAACAACTGCTGTTGACCCACAAACACTTTTATGCCCTTTATTAAAAATGTCAAATAGTTAATGAGCCAAACATGATTACAAATTTGTTGTTTCAATAGTAATCTAATGTTTATATAAAAAGTTAAAAATATATGGATTAGTCTGAATGCACTTTGGGTTACGTCTGACCCATTTGTCCCGTCTCTCTTTTTTGGTAGATTTTTGTTCGACCCATATCTTTTTTTTGGATTTTTATTTGACCCATTTTTGTTTCCAGGCGAGTCTCGATGATGGTACCATTGTTGGTTTTGATATCAGAACAGCAACGTCCAATTCATCTACAGAATTAAAGCCAAAATTCACTCTCCATGCGCATGATAAAAACGTTTGTGCTATTTCTTATAACCCCTTGGTGCCGAATGTAAGCCTTTGGTTAGCTCTACTGTATTATTTATTTTTATGTAATTAAAATTAACATTATATTGTTTTTTTCCAGCTTCTTGCAACTGGTTCCGAAGACAAAATGGTAAATTAGTATTTGGTTTATTAACTTTAACTCTATCTCAAGTCATGACATATTCACCTAGCTTCTCATTGGAGTAATATTTTCTTCTCTGTGAAATAACAGGTCAAACTATGGGATTTGTCAAATAACCAACCTTCATGTGTTGCCTCAAAGAATCTCAAAGCTGTATATTTCTTGACTTTTATTTACAGAAAACATAGTTGAAATCATTTTATCGTTTAATCATTATACACACACGTTTCATGCCTTAACGGGTTTATCATGGTATTGGTAGGGTCCATTAAGTTTTCCTTAACGGGTTCTCACGGTTTCCAAAAGTAATAATGGATATTACACACACGTCGGGCTCATTGTGTGAACCTTCACATTGAATTTCACAAATTAGACTATTCCTGTTTACAACATTGGATGTATGTGACTATGTTCTATCTGAATGATTTTCATGTTAGTTTTTCAATTTTGACATATGTTTTTTTTTTTTTTTTTTTTTTGATTTGTCAGGGAGCTGTTTTTTCCTTGTCGTTTTCGGAAGACTGTCCTTTTTTGCTGGCCATTGCTGGCTCTAGAGGAAACTTGAAGGTAAACATTACTATAACTTTTGTTTTGACACACCAGTTTTGACAAATATTTAAGTTTTTTTTGAAAGGTGTGAATTATTCGTGAATGTCGGGAGGTCTAGCATACGTTGTCTTAACCGGGTCCGCGCTAGAGAGCCCCCTCGCACAATAGATCCCCAATTTAAACCCCTCAATGAGAAACCCCTATCACCAAGACTCGAACTTGAGACCTTGAGGGGAAAACTCACCCGGACCCACCATAAGTGGAACTTAAATACCCGTGGCCACCACTAGAGCACTAGTGATGGTTGACAAATATTTAAGTTAAAGCTACCTGTTTGCCCACATTAGTTATTAGTTAATTAAATATTAATGCTATTGACTATGATCTAGGGTTCCTCCTATCTTGTCATGATGGAAGTGTATCATAATTGACTAACAGTCTAATATTATTGGTAAAACAGTTGATTTGTAAACCATGTAATGGAAAATTGATTTACCAGTTAAAACTGGCCTTTTCCGTTTATGTATTTTTAGTAATTGTATATAAGATAATATTTTTAAAATCATCTCATGCGGTACTTGTTTACTTGCAGTTGTGGGACACATTATCGGATGCTGGCGTTTCAAAAAGATACGGGACATACGCTAGACAGAATATGGCATCATCTTGATTTTTTTTATACTCAACCTATTAGATTCCGATAAAAGGACACGTTGCGGGGTATAGATGAATAGTTTCATCTAGGGTTTAGTTCTATACTGAATTATAAATTTTATCTTATATTTTAAGACTTTATAAAAGTTATTTTCATAAAAAAAAACTATTTATTACATCTCACAAGTTCCAAATCGAATTCCAAACTTATAAAGTGTTTTTATACTGTTTTCGTTTTTCAATTATTTATAAAATACGGAAAAGATATTCATAAGTGTTGTAGTTCAACCTAACCCGATCTCTTTTGACTCAGACTAAAACCACATCTTGGTCAAACCTGTATTAACCATTTCTTGAGACCTATAGTCGAGTTCTTATAGCGACATAATTAACATGATTAGGAAGAGTAATTGTGTCATTAGCCCCTTAAAATACATTAAATAGTTTAAAAAATAATTAAAAAAAACAAAAAAGTTACATTTATATAACATAAGAAACAATATTGGGCTCGAAAGACCGGGCTTTTAAGACCAGACTTGGCTTATTCATTTCCAGGACCAGGCCTAACCAGGCTCGGACCGACCCACAATTTTCAGTCATATATTAGATCAAACCATCAGGCTCGGGTGCTCGACTGTGTATAAGGCCTAAATTACCTTCTTTCGGGCCTAATCAAAATACAATTTCCGGACTCAACATTCCAATTAAAGTGCATCTCTATATATCACATAAGACCAAGTTTCTTCTTTGATAGTAATCTTGATAAGCCCTTTTTGTTCTCACAAAAAGAAGAAAACTCGAACCCAAACCGAATAAAGAAATGCAACCCCACCACCCAAACGTCTCGTTATAGCATTCTCGACCCATACACACCCTCGATCCGCCTACAAAAACCACCTCATTTGAACCTTTGATGTGGTGGTCATAAATAACTCCTCCAAGAACACCATACAACAAAGATCCCAACGGAATGTTGGTTATCAGGATATTATGGTTGATACCCGTGCTTTTTGAACCAAACAGCTCAGAAGTAATTGATACAGCTGCTGAAAACACGAACCCAGAAGAGATACCGATCAATCCGGTGGCTAAACTAAGACTGCTCTTACTGCCCGAGAAAAATAGCACAAGAAATGCAACGGGCATTGGAACGAGTGAAAGAGCTAGCCATCCGGTTCTAGTAGTATACCTTCCTGCATAAAGTTATAAGCTAAACGTTAAACGTAACAAGTACGGCCCATTTACTAGTGAATGGGTCGTTTAGACCGGTACTTATAAATGACTCTTTTTAACCCAAACCCGTTTGACCTGTTATCCAACTAACCCTTGCATCCATGGGCGGACCTACTTTATTGGGTGGGTGGGCGGCCGCACCCCTTGAAAAAAAAAATTTTAGTGGTATTTTTCGTGAAAAATCCCGACCGCACCCCTTGAAAAATTTCGTCCGCACCCCTTAGAAAAAAATGTTAGGAATTTATATAAAAAAATTGTGAACACAGATTGAAACCCGATCAAATTATGTAAACAAGTTAGCCCACTAACCTCTTTAATAAAACTTAAATTCAATCCATCAAGCCCAATAACTTAATACCCATTCAAGCCCCATTCCAACTACTAGTTTTGTTAAACAAAATCAGTCCACGTAATAAAAAAAAAACCCAAATCGTTGGTGGTTTTGTTGATTATATGATTGTTGGTTGGTAAATAACAATACTAGGGCTTGAAATTCAAATTTTTAAATTGAAAATTAAGGAACATGTGTTATGGTTGAACACTTGAAGATCCTTGTTTATTTTGTATGTGATAGGATTAGGTAAGATCAATGAGTAGGGAAGTTATGTCGCGATTTCTCAAGAGGAAAGGGGTTGAGCCACTTTTTTTCGTCGGATTCTTCTAATTAAAGACCGATGTATGTTTTAGATAAGTTTTTTTGTTTTTTTATTTAATGATTAAGAGAAACAGAAGTAGGGATGATTTGAATGTTGATGTTTTTTTGTTTGTTAATGTGATAGGAAGTTAGGAACTAGGGTTTGGTTGTTTGAAAATTGAAATGGACCCGACCCAATCTGATTCGACCCGCTATGAAACTTTGTTTGTTTGTATTTACTTGCTTTACATGACCCGACCCGATCCGCTATGAACCGATTTTTTTTATTTAGCTAGGGGTCTAAAATCTTTAATAAATTTCCGCACCCCCAGGAAAAAAATCCTGGGTCCGCCACTGCTTGCATCTTACTCTACTAGAAATAACTAGTGACGATATGCATTAACGATGAACATACAAACTTTATACTTACTCGTATTCATATGGGGTGAGTAAAAGCAGCTGATCAAATCCGGGACGGACGAAATAAGACGACCAAAAAATGAGCATGTCGAATAAATTGTAACAATTGCTTCGGTCTCGGAACTGTACCCAAGTGATTGACAAATTTGTCCTAGATTATTGCTGTAAACGAGCCCAATAGTACCCGTGCAAAAATAACCAATGTAGTAAAGCCAAAAATCGATCCGGGTCACCAGCACACTAGCAGCATGTTCTTCACCAAGAACCACCAATTGATCTTTTGCTATCATCTTATCAAACATCCCAAAACCACACTTCTTCAAGATAGAAGTTGACTGCTCTTCGAAAAACTCACTGTAACTGTTCATTTCAACCAAACTGTAACTCTGTTCTTCAACATGGTGTGCCCGCTTGAGAGCATAAACAAATTTTGGTGACATCAGCGGAAACACTACCAACAACATTACGACAAGAAGTATGCTTTGTGACGGTGTATCAAAAAAGAAAAGATAAAGGCCCGTAATGCCGGCTAGTATATACAAAAACGTGAATGTATGTGCGTCGTCTTTGTTGTCTGTGTCATCTGTTTGAAGGTTATTTCCAGAGCTTTGGAGGATGGGGAATAATGCGGCAATAGATGTGATCAGCGGGAGAAATGCGTTTAGAATAAGGTAAGAGGTGCTGTTAATGTTATCGTGTGAGCTTATTTCAGTGGCGATGAGATTGTACAAGGCTGCGGTTAGGCCATTGAAACTAATGCTGAGGGATAGCGCGAGTGGCGAGTTGTTTGGAAAGTTTTTGATGCATAAAACGAAACAAATGGTGTTGAACCAGGTGATGCTGCAGCCGGCAGATAAACACAGAATAAATGCCTGTCAAGAATAAAGATTGCAGTATAGTTTATAAATAATTATAAGGAGACCAATTTAAAGGTTAAAGGAACACAAACACACATTTGACAAACGGGTTGAGTTTACTTTAGATGACCGCTATAGTGTTAGCCGGTTTGACCCGCTTCCTTTTTAGGTAAATTTATTTAACCATACCATCAGCAATAAATTCTAACCCAAGCAGACCAACTTTTACACAAAGTCTAAGTTAGTGTCAACCATTGATCTCTTTTAAACAAGAAGGAAAGAATAAAGTTGGCTATTCTAAACCCATTTACATATGTAAGGTAAGTTTGGGTAAAGTTTTATATCCAACAGTCCAAGTTGGTCAAAGAAAGAAATGCACCTGAAAAGGGAATAGGTTAAACGGGTCAAAAGCCGTAAAAGTGTGTTAATGCATACATCCCCGTATATCATATCATATAGCATACAAGTTAGACTTTTTTTTTTAAAAAGAGTTGTTTAAATAGGATTTAGCACATCTATTCAATAGTTGCAGGTCAATCCGAGACGTTGAGTTTCCTATTAAAAAGTAGTTGTTTTGACCCATGACTCAACCCCGCCAGTTTTACCACCTCTAGCAAGGATACATCACCAACATACACAAAAATTATTAACATTGAGTCTAGAAATCGTAACAGCTAGGTTCAAAGACTCAGTTAGATGCTAGTTGAGTCAATTTCTTGCATAATTTTTCATTTCTTGAAAAAAAAAATCTTCATTCACCTACTTACTAGTCACCAAACTACCAAACAAGTTTGCTTGCTCTATCAACCAAGTTATATAATAAATGTGTAGCCAACTCCCAACAACTTATTAGGACACCAAATTAAATCGCATTTTGACTTTCGGGTCAAACTAAGGGGCTGTTTGGCAACATCTGAATGGTTAATTGTCGAACCAGTAAGAGGTATGAACCATTAAGAGCCTGTATAATGCATAACCGTTCAGAGGCAAATGCCTGACCAATTCAGATTAGAGGTCTTAACCATTCAGACTCTGTCTAAGTCTTAACCATTCAGATGCAAATGTGTGAATCATTCATACATCTGCTCGTGAAACAAACAGTCTAAACCATTAAGTGCTGAACCAGTAAGAGGTCGGAACTATTAAGAACATCGTAAACAAACAGCCCCTAACAAACCACAGTTCATTTGACCCACAAAAGTCAAAATCCTCTTTCTCCCCCAATTATTCTGACCAAATCCCCATCAATTTTCACAACTAAATAACAACTGAAATTAATTAATTAATTAATTAATTAATAAAACAGCTAACCATGAAATAAGGCAATGAAATGAGTCTCTGAATAAGAAGCCATTGAAGACCGTAACCAAAGAAGCCAAGGAAAGCAGCCATGATGACAATAACACCTACAGGAAAATACAACAACAAGACACCCGAACACCACCCGAACAGCTTACCGAAATCCGAAGCCATAGATAGGTAGTTTAACTCCACCTGAGATATCTGGAGTACGGATTTTAATTGGGTTGAATAGGAGGGGAAGTCGAAATTGGTACCCGTAAACGCTTGTATCCATATTGTTGCTACTAATATTGTCCATTTTTTCCATTCAATCGGTGCATTCATTGTTCGCTTCTCCGGCAACGTCTCCGGGAAGAAACAGAGGAGGACTTGTGGGAATTATTGACTGATTGAATGGATATCTGTAATATTTACATGCATGATTAAAAGGTGTTGTTGTGGGGTTAGGGTGAACTACAAGTTTCATCCCTCGATTATTTTTATTTGCATTTTAAAACCCATTAATTTATTAACCCTTATATTAATTAGCAAAAAAAAAAAAAAAAAACACCTTGTGAGAGCTTTTTAGGGGCTGGTTGTTTTTTCACAGATGGGCTTCCTGGCCTCTTTTATCTGTGCGGCGCAGACCACGCACATACCTTTTGTTTTACAGATTGTTTGTTTTTCAAAAGATATTTCATTTAAAAAGGTTTGCGCGTCCTCTTCCCCAAACAGATGTGGACCTCCCACTTCTACACCCCTCTCCTCTCCCACCTCCACCCTCCCCTCCAGCCACCCCCCCACCCTCCTCTTTGGCGCCTCCCTCCTCACCCTCCATCGGCCTCCTCACCCCGTCACCTCCGCGCGACCCCCTCCACCCCTCTTCGAGCTTCAACAACAGCACCTCCGACGACCCCCTGTCACCCCAGTCACCTCCGGCCTCCTTAACAGCTGACCCACAACAACAGCAGGTTTGATTTTTTTTCATTGTTTTGTACATGTTCATTTCATTATCAGGTAATGTTCAATAGGTGTTGTTCATTGTGAACTGTTTGATTTTATTTTCTGAATTGGTGATGTTCACAATAGATTATTTGATTTATTTTATGATTTGTTGATGTTCATTGTAGATTGTTAGAATATTATTTTAGTATGAGTAAATTACAAGTTTTGTCCTTTATGTTTGCATCAAATTTCAGGCGCTGTCCTTTACCTTTAAAATTGTCAGGCGGTGTCCTTTACGTTTCAAAATCTTGCAAGTTTTGTCCTTTAACCCAAACCAGGTTAGAATTCTCAGTTAAATTAAGGCATGTGCAGGGCACATGAGGGTAAAATGGTCATTCCCTCTTAAATCATTTAATTCCCCATTTATATCCTCATTTATATCGCACACCAACCACAAAACAAAATCATCTCTCTGCATTTGATCAAATTAGGGTTTTCTTCAACCTCCAAAGCATCGTTGATCATGGTTTTTTGCCATTGTGGAAGAGATGCAATAATACAGACGTCATGGACAAGCAAGAATCCTGGTCGTCGTTTTTATGCTTGTCCTGTCCAGGTAATCTTTCATCTTCAAAATTAGGGTTCATCGATTATATTAGGGAATGTCGTTTGTGATTTTAATGTTATGATCTGGTCAAATGTAGGGTTCAAATTGTCCATTTATTGGATGGTTCGATCAGCAAAGGTGCCAAAGGTGCATAGATATCATACCTGGATTGCTTAGGGCTAAGAACAAGTTGGAATCAGAGAAGATGGAGCTGCAACAACAGAACATGAATACATCAGGGAGTATCTGATGAGGAGAATAGTAACTGTGTTGAACGTAATGGAGAGAAGTGAAGGCTTGCTTACACCCAAGGAAACAGAACTTTTTGAAGGGATCAAAAGAGATGCAACCGCTTACCATGTTCAGTGGAATGGGGGGGATTTGTATCAGGTTAGTGGAAAGCCAAATCATGCACGAGTAGTGAATTTGGCTGCAAGGACATGTAGTTGCAGAGCCTGGGAAATAACAGGTAACTAACTCTTCATTTGTTGAAGTTGTTAACTGGATGTTTGTCTAAAGGTTGAATATGTTTTATAGGAATGCCATGCAGACATGCTGTGGCTGCAATTTGGGAGAAAGCTGCTAATGGGGGCAGGGTGGGTGCTTTGGAGAGTTGGGTACATCCGGTTCATACAATGGAGAGGTGGAAACAGGTGTACTATTTTACGGTGAACCCTATCAATGGTAGGACTTTATGGACAAGGGTAAATGTTCCTACAACGATTACACCCCCAAAACATCACACCCAGGTTGGTAGACCCAAGAAATTAAGGAAAAGATCTGCTGTGGAGCTTGAAGAGATGACCCAATCAGGAAGGCTGTCCAAAAAGCACACTAAAGGTGCATGTTCAAAGTGTAAGAAGACTGGACATAATTCCAGGACTTGCAAGGGTCAAGGTGAAGCTGTCAAGACTGGCAAATCAGGGAAGAGTGGCAATGCAGGGAAGAAAAGGAAGGCAGCAGCAAACTGAACCTGTTTTATGTCTTCTGAACCTGTTTTATGTCTTTTAAACTTGTTTTATGTCTTTTGGAAATGTTGGTTGCTAGTATTTAGATGTTTGTGAACTTGTTTTAGGTCTTTTGTGAAATGTTGGTAGTATTTGGAACATGAATCAGGTTTGGCTATAATATGGTAAGTAGTTATTTGGTTTGATTTGGTTTGTTTTGTTTTTGTTTTATTTGATTTCTTTTGTTTTGGTTTGATTTGGTTTGTTTTGTTTAGGTCAATTGCTGCACTTTGTTGTTTGAATGGGTCAGCTTGTTTAGGTCAATTGCTGCACTTTGTTGTTTGAACTTTGAATGGGTCAGCTTGTTTTGGTCAATACAGGTTATGGTTACTTTGTTTTGGTCAGTACAGGTTATGGTCACTTTGTTTTGGTCAGTACAGGTTATGGTCACTTTGTTTTGGTCAGTTTGTTTTGGTCATTACAGGTTATGGTCACTTTGTTTTGGTCATTACATGTTTTGGTCACTTTGTTTTGGTCAGTTTGTTTGAATGGGTCAGTTTGTTTTGGTCATTACAGGTTAGCTTGTTTTGGTCAAATTACATTGGACATTCCATTTCCATCTGCACATAACATATAACAAACTAAAAAACCATAACATACATCACAAACTTAGATCTTGTCATTCAAAATTAGATCTTCTCATTTAACACATACTGCACATCATGTATAACACCCTAAAATGCTAGAACATACATCACAAAACAGATCCAACTAAAAACCAAATACTTTTTCAATTTTCTTGACTTTGCTTCAAGTTTCATGTTCTCTTGTTGCAGCTTAATGTTTTCTTCTTCCAGATTCATGTTCTGTTGTTGCAGCTCCATCTTCTCTGATTCCAACTTGTTCTTAGCCCTAAGCAATCCAGGTATGATATCTATGCACCTTTGGCACCTTTGCTGATCGAACCATCCAATAAATGGACAATTTGAACCCTACATTTGACCAGATCATAACATTAAAATCACAAACGACATTCCCTAATCTAATCGATGAACCCTAATTTTGAAGATGAAAGATTACCTGGACAGGACAAGCATAAAAACGACGACCAGGATTCTTGCTTGTCCATGACGTCTGTATTATTGCATCTCTTCCACAATGGCAAAAAACCATGATCAACGATGCTTTGGAGGTTGAAGAAAACCCTAATTTGATCAAATGCAGAGATATGATTTTGTTTTGTGGTTGGTGTGCGATATAAATGAGGATATAAATGGGGAATTAAATGATTTAAGAGGGAATGACCATTTTACCCTCATGTGCCCTGCACATGCCTTAATTTAACTGAGAATTCTAACCTGGTTTGGGTTAAAGGACAAAACTTGCAAGATTTTGAAACGTAAAGGACACCGCCTGACAATTTTAAAGGTAAAGGGCAGCGCCTGAAATTTGATGCAAACATAAAGGACAAAACTTGTAATTTACTCTTTTAGTATTGTGCAACTATTATTTAAATTTGAATGTTGAAAAACTCTTTTAAGTTTAAAAAATCAGTTTATTTAAATTTCATATTATTTCAGCAGCTTGCAGAAGTTAAAAAACAAACAGTCTTCTTCTTGCAGACTGTAGAGGTTTGGTTCACCTCTTGTGCTACAAATGTTTGCAGATGTGGTGCGAAGACTGCGGATATTTTACCTCTAAAAAAACAAACAGCACCTTACTATTCATTTCTTTTACAGATTTTGACCCTCAACTTTCATTTCTTTACACATCATACGATTAAAAAATTACAAGATAACTCCTTAACTTTCATTTTTTGCACATCTTGATCCCTCAGCTTTGTGTGGTTAACTTTTTTACGTCTATTATTTTTGTGGTTTAAAAATTGAGTCGCAACGCGCGTGTTCTAAGTTGACTTAGTTATTCTTTTATATATTTTACATGTTGGTCTTATTTTTGCAAGTTATCACGCCGAAATGCGTGTGCGTGGGTTAGCGTTATTACGTCTACTTTTTGTTTAGTTTAACGGTCCCGCCGCAAAGTGCGGGACCTATATAATAGTTATTATTATTTTTATATTATTTAGTACACATTCTATAACTAGACCTAAATATACTACAATGTTCACTGTGTGACTAGAAGCCTCAACTACTTTGGGAGGGACGTCTTTACTACACATCATGATACCATTAGCCTACAAGCCCTTTAGGCTTTAGTAGAACCCACTAATTTATTAGGGAAATGCTAATCTTAAGGTCACATACTTCATTATTTGAACCGGTCTTGAAAAAAAAAACTAAAATTTAAACCAAATCGAGTTTCAGATTTAGTTTTGAAATTTTGAATCGAATTAGCATTCAAACCAGTTTCGAATTAGGTTTTTGATTCTTGATTTTCAAACGGGTTGACCTGAGTAACCGATTTGAATTGTATATATGTTTTTTTATAGATAAATAGATATATTTTTATTTATTTTATAGATACAACTTATTTTTTTTATTAATAATATGGTATATATAAATCAACCCTAGTTCTAAGTAGGGTGTTCACAGTCTAGCTTTGACGGCTTTACCGCGAGTCAAACCTTTTACGCCGGTTTTTTATTATCGAAAATCGAAATCGGGACGTTGAAAATCAAAACCGAACCAAGCCGAACTGTTACTAACGGTTTGTTTTTTTTTTTTTTTTGGTAAAGGGTTACCCCGGTGATTCTATTATAGACAACCGCCAAATAAGTACAAGTAGTGAGGATGAGTTCCCCACTAGTTCATATACAGGACAGGCCCCATATATGTAAGCAAAAAACAAAACAAACCATGATACCACCTCGACCTAGCCTACTACAATCATGATTATGACTAAACTAGTAGGCAAAACGAAAATAAATCAAACAACCACATCAACCGCCATCATCAAAAATGAAATTGCCACCAATCGGCAACCCCCTAGCATGAAACCGAAACGACCTATCCATTGGATGACGATGTGGAAGAGGTGCTCGCCCCTGTACTGGAAGACGTAGGATGTGTACCCGATGTCATAAACTCTTGCATTTCATCATATACAACCTCTACGCCGTCATCATCAGACTCCTCATTAAGCTCACGCCCCCCTTTATAATCACCTTTAAAGGAACCCCCATTCCCCCCAACAAACCCAAGAGCACTAAACGAATTGTGTGTTTGAACCTTGGACGAACTAGTACCTCGTGCACTCACATAGGTAGAACTCACTGCCTTTTTCTTTTTATCCACAGGTCTATATTCAAGCTTGGGCTTCTGGTTGTTTACTTGAAATCCGCTCTTCTTTGATTTCTTCTTTGTCTTTACTTCCGTATAACCATCCCCATCTACTTTCGGACTATTAGTAGGAGGTCTCACTGTTGATCGAATGCATTTTGGACACTCCTCAGAGTCATGCCCAAATACACAACAGTGGGCACATCTCGGGGGTTTCCATTCATATTCCACACTAATAGTTTCATTGATATACTTGTTCTCATCCAGCTCAGGAATAGCCATGGTTAGGACCTCTTTAAAATCATGATCAGCAGATATATCAATAAGGGCCCTAGCATAGCTGCTTCGTCCCCAAGCCTCGTTGCACATATCAATAGTATACGAATCCAACCGCAGAGGAGAACCAATTTTAGACGCCAACATGCTTAACCCATCATCAGAATACGCCACTAGGGGAACATCATGCAACTTGACCCAAACCGCAACTTTTTTAAACTCTTCTTTTTTAAGGGTATTTGTAGGAGACCACATATTAAGAAACAATGGTTTGTTACGTATCATCCAAGGACCCCCTTCAAGGACAGCGTCCATTCCCTTTCTATCTTCAAACTTGAAGAAAAAGAACCCATTTGAATTCATCATCGTTTTCAGAAGACCATGTTTCTTCCAATTTGTTCTTACTAACGGTTTGGTTCGGGTTTAGTTTCACGGTTTGACTTTTTGTAATTAAGATTTGAAACTAAAACTAAAGCATGAAATTAAGGTTTAATATTGTAACTGAAACTAGGTATGACACCCAAACAATAAAAATTTCCAAAAGATTATGTTATAAGTTTTAGGATTGTTTTGATAATGTACCAAGTGTATATATTTTGACAGTATACAAACAGCCGAAATATGGAACATAAATGAAAACATAAACAACAAAATGTATTTCAAGGACAGATAATGAAACTTACATACTAAATGAATAAGTGAGATTGGGCTTAGCCCACTTCAGTTAATTAATGTTAACCCAGTATATGTTTAATTAGGCTAGTATAATAAAGTAAAATATATCATTTATAACATTGAAAAAATAAATATAACAAATGTTGTCCGCTTCGTTTTATACGCCGGGTTTTCAGTAAAAACCGCAAACTGAACCGTTCGCTACGGTTTGAAACTTTTGAAACTGACCGACTGACCAAAAATTAAGAAAAAAAAAGCCGACCACGAAACCAAACCGTTTACTGGTTTGGGTGGTTTCACTCTTTCAAACCAAAGCGTATACTTCCCAAGTTGGAAGCCATGAAGAAGAATCAAACAGCTTCAAGAAAGAAGATTGAAATTTGAAAAGGAAATCAAGTGGAGATTGGATGTTTGATTAGGCCCAAATGTTATTTGGGTTCGCTCCAACAAAGCAACAACAATTACTCTTAATCTCTTAATCTCTTATATGTTTTCTTATGGGCTTTAGCAGACTCTCATAATGGATCACAATAATGCGGACGCGTAATTTTCTTTTACCAACTTTAATAAAATATAGGCTTCAATGGGATGAGCGTGGCACCGGTACCTGTACCGAAAATACCGATACTGAAATTCGCCAAAACTGGGTACCGGTACCGAAATATTCGGTATGGTACGGTACCGGTACGGGACCGGTATTTGAAGGTAAAATTCGGTATTTTACCGGTACCGTACCGAACCGGTACCGATACCGAAAATGCTAAAAAGTGGGTACCGGTACCGAAAAAATTCGGTACGGGAAATTCGGTACCGGTACCCAGTACCAAATGCTCATCCCTAGGCGTCGTTCGCTTTTCTCATAAATCAGTATAACTGATCAATCTTTGACGCAGACGACCGACGAAAACTAGATTTTGAACGGGAGAGACTGTGATCTGGATTCATAACTGGGTTTAGACTTCTACCGATTCTTATCTTAATCTTTCACATTCATTATACTTTCTACCCTGTAGGTGATAAATTTTGTGATTGAAAACAAAGTTAACGATGAAATAATTATGAGCGAAGATCCTACATTAATAAAACGTACTTAAAATAGAATTATCAACTTGAATACGATTCATGAACATACAAATGCGAATACGAAGGAATACGTAGTGACATGTTATAAAAATAAACTAGTTGAAAATTCTCTTGTTACACGTATGAACTAAGAAGTCTAATAATGCAAAATTCAACTTTGACGTGCCTTTCATAGCGTTCAACTTCTCACTCATGTCCTTTACCCCGCAATATGGACATATGGTATTTGTCAACTAGACATTTGAGCAACTTTTGGCACATTTCACCGTTTTATTTATGCTTGCCTTGACTTTCTACGGCCCATTTGATACTCTTTATGCGATTGAAAAATACATTATAATAAATTAATAATGCTTATCAAGAATTTTGGGTGAATTTATTGAGATCCCATCTCATATCTCATTTCACGTTCTTAAATCTGAAGGAAATCACACACACACAATTAGGATTCGGTTCAAATGAAAACCACTACGAGTTGTGAGAACCGTGAGAACTTTTTGATCCGGCGCGAGTTGGGCCAATTTTTTTTTGCACAAACGTAGATGAAAACATTATATACACGTTTGTAAAAAAAAAGTAAAAAAAATGTCGAGGTGTTAGTTTCGACTGATGCAAGTTTTTTTACGCACCGGCATAAAATTTTACAGTCGATAAATATTTTTTTATCAGGGCGTAAAAAAAACTTGAATCAGTCAAAACTAACGACTCGGCAATTTTTTTTTACTTTTTTTACAGATGTGTTTATAATGTTTTCATCTACGTTTGTGCAAAAAAAAATTGGCCCAACTCGCCCCGGTTCAAAAAGTTCTTACGGTTCTAACAACTCGTAGTGGTTCTCATTTTAACTTATCCCTATATATATAAACACATATATATAGAGAGAGGGGGTTAGGATCGTGTGAAGAAGCATTAGGCTAATTGAGAAAACTTGAGAAAAATTCTGGACCACACATTTTTTCTAAACTTTCCGTAATATACACATATATATAGTTTAAAATTGATTATATACATATGTGTATGATTCAAGATTTGACAACATACATATATGTGTTTAGTCCATTTTAAACTATACATATGTTTATAAAATCTAATAAGAGTGATGAATTATCTGATGTTGTAATTTTTTTTTTTTAAGTTGTATCTTAATTACAATAAGGTTTGTATTAAAAAAAACTTGGTTTTAATTGGTTTTTTCATTTGTTCTTAGCGTTCTCGCAATATTTAGCGTTTTCAAGATAACTATCCCCTATTACATATATATAAAAACATAAAGTAATACAAAAACATTTTCTGGAACATAACATGTAATACAAAAAACATAAGGTAAGTATACAACAATAACAATGTTATTGAAAAAGTACAATAAAAACACGATAAACTAATCACTAAAATGTTAGTGGGACAAAAATCATGCAACCCACGTAATTGCTAGTTTAAGTGATAAGGGTGAGGGGAGTGGTTACCTATTCCAAATAGGTAAACTCCCAATTCACCCAATCACATAGCACCATGTCAATTCACCTGAATAAGTTATCTAATGCTTAAAAACGTTGGCGGTGGTTTACCTAATAAGGTTTAGGTAAACTATTTTTTTTTTAAAAGGGAAAAAAATGTGTGATTGGTTGAGAAGGAATGGACCCCACCACACACCCATCTCCCCCCCCCCCCCATACCTCCCTCTCACCGACTCGGTGTAGGTTCACCGAACAAGCTTTGCAAAATCAGTAAAGGTGTGGTTGGCGGTGGTTTACCATCTCAGTAAAGAGGTTTACCGCCTCTTACCGAGCTCCACTCCGCTCACCCTAAAAACGCCATTATCTGTCAAAAAAACATCACTTATCTCGAATAACGAAGAACATGCCTACTGAAAATCATTTAGGAAAAACTTAACAAACCCATCAAGATGATCTCCATAACTAGAATTTATGCAATCCCCAATCCCAATTAGTTCAGCTTGTATATATAGAAAAATACTTTCGGTTGCTCACCAACAACTTTAAAAAAAAACCTCACAATCATATATAAGTATCAGTTAGTCGTTTCTGAAGCCAGTAATGCAATACCAAAAGTGGCATTTTTATGGTGTTTATCTATACCTGTAAAATTCACAAACACCATAAAATATCTGGCGAAAAAAAATAACAACACTATATGAAAACGCCAAAACCATAAAAACATGAAAACACCAAACACATGTAATTCATACTTGTTGGAACTATAAGTGGCATCAAATGAAATCACATCCCAAAAAACATGACAATTACGTGTATATTGATTATCGTACCATAACAGTCATTTCAAACGATTGTCGTCGTCTGTGAAATAATCATACGGAAAAATAGGTTGAGATTGTTTCTTCTCATGAAGATGTCTCACAACCATGTCTACATCATATTCACCAAGGAACAAATTTGTTTGCCTCTTGTATCTTTAAAACCACCAATAACAGTCTTCATAACATTACTTGCACCAGTATCTTCAAAAGCACCAATAACAGTCTTCATAACATTATACGCCTTAACATGACCCAAATTCATCTTAGATGTCGCAACCCCCGATCCCAGATCCCCGGGAACGGGCGGCCGCGAGCCAGTATCGGTGGTATCGCGTATTGTCTAATTTGGCAGCGGAATTTTCATCAGGACCATAGTTAGGAAATATTTGATCAGAGTAAAACACCACATTTTCATAACATTAAACACATGGGATAAAACCCAAGTTTGTAGTACACACAATTTCATAGGAATACACCCTATTTTATTAAATAAAAACATCTATTTTATTTTAGGTAACTTTATTGCCACTTTTCCAAGCTTTCAGTGCTGTCCAGCTGGCTTCTATTTGGCTTTCACAATTTGTTACCTGGAACGCGTTTTAAAAATATTTGTCAGTGGGAAATACTGGTGAGTGAATCCCAGTTTAATCAAGTTTAAATAAAAACCATTGTACAGTATTGAGGGCGATCTCGCAACTATATTTGTTTCCAAGTTATATCAATTAACACCCATGGTACTGTCAGACCTGACTTGTGGAAATGTTACTCCTTGACCAGGTGGTAACAAATTTTGTATACAAAACCCCAACATACTCATGATAATTGTATCCTTACAAATACTCAATAACTGCTTTAATATACATTTAATGGTATGAGGTTTTGTAAAAACAGTTAACAAAAGATTTACAAAAAGCGGATCAACTCACATTGCTGTCTTAGATTATCCTTTAGGGTTTCCTGGGAATTATCTATAATTTACACAAAAGCACACGTGTTAGTATAATAACCCATTTTAACATTAGTAATACCCTCCCCGAGACGGCATTCCAACGACTACGTCGGGCAGAACCACGACAGCCGTTACGGAACCCTAGATCAATCGGGCAGAGTATCTAATACGTATCCAGGGGTTATGATACTTACAACGGAGCAGAACTTCGCTATTTAGGGGGGTATTAGACCTGAGTATAATGCCTACTATCAGATTTTCGTGATTGAGAAAAGAAAGTGAGTGAACCGACTGAAGATCCGATGCCCTCTATATATAGTGTTGATTTCTGGTCCTCTCACGGCCCGCGTAAAGGAAGACAAGGGCTTACGCGGCCCGCGTCAACCTTGGTCAACGTTGTAGCTGATCCGGGTCATCGACTAGACCTGCCACGATGATGACACGTGTTATCACCGGGTTGCGCCACATTCTTGATCTCTAGCGGCCCGCGTAAGATCCCTAAGGGGTCTACGCGGCTCGCGACAAACCCAAAATATTAATTTTTAATTGTTTTTGATAATATTTAAGGTATTCGGGGTCCGTTTTCACGTATGGGGTGTATTTTGGGACATATTGGGATATTTCAGAATATATTAGGGTATCGGAAAATATTCGGGAGAGTGTCGGTTTGGGGTTGTTATATCCTCCCCACCTTGTTTTAGAGCTCGTCCTCGAGATCTACTGGAATAGGTGTGGATATTTCCTTTGCATTTCTGATTCAAGCTCACATGTATACTCAGGTCCTCTTTTGGAGTCCCACTTCACTTTGACCAGAACTAATCTCTTGTGCTTGAGATTTTTGACTTTCCTGTCTTCAATCTGTAGAGGCCTTTCTATGAACTTGAGTTGTTCATTTACCTCTATATCCTTAAGAGGTACCATCAGCGATTCATCGGCTAAGCATTTCTTGAGATTAGATACATGAAATACATCATGTATTCCTGCCATTTCCTCTAGCAGTTGTAGCTGATAGGCTACAGGTCCTATTCTTTTAATAATCTCAAAAGGTCCAACACACCTGAGCTTAGCTTTCCTCGTTTGATGAATCTTACTATTCCTTTCCAAGGAGAGATTTTCAACAACACATTATCCCCTACTTGAAATTCCAATGGTTTGCGTCGGTTATCAGCATAGCTCTTCTGTCGATCACGTGCTGCTTTCAATCGTTCCTTGACTTGAATAATCTTGTCGGTTGTCTCCTACACTATCTCAGGTCCAGATAGTTGCTTTTCTCAAATTTCTGCCCAACAGACTGGGGTTCGGCACTTTCGTCCATAAAGTGCTTCGAATGGTGCAGCATTGATACTTGTGTGATAGCTATTATTATAAGAAAATTCTATTAAAGGTAAGTGATCGTCCCAATTACCTCCGAAATCAATTACACAAGCTCTAAGCATGTCTTCCATTGTCTGAATTGTCCTTTCTCTTTGTCCGTCTGTTTGAGGATGATAAGCTGTGCTTAGATTTAACTTGGTTCCCATTGCTTTTTGGAAACTTGACCAAAAATGAGAGGTAAAACGGCTATCCCTATCAGAAACAATTGATAAAGGTATTCCATGTAAAGAAACAATTTCATTTACATATAATTTAGCTAGCTGTTCCATACTGAAAGTTTCTTTCATTGGTAGGAAATGAGCTGACTTGGTTAGTCTATCTACAATCACCCAAATTGTGTCATTACCTTTCTTTGTTTTGGGTAATTTAGTAACAAAATCCATTGTTATCAATTCCCATTTCCACACTGCATTTCTAACTGCTGTAATAAGCCTGAGGGTTTCTGATGTTCAGCTTTAACTTGTGAACAGGTTAAACATTTAGAAACATAGGCTGCTATGTCCTTTTTCATTCCTATCCACCAGAAATTCTTTCTCAAATCCTGGTACATCTTATCGCTCCCTGGATGCATCGTATACTTAGACTTATGGGCTTCTTCTAATATACGATGACGTAGGTTCCCTAATTTAGGTATCCACATTCTCTTTTCATGGAATCTCCAAATTCCATCTGTTCCTATTATACCTTTTAATTTTTCAGTATCCTCCTTGATTACTGATTCTTGTGCTTCTCTTATCTGATCATTTAAATCTACTTGTAGATTTAATTTAAGAGAACGTACCCTTTTTGGCTTTTCGTGATACTTTCGGCTTAAAGCATCTGCCACTACATTTGCTTTTCCTTCATGATACTGAATGTCACAATCATAATCACTAAGCATCTCCATCCAGCGTCTTTGTCTCATATTCAATTCTTTTTGCCCGAAAACATACCTTAAAGTTTTATGATCAGTGAATATGGTAAACTTACTACCATAAAGATAATGTCTCCAAATCTTAAGGGCAAAAATTATGGCTCCTAATTCTAGATCATGGGTTGAATAATTCTCTTCATGATTCTTTAGTTGTCTAGACGCATATGCTATAACCTTTTGGCGTTGCATCAACACACATCCATAACCTAACTTAGAAGCGTCACAATATACTACAAAATCTTCAGTTCCTTCTGGTAACGCTAATATGGGTGCATGGGTTAATCTATGCTTAAGAATTCTAAAAGCTTATTCCTGTTTTGGTCCCCATTCAAACTTAATGGATTTACAGGTTAACTTAGTTAAAGGAATGGCTATTCTAGAAAAATCTCGAATAAATCTTCTATAATAACCGGCCAATCCTAAGAAACTTCTAACCTCGGTTGGTGACTCAGGGGTTTTCCATTTGGTAATCGCCTCGACCTTCGTTGGATCCACATGAATTCCTTCATGATTAACTAAGTGTCCAAGAAAATGTACTTGCTCTAACCAAAACTCGCACTTTGAAATTTTAGCGTAAAGCTTTTCCTTTCTTAATAGACTTAAAAGTGTGTGCAAATGTTTTGCATAATCCTCTTTACTTTTAGAATAGATAAGAATATCATCTATAAAGACAATTATGAATTTATCCAAATATGGCTTACATATTCGGTTCATCATGTCCATAAATGCGGCTGGGGCATTGGTTAAATCAAATGGCATGACAGTAAATTCATAATGGCCATACCTTGTTCTAAATGCGGTTTTAGGAATGTCCTCTTCCTGTACCTTTAATTGATGATATCCTAACCTTAAATCGATTTTAGAGAAAAATCGAGCTCCTTGAAGTTGATCGAACAGATCAGCGATTCTTGGTAATGGGTACCGGTTCTTAATCGTGACCTTGTTTAATTCACGATAGTCAATGCACATACGCATTGATCCGTCCTTCTTTTTAACGAATAAAATCGGTGCTCCCCACGGTGACAAACTTGGCTGTATGAATCCTTTTTCCAGCAATTCGTCTAATTGTTTCTTTAATTCTTGCATTTCGGCGGGTGCCAAACGGTAGGGTGCTTTGGCAATTGGTGCTGTTCCGGGTAGCAGATGGATTCTGAATTCGACTTCTCTATCTGGCGGTAATCCTAGTAATTCTTCTGGAAATACATCTGAAAACTGAGACACAACTGGAATGTCTTTTAATTCTTTTCCTTTAGTGTTAGTGATTATAGAAATCAAATACACTATAGATCCTTTTCTTATATAGCTTGCAGTTTTCATCACAGAGATGAAGTTCGTGGATCTAGATGGCTTATCACCTTTAATTGTGATCTTTTCACCCTTTGGTGAATTTACTTGAATTAACTTTTGATCACATAAAATATTAGCTTTATTGGCTATTAACCAATCCATTCCTAATACGATATCAAATCCTGCCAGATTCATTGGGTACAGATTTGCAATATACTTTTGGTTTAAAAATTCTATTCTTGCTCCCTGCAAGATTTCAGAAATCCTAACCGTTTCTTCATTTGCTGTCTCGACTAGACATTCTTGTGAGAGTTTAGTTAATGGTTGATTAAGAAGTTTGCAAAATAAAGTATTAATAAAACTTTGGTTTGCACCAGAGTCAAATAATACTTTAGCAAAAACATCATTAACTAAAAACGTACCGGCTATGACGTCCGGAATCATTTTGGCTTCATCTGCAGTCAGAACAAATGCTCTTACATTTTTAGTGTTCTTGTTGTTCGCAGCTGGAGCTAGTTTTGGACAATTTGGCTTGATGTGACCTTTTTCTCCACAGTTGAAGCATAGTCCATTACTGGATTTTCTCCTGCAATCTTCTTCCTTGTGTCCTGGTGCCTTGCAGAAATTGCAGTGAGTGAAGCATTTTCCTGAATGCTTTTTCTTGCAGACTTTGCAGTATGGTGCAGAGGTAGAACCTATGTTCCTACGGTTGGAATTCCCAGAACGGAATTCTTGGGTAAGCCTTTGAGTTAGGTTTCTCCTCTGGTCTTCTTCTCTAGTACGGATTAACTCATCTGTCAAGGTATTTGCTAGTTCTACAGCTTCTTCTATAGTTTGGGGTCTAGCTGCCTTGACTACATGTCTAATCTCCCCGATTAATCCCCAGATGTAACGGGAGATTAATACCGGTTCAGGTGATGCAAGGGTTGGTACTATTCTAGCATATTCAAAGAATGTGGTAGTATAACCCTTACTATCTACCCCGGTCATTCTTAAGTTCAAAAACTTATTTGCTATTTGTTCCTTTTCATTGGGAGGGCAGAATTTCCTTTCTACCATATTTTTAAATTCTTCCCATTCCATGTTGTATACCATATCACTTCCTCTTGATTGGAGGATAGTGTTCCACCATTCTAAGGCTGAATTTTTAAATAAATTAGAAGCAAACATTATTTTGTCTTCTTCAGCACACTTGCTTATTTTTAAAACAGCCTCAGTCTTTTCTATCCAGCGTAGAGCTGCAATGGGTCCTTCATTGCCTGAGAATTCTATTGGTTTGCAGGACCAGAATTCTTTGTAAGAACAACCATAAGGCATGGTTCTTCTTCTTTTGGGAATGGGCACTTGAAGTATGGGTCCATTGTTTACGTTGTGCTCTGGTTCAATTGGTCGCTTACTGCTATATTTACTTTTATTATCAGCATCCTTATTAGTTTGAAGAATAAATGGCATTTCATCTATAATTCCTTGTGCCACTTTTTTTTTATAGCACTATTATCCATTTGGTTTCCATTGTTATTGATGCTCGGATTCTCATTAACCAAGTTAATGTTACTCTGGTTATCGTTATTCAGATTTTCTTGATTTCCTTCGTCGGCCATCTGAATTTTAAACATTTATCACGTATTAATATCACAAAATAATATTTAATATAGTCAATCACATGACACGCATTTTAGTCAAAAGCGTCGATCATTGCGAGTTACTCTATTCGTATACTATGCATCTATTACACACCAGCACTGGAATAAAAATTACAATACCGACTGAAATTTAAAGTTACACTACTAATAATAGGCATCCGTAGTTTTTTTTTTCATACACATACACACATATTATATTATTTTATTATTATTACTACCGTTTCCACCATCACATTCATGGATATAGATTCATCCAAAAATCCATATTGCGCTCGTCGTACTTCCAGACGAGTCGCTCTCCCACCTGTCTCATTCGTTCACTACTCTCTAAAATTTCCTCACCAAATGTCCTAAGTTCTTGTACGTTTTCTGCACTCATTGGGGGTGCAGGTTCTAGGACTGGGTTTGGAAACTGGGGTGCGGTTCTTGATAGGGAGGTGTAGGGGCCTGAAATTGGTAAGGATTCTCTAAAATCTCCCTAATGAATACATCGTGGTAATAGGGATCTAAAGGATCCAAACCTGGGTAGGCTCCTATGTTTGGCATGGGCATGTCTTCATGTATCGGATAACGTTGCACATAGTCTCTATTATTGTCCCACCAAGGGTCGAAATTTGGGTCTAAAGGGTTTGGTACAGGTACCCTAGGTATTTCTTCCGGATTGAAGTCATGCATTTCTACTTGATTTTCGGGGTTTTCTATTTCCATTGGTTGGTCAGGAATTGGTGGTTGTGGTTGGGGTGCTATCATTTGTTCCAGATTAGGGTCAGCTGCAGTGGTTGCTAAGATGTGGATGTTGGCTATACCCCAATTAATCATATCCTGGGCATAGGCATCGGTTTCTCTTTTAGCTGCTGCTAGTGCTCTTTGGTCTTGTAACTTTTTCATACGCTTCCTACGCTCATGTGCCCCTCGACTGAACCATCCTCTCTTTTTCTGAGGGAATGGCTCTTCCGACTGAGCCTTAAACACAAATATTCCTTCTTCCGTATCAGCAGAGTACAATGAGAGGGCAGGCTGAGAAGAGGAGGTGCCTTCGCTTCTAAGCGAACCAGACAATTGACGGTACGCGTCAGATGGTCCTTGGTCGCTCATACTGTAAACTAACAAATAGTCAAATAACACATAACAAGAAATACAATTATGCACGTATTCCCGTAATTTATTTTCTAACAATTTGAATTTTGATGTCAGCAGAACACTTCTGTGGCTGAATCAGTGGCTTAGCTCTGATACCACCTTCTGTCGCAACCCCCGATCCCAGATCCCCGGGAACGGGCGGCCGCGAGCCAGTATCGGTGGTATCGCGTATTGTCTAATTTGGCAGCGGAATTTTCATCAGGACCGTAGTTAGGAAATATTTGATCAGAGTAAAATACCACATTTTCATAACATTAAACACATGGGATAAAACCCAAGTTTATAGTACACACAATTTCATAGGAATACATCCTATTTTATTAAATAAAAACATCTATTTTATTAAATAAAAACATCTATTTTATTTTAGGTAACTTTATTGCCACTTTTCCAAGCTTTCAGTGCTGTCCAGCTGGCTTCTATTTGGCTTTCACAATTTGTTACCTGAAACGCGTTTTAAAAACATTTGTCAGTAGGAAATATTGGTGAGTGAATCCCAGTTTAATCAAGTTTAAATAAAAACCATTGTACAGTATTGAGGGCGATCTCGCAATTATTTTTGTTTCCAAGTTATATCAATTAACATCCATGGTACTGTCAGACCCGACTTGTGGAAATGTTACTCCTTGACCAGGTGGTAACAAATTTTGTATACAAAACCCCAACATACTCATGATAATTGTATCCTTACAAATACTCAATAACTACTTTAATATACATTTAATGGTATGAGGTTTTGTAAAAACAGTTAACAAAAGGTTTACAAAAAATGGATCAACTCACATTGCTGTCTTAGATTATCCTGTAGGGTTTCCTGGGAATTATCTATAATTTACACAAAAGCACATGTGTTAGTATAATAACCCATTTTAACATTAGTAATACCCTCCCCGAGACGGCATTCCAACGATTACGTCGGGCAGAACCACGACAGCCGTTATGGAACCCTAGATCAATCGGGCAGAGTATCTAATACGTATCCAGGGGTTATGATACTTACAACGGAGCAGACCTTCGCTATTTAGGGGGGTATTAGACCTGAGTATAATGCCTACTATCAGATTTTCATGATTGAGAAAAAAAAGTGAGCGAACAGACTGAAGATCCGATGCCCTCTATATATAGTGCTGATTTCTGGTCCTCTCGTGGCCCGCGTAAAGGAAGACAAGGGCTTACGCGGCCCGCGTCAACCTTGGTTAACGCTGTTGCTGATCCGGGTCATCGACTAGACCTGCCACGATGATGACACGTGTCATCACCGGGCTGCGCCACATTCTTGATTTCTAGCGGCCCGTGTAAGATCCCTAAGGGGTCTACACGGCCCGCGACAAACCCAAAATATTAATTTTTAATTGTTTTTGATAATATTTAAGGTATTCGGGGTCCGTTTTCACGTATGGAGTGTATTTTGGGACATATTGGGATATTTCAGAATATATTAGGGTGTCGGAAAATATTCGGAAGAGTGTCGGTTTGGGGTTGTTATTAGACATACTATGTATTCCATGCTTTTGAAGTTGGGTAAGCTGCCTTTCTGATGGTAAGAAATGGGTGTCAGATTGATCAACAAACTGGTGATTGTGCTCTTCAACAAGCTTATAAAGCTTACAAAATCCATCCTCAAACTCAAGACGAATTTGAGCTTCACAACCAATCATTTTTCCTTCTGTTTCGCGTCCAATGTATCAACCTTATTCTTCATATGTAACCCCTCTTTAGGACATATATAAAACTTAAGGTGTTTTCACCCTTTGAATTTATTTTTTCGGTATCCTTCCGAACAGTAAAACCAACCGCCATAGCATACTTAAAATACAAAGCATCAGCTTCATCAAGGCTTTCAAATATCATTCATATCTTGGGCTTTAAATCTTCAATAACATTAGGTATGTGCAAAGTAAACCCAGCTTTTGGACATATTCTTTCATTAGACGCGATGATTTCACCTTTACAAACAAAAAATATAAAAACGCCATGAGATAAGATAACATTCCTTGATACAAGTAATACACCCCATGCATGGATTGCAGTTAGTTTAAAAACGCCAAAAAAATCATTAATAAATTAATACACAACATGCATGGATTTACTTCTAAAAAAATATAAATCATGTGTAACAAACGCCACACATACAAAACAACAAAAGAATAGAAAAACGCCATGAAATCAAATAACAATAACATTCCTTGATACACGTAATACTCATCATGGGATTATAATTAGTTTGGGATTATAATTAGTCTTAAAACGCCAAAGAAACATTCATTAATAGGTTAATACACATCTAGCATAGATTTTATTTCTAAAAAAATATAAATTATGTGTAACAAACGTCGCACAGACAAAAAACATGCACGCCATAGGTTGATCGCAATTATTAAAAAAACCTAAAACTGATTGAAAAACAGTTATATTATATTAATTGAAACGCCTTAAACACCATCACAGGGTTAAGTAAATGCCAATGATAAGTAAATGCCAATGACGTATACATTAATAGGGTTAACAAAACATATTAATAAACAACAAAAACACCAAAAACTTGTGATAAAACACCACATAAAATAAAAACCTAATAACACCAATTATCTCATATTAATTAAAAAGACTTAAACACCATAACTGTGATAAAACACCATGTAAAATAAAAAAGGGAAACAACAAACATTTGGAAAAACATAAAATGACAAAAGGAAAAACATAATTTACACGACTAGATATCAAACAGATAGAAGAAATATGAAAAATAGTCGTTAAAGATATAGAACAACGATATTACTTTGTAACTCATCATGCAAATTGGACGCCATAAATCGCGAAAACTTGGAGAAGAGGTAACAGCTAATATGAAAAAATGGAATTTGAAAAAGGATAAGGGCGCTGACATAAGGAATGTTACAAATCAAACAACAAAAAAGGTACAGTGACGATCATACCCATGAGTGTAATTTAGTGCCCCTCTCACATGTCGTTGCAGGAATCTTTCTCTGCATTTTCACACTTTTTGTTGTTTTTAGCCAAACCCAACACTATATATATATATAGGATCACGCTAAAATGAGAACCACCTCGAGTTGTAAGAACCGCGAGGACTTTTTGATCCGGGCCTTGGTGGACCAAATTTGTTTTTTCAGAAACGTAGATGCATGTATAAAAACAACATTTGTAAAAAAAAATTCAAAAAAAAAATGTCGTGGGTGTAGTTTTGAGCAACACAAGTTTGTGTTTACGGGACCCGTAAATTTTCCGACCAGATTTACGGGTCCCGTAAACACAAACTTGTGGCGCTCAAAACTACACACGACATTTTTTTTTGAATTTTTTTTTTTACAAATGGTGTTTTTATACATGCATCTACGTCTATGAAAAAAAATTTTGGTCCACCGCGCCCCCTACGGTGTAGTTCTCACGGTTCTTACAACTCGAGGTGGTTCTCATTTTAGCATTGCCCTATATATATATATATATATGGGAAGGTTATTGTATAATAGTCCTTTAACGTGCGAAGGTACGAAGTGAATTACGTATGTTCATTTTTAAAATACGCATGTTACAAAATTAAAATTTCGCATGCCATCAAACATGAAAATTACGCATAGGTTAAACCCAAATTACCCATAGGTTGGGATAACCCTGATTACGCATGTTATAATACAAAATTACGCACATTATTTTCTCACTACACCTTCGTACGTTAAAATCCATTTGCATTTAAAACCTTCACTATATATATATATATATAAGTCAATACTAGAAGTATCCAAGGTAAAGAAGTAGAGTTTATAATGATATAATTTAGAAAAAAAGGATCATGTCATCTAACTTCACTTTGCATCTTAAAATAGTTAAACACATCTCACTTGTATTGTATGGTATTAGATATTATGGTATTAGAGGTGGAAAGTTTTGAATTCACTTTCAAACAAGAAGTAAATTTCCATATTATAAATTAGCAACTTTTTGTTGCATTGTGATGTTGTACCTAAAGCTTGGGGAGTTTTTTTTTTAAAAAAAAAAAACTTTGATTTCTCACTTTTAACTCAAACATTTTCATATTTTGTATTTTAACCCCTTTTAATTTTTTTTACTTTTAACCCAAAGTTTTCTATCTTTTATAACTTAACACAACACTTTATTATTTTCAACTTTGGTCCCCCATACTTTTTATCTTTCGCAAGTTTTACATTTCGTTCTAAATTTTGCGAGTTAACATGTCGTAGCTTGCATGTGAGGTTTAACGTTTTTTGCTCTATTTTTTCATATTTGACAGATCCGTCGCAACGTGTCCATTTTTTCCCCTTTTGACAAGTTCGCCGCAACGGGCGGGTCCTAGATCGACTAAGTTATTATTTTCTACGTTTTACGTTTCTGGTTAGTTTCTTCGCATTAACACACTCTAACGGGTGTGCGTGGTTCAACGATTTTAAATCTGTTTTTCGTTCGGTGTAATTTTTCCCATTTTATCTATTTTATTTTTACGATGTTGAGAGTCGATGCCGTTGTGGCATTGGTGCTACTTGGCACGGTTTTATGAACGTTTTTAACCTATTAAATTTTTTACTAATATTTTATTTCGATTTACCCTTATACTTCCTTTACTTAAAAACTATTTTTACGTGCATATTTTATGTACGGGTAGGTATAAATATGATTTGTTCCACATTCTTACGTAAAAAATTTTTATAGACGAGTCATGTCAAATATAATACGTTTTCGTTTAAAGAAACCATTTTTACGTGCATATTTTTATGTACATTTTGGTATAAATTCAATTTGTTCTACGTTTCGACGTAAACTTTTTTGGGAAATGATTCAGGTCAAATATAATATTTTTCGTGTTTATTTTATGTATGTTTCGTAAAGTTTGTTTCGAACCGAGTGGAGTCAAATTATGGTTTCTTTTTCTCCCCTTTTTTCGAGAGCTCTAGTTAATCCCTTTCGATTACATGTGCAGATTTTCCTTCATACCCGTTACATTTTCTATGTATGAGTTGGGTCACATGTAATACGTTATGATTGTTCGATATGAATTTGATTTACTTTACGTTTGATCCAATCACAATGCTTATACATGTTACATTGAGTTCAACTGGATACTTCGAAATGTGTGTTTTCATATGGTTAATGCATCATATAACGTTTGGAGCAATCCATTCAATGTTTACGATGTACCCGCGCCGCAACGCGGGCGGGTCTTAATTCTAGTTATGATTAATTTGATGTGATTTAAGAAAGGGTAAGGGGTAGTATTTCGTCGTTCAAAATAACAATTGTAAGGTATTAAATATATGGAAATCGTCAACATGAGATATGGGTTGGATAATTGATTATTGTATTAATTATATGTTATATATTATTAATCATTACTCATTAAATAATCTCATTTATAATTATATAACTACTAATTATCAACATAACTTTGCATAAGAGTGTTGTACTCTAAGCATTCTTTGTTTTATTAGCTATGTTGGTTTGTTATTTTGCTATAATAGTTATACATTAGTTTTATTATATAAGTGGGTTTAGGTTTATTTGAGGCTCATTTGGTCAGACACACTCTCCCGCCCCACCGCCTCACCCTTCTCCCGCCTAATTCCACTGTTGTTTGCGGTGGTTTCGGTCGCCGTCCACTGTCGTTTGGATGTTGTTGTTTGTTTTTTTGTGAATTTGAACCGTTTTAAACCTAGGTATGTGATTGCATGTCGAATTTGTAACATGTAATGCTCAGAAGAGTATGATCCAGTTTCATTTTTTTAGAGGGGGGGGGGGGGGGGTTGTTCTTTGGTTGTTTTTGTTTGTTTGTTGTGTTTTGTTTTTGTTGGTCATGATTTTTATGGGGGTTGTTTATACCTCTTTGAACGAACTTTAGTATCTGTTTTGTATACCAATTTACGTTACGATGAAGATGAAAGCCATGTTTCATCCAAGATCTATACGATTAAGATTGCTATGTGTTTAGTTTTTTGTACAATATCTTATTGTTTGTTTCAGTACAATTTGGTGGATTAACGCTTGGTTGGTGATGAAGTTTTTTTGGTGGTGTTTCTGCCTTTGTAAACAGAGCTTGATCTCTAAACCGTTTACCAACTTATGGTAACTTATTCGATGAAGATGAACAATAATTTCATCCGAGAATCATTGGGTTTGAGGCATGTTGGATTTTTTTTTAGTTATGTTGTTTACTTTATTTGGAACTGTTAGCTTGTATACGTGTGACACTTTTGGTATATTGTGGAGACGGTTTTGTTTTATGACCTCTTTCAATGACGATGAATAAGCGATTTCATCCGAGATCCTTTATTATTGGTTTGTTGGCTAATGTCTCGATGAGGATGGCTATAAGCTCATCTGAGAGTTATTACATACCACACTTATAAACGCAATGATGTTGCTTTACACTTGGCATAACATAACTTCATGCAGTCGTGTTAAGACTTTGAGCATCAACAACCTCTCTTTCTTTGATTGTATGAGGTTGTGTATTCATGCGTATCATCAAACTTGATGTGTGCAAAATGCAACATATACATTTCATCAATTGTGGCATAAAACTAACCTTTTTTTAGTACTAATGTTGGAAAAAGTGTGCTTTTGTCTTCCTTTTGTATTTTCAGGATTAAATGAGCTCAAATTAACAAAAGAAGCAAAAAGATAGCAAAATCTAACAGAAATACAAGAAAAGGAACAAACGTGACATGCCCGACCCCACGACAGCATCTTCCCAAGCAAAACAAGAAGACAGAAAACTGAACACGCCCCGTGCTCAGCCAGCACGGGGGCGTGCCCAAGTGTCAGCAGAAAAGACAATGTAGTAGAAGCTTCTATTGCCCACCACGGGGCCGTGCTCAGCGGACACGGGGCCGTGGTCAACTATAAGATTCGCACAATCCAGGCAAATCTTCATAGTACAAAGATTCTTCTGCACACGGGGTCGTGCTCAGCGGACACGGGGGCGTGGTCAACTAATAAGACAAGCTGCATTAAATGAAGAAAGAGAAGGATGTGGACACGGGGACGTGTCCACTGGACACGGGGCCGTGCCCGAGCTTCTGTTCAGACTATAAATAGGAGTGTTTGGCTCAAGCTCAAACCATCCCTTGGCATACCACCTCTCTCACACTTCACCCACCACCCACCACCACCATAACACCATCATCCATTGTCCATCATAGAGTGTGTGAGTCGTTTCGGGATCCAAGATTGATCGTAAGAGTTCTTGACAATCAAGGCCATGTTTGCCTAAGTCTCTTACATCACTTGGTGAAGACAAGTGTCTAGTGTAATACTTTTTATTTCTAATCTTTTCGCACTTTTTTACTTGGTTTTGTATTAATGACTTTAATAATTAGTTTCTTATGTTGAAGGTGATTCTTCCTTATCGTTTGTCCGTGGTGTCTTGACATTATTTTACTGTCTATATAAAATAAAAGATTTTCACCATTCATATCTCCACGGTCTATATGATGGTATGTTGGCTACCTGGTCGGGGGTTAAGGGAACGGTTTGGTAAGAGTCTTGCCATTGTTCAGCGTTTAGAGGTCCTGCAATGGACCTGGGTCAAATTTAGTAGCACCTCCTTCAATACTTAACGGTATTGGATGGCGGGGGTCCAAACTCTTTGATCCCCTCATAAGTTAACTACTATTAATACTATAACTCGGCTATTTAGGACTGTATCCCTGCTGACTCAGACTACTTAGTCGAGGGTAACGACACCTCCAAAAGAGGGGCCTACCATATTTTGCATTAATAACTTAATTAATTATCTTTCAATAATCCGACCCTTTAGGATTGTATCCTTGCTGACTCAAACTACTGGGTTGAGGGTAACGTCACCTTCAAAAGAGGGGCCTACTACAATAACTAAGATAATCTCTTAAATAAGTGCAAAAGTGCGGAAATAATCAAAGGTTACACTATACACGAGTCGGAACCAAGTGATTTATTTTCTCTATCTGTTTTTATTTTTATTTTCAGCATTTTAGTTAGTTTTTATTTTTCTTAGTTTAAATACATTTTTCTTAAACTTTTTGATTTGATTAGACGTTGAGGATAAACCGATACTAAAAGCTCTTGTGTCATTGGACGACCTCGGTATCTTACCAACACTATACTACTATACTACGCTCACGATGGGTGCACTTGCCCATATGTGTGTTTAGTGTTAGTAAATATCGTGTTTTATAAATGTAAAACTTGGCTAAAGAAAGTGTTAAAGGGCTTAAAATATACACCTGATATATATAACACTTCACACGCATCAAAACTCATGTTGCTTTAGATTTTGCGTGGTATTGGTTAGTGCCTATAACTACTATAATGTTGTGCCTCATTTGGCTAGGCAACGTGTGTCGCAGCCATGAGACGCTTCTGAGTTACTTATCTATCTCACTTATATAGCTACCAATTATCAACATACCTCTACCTAAGAGTGTTGTACTCTTAGCATTGTGTGTTTTATTGGATTTGTTGGTTTGTCCTTTTGGCTAGGTAAATTATACAACACTTTTGTTACACAAGTTCGTTTTGGGTTTTGTATTTTGTTGATAATTAGAAATTATATAAATATGTTTACAATTCATAGTGGGGAAAAGATGTGGCTATGATGTTTTGAATATGGTTTTGTAAATTTGGGAAGACTTAACTAAAGCAACCAATAGCAAAAAAAAGGTTAATTTTGTTTGTTTGTTTTGTTGTTTACTTCAAATACATTCCATGTCTTAGTTAATATATTCTTGTATTATGTTTTTACCCATACATCCTTGCGTTACATTATTCTTTGGGATGACAAGTAAACTGTACACTCGGTCTTAACCACTATGACACTAATCAGTTTCATCTTCAAGTCTATTTGTAAGCACCTACAAATGATTATAAAGTTATTCATCTAATTGTTGTAATTCTATTACAGTACAATTTGATTGATATGCTATTTCATTTTCATTAGCATGTCGAATTCGAACAACGACTTGGATTTGTTAAAAGGTTTTAGTTTCATCTTAGAGCCTATTTGTAAGCACATACCAATGATTATAAAGTTATTCATTTAATTGTTTTAATTCGATTATAGTACAATTTGATTGATATGTTATTTCATTTTCGTTAGCATGTCGACTTTAAACAATGATTTGGATTTGTTAAAAGGCTTACCGAGCTTCTTCAAGAGGTTATAGAGTGGGATTGTAGAATTAACAACAAACTCAATGAGATAACCGAAAGGATTAGCAACATCCGCCAAAAACAAGCCGCACTACAAGTTGAACTAGACGTGCTTATAGCACGTTATGTTAGGCCAAACAATGTTAATAAAAATAAAATTAAATGTCATTGTAGGTTAAATATTTGATCATGAACTATGGTTTGTAAACGTGAACAATCAACAACCCGTCCATATTTTTAGTTACTTATAGTAATCTAATTTCGTTTGTTAACATATAAACGCAACTTGCGGCGGGGCCCATTATAGCTATTACTTAGGGGGTGTTTGTTTTTTCTTCAAACATCTTCAAGAGAGCTGATGTCTGCAGGCGCGCAGACGTTACCCTTGAAGACTGTTTGTTTTTTTCTTTTAAACAGATCTGAAAATGACTTTTTTCAGCTTAAAAAAAAAGCTATCCCCCTTCCTTCAAACATCTTCACAAGTTCTGAACTCAAAAACCCTCCTGTTCATCATCATCATCTTTACCATGTTTCCCCCAAATCAAAATCCCCATTGAAGAACAACAACCTTACAAAAATAATAACCACCACCACTGCCATAAGAACAACAACTCCTGTTCATCATCATCTTCACCTCAGTCGGCCACCACCACCGTCGCGGCTGCCATCAACCTTCAACATCATCATCGATCATCCTCATATGCGATCTCTCTCTCTTCGATCTCTCTCTCTCTCTCTCTTCGATCTCTTCCTTTGTTCTGAATCATCGATTCTTCTCAAATGGGTTTCTCCAAATTCCCTTTCTTTCTCATCCAATTCCTCTAAAAATCTAATCTTGACTTCAATTTCATCATACCCACCAAGAATGACAGTCAAAATCGGTTCAATATCTTGTGTTTCCACATCTTTATCTTCTTCGTTCCACTCTACAAAAACTCCACAGGTATGATTCTTTAATAATTCCAAGAATACCCTCTTTGATTTCTTTTATTTGTAATGTTTATATGCAACTTAATTCAGATAAGTTTGTGTTGTTTTTGAATTTTAGGTTTAGTTTTTAATTCTTGTGGATATGAAAAATAAAACAAAGTTCATGTTTGTACAGAAGGTATCAATTTATAAAAACAAACAGTCTTATATTTTCAGCTTGAAGAGCTTCAGACCACATCTTCAGTTGCAGACATGAAAACAGATGAAATCAGCTTGCAGACAATTTATGTCTGCAAAAACAAACAGCACCTTAATGTGTACTACAGATTAATTTATTATTTTTGTTGTTTTTCACTATAAATTATTATATTTGTTGTTTTTCACTATAAATAAATCATTGTTGTTCCCACAAAGATGTTGAGATCTTTCTTGTCCAAGTTTTGAAACACATGGTAGTTTTTCAATTAAGTTTATACAATTACGTATTCAACATATCCTAATTTGCATTTCAACTTAAAAACTTAAATTTAATTGTTTGTAGGGTTTTAGCATAATGGCAATCATTTCTAAGCAAAACACTGAGAGAGAACCGTAGAATTTGATGATTACACAATTGTTTGTAGGGTTTTAGCATAACATGCATGTATAATTCAAAAACCGAATTTGAATTCATAGTTCGAATCAAAATTCGGTTTTTTAAATCCAATATGAAGAATGAGCACCCCTATTATTAGTATTTAGCACATAACATGTGTATCTCAAACACTATTTACATCTTATAACTAGTTTGAAAATAAGGTAAGAAATTGACATAATTCAATTGAGCGATTGTAAATAACTTTTTTATACCTACTTTAGTTACAATTTGAAAAATTAAACTCCAAAGGCTCATCCGTTGAATACATATATTAACAAAAAAATAATTGGTTGGACAGTTAAGAAACATTGGGTTGATCGTATTCTGTAAACAATTCATCGCTCAAACCCTCTTTCCACGAGTCTTTATGCAAACTCAATCCTTTTCTACCCACCGTGTTTATCTCTTCAACACAAGTCTCTAATAAGCATTTTATATGCTCATTTGACTATTGTTGTTTCTCTCCCATTTGTACTAATCAAGTTGAACAAACAAAAACTCTAATCACACAATCTTTAATCAAAGTAGCAAAATATTTAACTTTATAAGTGAAAGCATCAAGTAGAACAAACAAAAACTATAATCAAACAAACAAGCGAAAGCATCACACAATCTTTAATCAACTGATTCATCAAGTTGAAAAACCATATCCCATAACATAAATGAACAAAAATTATACCCAAAGAAGCAAAATATTTAACTTTATAAGCGAAAGCATCAAGTAGAACAAACAAAAACTCTAATCAAACAAACAAGCCAAAGCATTACACAATCTTTAATCAACTAATTCATCAAGTTGAACAACCATATCCCATAACATAAATGAACAAAAATTATACCCAAAGAAGCAAAATATTTAACTTTATAAGCGAAAGCATCAAGTAGAACAAACAACAACTCTAATCAAACAAACAAGCGAAAGCATCACACAATCTTAATCAATCGATTCATCAATTTGAACAACTAATTCAACAAACAAACTAACAAAAATAACAATTATAAACAAAAATCAGAATTAAACTAACAACAAACAATAAAAAGAACAATTAAAAAAAAAATTAACTTAAAACATACCTGTGTCGGCTGGAGTGGGTTTCGGCTGGATAGGTGTTGGCTGCAGTGAATTGACCAACTACAGTTCTGTTAACAATTGTACAAATCAGTAATATGTTAAAGGCTACCCTCATTTGCCTCATAATCATGAGAAAAATCAAGTTGTATAAATCAGTTATGTTAACAATTGTATACATCAGGTTGATTTATGGAATTATATGACACAATATATACAAAAGAAAAAAATATATATTCCTAAACCTCAATTTAAGGAACTGCAAAAAATGGCGTGGAATTATAGGACACAATACATACGTTTCTTCAAAGCATATAACCTTTGAGTGGTGGAGAAGACGTTGGAGGAGGTCTCGGCTGGAGTGGAGGGGCGGCGGAGGTGGGTGTCGGCCGGAGGAGGAGGGCGACGAAGGTGGGTGTCGGCTGGAGGAGGAGGAGGGCGACGAAGGTGGGGGGGGGGGTGGCGGAGGTGCAGGGCGGCGGAGGTGGAAGGGGTGGTAGAGGAGGTGAGGTGCGCTGGAGGAGGCAATGGGTGCTAGGGTTCAGTGTTTTGAAAGAGGGAGGATTAGAGAAGAGGAATGAAGATGTTGGGCCTTGTCTGCACGAGGAAGTGGTGGGGAAGAGGTTTTTTTTTTAAACCTCTTCCAAAAAACAAACAGGCTGCAGACCTCTACGTCTGCGCGTGGTCTGCGTAGAGAAAACAAAAGAGGTTGTGAAGTACTTTTTCTAAAAATCAAACACCACCTACATGTCCTTTATATATGAACGAGACTCAGTCACTAGACAGTCCCTTTCGTACGAATGGCCCTTTCGTTCCAGACTCTCTCGTCCGAACATTTCGTATTTCAGTTTCCGTTATCCTGATTTTACATGTTCCTTGTCACTGATTCTGTCGAGCAACTAGGACCCGTAAAATCACAGAAACTCAGTATCATGACATGTAACAACCCGACTTTCTGAGTCAAGTCATGTAATTACTCAGATCTGTCATTTACTGCTTAATTGACTTGTACTCTCGAGATCTTGATTATCGCAAACGGATTTAAACGATATTTTGAAACTACATTTTACAACGCATTCACAACGATTATTCAAAACGCAATTATCGCATTTAACGCAGTTTACAACGCATACTATTTAAACGCATCGCATATTACATCACTTGTTTATACTAAACGCTATCACATCGCTATCGCATCACAATCTCATCGCAACTCGAAACGCAGATTTACTTTTATGCATTTATGTGTTTTGTGTATTATTTGTGTGATTACTTGTATAATGTTATGTGGTTAACTCAACGCAATGCTTACTCGCAACTCGCTTAAACGCAACGCTTAACGCATGAAACGAAAGTCGGAAACTAACAAAACGCAACTCGACTGGTCGAATGACCAACCGATCGAATGGACATCCATCCGGATGACCATCCGATCGGATGGCCATCCGACCGGCTGACCATCCGACACCCTCGCACTTTCCACCGCCTTACTCTCTCTCACCCTATAAATACCCGCCTGTCACATCACTGTTCACTGATGTGACAGCTCCATTCGACCAGACGCTCTCAAGTCCCCTTCAAGCACTTTTCTCTTGATTCAAGGCTATTTCGTAAATATTTCTCCCTAAATCTTGTACTTCCATCATCACTTGCAAGGGTTTACAAACATTGAGTATGTTTTTTGTAGTTTTTAAAGACAGATGACACACTTTGTAATATAGTGTCAACAAAAAAGATGATTTTTTTAATTTATTCTAATATAAATTAATAATAAGATATTTTATGGAACTTTATCCGTAATTTCTTAAATGTTTGAAATATATGTTAAATTTAATAATTTAAATTAAATAATAATTATCTACAATTAAGAAAGAAAGAGAAGCGGGAAAACAAATAGCAGATGGTCTAAAATAATGACAACTGTCTCTCTATTGGTTTCTTTTATTATATAGTATAAACAGTAAGATATAACACATCAAGCATAATCAGTGACGGAGGTTAATGGCGGCCTGGGGTGACTCGACCCCTACGGATTTTTTGTTTGTAGTTTTAATTTTACCAAAATTTTGTTTTTAGTGGAAAATTTTGGATTTTTAAGAGTCCGGCCTCCACCGGTTTAGATTTTGAGAATTCGGCCTCTTCCGAGTTTTTGTTCAAGCTCCACCACAGAGCATAATCACATCTGATAAAAGAGAGTTAAAAATTATTTTTACATATTAAATTTAAAATAATAAATATTTGCGTCTATACAATTTATTTAAAATTGGTTCTTATTAAACATGTAAAATCAAAATTATATTAGACAATGCGTAATGGTTGGGAAATAACGTTTATATAACAATCGTAGATTGAGACACCAAAAATGTCTCTTACGGTCTTTGATTCATTTTTATGGTTAAGATTTCTTGGGAAAAAAAACGTGTAAAAACCTAAGCATCATTCACTTTTATTTTTGTCTTTTGTTGTATACATATAGATAGAGACACCAGAAACGTCTCTTACGGTCTTTGATTCATTTTTATGGTTAAGATTTTTCGAAAAAAAAAAACGTGTAAAAACCTAAGCACCATGCACTTTTATTTTTGTCTTTTGTTGTATACATATATATAGAGACACCAAAAACGTCTCTTACGGTCTTTGGTTCATTTTTATGGTTAAGATTTCTCGGAAAAAAAAAACGTTCAAAAACCTAAGCACCATTCACTTTTATTTTTGTCTTTTCTTGTATACATAAAAATGAAGTATATATAAATTTTATATTTATAATAAAATCCTAAAAGGTTTGTAAACTTACAAATATTTAAACTTAATTTTTGTCTTTTCTTGTATACATAAAAATGAAGTATATATAAATTTTATATTTATAATAAAATCGTAAAAGGTTTGTAAACTTACAAATATTTAAAAATTAATATGAACTAGGTTTTGCCCGCCCGCGTTGCGGGGCATTAAGCCGAATATTTCTTTCTCAGAGTATGTACGTCTATGTTTTAGTTACTTGTACATACTACTCATAACACGATCTCAAAAAAAAAAAAAATTACATTGAGTAAACAAAGTAAAACAAAATACTACCATACTTTTCCTAAAAAAACTAAAACGATGGAAAAACTACCGCTTGGCATGATGAATAAAAATTGAATCAAGCCAACCAGTTAAAACAAAACACTACCATAGTCTTATAAAATAATTATTAAAACGAATTTTTATACTGGGGGCAAAATCGTAAATAAACACAAAAAATCACGTCGAAATGTAAATCAACTTAAGTTTAAATCGACACGTAAATAAAAATAAAGACGTAAAACTCGATTAAAAAGTATTTAGAAAGTTAAGGGGTTGTAAGAGTTAATGCTGAAAATTAGAGGGTAAAAGTAAAATAGAAAAAAAACCATAAAAAGAAAAGAAAGAAAGAAACAGAAAAAAAATTGACAACACCACTGTAGCAAAGTGGTGTTGTCATTTGATATATATAATAATTTTGCACATTCACTGTCCTTTTGTCTAACTGTCATCCGACAACTCAGTTAAATGATATCATTTGCCCCTCATGTGAGGGGCAAAAATGTCAATTTGACCAGTCTCTTCATTAAAAATACCGTAGTCTTCATTGACGTGGTAATTCCCGTTCACTCCACTTCCCGGACATAACCAACGGTCACCACTAAACTACCACTGTAAACATTCACTACCACCATTCTAATCCTAAACCCATCACCATAACTATCATCAAATCACCATCACCTTCGTCACTCACAGTTGGGCCATAGCTAAACACCATTGTGTACAAAACAAACAAACAACATAAGAGACAAAAATCAAAACATATTCATCTAAACATCAATATCGCCTTTGGAACAAGAATTCGCCAACAGTGATTGATTATTGTATTAATTATTTAATTATGTTATATTAATTAAAATATTACTCATTAAATTAGGGGTGGGGGTTTTTTATTCGATAAAGCCATTGGAGTTAAGATGTTGTTCTTTCTTTAGATAAAGGGTTCAAACCATACTGAAAGCGAATTTAGTATAATTTAAGCAATAAAAAATTACATATTTTATGTGCATTAATTAATTTTATATATTTTAAAGTGTTACTTCACTTGAGGTTAAGAATTCAAGCTATGTTAAAGACAAATTTTAATGTAATTTAAGTCAATTAAAAAATTACTCATTAAAATAACACATTGTTTTTCACTATAATTTAATCGTCGTTGTCTACACGTAGATATTGAGATCTTTCTTGTCCAAATTCGAAAACACGTGGTATTTTAATAACTCCTTTCTGGTTTTTTGTCCCCTATTTTTTTATTTGTAATTGTCTTGGACTCTTGGCCCAAGAAAAATTAATTTTTCTTTAATCTCTATCGTTTTAGGAGTTGAACTGAAAACATCATCTTTCAAACCAAGGTTTTTAAAAACTGTCTTTACCAGTGTTTTCAGACTCGATCCGGACGGGCTGGTCGGACCAGGTACTGGAGGTTGAGCCGGTCCGTGTCATGGTATCGGGCCGGAAATGCATTGAACGAGAATTGAACCGGCAACCCGGCGGTTGGACCGGGAAACCGCCCGGTAAGACCGTTTTTGGAAGGGTTGGACCACTTTTTTATATATTTTTTCAGATTTAACCCTATTAATTTTTATAATATTCACAATACCTTCCGTTTTTTACGTTAGATCCGAACGGTCGGACCATTGAACAGGTAAGAAAACCAGTTCGACGTCTGGTCCAGTTCTGAAAATATTGGTTTTTACCAATAGACAACCATCTCATTATTTATAATAAAAAATAAAGTTGAGAGATCGCGTATTTTAAGAATATTTTTGTTTTGTACACTACATAAGGGGGAGGGGGTGGTCACTAGTGATAGATTTCTATCACTCTCAATATCCAATCAAATCATGTCATCACCCAATATTCTATCACTAGTGATAGAATTGTAGTGGAGGTGGTATCACTAGTGATGAGATTCCAATGTACAAGTATTAATACCCAATGTACAAGTCATACACATTCATTTGATCAAGTTCAACGCGTTATACATTCAACGAGTTATTCCTATAACTCGTGATAAACATGGAGGCGGCGGTGTTCGTGGTCCTATGACTCGTTATGGGGAGTCCATAACGGACCGCCCCCTCCCCCCTAATACTTGAATTTGCAATTGTTTAAAATTACACCTTTAATTTTATAAAAGAAAACACTGTATTATAAGACCATTATACATGTTATATTATTATTATAGGTTGATACCGTAATATACATATTAGGAATTAAGAAGACGTCTTAATTTTTTAATTTCGTGTATCATAAAGTTATATTAAAACATATAAGAATTAATAAAAGATGTCTTAATTTTTTTATTACGTGTATCATAAACTTATATTAAACCATATAATATTTATATTTTTATACACTACAATTTCTATGGTGAGGAATAGTGTTAGATCAAATTACGATTTTGCCTGTTTAAATTTACAGTTTTGTCATTGCTTTTGTTTTTTCCTTCCCGTGAAATTATGATTTTGCCCTCAATTCAAGTAACAGTTTTGCCATCGTTTTTGTTTCTTCCCCTATCAAATTACAATTGTCACAGTGTAAAATTACAGTTATGCCATCATTTTAATTTTTTTTTTTACAAAACAATGGTAATGTTTTTTTTAATTAGTTTACTCGGTGTAATTTTTATTTGCGTCAGGAGGTTGCTTGGCACACACTCATTTGTTATGAAAAAAATACAATTTTACTCCTAGCTTAAAATTATAGTTATCGTATTGTTTTAGTTCTTTTTTTTTTTGCAAAAGTATAGTAGTGTTTTGTTTTAATTGGTTGACTCGGTGTATTTTTTTAGATCGTGTTATGAATAGTATATAAAAGTAACTGAAACACAGATGTAGATGCTATGAAAGAGAAACATTCGGCTTAGGACCCACAATGCGGGCGGGGCAAATACTAGTCACTTACATTATATACTACATTTTTTTGAACGGAAAATTTGGATCATTGACGGACCACTGGAATATCATCGTGCCACCAGCGGAACCATCCAATCATATCCATTTCCAATAGACATAATGCTTATACACCAATTCAGAAGAAAACCCAATAAATAGGGGAAAAACCCCATTTGTAGAAATTGAACTCGGGAACTATTGATCCCAAAGTTTTATCCCACCACAAAATGATACTATACTATAAAGACATAGGCATTATATACTAAATTTAACTAAAAAATAATAGTACAACAAATCCGAGCTACTAGTTTAAATTACACATATCTATATTTCGCATTAAATTCTCCATTAATTAGTTTATCTTCTATTTTTTTTAACGACAAACTGCATTTATATTCCACACCCAAAAATCGTTACAACATTGTCTTTGGTTAGTAAGCTACTAAGCCAACCACTAAAAAAACGTTATCCTCACCAAAACATATTACAACAAAACAAAAGGAAACTTAAAATTCAGCTTAAAACTCAATTTGAGAGCTTAAATTGCACCCATTTACTCCGGTCCATGTTACTCCGTTTTGCTCGGTTTTTATGTAACACCCCAAAACGGGTTTATTAATTATATTAAAGTAACCGAAAATAAACGGGTAAAATACCGTAAGTGGTAAAAATAAACCCGGTAAATATTAGGAACTGATAATTATTTACACATGGTATATATATTGGTTCTACCGAATAATAATGTAACTAGGATTTACTAACCTAGTTAATCATAAATTGCTAAACAATAAGGAAGCTTGAAGTAAATTAGCCCAAATTATAAACCTATAAATGTTGAGGGACTAAACATGGGCAATTGTAACAAGTTTTAATTAAAACAAATAAATAAAACAAAACACACACATACGTGTGTGTGTGTCTGCGATTTTACCAGAGCCAAGAAAGGCTCTCATGTTCAAACCCTAAAACTACAAAAATTCACCAAATTGAAAGGGGAAATCAAGCCCAAATCAAAAACCAAGCACAAATTAGTGATCACCTCCGTAAAGGGATCATAAGGTATGTAAAAATTTTACTATTTGGTTCCATCTAAAATTCTGGATGAACACTTATGATTCAAAATTGAGCTTGCATGATAGTTGTTTGGGTGAATTTGGGTTGAAATCATGCCTAGGAATAAACCCTAGCCATTAGTTCGTTGAATTATGTTCATCACTATGAAAATCCATAATCACCAATATAGGTGTTTAGTGGGTTTTGTAGAAACATGTCAAACACTAGGATTATGATTATCATTCTAGTGTATTTTGATTTCTATGAAGTAATTTCAGACGTGTTGATGTGAAAATTCGACATGAACTTACCTAATTGATGTTAATCTTGGCTAAATAATTAGTCATGAACTTGATTGTAAATTGTATGAAATTATGCCCTTTAGGTGTTTGTAGAAATGCCTAAAAGAAAGCTAAATGTTGGAAATTTGAACTAAAACGCATACTTGTATATTATCGTGAATTATGCGTTATGTAATATCAAAAGAGTTCTAAACGACTCGTGGTTGAACTCTATAGGCAAGGAAACCGGGACGTCTAGCGGACAAGCCGGTGGTGATACACGTTTGAAGGGAGCGCTTTAAAGGTACGTAACTTATGGTTTCGTTACATTATGCATAAACATTGGTCATAGTTATTTAGATATGTTTGGTGATAATAAAGTTAAAATAGTCATGTTTGCAATGTCAATGAAGTGATGTAACTCACTCGACAACCAAATGGGTCAAAATAGTTAATTAGGTATGTTTGTTGATAATATTGTTAAAATAGTCGAGTTTGGAATGTCAATGAAATGATGTAACTCACTCGACAACCAAACGGGTCAAAATAGTAATTAGATATGTTGGATGATGATATAGTGAATGTCACACCCCCAAAATCCACACGCGGAGTATCACCGCTTGGAGGCGTGACATGACCAGGATCAAGCCACCAACCATATTGAACATATAAGTATAAGTAATGTACTAAACTTGTAAATACTTGAAACATATGCATAAAACGTGTTTTGAACGTAAACGATACTTGATTTTGACATTTATACACTCAATTATACGTGGTTTATACTCCTCATACTCAAATGTACCTCAAAATATGCTTTTATGGCAATTTTAGTCCTTAAAAGTCCCAAAAACATCAAAATAACAACTTCAGGGGCTAAAGCGTAAACTTCTGAAACTTAAGCCACCCCCGGGCGGCCCGCTTTAACTTACTGGATATCTAATGCGGGCCGCGAGGCCCTCATGTCTGCAGAATCTCGTTCAGTTCGCGACCAGATACGATTTTGAGCGGGATTCCTTTGTTTTGACCGAGTTTTGCACCAATTATTACCCCAAAACAACCCTAAAACACTTCCCTATATATACCACATGTTCCCCAAGCACTTGACCACTTTCACCACTCTCTAAACCTCACAAATACACTCTCTAATCCCTTGCAAATCTGCATTTTCGGGCAGAATCATAACCTTGCACAAAAGTGGGCATAACTTGCTCATTTCTCAACCAAATCACTTGATTCTTCTTCCTACTTGTTTGTATAACCATGGGGTTTGATTCCTTGACTTCTCCTTGGAGAAATCAGACCTGGAATTGCCTGAAATGGTCCAAGAACTTTCTGTTTTGCTTCAATTTTCTTAAACTTTGAATACTACAAAGCAAGCTTGTGTTCTCATGCTTCTAGTCCATAACATGGCTAGTGAAGTTAAACCAAGATTGAATTACACTTAATAGGAGTGTCTAAACACTCTAAACTTTCTGTTTTAATCAAGCTAATAGCTTGCAAGTGGTGCCAAGTCTTGAACTTGAAGATAGTGTGACTACTTGGCTAGCCTAGGCTAACCAACATAAACAAGTCCACACATCACTTGATGTTTTGCTTAGATTAGTTGTATTATTTCTTGTACATATCCATGAGGTCCCTAAGTGGAAGGTTCGCCTTCCTACCTCCTACATGACCTATATGTTAACATATTATTCGAGGTACCAAAGTGGAGGATTTCACCCCCCACCTCCTACATGACTTCTATGACACTTATTGAGGTACCTAAATGAAGACATAATCTTCTACCTCGTGCTTGAAATACTTGAACATTTGGACTTATTAATATACATATATAACCTATACAATACATAACCTTATTATTCGAATAATCGAATCTTTGATGATGAACTAGTGTTCATATGTCAAAGTACTAGATTACATCATTCTAGACTATGATAACTTGTCACGATTCTAATGGAACCTTGTTCCATGAAAACATTTAAACTCCTTAGAGTTTCCTAGTGTCAAGAACAAGTATCATATGTACTAAATGATTATTTTCACATGTTATTTTCATATCTTATTTTTATGTTGTTTTAAATACCGAACCTCGACCCTATACATACTTGAACTTTAACCCTTACACATTCAACCTACTAAACCTCATCCACCTCGTCACATTGGATAATCGGAAAGCTTATGCGATATTGTGAGTATACTCGCAACCCCTTTTTATGTTTACCACTTTTTGGGGTGTAACATGTTTACTTATCAAAACTTACACATGAACATTTTGCTTAAACACATGAACATTCCTATAACATGCTTGTATACGTGATTGCTTGATACTTTAAACTTGGGTAATACATTTTCGTGTCCGTACGAGCCAATCCTTGACATATGTAGCGCTATAGGATTAACGACCCACCATCTTATCTCGTGGTAATGTCTTGAGCATGTGCGTTTCTTTGGTTTGATACGTTGACCCTGCCAAATTTATTGTTTATCTTGAATCACATGCTAGCTATGAGGAATTGTTCGAAACTTATTTTTGCTATGTATGTATCAAACTTGTATACTCGCCATTGCTTTTGCATTGAACTTTATTTTTAAACATGTTACAGGTTGACGATGACGATACTATGAAAAGAAGTAGTGTTGATGCCTAGATACACATATAGACGTTAGGCTAAATACATTGTATGAACTCCGCATTTGTTGTTGTATTGTTTTTCTTATATTTAACATGTTGTATTTCAATTTCGTGTATTGTAACATTCATTTACGAAAGTAATCAATTTATCCTTAATTCTATTGTCACAATTAGTGTTATGTGTGATGAGCAATCTCTCTTCGTCTCACTCCGATGTTTCCGCCATCGGTTGGGGTGTGACAATCACCCACCTCTGCCTAACAAAGAGGTGATCGGCATTTACGCCCGTACAATGCCTCGAATGGAGCGGCTTGGATGCTGGTGTGGTAACTGTTATTGTACGAGAACTCCACTAACGGGAGATGCCTTTCCCAGCTGTTGCCGAAATTGATAACACATGCTCGAAGCATGTCTTCTAGAGTTTGAATAGTGCGCTCAGACTGCCCATCCGTCTGAGGGTGATAAGCTGTGCTCATGTCTAATCGTGAGCCAAAAGCTTGGTGCATTGCTTGCCATAGTCCTGAAGTGAATCGTGCATCACGATCCGAAATAATGGAGGTTGGCACTCTGTGCCTCGAAACCACTTCTTTAAGGTAAACATCTGCTAAGGTGGAGAACTTGTCCGTTTCCTTGATAGCCAAGAAGTGTGGAGACTTTGTGAGTCGATCCACGATCACCCAAATAGTATCGTTCCCACGCTGGGATCTAGGTAGGCCAGTAACAAAATCCATGGAAATTTGCTCCCATTTCCATTGTGGTATCTCTGGTTGTTGAAGTAGGCCCGATGGTTTCTGGTATTCCGTTTTGACTCTTGCACAAGTCAAGCACTTGCTGACGTAAGTTGCTATATGAGCTTTCATACTAGGCCACCAATATGTAGTTTTCAAATCGTGGTACATCTTATCCGAACCAGGATGTACTGAGTAGCGAGACTTATGAGCTTTATTCATTACAAGCTCGTGTAAGTTGCCGTAGAGTGGGACCCAAATGCGTCCTGTTACATAGTAGGCGCCGTCAGCCTTTTGTTCTAACCGTTGCCTTGAGCCGCGTAGGGCTTCAGCCCTGACGTTTTCTGGTTTCAATGCTTCTACCTGAGCATCTCGTATCTGAGAAGGAAGACTAGACTGAATAGTGAGTTGCAACGCTCGTACACGCCTAGGTGTAGTATCCTTTCGACTAAGGGCGTCGGCCACCACATTGGCTTTGCCCGGATGGTACTTTATGGCACATTCGTAATCGTTCAGTAATTCGACTCATCGACGTTGTCACATGTTCAACTCTTTCTGCTTGAAGATATGCTCAAGACTCCTGTGATCGGTGTAGATGGTGCACTTGGTGCCATACAGGTAATGTCGCCATATCTTGAGCGCAAAAACAATAGCTCCCAGCTCTAAATCATGTGTAGTGTAATTCCGTTCGTGAATCTTAAGTTGGCGCGAAGCATAAGCAATGACTTTATCCCGTTTCATCAACACACATCCAAGACCTTGGATGGATGCATCGCAGTAGACTACAAAATCGTCCGTGCCTTCAGGCAATGAGAGGATAGGTGCGCTACAAAGTCTATCCTTTAAGTGCTGAAACACTGTTTCCTGTGTATTAGCCCAACGGTAAGCCACACCTTTCTGTGTCAGTAATGTAAGCGGCTGTGCGATCTTTGAGAAGTCTTTGATGAACCGTCTGTAATAACTCGCCAAACCCAAGAATTGGCGTATTTCGGTTGGTGTGCGAGGTGCAGGCCAGTTCTTGATCGAATCTACCTTGGATGGATCAACATGAATCCCATCCTTGTTTACCACGTGGCCTAGAAAGTGGACTTCACGAAGCCAGAAGTCGCATTTTGAAAACTTGGCGTACAGCTGTTCTGTTCGAAGAAGTTCCAATATAAGTCGTAAATGCTGCTCGTGTTCCTCCTGACTCTTAGAATAGATCAGGATGTCGTCGATGAAAACAATAACAAACTTGCCAAGATAAGGTTTGCACACCCAGTTCATAAGATCCATGAAAACCGCAGGTGCGTTTGTTAACCCGAATGGCATAACCAGAAACACGTAGTGGCCGTAGCGAGTTCTGAATGCTGTTTTGGAGACGTCCTCATCCCGGACTCTCAGTTGATGATAGCCTGACCTCAGGTCAATCTTCGAGTAATAGCTTGACCCTTGCAACTGGTCGAATAAGTCGTCGATGCGTGGAAGAGGATAGCGATTCTTCACGGTCACCTTGTTCAGTTCGCGGTAATCAATACACATGCGGAAGGTACCGTCTTTCTTCTTCACAAATAATACTGGAGCTCCCCAGGGCGAAGAGCTAGGATGAATAAAACCCTTATCCAAGAGTTCTTGTAGTTGTTTGGACAATTCCTCCAGTTCGGTTGGAGCTAAACGATACGGTGCGCGAGCTATTGGTGCTGCTCCAGGAGCTAGTTCAATCTGGAATTCGACCTGGCGGTGAGGCGGTAGCCCAGGTAAATCTTCAGGAAACACTTGAGGAAAATCGCGTACAACTGGGATATCCTCTAATCTCTTCTCTTTCGTTGATGTGTCTGTAACAAGTGCCAAAATGGCAGTGTGGCCCTTTCGCAAACACTTCTGTGCCTTCAAGAAGGAGATGATGCCACTCACGACACCACTCTTGTCTCCTTGAACTTCGAGAGGTTCTTTTCCAGTACGGGGATGCGAATGATCTTTTCCTTGCATAGGATCTCTGCTTGCTGTTGGGATAACCAATCCATACCAATGACGATGTCAAAACTACCCAGAGTTATGGGAATGAGATCGATAGAGAAAGTCTGACCAGCTAAGACGAGGTTACAACCCTTGACTATGTGACCACTGTGGTGTCTGTTGCATCTGTTGCACTTTGGGTGGTTTCCTCGATATCCACCCTGCCCTTGACTACCAGAAGACTGCTGACCAGGGCTCTGATAGTCATCAATCTTTCGCTGCTGTGCCTGGGACTGAACTGAAGTCGAACCCTTGCTGGAGGTTCCATCGCACTTTCGTTTGTTGTCACTGGGAGTAGCAGGAGTAGTAATAGTAGTAGCACCAATACGTTTAGGCAGCTTGTTCTGTTCCACTGCCTGGTCTGTGAGACGATGAGCAAGACGAGTAACATCCTGGATAGTAGCAAGGTTAGCAGCAGTCACATGGCTTTGAATCTCTGGTACTAAGCCTTTGAGGTTCAGCTCAATGCGCTTGATGGGAGGATCCACCATAGTTGGACATAACACTGCCAGTTCGTTGGATCGTTTTGTGTACGCTTCTATCTCTGACCCCGTCATCTTCAGGTTAAGGAACTCCACTTCCAGCTTGTGGATGTCATCCCGACTACAGTATTCACCTTTGATCAGTTCCTTAAAATCATTCCATGGAGTGGCATTAGCAGCCGCCAGCCCCAGCATCTGAACTTGCGCGTTCCACCAAGTTAGCGCAGTGCCTTCGAGATTACCAGTGGCGTACATCACCCTGCGAGCCTCAGGGCATTCACACATTTCGAAGACCGATTCGAGCTTTTCTAACCAATGGAGGAGTCCAACGGCCCCTTCAGTGCCACTAAAAGTACTAGGACGACAGTCCATGAAAGTTTTGAACGTGCACACAGGTGGCTGAGCGTGTTGACCACCTGCCTGGGCAGCTGCGAGTGCTGCAGTAACTTGTTCAGTGATCAAAACCGCCAACTGGGCTTGAGTCATGTTGACACGTCTACTCATGATCTTCATACCCAAGGAAACATGAGTGAGAGAGGTTCGCGAATAGTGCGATGACAGAAGAGAGTGAGCATAAAAGTGTTTCAATCAACAGTCGTTACGTTTATCTAAGCATACCATGAGCAAAGTTCTATGTAATTCTAGCAAGTAGGCAATAAAACATATACCATATTACCTAGAATGTTGAGTCTTGCACGTGGAGCGAGGCGTCGTTGTGGATCGTTGAGCACTGTACAGGTTATAGTCTGGTTTTAATAAAAAACGTTTTCCCCTTATTAAAACCGAGTTCTCTATAACCAATGGCTCTGATACCAATCTGTCACACCCCCAAAATCCACACGCGGAGTATCACCGCTTGGAGGCGTGACATGACCAGGATCAAGCCACCAACCATATTGAACATATAAGTATAAGTAAAAGTAAATGTAATCCGTCACAATACAATTGGTGTTCAATCAAAAACATAGCGTAAGTAGCGGAAGCATAGTATGAAAATCTAACACAAGTGTTTAGTTTAAAGAGTCATAAAGTTTTCATCAAACATCCACAATCCATGCCCACAACGACCGTGCCTCCCGTGCAAGCTCCATGAGTACCTACGGTCCTGCAAGGCATGTAACAAAAAGTCAACAACTAGTTGAGCGAGTTCACAGTAAGTAAGTTCGTTGCATAACTATGCGTTATTAACTAAGCCGTTTTGTATGTTCAATTGGTGGGGGCTTCCCATATTGTATTTACTATCAGTGGGGGCTTCCCATATTTGTATTTACTAGACTAATTGTACCATAAGTGTTCTTCTTAACCCGAGAACAGTAGTACGTACGAGGTTTACGTAGGTTTTACGTAAGTGTCCCTCGAACCCTGAGGACAGTAGTAAGCACAAGTATACGTAGGTTTTACGTAAGTGTCCCTCGAACCATGAGGATGATGGTAAGTAGTCTAGTGTTTTACGTAGGTTTTACGTAAGTCTATCATATCTATCAATACCATTCCATCAATACCATTCCCAACCCACCGGGAATCCCATGCCTTGGAAATGTGAACTCACCTTGGTTTGCTCGGTATGCTTAACTTTGTGCTCGCAAATAATCAATCAATCAAGGCCTAAGGTAATGCATTTACACACAGTCAGTTCATGTTCGCAATGATTCGCATGCAACTAACATCACCGTATAACACCGAGTGTGCTTAGCAGTTAGCATCTTGTATCATGTAAACAGTAAATCGAACTCATGCAACTTCATGCTTCGCATAACAGCTTTCTCAGTTCTTTCTAACCTGGATTATTCGTTAACAGTGATGATAAACTTAACAGTGTTAACAACGTTAATCAGGACTAATGGAAGTAACATACATAATGAAGTTTCATAGTTAACGTTTGTTAATATACATAACAGGGTTAACTCACTTAACAGTGCTAACAAGCTAACGAGATTAACAGAACTAACGGAGTCAAACTTAACAGAAGTTAATAAACTTGACAGAGTTAACATGCTTGACCAAAGTAATATACTTAACATGGTTAACGAACTTAACAGACTTAATATGCTAACACAGTTAAATGAACTAACAGATCATTTGAGGAAAACCCTTTATAGCGAAAACACTTATTGGCGAAATCACTTCGGGTGACGAAATCCCAAGTGATTTTGTCGGCTTAATGGTTGACGAAAACACCAGGTGTTTTCGCCTGGTCCTTCATCATTAACAGTTGTACAACAGGAAACCCTTAAATAAATCATCGATAAATTAACAAATAAATTACCAAAACATTCATTAAACAAATCAACAATGTCCGACAAACGAAGGTTGTTTTCCTGATGCTATTTGACCAATTTATGTAGTGGCTGCAAATTCTATATTATTGGACCGATTAATATCATGTTCTATCTCACTTGTTTTCTGCCACACATGCAACCTTAGTTCTCAATTATGACCAATGTAAGAAATCATGTGCAATGTCAGAATCAATCAGTATACAAAGCATCATCCATAATCTATGTATGTATATCGATAACATACATCCCATATACATGACAGCTTCCAAAGCAACACATTATATCCCCACTTATTGCACATGATATGCTACTGACATTAATCGATTCCCTAGAACTCATATGATTAGCCTTTTATTAATTAATAAAATCATCAAACCATCCAAATCACAATAATCATGACTATAACCTAACATGTATCGATCACACATTCACAAATCTATCATAAATAGCATCACTACGTCTAACATGGTACCATGAGGAAACATACCGATCAAGAGTTATTGATGAAGAACAGATTGCGAGTGAAGGAGGGGGGGGGGTATAGACCTGCTGCCGTTGTACCACAAGTGAGGGGAAAAATAGGGTTTGTTTTTGGTTTGCCTTGTTGATCATATACGTACATGTAATTGTATAGTCAAAAGACTTGGGCCGGTTACAAGTTTTAATCCTAACAATAGATTGTTTGGGCCGGCTACTCATAATAATTCACACAGTTAATTGGGCCGGATGCATTTGTAAATCGGAACAATGACTTGGGCCTGATCAAAGGTTTATCCATTATCGTTATGTGTTATGGTTTGGGCCAAGTTCGATAACGTTTTCTTTATCAAGCAAACACATATACATTACAGTCCAAACATATTACAAACGTGTACAGTTGTGAAACAAACAAGTCGTGTAAACAAACAACTTAAACAATTAACGTGCAATTAATACGAAGATGGAATCTTGGAAACTCGAGTTGTCACAGTGAAAATAGTTGTTTTTGGAATGTCAATGAAGTGATGTAACTCACTCGACAACCAAATGGGTCAAATTAAATAAGTTAACAAATTGATGGTTTTAAGTGACCTGAACGTCACTATATAAACGAAGTATTGATGCGTAAGCCAAGTTTAGGATACGCTAAAATTGATTTAGTAAACCCTTGGATTGGGTCAAAAACTTAGAAATGTGGATTCGTTAGTTTTAGTAAATTGTGCATGCTTAAAATTGTAGACAATAAGCACAATGATATCACATGCGCAAACCATGTGATGGGAGCGAAAACGCTAATATTTGACAAGTCCGGGAATGGGTAAAGAGGACTAGATACAATCATTGCTAATAAACATGTATTAAGTTGATAGATGAAACACGTCGAATAATTGTAAAAAAAAGGGGGGGATTTATAAGCTATTTGCTTATAAACCGGAATTTGATGCGAAGAAAGATGACAAACAGATCCGTAATTTAATTACGGATGCATAGGAAAAAGAATCATGCAAAACGGACATGTAGGTAAAAAGTTACGAGCTTTTAAAGTTAGAATTTTTAAGAATTTTGGTGCTGGGCAGATATGCAGGTCCAGGAAACGGACCTGCTGGAAAACATGTTTCCCCGCGACACGCGCCGGGGTGTTAAGTTGCGGGCGCGACACACGAGGCCGCTCGCGGCACGCGAAGGATTAAACGAAGTCTGTCGAGTGGCGCGACAGACCAAAAATTAGAATTTTTATTTTTTTGTTATTTGTATGATACCGGAACTTATTTATACATGTTATAATTTTGTCAAAACTAACAATTGATGTGGTTTTGACCTTAGGTGATATTCGTCTCATTCCGGATGCCGATCAAGCAAGAAATCAAGAACCGAACACAAACTTTTGAAGCTTCCGCGCTAATTTAATCATGTTTTACAAAATGTTCATTTTGTAAACACTAACTAAATGTTCTGAATACTTAAATTAGTTAGCTTGTTAAACTAGAACACTATGTAAATCTTAGTTTTTATAACTAAGTTTCTAAATGATGCATTTTGGTTTTAAAATTGCTTATTTTAGTTTAAAATCTTAAAAAAATGAGACGGGTGTTACATTTTAATCCAAAGGAACGTCAACGCCTGCATTTCCCCAAAAATCATATCTATATTTATCCATTTACCATTGAAAATGCGCTCGTTCCTTGCTTTCCATATGCCTCAACATGTCGCCTACACAATTGTTTGTATATATTTTTTATTTGTTTCCTCAATCGCTCCACTTTTGTGGAATTCCAGCAGCTCCTTCATTGAGAATGCATAAGTTTGTTGAATCTTACACCATCTACTAACTTTGTGCCACAAAACCGCAGCCACATAACAACCCAAAAATAAGTGATCTGCGTCTTCCTCTTTCTCCCCACGTAATTTACAAATCGGCAAACCTTGGAGCAGACCTCTTTTTTTCAGCCCCACCAATGTTGCTAATCTATCTTGTACGCCCCGCCAACCAAATATATTCACTTTTTTGTACCCAATTGTCCCATTCGAACGGATAGAATGGGGTTGCGAACCGGTTTAGCGTAGCTCGGGATGTTGAAACTAAAAAATCCCCATCTTTTGCAATTGCCCATACCCACTTATCGGTTCGGTCTCCCAGGCTTATTGTTTGCACCAGTTGCTCCAATTGTTGTAATTGTTGTAGTTGACTGTTCATGCTCGGATTCTGCCTCCATTCCCATTGAGTTAACCTTTCTTCAACATTTGTTCTTTTAAATTTTTCTAGACTGAAAAGATCGGGAAACATATCCTTAAAGGACCATCCCCAATCCACCAATCCAACCAAAACCTAATTTCTTTCCAGTTCCCCACCTCACCTTTATCAATGTGTTCCCATTTAGACTATAATTTTCAAGCTCTTTTCCCATTTTTACAATATTGTTCCAAGTACTCGAAATGCCTTCCTTGACCGGTAGATATGACGTTGATTGCGAATGTTGGTGTATTGCCATAATTGTTCTCCTCCATAGTGTTTCTTTTTCGTGTTTAAATCGCCACCACCATTTTAGTAGTAGGCTCACGTTCATATCTTTCAGTGACCCCAACCCAAGGAACCTCTTTTCCATAGCTTCGATAACCTTTTCCCAACACACCCATGCCATTTTTGACTTTTCGTCATCCCTCCCCCAAAAAAATATTCTTCTTAATGCCTCTAAGGTGTCCAAGACACCTTGTGGTGCTTTGAACAAAGAAAAGAAATACAGGGGGAGGCAATCCTGGGGCAGACCTAGGTGAAGCCCACGGCGGGCGGGCGCACCCCTTGACAAAAAAAAAGTTAGTGTATTTTTTAGGCAAAAAAAACATGACCGCACTCCCTGAAAATACGCTTGAACCACTCATCCGCACCCCTAGCAAATAATTTCTATGTCCGCCACTAAGGCTATCTAGTGTTGCTTTTAACAGAGTCAATCTCCCACTCGACGAAAGCATCTTAGATTTCCATATGCATATTTAACTAAAAAATAATAGCACAACAAATCCGAGCTTCTAGTTTAATTACACATATCCATATTTCGCATTAAATTCACCCTTAATTAGTTTATCTTCTATTCAAGCATACATAATAAGAGCGAATACTACAATAATCATATTGTTAAATTACGTCACATTAATCTTAATTTATTTTAAACTCTGATATTTTCCTCAAAAGACAATAACCTTTACCATCCAGTCAAAACTGGAATAACATCAATCTTAATAGTTGACATAAATATAACGTGCAATTAAATGAGTCTAAAACATTTTTTTCATGTTTTTATTAAATAACTACGTTAAAAAAATTAAACCGGATTCATAAGGTTGTAAGGTATGAGGCGTGATTGCCTATCACCTCACTCGTTTTTTTCATCAATAACGCCCCTCCCCAATATCATGCTAGCTATTGGGGGCTAGCCAAAGGAATAGCGAGCATTTGTGGATGAAATGCGGGTCCCACTTCAAGTTTAAACCTTTAAAACCAAAAAAGATAAATGACTAGGACACTATTTAGAACTTTAATGTAACACTTTATCCCGTTTAAACCGAATATCTTAAATATTCGGACTTTTAGATCCCAGATTTTTTGTTATTGATAATTACGAGTCTGGGTTTATTGTGCATGATCATGCTTCAACCTTCCCATAAATGTTTCCAAAGAGATAACGGTTTAATAGTGTTCGGATCTTCGCGTACTTGATCATCCATCTGGTTCCCGCCTTTGTGAAAGCATATCATAAACACTAAACAATTAGTTTTTAAGTCGAACGGTCAAATGCATTTAAAAATAACAAAGAAAACAACTTTCTTGAATTTGGGTGCCCCCGCGACACTAGGCATTATGTCTATCTCATTCGGCATACTACCTGGCTTATTCGTTATTCCTGGCTCATTAGGCATACTGTCTAACTCATTCTTTAAGCTTACTGGCTCATTAAGCATACTGTGTGGCTCATTCCTTAAGTCTGGCTCACTAGGCATACTATCTGGCTCATTCGTTATACCTAGCTCATTCGGCATAATATCTGACTCGCTAGCTATGCATGACTCACTAGGCATATTGCCTGGCTCACTAGGGATAATGTCTAGCTCGTTTCAAGTCGATCTGACCCGCTATGAAACCTGAGCATTCTAGCTCTAGTCTCCAACAATTTTTCCATCAATTTCTTTACCAAACGTCATGATCGGGTAAGTAAAACATTGTTTGTTTAAGCAACACTTAAATTGCTTACAAAACCTCAACTCAATGTTTTAAACAATTCCAAGGACGGTTTGGTCTCAAATTCCCATTTTCCCCAACTAACACCTTTTACTCATCAATCAAGCCCCTTAGACCTTTAAAGATCAAATTTTTAGGTTTGCTTAGTCGTTCAAGGTCTTATTGACTATAAACGACCATTTATTACCATTATTTGCCATTGTAGTCCTATAAACTACAATTGATCATTTTATGAATTCACCTACCGAATTTCATTTGGGGCAAATGATCAACTCAATCATAAAACCCGTTATTCCAATTTTACCTCTAGATGTGGTTTACCCAAACTCATTACTTGAGGGAACTTTAGTACATTTTAATCTTTTTTTGCTAAAGCTAGGAATTTGCAAGTTTAAATGAAACCTAATAGGCACATTTAACTCATTACCCCATTAAGATTAATTATTTCTCTAAGGATATGGAGATTTCTAATGGACTTGTATTTTAAAACTCATTTAGTTATAATTTCGTATCAAAGACATATTCTTGGCTCTAAGAGCCATTTTATCCAAATACTAGAAATACCACACTTGAGGTGGACTATTACCCAATTTTGACTCGACCATCATTAGTCGGGCCATAGGCCCTTACTAAAACCATGACCTATTTCAATTACCTGGCGGGGTCAAGGTAATGACCCGTTACCAATACCTTGCAAATTTCCCTTGTTTAATTCGTGGCAATGCATACCCTTACCATTATGCTTACCTGTAGGTATGGAAGTCAACAAGACAAGTATTAAATACCAATTTCAAATGGTGATAACCTCGCCATTTGATCCATATGACCCGTTGTTCGTTTGACTCCTTCTTAGTTTTCCCTTTAGGCGTCTCAACCTAACTAATTTATTGTTATTCACTAAAATGTGATTCAACATCATTTTTACCCATTTGACTTCTTATGGTTTACACCATAGGGTCTTATTTCTACAATTCTCATCTTATTAACCAAAACATTTTTCATTGCAAAAGTAGTGGTTCTTTTCTAGGAGGTGTAAGCTTTACTTACATTGTGTACGTTCGAGCTTCCTTGCGCCTTTGACCCATTTGATGCATTCTTTTCCTAGCTCCCACCTAGCTTGTTAAGAGTGAACCTATCACACCATATCCACAAGATGATTAGATTAGTCATCAAATACCATATACCATGATCATCACCCTTATGGATTTTTATACCTCATTTATCATTCCATTCTATTTTAGGTCAGTTTGATTTTTAAAAGTTAAACTGTCAATTGACATACATAGATACACTAACAATTCGATAAAACTTACTTAGACATGTTATTGAGCACTTGGTGGGTATCATTATTAAGCCATCGTATTAGCTTAATTTCCATCCTTTCCATCCATTATTACCATGTATTTTTCAACTCAACAAGTTTATATATTCCTTAACATCTAGCTAACCCAAATTCTTCATTTATCACGACAATTTATCAATTTAATCATACAAGAGTATGACTTTCATACCTAGGTTAAAACCCACTTCATAACATGTATGAACACTTAATAAAATCTCTAATTTATTCAAGTATTTTACACATACAAACAGGTATAATAGTTATAAACATCAATACATCATCAGTTTCATCACACCATCAAAACCCTTAACATAAAAACTCATGATATGCAATTGAACCACTTACCTTATGTTTGTAATGACTAGATGATGAGCAATTTGTGAACATGCAAGGATTCCACCATAGATCACCTTATGATTTGGTTGAATTCCTGAGTTCTTGTGAAAGAGAGAATTTCTCTCTTCCCTCTCTAATCCACACCACACACACACACACTGCCTCCTCCTTCTATTTTTTTTATCTAAGATTCCATCATGTTTACTTTTAGCCCCTTAGTTTTAGCTAGTCACTTATGTTTAGCTTTACCAATTTATCTCTTAGTATTTAACTCATCTTCTAGCTAAGTTAGAAAACTTAGTTATTTTATTTCATAACATACATAAGAAATGTACCACTCAATAAAATCGGGCTTTAGGGCGTTATTGGGTATGACCAACACGATTTAAATTTAAGTCGTGAAAGCTCGAGCCTTTTGTAAACTTTATCTTCTATAGAACATTTATTTTCCCTTAGATTGCATTGGATTTATTTATTTAAATCCCAATGCTAACCGGTTTGATCTTTACTGTTAATGGTACTTTACCCACTCATCTGTAGTTAATTTGGTTTAATTACCAAGTTTGTTTTCAGTATGTTACATTTAACCAAAACCTTGGTTGTTAGGGGGGCTCCATTGCTTATGTGAAACTGGTGTGCTTACGTGGAGCTGAAGTGTCATTTGACATGACACAATGACGCCCCTCTCCATACCATGCAACCTAAGATTTAAAAAAAAAGACACCTTAACACGGTTACTACTTATTTTACTGTCGGTTGTTATACGATAAATTTATAGTGAAACATTAAATAATATTTACGATTATTTATTTAACTTATTTTTATGATTAAATTACAAAAAAAAATGTCTTTTATGTTGACAGCAAATTGCAAACTATGTCCTTTATCTTCATAACGTGCAAAAAACATACTCGATATTTGCAAACCCTTACATATTATTTCCTTTAACCCTAACTAAGTTTATTTTCATGGTTAAATCTGACCAAGTGGACCCCACCTGAAGGTAAATTAGTCTTTTCCCCCATTTATTTTAAGTATTTTAATAAATAAACAAAATCTCATTTAAAAAATTATATATATATATACATAAAAATTTGATTACTTTCTCTCCCTCTCTCTCTTCCTCATCTCACTCTATTCCATATCTTTTTTCTCTCAACCACACCATCACCATTGCAGTTCCATCATCACCACCGCACCTACACCTGCGTGACAGCCGCCACCACCACCACCAAACATAAACCGCATCTCATCCAGAGCAAAATATTCACATGGCCATGTGTCAAAACACCAAGAAAGGAAATCACATGTTGAAGACATTTAACAGATCTGTAACGGGTTGGTGTTCTTGGGCCCATGGTTTCTTGAAATGTTGAAGTGAATTTAAACGGGATTTAACATATTAAGATCTGAATTTTGTGGTGGTGTTCAGTTCTAAATATGTGGGTTAGGGTTGGGGGTTGGGTAGTGGTTGAATTGCGATAGTGGGGGTTGTGTAGCGGTGATCGACCGCCGGTGATGGAGGTGTAGCGGTGGTGGGGTTGTGCAGCGGGAGTGGAGGTGCGGTGGTGGAGGTGTGGTGGTGACAGTGGAGGTGCGGTGGTGATGGTGGTGTTGGTGGAGGTGCAACGACGATGGTGATAATGGTGGTATGTAGATGGAGAGGGAGAGAGAGAGGCAGAAAGAGAGAAAGGGGAGGAGGAGAGAGAGATCTAGTTAGATTTGATTTTGGATCTTGATTATGGGTTTGATCCAGATCTTGATTTTGGATCTTGAAAGAAGGGATAAAGTTTTATATGCTTTTTTGTAATATTATTTTATATAAATAAATGGTAAAAAGACTAATTTACCTTCAAATGGGATCCACCTTGTCAGATTTAACCATGAAAATAAACTGAGTTAGGGCTAAAGGACATAACATGCAAGGGTTTGCAAACATCAAGTATATTTTTTGCACGTTTTGAAGATAAAGGACATAGTTTGTAATTTGGTGTCAACATAAAGGATGATTTTTGTAATTTAGTCTATTTTATTGTAAGTTTGTAACATTGTTATATATAATAGTTTTTAGTTTTTGTTAAATATACAGTAATTCTATTCTATTCTTTTGTAATAGTTATGCTTTTTGCATTTTACTAGTTTGCTTGTATGTTTTGGTTGCTATATTATTATATATACTTCTAATTTGCAACAACTTTGTGCAGTGAGTAGTTGTAACTCTAGTTTTTTGGTTTTATATGCATAGGTAAGGTGTACATTTGCTTAGGTTGATTGTACACTAAAGCTTCTTTTGGAAGCTTTATATTTCATATAAACAGAAATAGGGGTGTGCACGGTTCGGTTCAGTTTTTGGGCAAAATCAAAACCGAAACCGAAATGTCGGTTTTCAGTTTTTCAAAACCGTTTGGTTTCAGTTTTTTCTCGGTTTTTACACCGGTTTGGTTCGGTTTTTTAGTTATTTCGGTTTTTGAAACAAAAGTAAGTAAGATTCAAAAATAACAAAAGTATAATTCAAAATTTAAGAATCTTTCTTATATGGTTACATTTAAGTTATTATACTTAATCTTTTTAACTAAAAATGTTTACATAAATTTAACCATCTAATCTATTTTTATGTTTCTTCAAAGTTTTTATTAGGACTTTTTCTTTTATAATAATTTGAAAATTGTTTAATTTTTAAATTAAATTTTGTTACTTGTTATAGGCAATAAATAAATCATCTCAATTATAAATAAACATCTTAATGTTTTTATTATAAGTACTTAATACTCAAGAATAAAATTAACAATTTCTAATAGCATGGGTTAAACACTTAAACTTAAACATAAAAATAAATGTTTTTTCAGTTCGGTTCGGTTTTTTTCGGTTATTAAAAATCCAAAAATCGAACCGTTGGTTTTTGTTTCGTTTCGATTTTGTCGGTTATTTCGGTTACGGTTCGGTTATTTCGGTTTTCTGCTCACCCCTAAATAGAAGAGAGAGAGACATGAGAGATAGAGATGAGATCCGTTTGAGAGAGAGAAACGGTGGAAGGACCATCGTTTATGGTGGTTACTAGGCGGTGACGCTACATGAGCGACACACAAAGAATCATCGATGAGGAGTGTATTCCAGTGAAGTATGACGAGTCTCCGGCGAAGATGTAGTAAGTCTTCTATCATGTTACAATTTCAGTTAGATCCGCTCTTGATGTGTCCTTTTAGACTTTTTCCGGTAATAAATAATTCCGGCATGAATCCGGTAAAGTTCCGACCAAGCTCCGGTGAACGAAAGTCGACGTACATCTCTTGTATACTCTAATTTACATCAGGTTTATGCAATAAGGAGTTGTAATCGTCGGCAACGATATGGTCATTGACGATGGTGTCGCAACCCTTTGCCCCGGGAGGCGGGCGGCCACGAGCTTCGCACATTCGGTGGTATCGGTGTTTATTTAATTTTGGCAGCAGAATTTACATCAGGACCGTAGTTAGGAAATATTTTACCAGAGTAAAACACCTCATTTTATAAATAATAAACACATGGGTAAAACCCAAGTTTCCATTCATAATATGTTTATGGGGATAAACCCTATTTTATTCAAATAAAACTTCTTCTTTATTTAGGTAACTTTTATAGCTACTTTTCCAAGCCTTCAGTGCTCTTCAGTTGGCTTCTATTTGGCTTTCACATTTTGTTACCTGAAACGCGTTTAAAACATTTTTGTAAGTAGGAAATACTGGTGAGTGAATCCTAGTTTAATCAAAACAAGTTTTATCATTTTACAACATTGAGGGCATCCCGCAATTACATTTGTTTACATCTACTTTAATTACCACCCACGGCACTGTCAATCCTGACTTGTGGTAATGTTACTACTCACAGTGTAGTAAAAAAATTTGTATACAAAACCCCAACATACCAACGATAATTGTAGAATTACGAATACTCAATCATTGGGAAATATAAATTAAAACATTTGAGGTTTTGTAAAAACAGTCTACAAAAAGAGGAATTACTCACATTGCTAATTTAGGTATTTCCTTGTGACTTCCTCGTTATAATCTATTAATTTAAACAATGCACACGCGTTAGTATAATAACCCAAATTTACATTAGCTATACCCTCCCCGAGACAGAATTCCAACGACTAAGTCAGGCATAGCCTCGCCATGCGTTACGGAGCACTAGATCAATCAGGCAGCGTATCTAATACGTAACCGGGGGTTATAATACTTACATCGAGGCAGAGCTTCGCTATTTTAGTGGGTATAATACCCGAGTATTACTTCTACTATAAAGAAATAGAGAGAGAGGGATTAAAAGTTTGAATGATTTGCAACTGAAGCCAAAATCCCCTATTTATAGTGCCTGATCGGTACTTTGTCGCGCCCCGCGAGAGCCGAAGACAAGGTCTTTGCGGCCCTCGAGCTAGGTTGAGTAGGGCTTAGCCTTGACCAGTCATGGGGGTAGGTTCAACACGATATGGACATGTGGCAGCACCGGGTTACGCCATTTATCCCCTCGCTCGCGCCCCGTGACAGATCAAGAGCAGTCTGTCGCGCCCGTGACAGACATAAAATATTGTTTTAATTTGATTTTTGCTCAATTAAATGTATTTCGGGCCTATTTTTTGTATACAGGGTGTAATTTATGACGTATAGGGTGTTTATAAGTTTTTTGGGAGACTTGTTATATCCTCCCCACCTTGTTTTAGAACTCGTCCTCGAGATCTACTGGAACAGGTGTGGATATTTCCTTTGCATCTCGGCTTCAAGCTCCCATGTGTAATCTGGTCCTATCTTGGAATCCCATTTCACTTTGACTAGAACTAATCTCTTGTGTTTGAGATTCTTGATCTTTCTGTCTTCAATTTGTAGTGGTTTCTCTACAAACTTAAGCTTCTCATTTACCTCTATATCCTTAAGAGGTACTACTAATGATTCATCTGCTAAGCATTTCTTGAGATTACATACATGAAATACATCATGTATTCCTGCTATCTCCTCTGGCAGTTGTAGCTGGTAAGCTACGAGTCCTATCCTTCTAATAATCTCAAAAGGTCTAACATACCTGGGGTTTAGCTTTCCCCTTTTGATGAATCTAACCACTCATTTCCATGGAGAAACTTTTAATAATACTTTGTCTCCTACTAGAAATTCCAATGGTTTTCACCTGTTATCAGCATAACTCTTTTGACGATCGCGTGCTGCTTTTAGTCTTTCCTTGACTTGAATAATCTTGTCCGTTGTTTCTTGCACTATCTCTGGTCCAGACAGTTGCTTTTCTCCAATTTCTGCCCAACAGACTGGGGTTCGGCACTTTCGTCCATAAAGTGCTTCAAATGGTGCAGCATTGATACTGGTATGATAGCTGTTATTATATGAAAATTCTATTAATGGTAAATGATTGTCCCAATTTCCTCCAAAATCAATTACGCAAGCTCTAAGCATATCTTCTATTGTCTGAATTGTCCTTTCGCTTTGTCCATCCGTTTGAGGATGATAAGCTGTGCTTAGATTTAACTTGGTTCCCATTGCTTTTTGGAAACTAGTCCAAAATTGAGAAGTAAAATGGTTATCCCTATTAGACACAATAGATAAAAGAATTCCATGTAATGAAACTATTTCATTTACATATAACTTGGCTAATTGTTCCATACTAAAAGTTTCCTTCATCGGTAAGAAATGAGCAGACTTGGTTAATCTGTCTATAATCACCCAGATTGTATCATTTCCTTTTCTTGTCTTGGATAATTTGGTAACAAAGTCAATTGTTATCAATTCTCATTTCCATACAGGCATTTCCAATTGCTGTAATAAACCTGAGGGTTTCTGATGTTCAACTTTTACTTGTGAACAGGTTAAACATTTGGCCACATAGGCTTCTATGTCCTTTTTCATTCATATCCACCAGAAATTCTTTCTTAAGTCTTGATACATCTTATCACTACCGGGATGTATCGTATACTTAGACTTATGGGCTTCTTCTAAAATTCGGTGGCGTAGGTTTCCTTGTTTAGGTATCCAAATTATTTTCTTATGGAATCTCCAAATTCCACCTGTTCCTTGTTCTAATTCCTTAATCATTCCTTTTAATTTCTCAGTATCGTCCTTGATTACTGATGCTTGTACTTCTCTAATTTGATCATTTAAATCTATCTGCAGATTTAATTTGAGAGAACGTACTCATCTTGGATTTTCATGAGACTTTCGACTTAAAACATCAGCTACTATATTAGCTTTTCCTGCATGATATTGGATACTACAGTCATAATCACTAAGGATTTCTATCCAGCGTCTCTGTCTCATATTTAACTCTTTTTGCCCGAAAACATATCTTAAACTCTTATGATTGGTAAAATGGTAAACTTACTACCGTAAAGGTAATGTCTCCAAATTTGAAGGAAAAAAATTTTGGCTCCTAATTCTAAATCATGGGTTGTATAATTCTCTTCATGATTCTTAAGTTGTCTAGAGTCATAGGCTATAACCTTTTATCGTAGCATCAGCACACATCCATAACCTAACTTAGAAGCGTCACAATAGACTACAAAGTCTTTAGTTTCTTCTGGTAACGCTAGTATGGGTGCGTTGGTTAATCTTTGCTTAAGGATTCTAAAGGCTTCTTCCTGTTTTGGTCCCCATTCAAACTTAATTGATTTACAGGTCAGTTTTGTTAAAGGAATGGCTATTCTAGAGAAATCTCGGATAAACCGTCTATAATAACCTGCCAGTCCAAGAAAACTTCTCACTTCCGTTGGTGATTCAGGGACTTTCCATTTAGTAATCGCCTCGATCTTTGTGGGATCCACATGAATTCCTTTATGATTAACTAAATGTCCAAGAAATTGTACTTCTTGTAACCAAAATTCACATTTTGAGAATTTAGCATAAAGCTTTTCCTTTCTCAATAATGTAAGAAGTGCATGCAGATGTGCTGCATGTGCTTCTTTACACTTAGAGTAAATGAGAATATCATCCATTAAGACAATTATAAATTTATCCAGATATGGTTTACATATTTTGTTCTTCGTGTCCATAAATGCGGCTGGGGCATTGGTTAGACCAAATGGCATGACGGTAAATTCATAATGACCATACCTTGTTCTGAAGGCAGTTTTAGGAATGTCCTCTTCCTGTACTTTCAATTGATGATATCCTAAGTGTAAATCGATTTTAGAAAAGAATCGAGCTCCTTGCAGTTGATCAAACTGATCATCGATTCTCGGTAATGGATACCGATTTTTAATCGTGACTTTGTTCAATTCTCGGTAATCAATGCACATACGCATTGATCCGTCCTTCTTCTTGACAAACAAGATTGGTGCTCCCCATGGTGATAAACTTGGTTGTATGAAACCTATCTCCAGAAGTTCGTCCAGCTGTTTCTTTAATTCTTGCATCTCTACTGGCGCCAAACGGTAGGGTGCTTTGGCAATCGGTGCTGTTCCTGGTAGTAGGTGAATTCGGAATTCAACTTCTCTATCTGGCGGTAGTCCAGGTAGCTCTTCAGGAAAAACATCTGAGAATTGGTTGATTAAGAATTCAACTTCTCTATCTGGCCGTTTCTACCAGACATTCTTGTTAAAGTTTAGTTAATGGTTGATTAAGAATTTTGCAAAATGAAGTATTAATAAAACTTTGGTTCGCATCAGAGTCAAATAATACTTTAGCAAAAACATCATTAACTAAAAACGTACTGGCAATCACGTCCGGAATCATCTTGGCTTCTTCTGCTGCCAGAACAAAATCTATAGCATTCTTAGTATTCTTGTTGTTCATGGCTGGAGCTAGTTTCGGACAGTTCGGTTTGATATGCCCCTTTTCTTCACAATTGAAGCACACTCCATTACAGGGTTTCTTCCTGCAGTCTTCTTCCTTGTGTCCTGGTATCTTGCAAAAGTTGCAGTAGGTGGAACATTTTCCTGAATGTTTCTTTTTGCAAGACTTACAGTAAGGTGCAAAAGTAGAACCTATACTTTTCCCACGATAGTTATTTCCATAACAAAATTCTTGGGTAAGTTTCTGAACTAGGTTCTTTCTCTGATTCTCTTCTTGCGTACGTACCAATTCATCAGTCAAGGTACTTGCTAGTTCTACCACTTCGTCTATGGTTTGTGGTCTAGCTGCCTTAACTACATGCCTAATCTCACTTATTAATCCCCAAATGTAACAGGAGATTAATACTGGTTCTGGTGAGGCTAAGGTTGGCACTATTCTAGCATATTCGAAGAATACAGTAGTGTAACCCTTACAGTTTATTCCAGTCATTCTTAGAGAACTTGTTAGCAATTTGTTCTTCTTCATTGGGAGGACAGAATTTCCTTTCGACCATGTTCTTAGACTCAGTCCATTCCATATTATAGACTTTGTCATTTCCCCTAGACTGGATAATAGTATTCCACCATTCTAAGGCTGCATTCTTAAAAAGATTGGAAGCAAACATGAGTTTGTCTTCCTCTGCACACCTGCTTATTTTTAAGACAACCTCTGTCTTTTCTAACCAATGTAGAGCTGCAATGGCTCCTTCATTGCCAGAGAATTCTATTGGTTTGCAAGACCAGAATTCTTTGTAAGAACAACCATAAGACATGGTTCTTCTTCTTTTTGGAATAGGCAATTGAATTAACGGTCCATTGTTTACGCTGTGACTGGGTTCAGTAGGTGGTCGTTTACTTCCACTATTACTTTTATTATTTTCCGCTTTTTTAACAGTTTGGATGATATATGGCATAACATCTCTAATTTCTTATGTTACTATATGTCGAATGGCACTGTTATTTATTTGGTTATCATTATTCTAGTTTTCCTGATTTTCTTCGTTGTCCATCTATATTTACAAACAATTATCAGGTATTAATATCACAGAATAAGATCTAATGCCAATAATTGCACAAACAAACACATTGGTCAAAACTGTCGATCATTGCGACATTTACTCTATTTTATATATATGCATCTATTACAAACTATAACTGGAATTTAAAACATACTACTAGTTATGCCTCAGTAGGTATTTGATTGTCTATTTTAGTTTTTTTTTCAAACTACTCGTATTTATATATATATATATATATAGAGAGAGAGGTAAAGAGTAAAATACAAATGCGCTTATCGTACGATACGTACGCAATCATCCCAGCCGTTCGATCAGGTGCGGATCTAGTACGAATTCAATACATATCGCATGTGAAAAAATGGTTAGCATGGGGTAGTGTGAAAAATGGCATGGGGTGTGTAGATGGACAAAATCGCATGTGGAAGATTGAATATCGCATGTGAAAAAATGGCAGCATGGGGTAATGTGAAAAATGGCATAGGGTGTGTAGAATCGCATGTGGAAGATTGAATATCGCATGTGAAAAAATGGCAGCATGGGGTAATGTGAAAAATGACATGGGGTGTGTAGAATCGCATGTGGAAGATTGAATATCGCATGTGAAAAAATGGCTAACATGGGGTAATGTGAAAAATGGCTTGGGGTGTGTAGAATCGCATGTGGAAGATTGAATATCGCATGTGAAAAAATGGTTAGTATGGGGTAATGTGAAAAATGGCATGGGGTGTGTAGATGGAGAAAATCGCATGTGGAAGATTGAATTTGCACAGTTCGTACAGTTAGCATGGAGGTATGAAATCGCATGGAAGATGAAGATCTGACGGCTGGGGTTATCGTGTTCGTAATGTACGATAAGCCCTATTGTACGTTAACCGGCCTCTATATATATATATATATACACACACACATTATTATTATTATTATTACTACGGGTTAAACTGCATTTCCCGCTCGTCGTACTTCCAAACGAGCTTCTCTCCTATCCCTTTTTATCATCTCTCTCCTTAATCTATCAACTCCTCGCCGTACAGGCGGAGTTCCTGAATGTTCTCATCACTCATAGGTGGTCGTGGTGCAGGTACTGGGTCAGGATACATAGGTAAAGGTTCTCCATACAGTTATGGGTTTTCTAGGATTTCCCGAACATATTGGTCAGCATCCCAATATGGATCTAGAGGGTCAAGGTTTGGGTATGGTGCTAATGGGTTTGGTATGGGTTCCTCTTGTGGGTAGAGTTCTCGATAACCCCTGTGGTCATCATTCCAAGGGTCATATGCTAAGGTATCTCATCTGGGTTAAAAGCTGGTATGGGAACTGGTTCTTCTTGGTTGGGTTCTATTTCCATTGGCTGAGTAGGAGACAGTGGTAATGGCTGTGGTGCAATGATTTGTTCTAGGTTTGGGTCTGCGGCAGTAGTAGCTAATATGTGAAAGTTGGCCAATCGCCTATTGATTATATCTTGGGTCTGGGTGTTCATCTCCCTATTTTCTACTGCTAAATCCCTTTGTTGCTTTAATTTCCTCATTTTTTTCTACGCTCATGAGCTCCCCGACTGAACCATCCTCTCTTTTTGGTAGGGAATGGTTTTGCGGATTGTTCTTTAAAGACGAATATCCCCTCTTCGGTGTCAGCTGAGTACCCCGAAGGAGTAGGCTGGGAAGAAGTTCCTTCATCTCTAGGAGAACTAGACAATTGACGATAAGCGTCCGATGCTCCTTGATCACTCATACTGTAAACTAACAGATTGTCAAATAACACAAAATAATAATATACACGTATGCACATAGTCACATAGATTATTTCCAAACAGAATTGACAATTTCATTGTCAGCAGAACATTTCTGTGGCTGAAATCAGTGGATGTATCTCTGATACCACCTCCTGTCGCAACCCCGACCCCTTGCCCCGGGAGGCGGGCGACCGCGAGCTTCGCACATTCGGTGGTATCGGTGTTTATTTAATTTTGGCAGCGGGATTTACATCAGGACCGTAGTTAGGAAATATTTAATCAGAGTAAAACACCTCATTTTATAAATAATAAACACATGGGTAAACCCAAGTTTCCATTCATAATATGTTTATAGGGATAAACCCTATTTTATTCAAATAAAACTCCTTCTTTATTTAGGTAACTTTTATAGCAACTTTTCCAAGCCTTCAGTGCTCTCCAGCTGGCTTCTATTTGGCTTTCATATTTTGCTACCTGAAACGCGTTTAAAACATTTTTGTCAGTGGGAAATATTGGTGAGTGAATCCAAGTTTTATCATTTTACAGCATTGAGGGCATCTCGCAATTACATTTGTTTACATCTACTTTAATTACCACCTATGGCACTGTCAATCCTGACTTGTGGTAATGTTACTACTCACAGTGTAGTAACAAATTTTGTATACAAAACCCCAACATACCAACGATAATTGTAGAATTACAAATACTCAATCACTGGGAAATATAAATTTAAACATTTGAGGTTTTGTAAAAACAGTTTATAAAAAGAGGAATTACTCACATTGCTAATTTAGGTATTTCCTTGTGACTTCCTGGTTAAAATGTATTAATTTAAACAATGCACATGCGTTAGTATAATAACCCAAATTTACATTAGCTATACCCTCCCCGAGACAGAACTCCAACGACTAAGTCAGGCAGAGCCTCGACATGCGTTACGGAACACTAGATCAATCGGGCAGCGTATCTAATACGTAACCGGGGGTTATAATACTTACATCGAGGCAGAGCTTCGCTATTTTAGTGGGTATAATACCCGAGTATTACTTCTACTATAAATAATTTGAGAGAGAGATTGAAAGTTTGAACGATTTGCAACTGAAGCCAAAATCCCCTATTTATAGTGCCTGATTGGCACTTTCTCGCGCCCCGCGAGAGCCGAAGACAAGGTCTTCGTGGCCCGCAAGCTAGGTTGAGTAGGGCTTAGCCTTGACCAGTCATGGGGGTAGGTTCAACACGATATGGACACGTGGCAGCACCGGGTTACGCCACTTATCCCCTTGCTCGCGCCCCGCGACGGATCAAGAGCAGTCTGTCGCGCCCCGCGACGTACATAAAATATTGTTTTTATTTTATTTTTGCTAAATTAATTGTATTTCAGGCCTATTTTTCGTATACGGGGTGTAATTTAGGACGTATAGGGTGTTTATAAGTATTTTGGGAGAGTTATTATAGATGGCGTGTTATTTATTACTTCTAATGAAACATTTGTTCGGTTACGAAATTCTTAGGGTTCGTTTTACTGCTACCAGTGTTTGTTTGTATTTGAAAATTCATCCTAGATATTTTGTGTTAAATTGATGCCTAATTGTTTCGATTTAGGGACAGAGTTCTTTGTATATTATCTCTATCATTGGGAGGCAATGTGTAATGTTCAGTTTTGAAAGTCATAATGGAGATTATAGGGTTTGAAACACGAAGCATCGGATCCGCCGGGCAGTTTAGTCTGATCATTTCGTGTTGTTCCGAGTCAGGATTGTGCTAGGAAGTAGGAATTTGTGTCTTCTTTCGGATGAATTCTTATTCATAAATGTTGAGAGTTATATTACCTTTGTGTCGATATAGGAGTATTTCGGATGGTTTGAAAGGTACTTCGTCCTGGCAGCTTTGAATCAGAACACATATTGATGTCATTCTGGTATTCAGTCTCTTGGTCTGGTCTGATTAGTGTGGCCCGTTGTATGTGTCATCGTAAGTTACTTTATTAATTTCTTGTACATATCAGAATCTTGATTTTGCCGAAACGTGTTTTAAGTTAGAATGATACTCCTTTTGAGTGTAGGACGATGAAAGAGGCTGAAGCAAATAACTTGAAACTCACATCCCAATTTCTGGAGCTGAAATTTATCGAGATGATTTCCAACAACACCAAAATGTTCTTTGGAAATAAGGTCATTTATCTCACTCTCGTAAATAGTGAATACACCCATTGTGTTGTGCTATCACTTGAATATGATACATGTAACCAAACAACATGATGATAAAACAGGCGGGTTGGTAACACGTAATTTTGGGCCACTCAACATTTTTCTTCTCTTTTTTGTTTAAAACCACTAAAACTCTATTGTTACAGTTTTTATCCTATTGATTTTCACATAAAGAGATTTATGAGGTCGTGTTTATTAAAAATACACTTTGGTTAACTTTTGACCTAATTGACTGTTTTGGTTTAACTACCATTTTAATTATTGGACGTTAGAGGTTAAACATAACCTAGATGGACCCCAAGTGGGTTCAAATTGTCACGTCAAATTGTCACTTTAACGCGTATATATAGGGTGAGGCTTGTAAAATTCTCATGGTAATAGTATGAGGTTTTGCATTGTAATTTGTAAATGTGAACTTTGCAGATACCGAATATGTTGATGGATCAAAGGCTACTTAGGAACTTTTTGCGAGATTTGGAAGGGTGAAATGTTTGTTACATAAGTTGCACAAAGGAAATATAAATCTAGCCCCGCCGCATCACGGCGGGTTACTTTTCTAGTTTCATATATTTTCGAAGAAAAATAATTCATAAATTCACGTTTGCTTGTCACTTGGAACTTTCATTCTTAACACCTATTTATATATTTTTTATTCAATGGTAAATTCTTGACGGAGGTGTAAAACATTTATCTACCTTTTTTAAACACAAATCATACACCAGTATAATTTACTCCTAATTCTACTCCATTATCCATAACGAGACTCAAACCTTCAAGCTTTAGAAGAGAAGAAGTCATTTAACACGCCAAGATATCATTAGACTAAAATCCCTTTGTTCATATTGCTCATTTAGCATATAGAATAAATAACAATATCGGTTACTAATACATATTTATTTTGAACGGCAAAGGTTTGCTATTTCTAAACCACACCAATGTATACTAATTACACCTCATGTCAGAATTTGAACCATGTCCTTTTCTTCAAGAGACATCAAGAACCTTTACCGCCCAACTAAACTTAAAGCTAAAATGATGGTCACTAATACATATATATCTCGTTTATCAAAACATACTTTTTTAATAACATTTAATGAACAAAAAAAGCTTTTGTTTTATACTAAAAGATATATGGTAGTAATTTAAACATCAAATTTTAAGAGCTGTAAATTTTATTAGATATTAATTGACGTGGATCCACGGCTTATTTATTTTGTGGGGTTGCTATAATATATGTAAAAAAATAATAATAAATTACACCAATAAATATAAACATGTAGGTGCAGCCGTTGACTAAAAAACCAAGATTGCTTATTTACGTCTCTTGATGAGATATTTTTAATATATAGCATTGTGTAGTTCTAGGTGCCATAAGGCTTTTCTTTTTGGAAAGGCTCTAGTTGTCATTAAGGTTTTTTTTTTTCGTCTTTTTTTTTTTGGAAAGGCTCTAGGTGCCATAAGCTAGGTGGGCTATTTGGAGAAATGAAGGGGTTATGGCTATGGTCAAGTTTGCTATGTGCTCTCACTATGGTTGTAGGGGGTACAAGCAGATACAATGTTCACGGAGGCCCTTCTTATCGACTTATTTTGGATACTGACGTTGATACTGATGATCTATTTGCATTATTATACTTGTTGAAGTCGAATCGGTCTGAGTTTAACTTACAGGTTCTTTCTTTTAAATATTCTATACACACCTATCTATTCACTTTATTTCAACTTTCTCTGTGTAGAGAATTTGTTGTCATTTGTATTTGCATGTCATTGTCCGCTTTACTATCTCAGAAGGTGTTTAAGAATTGGAATATGTTAAAGGAACATAAATTTAAACGAATTAGATTGGAATTTGAACTATTAAAGAATTTTGAATTTGAAACGCTTAAAATATATGTGAATTAGAATTACTGATACATTTAGTTGACAAAAAATCATATTTGCTTTCCTAGTTTGTTGAAAAAAAAAGAGGCGGAATGTGATTCTAACTCCTTTGATCGAAGGGCTCTACTATTTAGAAGGAATCTTGGTTTATTAATTATATTACTTCAAAGCATTTAAGTGAATTAACTGCAATTAAAATACCTTTCATTCATTTGACCATGGCAATGTAATCTTCAGGTGGGATAACGTTTAGAGATCATAAGATTCTAAGTTCGATTCTTACAAGGAGAATTTTCATATATTTAAGGGGGTGGGGGTGGTCACTAGTGATAGAATTCCATCACTCACAAGCACCCAATCAAGTTCCGTCATGTCATCAACCATTTTTCCATCACTCACAACCTTTTTTAGTGGCATTGTCTATCACTCACAACACCCAAAAATAAACCCCCACACCCCCTCACAATTTCCATTTTCCACGGCGTGATAAAATCCACGCGTGGAATATTGCACGGCGTGATAAAATGAGGGGCGGTGGTCTTCACATTTGTTCCACGCGTTGAAATAGCCTATCACGCGTTGAAAACTCACCGCCCCCAGTGGCCTTATTGAGTTTTCTCTTGAATTTATGTATAGGCATTAGAGCATTCACAATGGATTTCTTATATTTATGTCAGTAAGAAAATTTATACTAGAGGTGGTTTTTTCTATATTTATTGGGTTTTCTCCTGAATTGGTGTATACACATTAGAGCATTCATAGTGGATCTCTTATATTTATGTGAATGAGAAAACTTATATTATAAGGAATGATTGTGAGTAAAGAAGAGAGAAAATATATGAAAATGTTACCGTTCATCTTTAAATGTATGGGAACCACTATTTATCCCTTATAAAATTTTTAATATTTTTAAAGGTGGTTGTGAGTAGGGGTGCAAATGAGCCGAGCTACTCGAGTTCGGCTCGAAAAAAAGCTCGAACGAGCCGAGCTTAAACGAGCTCGAGCGCGAGCCCGAGCTTAAAAACAAGCTCGTTTAGTAAACGAGCCCGAGCTTCGCTTATCGAGCTCGAGCCGACTCGCGAGCCTTATCGAGCTTTCTTTTAATATATTTTTTATTAACATATTAAACATATATTTAAATAATAGTATTTACCATTTATATAAATATAAAAAAATAACTAAACTATATGTATAACAATAATTACAATTAATAAATACTAAACGAGTCAAGCCCGAGCCGAGCTCGAGCTTGAAAAATTACCTTCGAGCCGAGCTCGAGCTTTCATATGTTAAACGAGCTCGAGCTCGAGCCTGGTCGAGCTCGGGCTCGGCTCAGCTCGTTTGCACCCCTAGTTGTGAGTGGAGGATTGAGAAAATGTAATAATAAATGTATAAAAATATTATTTAATTGAAAAAAAGAGAAAAATAGTAATATTTAGTGTGATTATATAGATTTGGATAAAGAATCCAATTCGAATGCTCTTATTACCCGATGAAAATGGATATGATCAAATAGTTTCGCTCATGGCACGATTATACACTACTCTTCCATCAATTATCCAAATTTGTCGTTGAATAAAATAAAAAATACCATTCATTTTTAACAAAACACCATACCAGAATTTAGGTTTCAGTTCCAATATATAATATATAATATTATTAGTCAAATTGCTGAAATAAGAATTTATATTCATTAACTCGTAATAAATTGAGGAATAGTAACTTTTTTTTTTGTGTTTGTTTTCCATTATGTCTTTTAGGGTTTTTTTTTTTGTATTAAACTTTTACATTTTTCATTTTGTAATAAAATAAACTTTGATTTGGTTATAATTTTGCAATAAAAGTTAAATGAGTTTAGTTTTTTATATTAATTTTTGTTTTACACTTTTTACGGCGTCGTTTGATTGCTACCTAACATGGTGTTTGATTGTCACATTTAGAGCGTCAAGTTTTTTCACCACCTAAACTTATAACACGTGTCAGTATACATTCGACTTCGTCAATGTTTTACGTCATGTAAGTCACTTAGTGTAAAAGTTCGTGATTTTGTTTTACGTTTTTTTTCGGTTTTAGTTGTTGTTTGCTTGCTACTTAGCATGATTTTACGTCTTACGCCCTACAACATTGGTAGCATGGTTTTACGCCCTCTGCCCCGCAACGACGGGGTTAAGACTAGTTTCTATTATTCCCTAATGATATCAACTCTTGTGGGATTTTTGTTAGAAAATCTAAAAAGAATTTCAGCGTATAGATGTTTTTATATATTCTATATATGGATATGGATGTGTTTTCATAGTCTTTTAGTTCTTTTAAATTTTAAAATAATTATAAGTACCAATATTCTTTTTGTAGTCAAACGTAGCATTTTTGAAAAATTGTTTTTTCAAACAAGTAAAGCATTCAAACATGATCAAGTATCAAACTATATTTCAACAATTTGCTAGGTTATTGACTTATGAATAATTAGCACACAAAATATTCTTTAAAAAAACATGAAAATGCTTAATATATGAATTACAACATTTTCATACGTTATAAATTACATGATTAAAATTTATGATGAAGCAATATTTCACAGTTATTGCCTGTTGATAATTATTTGTTCTGAAAGAAGTTATTTAATTTAATAGATAAACTTTTAACTAAATTTAGTTACATCCATTTCACCATATTTTCACCCTAAATTACGCTAAAAACACTATATTTTCTCTCATTTTCAATTAAATAATATTTTTTATACCTTTATCATTACATTTTCTCTCTCCTCCACTCACACACACTTTTAAAATATATTAAAAAATTATAAGGGGTGAACAGTGTCCCCTCAAATGTACAGATGAATAGTAACATTTTCTCTCTCCTTCACTCACAACCACTTTTTATACTTTTTATATTATAAAAACTCCACTCACAACATTTGGTGGAATGGATGTGAATGCTCTAATATGTGTATTAGACTATTTAGTATGGAGAAGCATGAAGAAGGGACATGAAACGTCATGTGATTGTCATGTCAGTAGGAGAGTTTTTAAAAAGCATAGGATGGAAAAGGCTTGAATAAAGACGTTTAAAAAAAACTAACCAATAAAAACTAACACGTTGACATAATTTTTAAGTAGGCTGTGTTTGAGTTAACCTGTTTAATAAATTGTGACAACTTATCTAAAACTTGTATATTTTTATGTTTTGTTACGAATCATGTTACGAATTGTCATCCATAGTAATAACAATAATTTTTTAAATCATATTCTGATTGAATTTACATAAATTAATTGCAGTATTTACAACTATTTATTGAATTTTGAAATTAAAATATTGTGTGCACTTTAGAAGATTACTTCGGTCCACCGTATGAAAACGTTACATTTTAATTTAATGTTTTGTTGATATTTCTGATTCATGTAATTAAATCACTATATTAGAAGAAGATTCCTTTTATTTTATTTTTTTTGCATCCCGTTAAAAGGTGAGCAATTTAGATTTGTATTTTTATCAAACGAGTCAAACAAACAAAACATGTGTAGTTTTAGATTTTGATTATATTATTGTTATATTATATATTATATTACTTATCAACTTATCTATGCATTAATGGTTGTATATTGTATTTTTTGAATATTTTTTTGTTGTTTATTTTTTATATTTTTTTTATTTTAACACCTATACTTTTTATTTTATATAAATTTATCACAAAGCATTTTTCATTATCAACTCTACCACGTTTCACTTTCAACTTTATTCCTTTATATTTTTCATCTTTTACAATTTTTTATTTAACATTTCGGTCTAAACTTTACAAGTTAAAACGATACAACTTACGTGTGTGGTTCAACGAATTTACGTTAATTCTATTACCAATTAACCTTACTATGACTATTGGCACATATTTAGCCTGGGCTTCTTCCTGGAGTCTTGTCATGACCGTGCACTTGACGAAAGAGCTTAACAAGCGGCATTGCCCTTCTTCACTCACGCGATATTACTGGACCCTTCCTTGGTTTCTGTCTTCACCTGTGATAAATCAGCTAAAAGAAGCATACTCTAAAATAAGTTAGTACCTTTCACATCCTTCCTATATATAAGAAGCAACTAAAGACCGCATCTCAACATACTGGTCCTAAGTGACTTAGTTATTCTTTTATATGTTTTATATTTCGATCAAATTTTTGTGCGTTAACATGTCGTAATTGGTGTGCGTGGTTCAACGTTTTTGCTTCTACTTTTCGTTAATACTCCCATTACAAAACACGTGACCTAAATACGAGTTCTATGTTATTGTCAAATTTATACAAATGCACTATTCAACTTTTACAAACTTTAAAGCATGATTTACAACTCTTCCTTTGTTTCACACTTTTCTTTATTTTTGTCTATTTTTTTGGTATTTTACAAACTTTAACCATTTACAACTCTTTCTCCTTTCATCTTTTTTATTTATTTAATTTTTACCTTTATCTTTTTACCTTTACCTTTATATGACATATTTACACATTCAAAATTTTTAAATTTACTGATACACCTCATTTTCCTTTTAATTCTTTTTAATATAGGTTCTAACTATTTTTACACAACCCAATTTTCTAGTACACATCAAAAAAGTTTTCCGATATCTAATCGGTAGCCAAAACTATATGTTTGTAACTTTTATAATGTAAACATAATCTTACATTTTAAACATTAACTTTGTGTTTTATCAACCTCTCCATCACAATGCTTGGGTTTACGTGTAGCAACGTTCTGTCGTAACGCATGGCTACGTTTACTAGTTGTATATTAAAAAGTAAATTTTGTTTGTTAGGAGATGTACTGTAGCTAAAGTACAACTAGCCAATGCTAGGGCTGTAATGAGCCAGTTTGGCTCGCATACCAGCTTGGCTCGGATTATTTTACTTTTAATATATTTTATTTTTATATACATTACAATATATCACAAAAACTGATTATTATTTACATGTGATTAGGAGTGTAATTTGATATCTATACCACATTTAAAGGTTGATTACCATGCTAATGAACTTATATTGGATTTCGTTGAAATTAAGAACGTATTTTATGTTGTTAAACTTGATTTTGTCTTGTAATGTATTAGGTTGATCTTAATTTGGATTTTTTTTTGAATTATTGAATAATATTTTAGATTATTGAATTTTGAGAGCCATGTATTAATTTTTCTTTTCAAAATCGAGCCAAACCAAGCAAAGCCAAGCAAGCTTAGTTTAAAACCAAGCCGAGCCCAAGCTTAGATTTCCAGCTCGGTTTCAAATCTGAGCCAAGCCGAGCCAGCTCGGTTTATAATCGAGCCGAGCCCGAGTTCTGCCCTAGCTCGGCTCGGTTCGGCTCGTGAACAACTCTAGATGCTTATGGTCAGTGATGGAGGCAATATATAAGGACGGGTAGCCCGACCGGCTACTCCTCAATTTAGTCTTTGTAATGTAAAAATACCCTTCAACTCTGTCTAAGTAGTGTAAACTTTTTATCTTTTTATACAAAGGATACACCTAATCCAACAAAAAAATAATTTGAAATACCCCTAAATTTTTGGGTAGCTCCGCCACTACATTTATGGTACAACTTGGTTTCCTATTTGAATAATGAATGCTACTCCGACAATCTGAATAACTTTTTAGTGTTAAACTATTATTTGAATAATGAATACTACAATGTTTGTTTCTACTTGGTAACATGCGTTACCCAATCTATCACCCTAACATCGACTAATCTAATACATGACAATTTTATTGTGACCATGATGATTGATGCAGGCAGTTACAATAAACACAAATTCATGGACAAATGCTGGACATGCAGTAAATCAAATATATGATATACTTTACATGATGGGGCGAGATGATATTGATGTTGGTGTTGGTGGTGATGGTGGAATACTTGAAAATGGTACAATACAACCAAATGTTGGTGGATATCTTCCTATAATTGACCAGGTACATACTTATAATTCATGCAACTAATATTCGCTAAGCACGCGGATATGAATTTGATGTGTATTTATGATCAGGGACATGGAACAGCCGGACCTTGTAGATATAGACAAGCTATTCCTGTTGCAGGTGGAGGACGATTAGACATCGATACAAATATGGGAATTCGAAGAAGCTTTCTTCCACAGGTATATATCCATGTTTTTGGGCAACATAAGTTAGTTAGCTCTAAACGGGTACACTTTCAGTGTCGATTCCCAATGAGAAAATTGATATATCATTGAATGCCCAAACCATTACATCAAGCCCCTCCTTTAGCTACCATCCAGCCCGCCCCATGTTTCCCACGTTGTGATCCAATGTGGCATAAATCTGACTCGTGAAACAACAAGCCGCCATGTCGTGAGGAGATGAAAGGCATTTCCACCATCATGTGGCAGGGTCTAACAGCTGGTGTGGTATTCAGTAATTAGCATTTTTCCACATGTGAAAAGCTAAAGGCGCACCTGATAGCCTGATAAGATAAATCCAAATTTGGAGATCCACCAACATTTGGAAAACAGGACTGTTTGCCTATGAATCATTTTGGTTGTCTAAACAAACAACTAAATTACTCTAATAAAAGATTTGTGCGTTTTTACAAAAAATGAAAACAAAAAAATAAAAATTGCTAATAATTGAGGGGAAAATATTGAGTTCGAAATTGATAATGGAATACGGGTCTTACAGTTGGAACAAATAACCTATGATGTTTACCTTGTGATTACGCTCGCTGGGACGTTTTTGTTCATCTATAGGCCTTGTAACTCCAACATATTTTATACCCTTTCCGAGTCGGAACAATTCACCTAGTAATAACCAAATTTCCTGGCACTAAAGTCACCTAAAGTTTTTTTTTTTCCTCTTAAAGTCACTTAACATTCATTAGCTTCATTAGCTGTTTCATTCTTGCGAATTTTAGGATTTTAGCGGGTCAATTAGAACACGTAGTTACTATTTGGTGAATTTTTCGCTTTTTAAATTGGAACATTTTCTAGCTCATTTGTCTCTATCGCCCGATAACTCTAGCCTCTAGGATCAACAACTCATTATCGTAGGACTAGGACGGAACTAGAGTGGGTTGTTAACCCTCTTGCCAATAGGATCAACAACTAATTATAACTTTGGACACCTTTTAATTATCGCTGGCAGAGGGACATGGTTATGTTCTGGGCATACTCATCTAGAAACTCAAAACTATAAATAATTATATCCTTAGTTAGAAAATTAATGTCCCCTTTCGACTTTAGTTACATTTCATAGGGCTAGTAACCAATTGTTAACTTTTTTACAGTTTGAGTTAACTTAAATATCATTCAAGATGAAGCCTTTCTTGCAAGGCTTCCAATATTATATGAAGCTATAGACTAGTTTTATAATAAGCTGATGATTTTAGTGTCATCAAGCCCTTTTGGTTAATCGAGATTACTTAAGACTAAAAAGAAAGAAGAATAAACATTGATACGAGTTAGGAGGTAAAGACAAAATTCTTGTTCATGACTATCCTTAGTTCATGCACCAACGACCTTGAGGTTCAAAGGGGTAGCATCACCTAGCTGGGGTTCCAAAGGGGTTGTGCCCCTTGGTTGCGTTTTGGGAATGGAAACGCACTAGGAAGGGCCAAGAGGCTCTACCTTGTTGAAATTGGAAGTTGTTTTGAATATGCATGGCTGTAGTAAGTTTCCACTGATCATCAATGGTAACTATGGTCAGCAACAAGTTGGCCTTGGCATGTACAATTAGGGATTAGGATCAAATACAAAGGATCCTAATTGTAAGAAGTGTAAGAAGGATTTATAGAGTGACAAGTAAAAAAACCCACTACACAAAAAAACCCACTAAAAAAAAAAACTTAAAATCCACCACCATCAAAAACCCCCACCCCCCCCCCCCCCCCCCGCACATCACCCACCAAAAAAAAAAAAAAAAAAAACTCATTAGGTTTTTGGGGGGTGGAGGTGGGGGGTGGGGGGGGGGGGGGTTAGGTTTTTTGGGGGTTTTTTTGGTGAGGTATAGTTTTTTTTTTGTTTTTTTTTGCGGGGGGGGGGGGGGGGGGGGGGGGGTTTAGGTTTTTGGGTGGTGGTGGGGGTGGGGTGGGGTGGGGTGGGGGTGGGTGTTTAGGTTTTTGGTGGTGATATAGTGGGTTTAGTTTTAGGTTATTGGACACTTGTCACTCTATAAATCCTTCTTACACTTCTTACAATTAGAAGCCTTTGTAGAATAACTTGACCCGTACAATTAGTGACATCTTGATCGTTAGTGGTAAGTTACTACCGACAAGTAGTAACTAGGAACACCAGCAACTGAGCATCAGGGGCAACTTAGTCATCAGCAGTAAGCCAGTAACACAGTTATCGCTAATAGAGTTTCTATTGATGGTTTTCACTTATGGAATTGTCTAACTTTCAACACTTTACTTCATATGTAAAGACTGCCTTTGGTCAAATTCTTGTACAAGTTGTTTTTCACAATAGATTTTGCATGTTCTTTTTTTTCTTCTTCAATTATTCGATTAAAATTTCATGACTACCATTCAATCAGAAAGTGATATTAACATGATTAGAGAATATTCGGCCTATACACAAATTATAAAAATTATATGATCTAATCATTTGCATGTTAGGGAAACCGGAGATACTCCCCTCTTCGACAACCGACTGCACAACAAGTATTGATCAAGACGATATCTGAAGGCCCCGTTACTGTGTTCATAACAGGAGTACACACAAATATGGCCATTTTCCTTATGACAAATCCACATTTAAAGAAAAACATCGATCATATATACATCATGGGTGGTGGTGTGAGGTCCAAGAACCCAACCGGCTGTTGTCCCAAAAATGCGAGCTCAACTTGCCAGCCTCAACAGTGTGGTGACCATGGTAACATGTTTACAGCCTTTAGAAGTAATCCGTATGCCGAATTTAACTTATTCGGTGACCCCTTTGCTGCATACCAGGTAACCCAACTATTGAAAATCGGCTAGATACTCAAATTCTATAGATCTAACTCATGTTTTCAGGTTTTTCATTCGGGGATTCCAATCACCCTCGTTCCATTAGACGCAACGAATACAATTCCCATTACGCATGAGTTCTTTGAAGCATTTGAGAAAAACCAACGTACATATGAGGCACAATATGTTTTCAAGTCATTGAAGATAGCCCGTGATACTTGGTTTGATGATCAATTCTATACGGTATGTAATAGATTTTAATTAACATTTTTGGGCAATAAATATGATATGTGTTGATCATTTGATAACTATAATGATCTTGGAACTTTCAGAGTTATTTCATGTGGGATTCGTTTATGGCGGGTGTTGCAGCATCAGCTATGCGTAACATACATGACGAGGAAAATGAGTTTGCCGAAATGGAGTACATGAACATTACTGTGATTACGTCGAATGAACCTTATGGGATACCTGATAGCTCAAACGCATTCTTTGGTGATCGTAAGATCCCAAAGTTCAACTTGAAGAAAAATGGAGTTCATAGCGGTCATGTTCAAATAGGTATTCAAGATCCATTTTGCTTTCGTGGGAATGCTACAGGGATATGTAAGGTATAGCTTAGTTCAGTTAAATGCATGATAGTATTTAACTACACATTCCAACTACTTTTTGTTATGATGTTTTCTTTCAACTACATAGGACGGTTATACTGAAGAAGTCGCTGGACCGGATTCAGTGCGTGTACGCGTAGCAACAAGAGCAAAGCCAAATGTCGATGAATCAAGCACATTGGATAGAGAATACTATGTTAACTTTCTTGATGTATGTTGATATCACATTTGAAGATAATATTGCCATTTAGTATCGAGTTTATATGGTAACAGAAGTTTCGCTACTATTTTAGGTACTAAATCAACCTCAACATAAAGGTCGATTTAATTTTACAACCGAATTCCCATATTACAAAGAAGTTCTATACCAACCAGATTTCAAAGGGAAAAAACTCGGGAAGATTGTTGTGTTTGATATGGATATGAGCGCGGGTGATTTTCTGGCGCTCTTTTATCTTCTCAAAGTACCCGTCGAAGAAATGAATCTCAAGGTATCATGTTCTTTATCATGTGGGTTGAACCAGTTAAACGGTTTGAAATAATAGACATAAAAAAAGTTGTGTTGTTCACCCCAACTTAAGTTTCAACCTGTACCGAATAAGTAACATTTCAACTTGTACCTATTTTAGGCCGGATACCAACCCACCCATGTTGCAACCTTTGGAATTTACTCTCTAAAACTATTGTTATTAATTTAGCCTGATACCATAACAAGATTCATTTGTTACTTATTTATTATAGGCAATACTAGTAACTGGAAGTGGTTGGGCGAATGCAGCAACAATAGACATGGTGTATGACTTGTTACATATGATGGGTCGTGATGATATCGCTGTCGGTTTAGGTGATTCCTTTGGTGTGAACCAGTCTTATTCGAAGGTCGGCCCAACTGTTGGCGATTGCAAGTATTCAAAAGCTATACCACACGGAAGTGGGGGACGTTTGGATTCTGATACATTATATGGGCTTGCCCGTGATCTACCAAGGAGCCCAAGAGGGTACACACTCATCCTACTGTAAATTACCAATGATCTGCAGAGAAAGATGACTAGGGTTTATGATCAGAGAAAATAAGAAGTTACAGAAGTTACTAAAACAAAAAAATAAAAAATAAAAAAAAAATAGGGAATTTTCCACTCATCAGTTGTTACATAATTAACTTCATTCCTTGGTTCGAAAATTTGCAGGTACACAGCACAAAATTCAGTTAAATTTGGAGCTCCATGTGACACCGATTTCCCTCAACTTAGACAACCTTTAGCACTAGAAGTTTGGAGATCCTTAGTAAAATCAATTGATGATGGATCAAAAATTACAATCTTGACTAATGGGCCGTTAACGAATTTAGCAAACATCTTACTTTCAGAGAGTAATGCCAGCTCAATCATTCAGGTGATTGAATGGGTTCATCTTCATATATCTTGTATTGACTTCAATGCATTAATGATTTTGTAATATGTTATTACAGGAAGTGTTTATACTAGGAGGACATATCAATTACAAGAAAAACCAAGAAAAAGGGAATGTGATACATGTCCCTTCAAACAAGTATGCAGAACTAAACATGTTTCTTGACACTGTGGCTGCAAAGACTGTATTCGAATCATCACTTGACATCACACTCATCCCTCTTCATGCCCAACGTAAAGTCTACGCGCTTCCAAAGATCATAAAAATGTTGCAAGCAAAGAACATGACACATGAGGCAGTTTTCACGCGACGTTTGTTGACGAGGCTTCACCATTTACATCAAAGACATCACTTGTATCGACATGTGGTATGGCATTCAAATTACCTTGCATATTTGAATTACTTTTTGACACGCACACGCACCCTTTTGACCTGTTATCCAACCCAACTAATTTACCAACTCTATACTTCATGTTACTGTTTTTGCTTAAATTTGTGACCTATGTTTCAGGACATGTTTGCGGGTGAGATTTTAGGGGCCATTATCCTCGCTGGTGACCAGAAACTTCTAAATTCGACTTTTGAAATCAAGCATTTGAAGGTCTATACAGAAGGACAGATATCTAGCGATGGAGAAGTAATTTTTGACACAAAGAAAAAGAAAGAATTTAAAGTACTACAAGGCTTTAATCATGTATCATGTTACAATATTTTTTCAAATGGTCTTCTTCGCCGGAAGCAATCTGCAGTGATAGGAAGCTTTGGTGAGCAAAAACGGCGGTGGAGTTCACCGGCATCATAGTCTTCCGTCATTCATACGTACCTCCAGTCAATATATCAAACTTTATTGGAGTCAATATATCAAACTTTATTGGATTAGGGGCTTAATTTCAAGATGAAGATGTAATAATGTAAGATTTGGTAGCTTTTGTGGTTAATTAATTGGATTTGGGGCTTAATTTCAAGATGAAGATGTAATAATGTAAGATTTGGTAGCTTTTGTGGTTAATTAATATATCAAAAATCCCAAGACATATCTATTGGCTGTTTGCTACCAAATTTACATAACATTTTGAATATTATATCTTATATGCGCATTTATAATATTGGGTCTACATATTTACACACCTTATTGCCTATTTCCACACCCTCCAAGACGCCTCGTATAGAGCTATACGAGGCGTATAGGGTTGCTTTTCCGACCAGCTCTGCACCAAAGCACAATGTCAAATCAGTCACATCAGACGGGGAGTCTAGGTCTGTACGAGGGACGGATACGAGGCACTAAGACGCTTCGTATAGGCCTATACGAGGCGTCTTAGTGACTGGTTTGACTATACGTTTGACAAGTGACTTAAAGCTATACGGATAGTATAGAGCTATACGAGGCGTCTATGTCTCACATAAAGTGCAAGATACAGCGCATTCTTTGTCATTCATTCTGCTTCTTCTTGTTCCGTTTTATCATCCGCCAACATTTCATTTCATTCATTCTGCTTCTTCGAAAGAATTGGCATTTGTGTTCTTATCATCCCGAAGTGTTGAAATGTCATCATACTGGGACGGCAACTATGTCTTCGGGCAGTATTCTAGCGACAACTGGGTGGCTAAAAGCGTTCCGGTAACAGTTATTAGCTTAAATATTTTAATTAGTTGTTTTAGTTTATTATTTACTAATGATGATACGGTTGTTTATTTTGGAGGAGTCTGGCGTTCCCGATTCTAATGAGCAAGAGGAGGTTGTGTCTAGTATACAAGGAGAACAAAACAGACCGTTTCTAGATTTGAACAAGCATCCCCCTGTTGATGAAACAGCCCCTGTAGATGACTCATACCATGCTTGTTAACCAAGTTTTCCGACGCAACAAGGGTATCCGGATTATAGATACGGGTGTGAATACGGAGGAGACGGTGGATACGGAGGAGACGGTGGATACGGAGGAGACGGTGGATACAGTGGATACGGAGGATATGGTGGATATGGTGTTTATGGTGGATATGGTAGATATGGTGGTGAGACACCTCCCATCCAGGACAGTCCGTACTTAAAAAAGCAGGTATTAATTACTATTTTTTATTATTATTTAATTATTTTTATTATTTATTTATTATTATTATTTATTTATTTATTAAAATTATTTATTATTATTGTCGATGTTACAGGTTTTCAACTCTTTAGATGAACTAAAGAATCGGATGCAAGAAATAGCAAACACGGATGGTTTCGTTATTGTCACCCGTCGATCAAAGAAAACTGGGGGAAGAACCGGGAGGGTATGGCTTGAATGTGATCGTGGTGGTGAGCACCAGACTACAGCAACACTTAGAAAAGCCGGAAGCAAAAAAACCGGTTGCCCGTTTTACCTGCTGGCTGTGCTAAACCACCCGTATGAAACCTGGGAGATTAAAGATGGAAAAATTGAACATAACCACGAACTTTGTGAGGACCTGACGGCCCACGCGTTTGTGCGAAGGTTTACTCCAAGCGAAATGAAACTGATCGAGCAGCTGACAGCTCAAAACATGGAGTCGCGCAAAATATTTCAAAGGATAAGGAAGCAGGACCCCGACAGGTTTCATGTTCAGAAAGACGTTCAAAACGTTGTGGCGAAGATTAGAGCCGAACAAAGACAAGGATTGACTCCCATGCAGTCACTAGAAAACATACTGATAAACAACGACTTTATTTACGAGACACGGGAGGAACCCGGAACAGAGATCATAACAGAGATCTTCTTTCTTCATCGGGACTCGAGATGCATGTGGCGTGCATTCCCCCACGTCATGCTGATCGATGCGACGTACAAGACAAACATATACAATATGCCCTTTATCCAGATTGTTGGTATGACGCCTACCAACAAATCGTTTATTATCACGCATGACGTTGTTAGTAAAGAACGGGGTGATAACTTTGTGTGGGTGCTTGAGAGGGTCAAGTCAATGTTGGATGAATGTATGGAGCCACGTGTGATTTTAACGGATAGAGACCTAGCCCTTATGGGCGCGTGTGCTAAAGTATTTCCAGACGCCTCCAGGCTTCTTTGCAGGTGGCACATACAACAAAATGTTATGAAGCACTGCAAGGGTGCCTTCACAGACGAAGACTGGAAGAAATTTTTGTCATTCTGGGGGACTTTGATTGAGTCTCCATCCATACTCATCTACGAGTACCACTTGCGCAACATGCGAAAGCGACTTGTGGAGTGCAAACGTTCTAGTAAGTTTTTATAATAACATACGACTCACCTATGCAAATTTTATTAAATTATTTTTACTTTTTAGGAGTCTTCAAATATGTGTACGATAACTGGCTAAAAGACTATAAGGAGATGTTCGTCTTTGCGTGGACTGATAAGAGGCGCAACTTTGGTAATCGTACCACAAACAGAGTTGAGAGCCAACACGCCAACTTAAAGAGATACGTCCTATATAGGAGCTCACTGGACCGTGTAGTTGGTTGTGTCCGGGATATAGTTGAGACACAGTTCGGTGAAATAAGGAAGACTTTTCGAGAAAGCATCGAAAAAAGAATGACCCACCACAAACACCTGTTGTTTCAACACCTACTTGGAAAAGTATCCCATACAGCCCTTGACTTGTTGAGGGGAGAGGCAATTAGGAAGCTAGATGTCTTGGAGCGCTTTCATTCATCATGTGGTTGCCAAATGTGGCACAGCTGTGGGTTGCCCTGTGCTTGTAGGATAGAAAAGTACATGCTTGAAGGTAATAATTGTTAAACGTACAACACTTGTGTGATATATTTTCGTTAATCATGTGACTTAAACAATGATGTTTTTAATCGTGCAGAGCGTCCGATTCAACTCGAAGACATAGACGTCTTCTGGCGGAAACTTAACTTACAAAGTTGTAAATTGATAGACGATGACGTGGACGTGGTCGAAGAGCTAAATATTGTTAGACAACAATTAGAGTCGCACCCCCCGGCTCAGCAAAAAAGCCTGATGTCAAAGATTAAAGCGGTGTTGACTCCAAAGAAATCTACCAAGAAACCACCGGTTGTCCAACAAAATACTCGTGGCCGACCAACAACAAAGCAGGTACAACAAAGGTTGGACGAGGCCTCTCGTATAGATGAAGAATTGAGGATAAGCTCATTCGGTGATGCAAACACGTGCTTTGAAGGTTCCCGACAAAGTAAGTACGATAAACCTCGCCACAGCTCGTACGTTCCGTCACATGCCTCTCAACAGTCGGTTATAAGGTCCCAAAAACCCAAAGCGAGCCTAAGCTGTTCAAAGAGTTCTAAGAAGAAAGAGACACGAGATGCTCACGGTTTTCCTTTAATCATTAGGGACGAGTTCGTGGGAATCATCAAACAGTTTAAGTATGCCATTCCGCCAGTGTTCCATCCGTACGTCTCGTGCATACGAGATGTGATGCCGGACGGTCATTGTGGGTTTCGGTCTGTGGCTGTGGGCTTAGGTATGGATCAGAGTTCATGGGGGCTCATTCGAAGGGACCTTGTCCAAGAAATGGATCAGAACGAATTGATCTGGTTCCCAATATTTGAAGCATGGGATAAAGGTTATTTTTACACGCATCGTCAGGGCCTAATTTGGGATTCAGTGTCCGGTTGTGGGGAGGATCACTGGATGGACTTCCCCTTAGCAGAACTTCTTATTGCACAAACGTACGGTATCGGGGTGCACCTGTTAACGACAACCATGGGTGCGAGTTTCACTTTCTTCCCGATACTAAGTCCTCCGGCTAATGAACAACCTTTATTCATAACGCTTACACATGTTAACGAGAACCACTTCATACATGTTAAGCTGGAAGGGGATTATCCAATGCCACCAGCACACGGGCTATGGTTGACCCACCGAAGACCCCATACGGAACAATGGGAAGATATGTACTTGCCACGTCTAGAATGGTATACATCGATAATGAATCCTCCGCCAAGATCAAACCCTAGTCTTAATTACATCGACAGTGATACGGAAGAATGATTTTTGTAATTAATAGTATTTTTTGTATTAATTCCTATAATTTTCTACAATTTCTATAATTTTTATTATAATTTCTATCATTTTTCTATAAATAGAATTGATTAAAATAGGTTAATAACATTTTAAAAAAAAAATTACAAATATACGACTCGTATAGAGCTAGACGCGTCGTATATGATTTATCAAAAGACCATTTTGCCCCTGATACGCCCCCAATCTAGGCTTCTATCAGGGGCTAAAAGGTCATTGTACCTTTACCAGACGCCTCGTATAGATCTATATGGGTCGTCTATTTGAGCGGGTTTTTTTAAATTTGAATTTTGAATATTTGAAAATCAAAATTTGATTTTTTAAAAAAGGACGATTCGTATAGACCTGTACGCGTAGTCTATAGGGGCGGCAACAATTCTTTTTTTTTTTTAAATTTGAATTTTGAAAATATTTTATGTTAATTACTAATATACCCCTGATGGTCCCAAGTATAGGCCTTTAACAGGGGCTTAAAGGTAATTTAACATGATGGACGACGCGTATAGATCTATACGACCCATACATCTAAGGCGGCAGCTTTTACACTTTTTCTTTTTTAATTATTAAAAATATGTTTATCAAATGACCATTTTGCCCCTGTAAAGCCCCCAGTATAGGCTTTAGTCAGGGGCAAAATGGTAATTAACCATGCCATAAATATCTTTTTGGATTGGTTAATTACCATTTTGCCCCTGAATAATGCCTATACTGTGGGCTATACAAGGGAAAAATAGTCATTTAATAAAAAAGGTAAGATGACGCGTATAGGTCTATACGAGGCGTCTATGCCTCGTATAAGGCTGGGGGGCCTAGACGAGGCTGGTTATCACCCCCAAACAAAAAACAAAAATACATACGGAGCACACAACTCTATACGCCTCGGATAGTATTTCGACCGTATTTTCGAAGATTTGAAGCATCACTGGTACGTATTTCATCACGTAGTTTAGTATTTTTGCCTTTAGACCGTAGGTTTGCCCTGAAATTTGGTTTTTGTTGGGTTTGGGGGTCTGAATCTAAGGTTGAAGATGAATCAGGTAGAACAGGACGCCGAGTATAGCCCTATACGAGGGCTATACGAGGCTCTGCAACTTTTTTTTTTTTTGTTATTAATGTTATTATCATTGTTATTATTATTGTTTTTATTATTATTATTATTATTTATTAATTATTATTATTATTATTTATAAATTATTATTATTATTATTATTGTTAATATTTTTATTATTATTGTTATTGTTATTATTATTTATTTATTAGTATTATTATTGTTATTATTTATTAATTATTAGTATTATTATTGTTATTATTATTATTATTATTTATTTATATATTATTATTATTAGTATTATTATTATTATTGTTATTGTTATTATTATTTATTTATTAGTATTATTATTGTTATTATTATTATTATTATTTATTAATTATTATTATTATTAGTATTATTATTGTTATTATTATTATTATTTATATTATTATTATTATTATTATTTATTATTATTGTTAATATTATTATTATTATTGTTATTGTTATTATTGTTTTTTTATTAGTATTATTATTGTTATTATTATTATTATTTATTAATTATTATTATTATTATTATTATTATTATTAGTATTATTATTGTTATTATTATTATTTATTTATTTATTATTTTTTTTATACGTATACATTATTTATTTGCAGATTGATTATGGAGGGCGATGACATTCAGATAGAGCTTGATGGGGCACCGCCGGGGGGTCAGCCGATTCACCAGGTTCAGCCGGTTCATCAGGGTCAGCCGGTTCAGGAGGGTCCACGACGGAGACAGCGGCCGCCTCTGGATACGCTGCAGGGTTGTCCGTATCTAGAGTTTCCCGACGGCACCGATGCCGCCCGTCATTGCCAGAAGCTTAGGAGGATGCACATTGGATCGCATGCATCGATCGACTGGGATGCGATGGATGGGATTGCTGAGACGGCTAGAGTGCGTCGGTTTATACCTCTCGATTCGCCGTGGCATCGTCTTTTTGATTTGGCACACACGCCGACCTACAGGGAGCTGCTGGTCGAGTTCCTTTTGTCATTCACATTTCACCCTCCTGGGGTCCCAGTGCCGCTTCCGTACCCAGATGCTCCCCCTCCCCCTGAGGTTTCTTTCAGGCTCGCTGGCGTTTTGCGTTCGATGACGCTAGCGGAGTTTGCGGTGCATTGTGGTTTATACATGCAGGGGGAGATCAAGACTGAGGTTTACACAATGGGGCTAGTGGTGGTTGACAAACCCACTCTTGTAGGGTTTTGGCAGGTGATTGCGGGGGAAAATCATTGGGAGCACGACAAGTCGAAGGGGAGGGTGTCGTTTGTTAGGTACCCACTGTACAGGTACGTACGTTTATTACGGCAATTATTTTTGTTATGTGCATTGTTTATTAATCTCTGTTTCTGTATTTCGCTAACACTATCTGCAGGTATCTGCACCATTTGCTCGCTACTTCTATTTCAGCGCGCGGCTACAGCCGTGAGTGGTGTACGACCACAGATCTTTTTTTCCTTTATTGTTTGTTGTATAGGAGGCCGTGCGCGCTAGCACACGGTCTAGCCCAGTACTACGCCTCCGCCCATCACCGGCAGGAGCGCGGATTTTTGTATGGCAGGGCGTACGTGACCGTCATTGCCCGTTCATTGGGCCTCGTACTGCACCAGGACCCACATCTACGGACGCCGCTAGTCATGCCGACGCGGATGGGCATGCAGTCGCTGTGGGGGATGAGGGTAATCAAGAGGTTCCCCGTTTGCCCGCGGTTTAAAAACCGCGACGGGGGCATATGGACAGAGGAGCCCCTACCAGAGCATTTCGATCCCGTTTATCCTCCTGCAGATCCTGCTGATGTAGTGCCCGTGGAGGAGCCTCCGGAGGATGTAGACGGTGCAGCGGTGCCACAGCCACCGCCACCTGCCGGGGCGCCTCAGTTTCCATGTCACGTTATTCCAGGTCATGCCCCAGGAGCTGCGCTACATCCGGATGTACGAGCCGAGCTTGACAGGCTCAACGATTTGGTAGGTTGGCTGGTAGGGGCCGAGCAGGATAGACGAGAGAGAGAAGGATTACCCCCGATACCGCTTCCACCGGCTCGAGCACCACATCAGCAGCAGCAGCCGCCGCAGCAGCTAGATCCAGATTCGGATTTGGATTTGGATGCATAGACCTGTTGTTGTTTTTATTTTTATTATGGATGTACAAACTTATCTTATATATTTTTGTTATGGATGTACAAAGTTATCTTATATATGTCATATTTATGTTTGTTTTCAGTTATTCGGTTACCTAATGATTGTTGTCTTAAATTGAGATAATACGGAAACAAAATATGTTTTGAATATAATACGGAAACAATATATCCCCTGAATATAATACGGAAACAATATTTGAAGGAGATAAAATTTTAATCGGAAGAATAAAAGAAGTAAAATGTTAAAAACATTATAATATTTAATCGATATAATATATTTAAAGAGCCGATTTTTAAAATAGTTGATTTTTAAAAAAACAAAAACTTTTTTATAGTGTAAAAAACAAAAACAAAAAAACAAAACTTTTTTTAAAACCAAAAAAAATTTCAACCAAAAAACACATCTTCAAAAACTATCCAAAAAACCATACCAAAACCCACCAAAACACCCCTCATTTCAGCAAAAAAAAAACCCAAGATTAGACGCCTCGTATAGGTCTGTACCCTTCGTATAGGGTTCCTTAAACTGTGTGCCTGACACCCTCTGAGACCCCCTTGAATTCAGTGCTTAGACACCTCGTATAGGCCTATACGAGGCGTCTAGGGCACAAAAGTGTGAAAATAGGCGCAGTGGGTGTCCAAATATCTCAACCCATAATATTAAGGCAACCACAATGCATAATTCTGCTAGGCTCTTAGTAAATCTAGAACCATACCATACTTTGCAACGTTAGATTTATTTTAGAGTGATTTAAATAAGTTGCTATAAGTTTATATTAGAGCTATACTTTAACAGAATTATGTAGTAATCCCTTAGTTCCTAGACTTAAACTAAGATTCAAAGACGGTAGGAATACCAAATTAATGTCAGATTGCCGTATGCCGTTTAAGAAAGATGTAGAGAAGAAGTAACATTTTTGTTTAACTGTAACAACTGATGAGTTCTGAATAAATAAAACAAACCACTGTTAAATACTAAGGAGGCAAACAACTGATGGAAACCTTGTAAGTACTGCTTGTGATTGGAAAGCTCTGATGGCTAACAATTGATGATGAACAACTGATGATGAACAACTGATGGAGTACAACTACTGCTGTAGTGTGTAATAAGTGGGTAGTGGAGCAGTTGATTGAAGGGCAATGTTTAGGGTTCAAGGACTGATACTTACTTTCTTGTAAGTTCAGGGGGTGTTTGTGTAAAGTTCTTACAACGGTTTGTTGTAATAGACTTTTGCAACTTATTATAAATAGGTGGTTTGTCTTAGATGAAAAAAAGTTCATTGTATTCAATTCTTGTAATTTTATTCTGTACTTTCACAATTCAATAAGAATCATTAATCGTTGGTTCAAGTTTTCTCTAGGTTCAATTTATGGTTGTTCTTTAACAAGTGGTATCAGAGCCATTGGTGGCTTGATTCAAAGAAATTGACTTTCAATTTCGCAATCAGAGATCAAAGATGGTGTCGACGAAGTTTGAATTGGGGAAATTTGATGGGAAGAATGATTTCAGTCTGTGGCGTGTGAAGATGAGGGCTCTTCTAGTTCATAATGGTGTGGTAGATGCGCTAAAAGGGGAAGATAAACTTCCTGAGGGCTTAAATGATAAAGAGAAGAAGGACATGCTCGAGAAGGCTCATAGTGCGATTATATTGAGTCTTGGTGATCGAGTTCTTTGTGAAGTATCAAAGGAGACATCTGCTGCAGGGATTTGGGCAAAGTTGGAGTCATTGTACATGACAAAGTCTTTGGCAAATCGGCTGTACTTGAAGAAGAGGCTGTATACTTTTCACATGTCATCAGGGAAGAGTCTTGAAGATCATACAGATGAATTCAACAAGTTGATTTTGGATCTTGAAAACATAGAGGTGGTGTTGGATGATGAAGATCAGGCCATAATATTTCTCACTTCTCTACCAACATCATATGAACACTTTGTGGATACATTGATGTATGGTAGAGGTTCTCTGTCCATGGAAGATGCCTTGTCTGCCTTGAATTCAAAAGAATTTAAGAAGAGGTCAGATTCTAAAGAAGAAGGTGGAGATGGTTTGTTTGTGAGAGGAAGGCCAGATCAAAGGAATTACAGCGGTGGCAGCAGGAATTCCAGGTCAAAGTCCAAATCAAGATTCAAGAGGAGATGTTTTGTTTGTAATTCAGAGAAACACTTCAAGAAAGACTGTCCAGAATACAAGAAAAGAAAAGGTGAAGGAAGTTATTCAAGAGGGCAAAGTAGTAATTACTCAAAGGGGCAAAGTAGTCATGTAGATTCTGATGATCAGTCAGAAGGAGGTTATGACAGTGCTGATGTTCTTATGGTCACAAGTGAATGTAACCAAGAGAAATGGGTAATGGATTCAGGGTGTTCATTTCACATGACACCTCTGAAAGAAGCTTTCAAAGAATTGAAGATGGTGGACATGGGGTCTGTGAAGCTTGGTGATGACAGGCCTTGCCAGATTCTTGGAATTGGCACTGTCACAATGAACAGAATCTGGTATTACTTTTGATCTCAAAGATATGAGTTACATTCCTAATCTCAAGAGAAGTTTGTTGCCTCTTGGTACTTTAGGAAAGATGGGATATTATGCCAATCTTAGAGATGGTAAAGCAAGAGTAATAAAAGGATCTATATATGGTGATGCTAAGTGGTACAAGAATCAAGAACAACATTTACATGTTAGATTGTAAAGTTGTTGATGGAGTTGCTGCTGTAGCAAGTGAAGAAGGAAATGATGAAGCCCTGAAGTGGCATAACAGACTTGGCCATATAAGTCAGTCAACAAGGCCTGATTGAATTGTCAAAACAACAAGTTCTTGGTGATTTAAAGAACTGTGATATAAGCTTTTGTGAAAGCTGTGTTTTGGGCAAACAGAAAAGAGTGAAGTTCAGTAAGGGAAAACATATTTCTAAGGGAGTCTTAGATTATGTTCACTCTGATCTGTGGGGGCCTGCAAGAACAGAAACTTTGGGGGGTGGTAGATACTTCTTGTCAATCATAGATGATTACTCTAGAAGAGTGTAGGTTTATGTTCTTAAACATAAAAGTGATACTTTCAAGAAGTTTAAATAATGGAAAGTATTGGTGGAAAATCAAACTGAAAGAAAGTTAAAGAAACTCAGAACAGATAATGGGTTGGAGTTTTGTAATCATGAGTTTGATCAATTTTGTAAAGCAAATGGGATAGCCAGACACTTGACCATTCCTGGTACTCCTCAACAGAATGGTTTGGCTAAAGAATGAATAGAACCTTGTTGGAGAGAGTAAGATGCATGTTAGCAACTTCAGGGATGTCTAAAAAGTTTTGGGTGAAGTTGTATCCACTGCAGCTTATCTGATCAGTAGATGTCCTTCATCAGCAATTCAGATGAAGACACCTATGGAGATGTGGACTAGTACTAAACCTGAGTATGAAGATTTGAAAGTGTTTGGGTCTTTGGTGTATTCTCATGTCAGTGATGATAAGTTAGATCCAAGGTCTCAAATAAGTATCATGTTGGGGTATACTGAAGGAGTGAAGGGATACATACTTTGGAGGTTGCAAAATCCAAAGGTGATTGTGAGCAGAAATGTTCAGTGCAGGGAGAACATCTTGTACAAAGATGTCATGGAGTCTATAAAAAAAGTGTATCCAAGAAAGATGATCTTCAGTTTGAGGTGGAGCCAGTGTTAATCAGACCAAAGGTGAATGATGAAAGGTCTGGTACAACTCAGGATGAATTAAGTTAAAGTGGTCCTGATTCAAGTCAGGATGAACAAAGTCAAAGTGTACCAAACTTGAAAGATTACATTTTGGTGAGAGACAGGTCAAAGAGGAAAGTTAACCACTGAAGTATACAGATCATGAAGATATATCAGCAGTTGCTTTTGTAACAGCTGAAAATGAAAGTATCTATGAACCACTAACTTTTGAAGAAGCTGTAAATTCAGAAGAAAGTCAAAAGTGGTGTCAAGCAATGGATGCGGAGATGGATTCTCTGTACAAGAATGGTACATGGGAATTGGTGAACAAGCCTAAAGATCAGAAGTTGGTGTCTTGCAAATGGATCTATAAAATTAAAGAAGGTGTTAAACCAGAGAGGGTCCAAGATATAAGGCAAGATTGGTGGCCAAAGGATTTACACAGAAGGCAGGTGTTGATTACAATGAGATCTTTTCTCCTGTAGTCAAACATGTCTCGATTAGAATCATCTTGTCATTGGTTGCTTCATTAGATATGGAATTGGAACAAATGGATGTGAAAACTGCATTTTTGCATGGTAATTTGGAGGAGCAGATCTACGTGGCACAACCAAAGGGGTATGAGGTCAAAGGTCAGGAAGATAAAGCTTGTTTGTTGAAGAGGTCCCTGTGTGGACTTAAACAGTCTCCCAGACAGTGGTACAAGAGGTTTGATGAATATATAGTGGGCAGTGGTTTCAACAGGAGTCCTTATGACAGTTGTGTGTATCATAGAGAGTATGACAGGGGTAAATTTGTCTATTTACTCTTGTATGTGGATGATATGCTGATAGCTTGTGAAAGTAAGAGTCAAATAGAAGAAACCAAGAAGCTGCTGATGAAAGAGTTTGAAATGAAGGATTTGGGAGAAGCCAGGAAGATATTTGGTATGGAAATCCACAGGAACAGGACAGAAAAAGTGTTAACACTGTCTCAATCTTCTTATATTGAGAAAGTGTTGAAGAATTATGGAATGGGAGAGTGTAAGCCTGTTACAACTCCTCTTGCAGCTCATTTTAATTTGTCAAAGAAAGATTGTCCTCCAACAGATGAGGATAAAGAGTATATGAGCAAGGTTCCATATGCAAACACTGTTGGAAGTCTGATGTATATCATGGTCTGCACAAGACCTGATATTGCATATGCTGTTACTGTGGTGAGTAGATATATGGCAAATCCTGGTAAAAATCATTGGGTAGCAGCAAAATGGATTCTCAGGTATTTGGCAGGCACAAGGAAACTTGGTTTAAAGTTTGAAGACCAAACTGAGAAGAAGAGGAACATGATCAGTGGTTATGTTGATTCTGATTATGCCAAAGACAAAGATAATGGCAGGTCTATAACTGGTTATGTGTTCTCAATGATGGGGAATGTGGTCAGTTGGAAGTCTCAGTTGCAACATGTTGTTGCACTGTCCACAACTGAGGCAGAATTCATAGCTTTAACAGAAGGGGTAAAAGAGTCCTTATGATTAAAGGGAATGGTTGCTGATCTGGGAATCAGGTTGGATGGTGTGAAGGTTAGTTGTGACAATGAAGGAGCTGTTCAGTTGTCAAAGAACAGTGTTTTTCATGAAAGAACCAAACACAACAATGTGAAGATGTTTTGGATTAGAGATGTGGTGACTTCTAAAGAAGTGGTGGTCAAGTGGGTTGGAACAGATGTTAACCCTGCAGATGTGATGACCAAGGCTTTGCCAGGTGCAAAGTTTACATTTTGTTTTAACTCATTAAGTATAAGTTAAACTAAATTGTTACTTAGGTGGAGATTGTAGAGAAGAAGTAACATTTTAGTTTAATTGTAACAATTGATGAGTTCTGAATAAATAAAACAAACCGCTGTTAAATACTAAGGAGGTAAACAACTGATGGAAACCTAGTAAGCACTGCTTGTGATTGGAAAGCTCTGATGGCTAACAACTGATGATGAACAACTGATGGAGTACAACTACTGCTGTAGTGTGTAATCAGTGGGTAGTGGAGCAGTTGATTGAAGAGCAGTGTTTAGGGTTCAAGGACTGATACTTATTTTCTTGTAAGTTCAGGGGGTGTTTGTGTAAAGTTCTTACAACGGTTTGTTGTAACAGACTTTTGAAACTTAGTATAAATAGGTGGTTTGTCTTAGATGAAAAAAAGTTCATTGTATTCACAATTCAATAAGAATCGTTAATCGTTGTACTTTCACAATTCAATATGAATCGTTAATCGTTGGTTCAAGTTTTCTCTGGGTTTAATTTCTGGTTGTTCTTTAACAAAAGAGAATATAGAGACATAGGGTGATGTATAGTAGAACTATACATAGTGTCTTGAATTTGTAAAAATATTTTTTTCATGCATCGTAACAAATGCATTAAAAACCGATGTGCATCAAAGAAGTATAACAGAATGGATCTTTGATGATTCAACGAGGACTTGAACCCTAGGGAATCTGATAGCAAGAGGATCCATCGGAAGAGTCGTCTACGGACGTTGAGAATTCTAATGGTGTAGAATTATGGAATCTGTGTGCCGTTGTTCTAAAAACGGAGTGGTTGTTACTAATTTTGTATCAATTGTATGATGGATGAGTGATTGAGCAACAAGTTGGTATAGTAAGTAGTATGAAAGTATGGAAGATTTCGAACACCTGAAATTGTCGGGCAAATTACTATACGGTTTATAGAGGTAATGGAAGTAGAGGGTAGAAACGAGAATTTTAGAGCTTTAAGGGGTTTAAGTTATAAATGAGAATGTACGATTAAAACTTTGACCAAAAGTCTCGGTTAAGGTTGTTAGATATTGAGTTGGATTAATCAATATTCTATGTTGTTAGTTTGTTAAAGGTAGTTAATAATGGTCAATGAAGGTCAACGATGTTAAAGGATGAAATTGTGCAGCTGGGAAACTTTGGGCAATATTTGACAATTTGGTGAAAGTTGAAGTGTAGTACAGAATGTTTAATACTTTAAACATGGAGGACTAAAGGTGTCAAGTCTGTTGCAAGTTTGGTTACTCTGTTAGTAACCGTTGGACAATTGGGGGATAATTTGGGCTTCTAATTCTTGTTGTAATCATTCACCCAATTTGGTCTTTTCTGTAATTGTTCTTGAATTCGTTTTAGTGTTCAATCATAATCAATTCCTTTGATCATTGTTCTTTCGATTTCATTCTAATTCCGCATTTAAATTTAACAATTGGTATCAGAGCCATTGTTGGCTCAATCACGAAAGAAGGTTCTGTAATCACATTGATGAATAAAGATGGTGACCGGAACAAAGTTCGAAATTGAGAAGTTCGACTGCAAAAATGATTTCAGTCTTTGGCGATTGAAGATGAAGGCACTACTAGTCCATCAAGGGGTTTTCGACGCTCTGAAAGGTGAAGATAATTTACCAGAAGGGTTAGACGAAAAACAAAAGAAAGAGATGATGGAGAAAGCCCATAGTGTAATTATTCTCAGCCTAGGTGATAGAGTTCTAAGAGAAGTCTCAAAAGAGGTGACGACTGCTGTTGTTTTGAACAAATGTGAAAGTTTGTACATGACCAAGTCTCTAGCCAACATATTGTATCTCAAGAAACGGTTATACATGTTTCAGATGTCTACAGGAAAATCGTTGGAATATCACATTGATGAGTTCAACAAGATCATTCTTGATCTTGAGAACATAGAGGTGGAAATTGATGATGAGGATAGGGCTATTATATTCTTATCATCATTACCAACGATGTATGAACACTTTGTGGACACTATGATGTTTGGAAGAGAAAGTTTGACCATGGAAGAAGTGGTATCAGCAATGAACTCTAATGAATTACAGAAAAGAAGTGATGTAAAAGAAGAAGGGTCTGATGGGTTAATAGTCAGAGGAAGACAAGATCATTTAAGAACAAGAATGGTGGTACAACATCTAAGTCTAAAAGTAAACGAAGATGTTTTGTTTGTAATTCAGAAAAACCCTTCAAAAGAGACTGTCCTGAATGGAAGAAAAAAAATATGAATACACTAAATCAAAGAAGTATAATGGATCTCCTGAAAGTTCTAACGATGGCTATTAAAGTGCTGATGTTCTGATGGTGATAAGTACTGAATCCAAACAGTCTTGGGTGATGGATTCGGGGTGTTCTTTTCATATTACACCACACAAAAGGTATTTCAGTAAAATAAAGATGGAGTCACATGGAGTTGTACAGTTGGGAGATGATCATCCTTATCAAATAAAAGGTATTGGTACTGTAACTCTAAAGTTAGATAATGAAACCTTGGTTGAATTCCATGATGTAAGATACATTCCTGATTTGAAAAGAAACTTGATATCATTGGGTACATTTGAAAAGAATGGTTATTATGTTAGTTTGAGGAATGGGAAAGCAAAGGTTATAAAGGGTTCATTGGTAGTTCTAACTGGTACTAGAAAGGATAACAATACGTATTTGTTGGATGGGAGTGTTGTAGAAGGGTCTGTTTCTGTAGCAGATGATAATTCAGGGAATAATGCCTTAGTATGGCATAAAAGGCTGGGTCAGATGAGTAGTCAAGGGTTAATGAAGTTGAAGAAGCAGGGTGTTATAGAAGGGTTGATAAACTGTGATTTTGGAAAGTGTGAAACTGTATCTTGGGTAAAGTAAAGAGGGTAATGTTTTCAAAGGGTATTCACATAACTAAGGCAGTGTTTGATTACATTCATGTTGATTTGTGGGGTCCAACGAAGAACCTTTCACTTGGTGGTGCATCCTATTTCTTGTCTATTATAGATGATTATTCCAGTAGAGTATGGGTATACATATTAAAGCATAAGTATGAGGCCTTTGATAGATTTAAAGAATGGAAGATTCTGGTAGAAACACAAGCAGAAAGAAAGGTCAAGAAGCTGAGAACAAATAATGGGTTGGAGTTTTGTAGTAAAGAGTTTAATGATTTTTGCAAGTATGGTATTGCTACATATCTGACAGTTCCTGGAACTCCTCAACAGAATGGTTTAGTTGAGAGGATGAACAGGACATTACTTGAAAAGGTAAGGTGTATGTTGTTTGAAGCTGGTATGCTAAAGAGTTTCTGGGCTGAGGCATTGAAGACTGTAGCCTATATAGTTAATCTTTCACCCTCTTCAGCAATTAATATGAAGGTTCCAATGGAGATGTGGTCTAGAATCAAGACAGAATATGAAGACTTAAAAATATTTGGTTTTGTCATGTATTCGCACATTAGTCAAGAAAGTTGGATCCCAGGGCTCAGAAATGTGTTATGGTGGGTTATCCTGAAGGTGTGAAAGGTTATAGGTTGTGCAGACTTAATGGTGGAAGTCCTAGAATTATAGTGAGCAGAAATGTTACATATCTTGTATAAGGATGTGGTTGGCAAGACTACAAAGAAACAAAATTCAGATAAGGGAGTTCAAATTGAGGTGGAGTGCCACTAAGTGAACATAATGAGTCTGAAATTCATGAAGAACAACCTGAGAGTTCTCATAGATCAAGTAGCAGGCAGATTGCATTGCTACTGATAGACCTAGAAGAGAAACTGTGAAGCCTATAAGGTTTAGAGAAGATCTGTCTGCAATAGTGTTAAATGTTGTAGAAGAAGAAAGTACGTGTGAGCCTCTAACTTACTATGAAGCTATGCAATCCTCTGAAAGAGATAATTGGGAACAAGCAATGCAGGAAGAAATGAGTTCTTTGTATAAGAATGAAACTTGGTAGTTAGTTGAAAAGCATGAGGGTCAAAATCTTGTAGATTGTAAGTGGATTTTCAAGATCAAAGAAGGATTAGCAGGGGAAAAACCTAGATATAAAGCAAGACTAGTGGCCAAAGGTTTTACTCAAAGGGTTGGGCTTGATTACAATGAGATATTTTCACCTGTGGTTAAGCATACATCCATAAGGGTAATATTGTCATTAACTGCAAAGTTGAATCTAGAACTTGAACAATTAGATGTCAAGACTGCTTTTTTACATGGGCATCTTGAAGAGAAGATTTACATGAAGCAGCCACTTGGATTTGAGGGTTTGTTTGTTGAAAAGATCCTTGTATGGGCTAAAGCAATCACCTAGGCAGTGGTATTTGAGGATTGACAGTTATATGGTTTCACATGGTTTTAAAAGATGCTCCTATGATACATGTGTGTACAAGGCCAGACATTGGTTTTGCGGTTAGTGTTGTGAGAAGATATTTGAGTAATCCAGGAAAAAGGTATTGGGAAGGTGTAAAGTGGATTATGAGATATCTAAGTGGAACCAGGGAAGTTGGTTTAGTTTTTGGTAAATCAGATCATACTGAGAGTGTTTTAAAGGGGTATGTTGATTCAAATTTTGCCAAAGATTTGGACAGGGGTAGATCAATTACAGGCTGTGTGTTTCAAGTGTTTGGTTGAACTGTTAGTTGGAAAGCATCTTTACAGCATGTAGTTGCCTTATCTACCACATAAGCTGAGTTCATGGCTCTAACAGAAGCTATTAAGGAGGCAATTTGGTTGAAAGGGTTTTTATCTGAAATGGGAATGGTACTTGATGATGTTGTTGTCAATTGTGATAATGAAGGGGCAATACAGCTGAGTAAACATCAAGTTTTTCATGAAAGGTCAAAGCATAGAAATGTGAAGCTGCATTGGATTAGAGATGTGTTGATTTCTAAGGAGGTGAAGGTTGTGTATGTTGATACACAAGATAATGCAGCTGATGTTCTTACTAAAGTCACCTCTGGTTCTAAGTTTGGGCATTGTTTAAAGATTCTGCATTTTTCTTAGGGTCAGGGGTAGTTTGGGGATTACTGAAAAGAGTTTGATTAAGTAGAGCTCAAATGTGGAGATTGTTAGATATTGAGCTGGATTAATCAATATTCTATGTTGTTAGTTAGTTAAAGGTAGTTAATAATGGTCAATGAAGGTCAACGGTGTTAAAGGATGAAATTGTGCAGCTGGGAAACTTTGGGCAATATTTGACAATTTGGTGAAAGTTGAAATGTAGTACAAAATGTTTAATACTTTAAACATGGAGGACTAAAGGTGTCAAGTCTGCTGCACGTTTGGTTAGTCTGTTAGTAACCGTTGGACAATTGGGGGTATAATTAGGGCTTACTTCTTGTTGTAATTAGTCACTTAATTTGGTTTTTTCTGTAATTGTTCTTGAATTTGTTTTAGTGTTCAATCATAATCAGTTCTTTTGATCATTGTTTTTTCAATTTCATTCTAATTCCGCATTTAAAGTTAACAAGGTTTGAGGACGAGGATAGATTTATTTAATATAAAATCTATTACAAGAGAAGAGTACGTGGTAGCACGACAGAGTTGAGGACACTGGTAGGAGTGTAGGACTTGGGTGGGTTGAATTTTGGTGTACAGGTTCTGGCGAGTCTTGGATTCGTTACAAGACAGGTTAACAAGTTAAGGTTAGTGCCTCATGAAAATTTATGCCTTTGTATTTCTTAAACGTTTTAAGCTGGAGAATGGAGTACATGGAAAGTGGTGATATCAAACTGAAGGTTTTTTTAAAATATTAAGTATGATTCTTTTACTTAATGAGTTGAATAAATCGTGTGCATAAAAAAAATAATCGGTTATTACAATAACCATTTTCAAAATTAGTTTTTTATGATTCTTTTAAAATAACAGACATAAAAGTGTTTATAGTTGACGTTAACATGTACCTATATTTGGCCCAATAACCAACCCACACATGTTGCAACCTTTGGAGTTTACTTTTCAAAGCTAACCAACCCACACATGTTACAACCTTTGGAGTTTACTTTTCAAAGCTATTGTCACTGATTTAGCCAATGTTTTAAAATCCGGTTTTTATACCGTACCGAATTTGGCTCAGAAACGGTTTAACCAGGTGTATCGTGCGGTTCAACCGGGTGTACCAGGAGGTTTAACCAGTTCTACCGGCCGGTTCTACCGGCCGGTTCAACCGGTACAATCGACCGGTTTGAACCGGTTTTTAAAACATTAGATTTAGCCCAAAACCATATCAAGCTTCAATTTGCTATTTATTTGTTATAGGTGGTATGGTATTTTCATGTGACAATAATCAGGTCGGATCCTGGTATTTACCTGAAAAATCATACCAGGTGTCATCGGTTTGGGTAGGATATGGAACCAGGTACCCTATATCCGGGTATTGTAATACCCTATTTTCGAGTACGGAAAAACACATAAACCTATTTTTCGGGGTTTTTCGGATATAGATAGGGTTTTTAAGGGGATGGACTGCACATATATGTGGATTTTAGGTCTTTTTCACGTAGTCACTATAACCAGGTTTTGAGATATTTTTCGGATTAAAAACAAAACCGGTTATAGGTTCGGGTTTTGTAGCTGAAGGTCAAACCCGGTGAATAACCTATGGGTATGGTCGGGTACGGGTTCAAGAACCCAATACCCGGTTTTTCCAATGCCTGGGTTCGGGGTTTTTTTAGAGTTGTGAAGGTGAAGGAATATAAGTATTCTAGGGAAGGGTTATCTTAAAAAATCTAAGGTAACGTTTGGTACGAAGGAATTGAAGGCGGCACAGAATGAATCATTCTGATGGAATGAAAATAAAAATGTTTAGTTATTAGTTGGTAATGAAATGGATCATTATATAACGAATGTGATTCCTTCCATTTTAAAAGTTTTCATTCCTTGAGGGGGGGGGGGGGGTCATTCCTTCAAGAAATGGAAAAAAATGATACAATTACTATTATTATTACAATTATTATTGTTGTTGTTGTATAATTGTTTTAATATTGAGGCAATCATATTCTTGTCATTTTAAATAAAATGTATTCCATTAATTGGTCTTTTTTTGTCTAACAAAGTAGAGTAAAGTACAGTTTCAGTCCCTGTGTTTACACCCAATCGCAGGTTCAGCCCTTATTTGAAAAATTCAACAGTGTAGTTCCTATGGTTGTCAATTTGATTCAATCAAGTCCCTGGGACAAACGTCTGGTAGTTTAACGTTTGCATTTGTGTTAAATGACCTTTATGCCCCTTAGGGACTGAAAGTGCAAGTCGAAATTTGTGGTCATATTTTATAAACCCTACAACTGAGTATAAGACACCAACATCCTCAAGTTCCCCTAAATGGCAGCTGCTTCCTCGTGGACTAGCAATACCACTGGTCGGTCCAATGCAGGAGGAGTCAATTTGGTTGGGCACCTTGATGGAGGCCACATTTCAGGTCCTGCAGTTGGATTAATGGTGTGCGTGTATACTTTCTTCCAACTGTCCAGCCAATACACAGGATCAACCAAACTCTCTAGAGCTCCTGGACTCAAACCATTATCAGCCATGTTCCAAATGGCAGTGACTGCATGCTTACAGGGCATTCCTGCCAGATCCCAATTCCTGTATGAACATGTTCTCATCTGCACGTCAACCACCGTCTTGTTTCTTGGACCCATAACCTGCACAGAAGGAGTATAAGTATCTAGGCATCAATTATAGTACAAATGAAGAAAATTATTTAACTTTTCCATACTTACCTGGTACTTGGAAGAACTTGTCATCAACACGTTGTATTGTGAAGCCTTACTCTTGATTGTCTCTAACATTGAGGTAGCAGCAGGAGTTAATGGGCTGTAACATTTGGCTATGATCTTTTTCACATTAACTATACGTTTGGTCAAGTATTCCATGATGTATTCCAAGCATGTGATTAAAGGCTTGTCTCTTGCTCCGATCAATTGCTTATTAAACACCTCACAAATGTTGTTCAATAGCATATCACACTTCGCCCTTCCTGAGAAATGGGCTTGTTAGGATCAGAGACTCTCATGATTGTGTTTGTTTATAATAAATGAACAGTTAATAAACATGATTCAATGAGTTATGCAGCGGAAATGAACACAAACTTTGTAAACACAATCAAAGAGGAAAATAGTTTTGATAAACACATGCTTTTCATCAGTCGAAAGGTTACAAAGCAAATCAAAAGATTACAAAGCAAGCTTACAAACTAAACTCCCCCTCAGCCTGATGCTCCAAGGTTGATTGCCCAAGATGAAAGGATTAGACATGAGGAGAAGAACTCGCTCAGTCAAAATCAAATGTAACAGTACAGAGTACTGCTCCATTTATAGGCAAACCAAACCACTGAGGCATCTCAGCTGACGTCACCATGAAAGCGACGTCTAACAGCCTAACAACCTGTAACCATTGTTCCTATACAAACACTGCTAATCTTAACCACTGACTCTACATAAGACAAGTAATACACTAAACTACTGCTATCTTCTTCTATCAGTGTTTTCCTCAAAGTTGATCAGTCCTTGAGTGGGCAGTGTTTTGTCATCAGTAGATTGAACCAACAGAGCTTTATTCTTTCATCAGTCTTTTAAGGCTTCATCAGCAGTTTGAAGGGCAGCAGCTGTTGTATACGGACAGTGGATAGAAGGCATCAGATGTTATAATCACTTTCAAGGGGAAAATCTAATGTAAACAGCTGTTTATTATGAATCCATTGTTGTGATCCGGTTTTGGCTTTAATTATCTGTTCCTCTGGTAGGGTTCAATCCCAACAATCTCCCCCTGGAACTGATAATGCCAAAACCCTTCATTATTCTGGATCTTTATTTTCTCATCAGAAGTTCCTTAGCTTGTCTTTTAAATTCTGCTTCAAAGTCCTTGGAACTTGAGTCATCCTCATCCCTGCACAGTGTAAGTTCAAGGAGATCTTGTAGATCTTCAACACCAAGGCTTAGTGCTTGTTTCCTTGATATGTACTTCACTTCTCCATTGGATCTGAACAGGGTCAATACATGGGTCTTTTGATCAGACATCCATTTTAGTATTTTTGAACCCAATGGGTTTCTTGGGAGAGGTTTATGTACTGATGAGTCAGGTAATTGTGGCCTTGTGAGAGGTTGTTGATCAGTACTCAGTACATCTACTGGTTCAGAGTTTTCAACATGATCAGCACTCTGAGTTTTTGATAGTTCAGAGTTTTCAGTATGATCAATACTCTGACCTTTTGCTACTTCTGAGTTTTCAGCTGACATTTGATTGAAGGCCTTTTTTATGATTTCATTTGCTGCAGCTATGTCTTCTGCAGCTTCTTGTTCAATCAGTTCTTGCCTTTTTCTTTGTTCAAGCTCAATGGTTGTCATGTCTGCTGAAGTGTTTGGTGATACAGGTTTGGTTAATACCTTTTTGACAAGGTTTTGAAGTTTCACTAAGCTATCTTCATTTAGATCCATTTTCTTGATGGCTTTTGTAAAGTACTCAGCTTCCTTTTCTTTTTCTTCTTCACTGGTCAACAGTTTCCCTTTTTCTTGGTTTAACACAATGATAGGGGTATCTGCTGATGTGAACAGTGGTTTAGGATCAATGACCTGTTTTGGCTCTTTGTGTTCAGGCTTCTTTAGTACATTAGGATCTGTTATTTTCCTTCTTTTCAGCCTTTTATAAGCCTCATCTGTATACTGCTTTGTCCATTTTGCTATGGTTTTAGAAGTATCCACCTTTGCATCCACCAACTCCTGCTTCTTTCTTTTGTACTCTGAAGTGAGTTTATCAATGGCCTGCTTGTATTTACTCCAGTTTGGAGCTGTCTTTTTCTTGCTTGGATCATTTTGAATTCTCTTGATTCTGTTCACCTCATGCTTTAGTGCAATGAGTGGCCATTCACTGAATTGTTCTTCTTTGGCTAGATAAAATTTTTCTTTCATGATGAATTCAAGAAACTCCTTTCTCATTACCTTTTGTAGGGCAGCATCAGGTGGCATATCTGACATGTCTTTGCTCAGATCTTTTGCATAATCTTCCATTTGTTTGACCTTTGTGAGTAAGAACTCCATTCTTTCAGAAATGGCTTTATCACCTTGATCTTTGCATTCAAGTCTGGCTCTTATATTTGCTTGCCTGGCTTTGAGTTTTAGATACTCACTCATGTTTAATGGATTCCTGAAGCCAATGAGAGAAGGAAATCTTCTTTTCCAAGGATCATCTATTGTATAAAATTGTTTCATTTCATCCTTTACAGCCTCCAATTCCAGTGGATATTTCTCAACAACAGATTCAATTCTAGTGGAGGATATTTGAGTGGATGGTTTTGGATTGATGACATTTTCAGGTGTTAAGGATAAAGGAATATATGCTGGTATATCATCAGCATTTTTCTGAAATTTCCTTTTCCTTGTGTAAAGCTTTTTGAGTGAAGGGGATTTTGGTTGTGATGTAGAAATGTTGAGAGCAGTGGTGGATGGTTGACAAACATCTGTTGTCTTCTGCTTTATGGCAGGAGGTAATGGTGGTGAGTTTGGTTTTGGTGGTGGAGTAGTGATTTTAGATGATGGTGCTGGTAGGACAGTGGTTGTGGTGGTGTGTGGTGAAGTGGTGTGTGTTGAAGTGATGGGTTTTGTTTTAACAACTATTGAAACTACTGATGTACCAATAGTTGTTGAGACAGCAGGTGTTACATCAGCTGTTTGGGTGGATGGTTTAGAAGCCTGCTTTTCTTTTTCTGGTTCAACACAAAGGCCTTCTTCTTTAAACCCTTTATTTTCTCCCCCTTTTTGGCATTATCTGGAAGGGGGTTATTCATGAAGAGAACAGTGGAAGGAGCTTTGCCAGTGGTGCTTTGTATATGAGCCTTAATAGCTTTGATGTCTGCTTGAGTATCTTTAAATCTTGACTCCACCATGTTTGTCAGCATTTGTACATGTATTGCATGCTGCTGATCAGCCATTTGTTTTTGTTTTTCAAGCAGGGGTTGAAATACATTCCATAGCTCATTTGCAGCAGGTGCAGGTTGTGCAGGTGCTTGAGCTGGAACAGCAGTGGATTGTGCTTTTGAGCTTTTAACAGCTGTTGCACCATATCCTTTATTTCAGCAACTGATGTTTCAAGATTTTCAACTCTGTCCGTCAATTCCTGATATTTTAAATCATCACCCAAGTTAATGGGATCATCTGATTCCCCATCAGCAGTGGTTGAATCAATGTGTGACTTAGGACATGAAGCCCAAAAATCATCCATTGATGCCCCTTGTTCTTAGTTCTGGGGTCTTCTCTCTTCAACACTTGATAACCTTTTGAGAGTACCAGTGGTTAAAACAAACCCACTGGTGGTTACCAGAGGTGCTATAGAAGAAATTGCCTTCAAGGGAGTCTTACTAATGAAACAACTGTCCAAATGTAGATTTGTTGATCCATCACTTGTAGTTGCTGCTCCACTTGAGCTACCACCAAGAGTTACTTGTAACTCAAGGGGTGTAACCTCCTCAGTTGTTGCTGGGATAGCAGTGGTAGTAGCATCAGACCCAGTCACTTGTGGGAGTATACTCTCAGTGATAGGTGATAGAGAGGAACTGGTTTGTGTCTGAACTATAGCAACTGCATGGAACAAGGGTATTATGGATTGTGCTAATGTGATTGGTGAGGGTATGGGTGTTGAAAGAGACATGTCCTTGGGATCAGGACTGAGGAAGATGGATCCAATTGAATCCAGAGCTTCATAATGTGGGGTCCCTGTGCTTACAACCTAATCCTTTTGTGAGGATGCAGGAGGAGTTTGAGGCAATGGTGGAGATCTTTCTTCCATCTGCTGTGAGGAAGTAGCAGCAGTGGTTTGTGGTGACATTTGTGTTGTCACTGGCATTAGCTCTGGGATCTCATCTTCCAGAGTTGCCTTTTTAGAGGGTTTGGTGGGCTTTCTGGATGTTTTCTTTTTGGCCTTTTTGGTAATGGCAGGTGTGGGTTTCAAAGCAGTGGTTGTGCTGCTATGATCACCTGGAGCAGTGGGCTCAGCAGCTGATACCTGAGGAGCAGTGGTAACTGCTAAATTCTGCTCAGGCACCTCTGCTTTTTTTTAAAGGTGTTAACATTCTAGTGAATGTTTTAGGTGTTAAACCTTTTATTTGAAAATAAACACCTTGTTCGAGCAAATTTTCATTTTCTTTTCCAAATTTTTATTTAAAATAGTAGCTTAGAAACCTTGGAAAAAGTAGAAATGCTTTGCTATCAACATTTTTCACCAAATCATCAAAGATCTCCTGGGAACAGTTATAATTTTTGTTATTTAAAATAGCATAACCCAGACATTGGATCTTCAATGGTATTTCGTTAAAAGCACTTGTTTTATTTGAAACACACATTAAAAGTGTATGAAATAACCTAGGTGCAGAAGGGAAATAGCCTTTTTGTAAGGTATCCCTTTTTGTTTGTTCTGCATACCTTCTTTTCAGAAAATCAGTTTTCAACTCGTTTTTGGGAAAATATGTTTTACCTTTCTGATCATCGAGTTTAAAGTTTTCTGAGATGAATTGAGGAGTAATTTGAATCGCTTTACCCTGTATGGAGGAGTTAATGGCTATGACTTTATCGTCTTGTTTTTCAAGATTACAATTTTTCCAAAACTCTCTCTGGGTTTGCAGGTAAATGGGAGCATCTGCTGTTAGCAAAGTTTTATACTTTGATGTAGTCATGATGTCGATGATGGAATCGAAGGTGTGATTGTTGGTGGGTTTTGTGAGTAGACCCAAGTAGTTGTGAGGGGATTTGTATGGGATTTCAGTGGGTGTGGCCTTTTGAGAGGCTTCTTTTGAAGATGATTTGGAAGTGGGTTTTGCAGATGACTTCGATTTTGTCATTTTGGAGATGATGATTGAAGAAGGTTGTGAATGAATTTGAGAAAAACTGTTTTGAGAAGAGAATTTTTATGAATTCAATTCGACAGTAAAACCCTGTTTGGAGTTTTGAAGGGGGTTTTATGGAGAAAAAGTGAATGCTGACGTGGCAGCGGTTATAATGATCTGATGGCTAAAAACTGACCACGTGCCAACCTCTGATGAAGAGATGAATAATGGAGGACAGTTGTTTTGGAGAACCACTGATGAAGCAAATATCAGTGATTACAAAGGTAACAGTATGAGAGCAGTTGGTGATTTTTACTATCAGTGGATAAGACACTGATTTTGAGCATCAGTGCTTGCCAAGAGAATGAAAGATCAGGGGCTGACTTTCAGCAGTGGACAGTATTTAGGAAACAGATGTTTGAAAAAAACAGTGGTTAGGGATAAAGTAATGGTAAGGATGTGAAATGCTAGTATATCAGCAACTGTTAGTGCGTCAGTGGATAAGCTTTTATAGATTTCTGACAGTGGTTTAATATCCCAGATGATGAAAACCCTTTTTACTAAGGCTACTCATTTTGTGTCATAATATTTTAATTATAACATGAGTACCCCAAGTATTTTAGTGTCTGTTAACAATCAATCTTTTGCTAAGTGTTAAAACCAAACTTGAGTTTGACATGACCTTAACCTTGACACGTACACTATTTCCTTTTGATCCATTTTCGAGGATAATATCACCAAAAAAAATAAAGGTTCTATATCCTGACAGGAGATTGAAACTTTTACTATCAAAAACCAGTAAAAGTACAAAATATATTATTCTAAAAAAAATAAAGAATAATATATCCTGCTTTATTTGAGAAATTCCTTATCCAAAAAAAACAATTAAAGGATTTTCTGAAAACAGCACCAAAAGGATCTGGTATATTTTTCAATAAAACTCATAATCATATCATTCTCAAGTTTATGAAAATGGTCAGTGGTTTGACAACAGTGGTATGAAATTGTAAATACATTTTGACCACTGTTTGGTACCATTTTCTTGTCAATTGATTGCAGAAATGAGGACACATGTACACATGAGTTTTTGAAAACCCTGTTACAGATTTTATTACCATGTGATGATTCTGATAAACTTGTCTAGTCCTCTTGTAAGTTTATTTACTGGAGATACTATTTATACCTGAACTTTCCTGTACCAATGAATGCACACAATTGGTTGATGACCATTGTTCACCCTATTTTTTGTCTCTCAAGTGTTTTACATTTATACTCTTTTCTTTTGACTACAAAAGTTTTGAGATAAACACACTTTTGAGATTTTGAAAATTTTCTTTTTCTCATTTTACCCTTCCCATTCATAAGTACTGAAATACTCATTGTAAGGTTTTATTGAAGGAATATTTACTCCAAAATCATTTTACAATAATGTTTTGAGAAATCTGGCCACATTTGTACACGTTCTATTATCAAATCTCATATTACATATGATTCGGAGTATTTTGACCCCTGATTTTCTTAATGTATTTTTAACAAGGTTGATTTGGTCCTTTTGAGGATTCTCAACCTGTTTTTCAACACATAAGATCTAATGACTAAAGTGTTAATTTCCCTCTTTTTACGTTAGCAAAAACACTAATGTTTTATGAACATAGGTTTTTGTTAATCTGAAGTTCATACTTTAGCATCAAACATGATGAAACCATCACAAATTTCATAACAACAGTTGAAATCAATTTTGAAAAGAATTGATCATACCATAGTTACCAGACATGTTTTCAGATCTGAGAACTATGGGTGTCTTGTGCATGACATCACTTGTTGTGTGAAATTTGTGTATCTTATGACATCTTGGTTGTTTTACAGAGTTTTTGAATAGCAGCGTTGAACGTGATAACTCGTTACTCTGTTTTTCAACAAAATGCAATCAACCTTAGTATCAATGAATTTTGAGCTGAACTGTTATGTCAAATTGACTGTTAGATCGAATTTGACTGTCCAGGCTCTGATACCAATTGTTAGGATCGGAGACTCTCATGATTGTGTTTGTTTGTAATAAATGAACAGTTAATAAACATGATTCAATGAGTTATGCAGCGGAAATGAACACAAACTTTGTAAACACAATCAAAGAGGAAAATAGTTTTGATAAACACATGCTTTTCATCAGTCGAAAGGTTACAAAGGAAATCAAAAGATTACAAAGCAAGCTTACAAACTAAACTCCCCCTCAGCCTGATGCTCCAATGTTGATTGCCCAAGATGAAAGGATTAGACATGAGGAGAAGAACTCGCTCAGTCAAAATCAAATGTAACAGTACAGAGTACTGCTCCATTTATAGGCAAACCAAACCACTAAGGCATCTCAGCTGACGTCACCATGAAAGCGACGTCTAACAGCCTAACAACATGTAACCACTGTTCCTATACAAACACTGCTAATCTTAACCACTGACTCTACATAAGACAAGTAATACACTAAACTACTGCTATCTTCTTCTATCATTGCTTTCCTCAAAGTTGATCAGTCCTTGAGTGGGCAGTGTTTTGTCATCAGTAGATTGAACCAGCAGAGCTTTATTCTTTCATCAGTCTTTTAAGGCTTCATCAGCAGTTTGAAGGGCAGCAGCTGTTGTATACGGACAGTGGATAGAAGGCATCAGATGTTATAATCACTTTCAAGGGGAAAATCTAATGTAAACAACTGTTTATTATGAATCCACTGTTGTGATCCGGTTTTTGCTTTAATTATCTGTTCCTCTGGTAGGGTTCAATCCCAACAGGGATCTTGGCTATGTTGTTGAAGGGATCTCCTTCAACCAATCATACAACTTCCTATCTAGGGCTTAACATCCTCCATTGCCCTGTCGAAAAAGGGCAAGCTAGTTGCACTTGCACATCTCCATAGCAGGTTCTTATACACATCTCCCCACCAGGTCTTCTTCATGTTCTTGTGAATGTGCCTCAGACAATACCTATGTTTTGCAGTTGGAAACACCCTGGCCATAGCAAGCAACAAACCCTACAATTTTATAGAATAAGATAAGAATTAAGATTATAAAGGAACTGGAAAGATTAAGTGAATTAACATAATGGTTTTTGTACCTTTTGTCTATCACTGATAAAAGTGAAATTACATCTTGTTGGTTAACTCAAGATCATCTCCAAGTATCCTCAAAAACCATGACAATGTGTTGGTTGTTTCAGCTTCAACAATGGCAAAGGCAAGTGGATATATGCCATTGTTTTGATCGACTCTGACTGCAAAAAGGATTTGACCCCAGTATGGACCTTTCATAAAGGCACCATCTAAACCATTGACCTCCCTCCCAATGAGATTGAAATCTTCCTTCAAAGCACCATAGCAAACATATATTCTCCTGAATTGTCTTGTGGGACTACTGGAATTAGATCGAGGCTCTACATCAATTTTGATAGTGGTTCTAGGGTTGGCTCTAACAAGTTCCTCACAGTACTGCCTAAGTTGCCCATATTGATCCCTAGAGTCCCCACTTAACTTTTCCATAACAATTTTCTTAGCCCTCCATAATTTAGGTAGTGACACTTTAACCTGGTGTTTTTTCTCAAGTAGATCTTGAATAACCCTCATGTGAATGTCTGGATTTGCCTATAGCAGTGGTTCCACCTCTTTAGCAATGAAACTCATGGTGTACAGACCAACCTCCATTGTGTGCATGTTTCAATGTTTTAATGTCACACCCTGATTTCCTGGTGGGCCCGAACTTCGGGTTATGCGTGACGATTGATATCAGTAATCACAAAGCACAGCGGAAGATGGGATTTTAAATTATTATTACAAAGTACAATATAGTGTCCGAAAGTTCAAAAATAAATATACAGACGGATTTGTACTAAAAAGATCCACGGGCGGACCGAATATAACAAAATGAGACTTAAGACTAATAGGTCTTTCGTGGAGTTGCAAGTTCCAAATCGCCTAGACCGAGCAGCTTCAGTCTATTCTATATTTCCCCTACCCTTCATACAATATTATTTAAAAAAATAAAACAAAATAATTTTAAAATATTATAAATATATACATACACCATTATATGTATTTTTCTATATATAATAATTATATAGATTTATGAACTCCTCATTCTCTCTCTACCACGCTCTCTCTTGCTACTGCCTCCCCCTGCATCCACCACCAAGCAACCACCGTCCAGCCACCACCAACCGCATCCACCACCATGCAACCATTGTCCAGCCACCACCAACTGCAACCCACCCCCTTCATCATCTACAACCACCGCCAAACAACCCCTTCATCTGAATCCCTTCTTTATGGCATTGTTTCATCACATAAAAAAGCCCTATTTCAAATTCATACATTTATACATTCATCACTCAATCAAGCTTCTGTAATTCGAACTTTTTGTTGTTCGATAGCTGACCTGAATAGGGGTGTAGAAGGGTTGTAGGGGCAGTAGTGGACAGCTGGAAAATATGGACGACAGTCAACGATACGACATTAGTGAGTTTTTTTATTTGTTTATTTCACCAATTTCTTAGATCTGTGAGTTTTGTGATTTGTTGATTCGCCATGAACAGCTAGAGTTTTCTGTTGATTTCATCGGTGGGAGAGAGAGGTGAGAAGATACAGAGGGGGTTTTCGGTGGAAAGTTGTGTCAGGGGTTTCAGTGCGGTAGGGGTTTCAGATGGGAGGTTGTGGAGAGGGTTTGGTGGTGGGTTGGTTGGTGGTTACTCATGGTGGTTGTGGGTGAAGGTTGTGTGGGTGGTGGTTTTGTCCTGGCATGGCAGGGTGTGTTAGTGTGAGCAGTGCAGGTCTGGTGGCGGCGGCAGTCTTGTGGGGTGGTGGCAATGAAGGTGGGTGTTGTGGTGCTGATATGGGCGAGGTGTTTTAGAGAGAGATAGAGATATGAGAGTAAATTGACAAAATTACCCTCATGTACAAATCACATGACTAGATTTAACAAAAATCTAATTGGGTTAGGGTAACGTGCAACAAAATTCCAAATAAAGTGCAAAACTGTCAAAATCCGTTGAAAAGAACACCGCCTGATATATGGTATTAAGATAAAGGACAAAACTTGTAATTTTCCCTTCTTTAAAGGCAATTCATTCATTTAATTTACTCCTAATTCTACTTTTTTAAAGACAAGTCATACACTAATTTAATTTACTTCTAATTCTACTTCACAATTTATAACGTGGCTCAAATCCTTAACCTCTTAGAGGGGGAGAGACCATTTAACACGTCAAAATATCAGTTGAATTTCTAATGCCCTTTGTTCATATAATATACACATGCTTTTATTGATAACATTTGATAAGTAAATAAAATAAGCTTTTGATTTCATTAATAACAAATATAGTAGTAGTAGTTTAAAACATCACATTTTAAGTGCTATTATATATATATATATATTGAAAGTGTAAAGTACAATATCCCTTAACATACAATATACATGAGATAAAATTATAATATGCGTAATTGTAACACCCGTCTTTTAATTTTTAAAAGAATTGCGGTAATTGTAAAAGAAACTTTACAACCAACAAAAACTTAGTTAATAAAGTGAATTACACTTCATCATAGTATTTAACATAGTAAATAACTAGTTTCAAACATAGATCATTCAAAAGTGTCTACAAAACTACATAGTTAAACTAAATCAGTTTAAGGCGGAAGCATCCAAAATTTCATGTTCGGTTCTTGAGACATCATCTTGATCGTCATCCACATACTTGCAATACCTAGAAACTGGAAATTTTTAACAAAAATTAGTATTAGAGTTGTTAGAAATATTACATAATCGAAACTACGCTAAAAATGAATTCGATTAACAAGAAATTGCAAAATTTAACATCAAGGTCAGGGCTCTACCGTAACTTACGGTAGCCACCGTAAGTTACGGTAGACACTGGATCACTTTGGCCTGCCGTAAGGCAGTATAGAACTGCCGTAACATTTTTGTTCTCTACCGTAAGTTACGGTGGAGACCGTAACTTACGGTGGACGCTGTAACTTTGTGTTTGCCCCATTTATTCATTTCACCCAACCTAAATCCTCGGATTTCTCATTTTCAACACACACGCCCCTCTCATCGGTTTGCGTGTTTAGTAGTTCATTACCCGTCACTCGGGCTCAAAAATCTAGAAGTAAGGCACTACCGTTATTCGATTCATACCTTTTCTTAATAACCCGTTTAGTTTACCCTTGTGAATTCCATCATTCAAACAAACAAACACGCTAACCCTCGTATTCTAATATGTCAATTATTAATAAATGACAAAAAAACCAATTAACCATATTACGATGCATTAGCCACGCATTGGTTGATAAATCGACCCGTTTGGCTCATCTACGGAATCCTCCATGTTGGATCTGAATTTCTTTTTTATTGTATTTTCGTTTGAAATTAAGATGAAAATGAAAGAGTTGTGCAGCGGAATTAAGATGAAAACAAACTTTGCATACAATCAAACGAGAGTAATACTTTAATCAAACATCTTTACACAATGAATCGAAAGATTGAATTTGTTTCAACAACGATTACAATGATTGATGAATGAATGCAAACTCCCCCTCAGCCAGAGCTCAGTAGTTTGTTCGTGCAAAGAAGACAATGTTGTAAAAGAGCTAATAGAACAGTACAAAGTACTGAACTATTTATAGGCACTTGCAAACCACTGAGCATCTTAGCTGACGTCACCATGAAAGTGACATCTAACCTCCTAATAAACTCTAACCTCTGATCTATACAAACTCTGATATACTAACTACTGCTATTACATTTCTTTACATAAAAGACACTTAAACAGCTGCTGCATCCTTCCACTGCTGTGAACCCAGCAGTGCCTGTCCGGATCAGCAGTACTTGACTCAAGGCAGTAGATTGAGTCAGCAGAGCTTTGGTCTTCCATCAGTCTTTGACATTTGTCAGTAGATGCAAAGCAGCAGTTATAGGACAGCACTTAGTAAGATCAGCAGATAGGAGGTTAGCAGATATAAAACCACTTTCAAGGGGAGAGATTTGCATGAACTAACTGTAATCGTCTTCTTATTCTGGATCCACTGCTCTGATCCAGTTTTGGCTTTAATTATCTGTTCCTCTGATAGGGTTCAATCCCAACAATCTCCCCCTGGAACAGATAATGCCAAAACTCTTCATTATTTGTGGAATTCTTTATTGCCTCATCAACAGCTCCCTTATCTGACCTTTAAATTGTAATTCAAAGTCTAGGGCATCTGTATCTTCATCATCCCTGCTAAGTGGAAGATCAAGGAGATCCTGCAAATCTTCAAGACTCAGGCCAAGAGCTTGTTCCCTTGATATTTTCTCCACTTCTCCACCAGACCTGAGCAAAGTCAATACGCAGGTCTGTTTGTCAGTTTCCCACTTTTGTATTTTTGAGCCTGGTGGGTTTCTTAGGAGATGTTTATTTGCAGAAGTATTTGGAGAGGCTGGCCTATTCATGACTGGCTGAGCAGTACTTGCAGTTTGATCCAAACCAAGAGTTTCCATGATCATTTTCTTTATACCCTCTTTTCCAAGGTCTTCACCTTCCATTAACTCTTTGATGGTTTCAGCAATCAGCTGTTTCTGTGGCCTTCTTTTGTAGATGGCAGCACCAACTGGAGCTGTGGATCTCCTGATTTGCAGCTTTGATGGTCTTTTTGAAACCGCTGCTTCAGGATAGTCAGGCTTTTGAGGAACTGTGGGATCTTTCTTTCTTAATTGTTCCAACTTTTTGTAAGTAGCCCTGACCACATCTTCTTTCCATCTAGCAACTTGTCTTTTGTTTCCATAATCAGCTGCTACCAGTTCCTCTTTCATTCTCCTCAGCTCTTCCTGTTTGTCAGGTACATTCTTTCTAAACTTTGCCCAGTTAGGAGGAGTGTGAGTGACTTTCCTTTTTATCATGTCTTGAATTTGTGCTGCTTCGTTTTCAAGTTCCGGAATAGTCCACTCTTTGTACATGTATCTCTCTCCTTTGTACTTCTTGTGAGCCATGATGCTTTCAATGTAGTCTTTCTTCAGAGTTTCAGCTGCTCTTTCAGAAATTTGTTGACTAACATTTTTTGCAAATTGCTCTAGGGATCTGACTTGTGTGAGCAAATATTGACTTCTCTGTGCAATTTCTTTATCAGATTTCCCTTGTGTGTTTTTCTTTGAGATATCCTCTGCTTGCTTGGCCTTGATTTCCAAATATTCATCAACATTTTTAGGCCAGGGATATCCTTTTATTGATGGCAAACTCCGTTTGGCAGGGTCATCCTCAAAGTAAAAAGATTTTATTTCTTCTCTAACAGCTGCTAATTCAAGAGGAAATTGAACACCTGCAGGAGGTAAAGGCTTGTACATTTTAACTGAAGAGAGAGGAACAGGTTTTGGAATTGTGACAAGTGCTAAAGATTTTGAAGATGTTTGTGGTGGTGAATTGTCATCATCTTTGAGAATTAGTCTTCTCCTTTTTGTAGGAGGGACTGATGATGTTTTGGATGGAACAGTGATGGTAGATGTAGTGGCAGTGGATTGTGATTGACTAACAGCTGTTGAAACAACTGGTGTTTCAACCACTGTTGTCATTACAACAGATGTTATAACATCTGCTGTCTTCTGCTGTATGTCAGCAGGTGTTGTTTTTGGTGGTGATGATGGTAAAGTAGTGGATGTTGTGTGTGTTGAAGTGGTGTGTGTTGATGGAACAACTGTTTGGCAAGCAGTAGTTTTTGTAACTCCTATTGCATCAGCTGTTTTGTATGGTGGTTTTTTAGCAGACTTTGAATGTCTGGTTGGAATGGATTTGGGTTGCCTCACTTTTCTAGTAGGCTTCTTCTTTTCCTCAACAGGATTTTCATGATCCTTTGACCCAGAAGTACCCTGATCTGGATGATCCATTCTGTCCACCCTGGCTTTCCTTTTGGCCTCTCTATCCCTTTTTACACTTGCAACTGCTTCTGCTAGTGCATTTGTTGTCACATCAATTTTCTTGCTGCCATCTGGCAAAGGGATCTTTTTGGTCATGTTTGAATTTTCTGGTTCAAGATAGAGACCATCCTCTATACCCTTCTTTTTCCACTCCTTAATTTTCTCCCCCTTTTTGGCATTATCTTCGGGGATTTGATAAATGTAGCGGACTTTTGGAGGAGCATTGCCAGTGGTGTGCAAGATCTGAGTTTTGAGAGCCTTTAAATCAGCCTGAGTGTTCTTGAACCTTGACTCCATTGCATTTCTCAGCTGTTGTACATGTTTTTCATGTTGTTGATCTGCTAATTGTGCTTGTTGTTGGAGAAAAGATTGAAATAGATTCCAGAGCTCATTTGTAGCAGGTGCCCTTTGTGGAGCAGGTGCTTGAGGTGGAACAGCAGTTGATTGTACCTTCTGAACTTGTAACACCTGTTGTAGCATATCTTTGAGTTCTGCAACAGAGTTATCAAGCTTTGCAATACGATCCGTCAATTTCTGGTACTTTAAACCATCACCCAAGTTAATGGGATCATCTGATTTCCCACTAGTAGTGGTTTTATCAGTGGTAGATGTAGGGAGTATACTCCAAACATTAACCACTGATGCCCCTTTTTCTTGGTACTGGGGTCTTCTTCCTTCAACACTTGACAACCTTTTGATGTTGCCAGTAGGATAAATAAATCCACTGGTGGTTGGCAGAGGTGCTATAAAAGGAATTGCCTCCAAGGAAGTCTTATTAATGTAACCACTGTCCAACTGTAAACCTGTAGGTACAACAGTTGTAGTGGCTGCTTCACTTGGATTACCACCAAGAGTTACTTGTAACTCATGGGGTGTAACCTCCTCAGGTTGTGTTGGTGGGTTAGCAAGGATTGATACATCAGACCCAGTCAGTTGTTGAGGTATATTCTCATTAGTAGGTGATTGAGAAGGACTGGTTAATGCATGGTTCAAATCAATTGCATCCAACAGTGGTTTTATTGGTGAGGGAATTGTGGATGTGATGATTGGTGTAGAAAAAGGATGTGTCCCGGGCATTGGACTGTGGATGATAGAAACGAGTGTTTCTAGAGCATCATGATGTGGAGACCCTATTTGTACAACCTGTTCTTTTTTTGAAGAAACAGGAGGAGTTTCGGTTATGGGTTGAGATATTTGTACCAACTGCTGTGAGGAAGTAGCAGCAGTGGTTTCTTGTAACTTTTGTGTTGTCACTGGCAGGTGCTCTGGTATCTCATCCTCCAGAGATGCCTTTTTGATGGTTTTGGGGGGTTTTTGTGTTTTTCTTTTTGCTGGCTTTTTGGTGATTTTAGGTGTGGGTTTCAAAACAGTTGTGCTGCTGCTTTGATCACCTTGAGCAGTGGGCTCAGCAGCAGATACCTGAGGAGCAAGGTGCTAGCATTCTTGAAAAAGTTTCAGTTGTTAAACTGTTTATTTGAGTAGAATCACCTTGGTTTATTACAGCTAAATCATCCTTACTGAATTTCTTTGAAAAATAGTAACTTAAAAACCTTGGAAACAGTAAGAATGATTTTGTTTCAACATTATTAACCAAATCTTTAAAAATTTCCCGAGAATAGGTAAAATTTTCTCCTTGAAGAATTGCATATCCCAGATTTTGAATCTTTAAAGGGATTTCATTGAAAGAAGTGGTTTTGTTTGAAACACATAGTAGGAGAGTATGAAATAGAAATCTGGTTGCAGACGGAAAATAACCTTTTTCTAAGGTAATTTTCTTCATCATTGTGGCTTCATACCCTCTCTCAATGAAGTCAGTTTGTAACTCGTTTTTAGTGAAAGAAATTTTACCTTCCTGATCACCGAGTTGAAAGACCTCTGAAATGGATTGTGGCGTGATTTGGACAACTTTACCCTTTATCGAAGAGTTTATGGTGGTTGCAGTGTCTCCTTGTTTTTCAAGGGTTGCATTTTTCCAGAACTCCCTTTGGGTCGCCAAATAGATTGGTGCATCGGCAGTGAACAAAGTTTTGTACTTTGATTTTGCCATGAGATCAATGATGGAATCGAAAACTTTGGTGGTTCCTGGTTTTGTGAGAAGACCCAGGAGATTGTGAGATGGTTTATGTGGAATTTCAGTGGAGATTGCCTTTTGAGAGGCTGTTTTCGATGATGATTTGGATGAGGGTTTTGAGGATGACTTCGATTTTGTCATTTTGAAGATGAATGATCGAAGAAAGTTGTGAAAGATGAGAAGAAAAACTGCTTTGAGAAGAGAATTTTTAAGAATTCAATTCGACAGTAAAACCCTGTTTTGGTGGTGAGTGAGGGATTTTATAGGGAAGAAGATGAATGCTGAGGTGGCAGCCATTACAAAAGGTCTGACCAATATGTACTGCCCACGTGACAACCCATGTTGAAAGTGAAGGACAGTACTTGTGTGATAGGGACAGATGAAGGCAGTGGTATGAAAGCAGTGGATGATTTTCACTATCAGTGGATAGCATATCAGTGGATAAGACACTGCTTTTGAACAACAGAGTTTATCAAAGTAATGAGAGAGCAGGGGTTGACTTTCAGCAGTGGACAGACTTTTGAAGGAAGCAGACTTTTGAACAATCAGTGGTTAATGGCAGACTTTTAAGGATTTTAATGAAAAATTTTCATTTTTAGCTTTTTTTAAGGATGGAGTTTTAATTTTCTGAAAACATTTTGTTGCTTTTATTCATAGAAAAACAAGGTGTTGCTTGTTATTCCATGTTTAGCATTCCAATTCTAGAGACCAAGCTTTCAAAAGTGGCTGTATCAAGTGCTTTTGTGAGCACATCAGCCAGCTAGTCTTTAGTTGGGACATGATGCAGAGAAATCAAACCTTTTTTATAGCAATCCCTCACAAAGTGATGTCTGATGTCGATGTGTTTGGTGGTTGAATGGGAAACTGGATTTTTGATGATATTTTCTGCTGCCTGACTGTCCAACATGAGTGGTGTCTTCAAGGCAGTGATACCAAAATCCAGTAACTGATTTTGAAGCCACAGGAGTTGGGCTGTACAGCTTGCAGCAGCAATGTATTAGCTTCAGCAGTGGATGTTGAAACAGCTGCTTGCTTTTTGCTTTACCATGAGACTAAGCAATCACCTAGAAACTGGCACCCTCCTGATGTGGACTTCCTTGTGGTGTGACATCCAGCAAAGTCACTGTCTGAGAAACCTGAAAGCTTGATGTTCCCATTAGCTGGATACCAGATACCAAGTGTGGGAGCACCTTTTATGTATCTGAAGATCCTTTTTACAGCAATGAGATTTGATTTTCTGGGAGCTGATTGACTTCTTGCACAGACACATGTTGCAAACATGATGTCTGGTCTAGATGCAGTTAGGTACAATAAAGACCCAATCATGCTTCTATAAAGTGTTTGGTCAATCAGCTCATCCTTTTCATCAGACATGACCAGCTTATTTGTTGCCATAGGTGTGCTGCATGGTTTACAATCATTCATATCAAATTTGGTTAAAAGTTCTTTAGCATATTTGCTTTGATGAATGAAAGTTCCATTTTGCAATTGCTGTACTTGGAGACCAAGAAAGCATTGCAGCTCACCCATAGCACTCATTTCAAACTCAGTTGTCATGAGTTCTCTAAACTCTTCACACATTGAGTTACATGTGCTTCCAAAAATAATGTCATCCACATAAATCTGGACAATCATTAAATCCTTCCCTCTCCATTTTAAAAACAGTGTTTTATCAATGGTACCTCTTTTGAAACCATTTGAGAGTAGGAAGTTGGAAAGAGTTTCATACCAGGCCCTTGGTGCTTGTTTCAAGCCATACAAGGCTTTGTTTAGCCTGTAGACATGATCTGGATAAAATGGATCCTCAAAACCTGGAGGAAAGCACTTTTGATATCCATTTGAAACACCTTCATATTGTGGTTGACAGCAAAGGCCAGGAACAGTCTAATGGCTTCCAATCTTGCAACAGGGGCAAATGTTTCATCATAATCAATCCCCTCTTCCTGTCTGTAACCTTGAACCACAAGCCTGGCTTTATTCTTGACAACAATACCCCTTTCATCAGTTTTGTTCTTGAAGACCCACTTTGTGCCAATGGGACTAACCTCTTCTGGCAGTGGTACAAGCTCCCATATTTGTTGTCTTTTAAACTGTTGGAGCTCCTCTTGCATGGCTTCTACCCAGCTGTTGTCTTTCAGTGCCTCTTGGTACTTGACTAGCTGATGGAGTGATAGAAAACCAGCAAAAAGACAAATGTTTTGGGTTTGACTTCTTATGAGCACCCCTTCATTTATGTTGCCAATGATTTGATCAGGTGGATGAGATCTCAAGAAGATTAAATCTCCTTGGTATGGTATGATGGCATTGGTTGGTGAAGGCTGCAAATGTGTATCATCTGAGCTAACCACTGCTGGGGACTTTGATGATCCAGCAGTGGCTTCAAAAGGTGGTGGTATAGGAGGTAATGAAGTGGACAACTGCTGACTTTTATCCACTATTTGAGGACTTTTGTCAGCAGTGTTTGAGGATGTGGAAGCAGTGGTTGATGGGCTACTTTGGTCAACAACTGTTGAGGTAGCAGTGGTTGAGCTTTGACAACTGTTTTGAACAGCTGGTGCTTTTCCCTTTGTGGCAGACCTTTGAGGGATGATGATTTCATACCCATAGTCTGGTGTTGTATCATCTGATGGACCTGCACTGTTAGTCTTTACAGCAGTATTTTCAAAAGTGAATTTTTCAAGATCAAACAGATCTGCAGGGTTTGCTGGGATTTTCATTGATGAGAGTTCATTGAACTTAACATTCAAAGTCTCCTCCACTGCCTTAGTCCGTGTATTGAACACTTTGTAGGCCTTGGCAGTGGTTGAGTATCCCAGATGATAACCACAATCAATTTTGGCTACAAATTTTGAAATGGAATCTTTTAAGTTCAAAATAAAGCATGGGCAGCCAAACACTTTGAAATATGAGATCAGTGGTTTAATTTTATACAGAATTTCATAGGCAGTCTTTTTGTGCCTGGGGTTTATTAAAACTCTGTTCTGAACATAGCAAGCAGTGTTTACTGCCTCTGCCCAGAAAGTTAATGGCAAACCTGAATCTGCAAGCATGGTTCTGGCAGCCTCAATCAGAGTTCTGTTCTTCCTTTCCACTACCCCATTCTGCTCTGGTGTTCTTGGGATGCTGTACTGCCTTACAATCCCTTTCTTCACACAGAAGGCATCCAACTCCCTATTTTTGAATTATGTGCCATTGTCACTCCTGAAGCTTTTCACTGGAAGGTCAAATTGCTTTTCAACCTGTATTACAAAGTCTTGCAAAATGCCTGCAGTTTCATCTTTTGAGTGCAAAAAGAAAGTCCATGTGAACCTAGAAAAGTCATCAACAATAACCAAACAATATCTTTTCTTTTTGAGGCTCATGACTTGAACTGGGCCAAACAAATCCATGTGTAGCATTTGCAAACACTGGGTTGTTTTAGACTCTTCAATGGACTTGTAAGAACTTTTATGCTGTTTTCCTTTTAAACAGGAAATGCAATGTTCAGGACATGAAAACAATTTTTGTGGTAGGCCTCTCACCAAACCATTTTTTGAAATTTCTGTGATTGTCTTAAGATTTGTGTGTCCCAGCCTTCTGTGCCAAAGTTCTGTCTCTTTGTTAGAGGCAGCTGAGAACAGACAGGCATCAGCTCTGGGACACTCTTTTGACATGTCAACAACATAAACATTGCCACTTCTTTGAGCAACAAGTTTAGTTTGACCAGAGTTGATTATTGCTTCAATCTTTTTGACCATTTCTGGTCCAACAATCCTACAACAGTCTTTTGTGAAGAATGACCCAAATCCCTTGTCACTCATTTGGGACACACTCAGAAGGTTGAATTTTAGATTGTCTATTAGATTGACATTTTCAAATTTTACTTTTCCAGACCCCACTGTACCCGACCCCAGAACTTTTCCTTTACTATTATTCCCAAAGGATATATCACCCCCTCCATGGATTTTAAAGTCTTTGAGGAGGGCTTTACATCCTGTCATGTGCCTGGAGCCTCCACTATCTACATACCAAAGACTATCAAAGCATGCAGAAGCTCCCTGCACATGAAGTAAAAGGATTAGTTCATTAAGGTCTCCAAAGCCAACAAGGCTTTGGATGGGGTCTCAACAGTGTCTGGGATGGATGCAGAATGATGGACAGTCGTTAGGTCAGGAGTTTGAACTGTTTTAGGACAGGGTTTCTCTAACCACTGTTGTGGGTCCTGACCAATCATCTGCTGGTAACCAAAAGGATGCTTGTTCACTTTGGGTTTAGAGGGCCTTTTGTAGGCCTCATAAACGTGAGGAATCCTTTGGTAAGACTGTTTTTCTCTGCCTTTTCTGAACTGATTGGCAGGGGGTGCATCAGTAACCTGAACATCTCTTTTGACAGATGTTTGGTTCAGCTGTTTTGTAACAGCTGTTTGAACTGGCACAAACAGTGGTTGTTTCTTGGTGAATTTGACAGATGTTGATGATGATGATGGACTCAAGGATGTTTTAGCAATGTACTCATTCTTTTTCACATCAAAGGTTTTGAGATACACACATGCTTGAGTTTTGTGGTTTGTTTTACCACAGACAATGCAACCTTCAGCTGAAACAATGACACTTGTTCTGTTTAAATCATACGCTTTTAAGTGGAAACAATCTTTTGTAAGATGATTCCTTTTCTCACAGAATTCACAAAACAAGTTATCATTTTTTTCTTTCTTCTTTCTCTTTTCAGACTCCTTTGCAGCAGAGGTTTTAACCACTGCTGGGATGTCCTTGAGAGGTATGACTTTAGCTTTTGGAGCCTTGACACCATCAGTTGATGTAAAGTCCATTGGCTTGAAATTTTCAAGAATGTCACACTCATCAGACCATTTTGGTTTAAACTGGTATTCTTCAAGCTCCTCAAAAGTAGAGGATTCCATTGGTCTGTCAAGTGTGATTTTGTTACCAAGTTTGTCAGTGATTTTCACTTCTTGGCCATTCTTGTTTGTGGGGATGAACTCAGTGGTTTGAACAGATTTTTCAAAAGCAGTGTTTTCATCATCATGTTTTCTATAACCAACCCCAAATTTCACATTGCTTTTTCTCTGTTTTTCAAGCATAACCTCATATCCTTTGCAAGATTCCACCCATCTTTCACAAGTAATCTGGGCGGACTCCAACTCCTTTTTGCAAACTTGGTATTTTTCTACCATAGTTTGAAGTTGGGTTTTGGTTATACTTTGCTCTTCTTTTAGACAGCTGTTCTCTTTTTCTTTTTCAGTCAATTTGTTTTTAAGTTCTTTTAAAGACCTTTCAAATTTGACCTCATCAGACAAGATTTTATCCCGAAGGTTTTCATTCACCTCTTTAATGTTAGCAAAAGCAATTATGCAATTGTCAGAACACAGTTTTTCAAGAACTTGAGGAGATACCTTGGCAGCTGCCATCATTGCACAATCACATTGATGATCTTCCTCATCATCAGCTTTCACCTTCTTTTCACCAGCCTTTTCTTCCTTCTCTTCTTGTTTGTCCTCTTCGGACCATGGATCTGTCAGTGGTTCAATCAGGGAACCTGAACTTTCTCCCAACAGTAGTTCACCAGCCACAGCAGTAATCACTGCTTCAGTCACCTCTTCCACTGTTTCAAAGCTCTGCTGTTCCTCCTCAGTTTCAACCCCCTCCTGTATTGACTCTAATGACATCAAACAAAACTCATCATGAGAAGAATCATTAGAAGCATAGAGTGCAAAATTTTCATCATTAAGGTCTTCAGGCATACTGCTCCAGTCAACAAACCCTTGAGTGAAAAAACTTTGTTGATCTGGTTGTGCTGCTGCTGGAGCAGTGGTTTGAGGTGCAACAGGTTGCACTTGTACCTGTGGAGCAGGGGTTTGAACATATTGGATTTGTGGAACAGTAGTTTGGACATAATGTACTGGCATAGGGGCAGCAGCATAGTGAGCAGTGTTCACTTGAGCTGCTGGGGCATATTGGGCATAGTGCACAGTGTTTTGGTTTTGAGGTCTAGGATTTGAGCTAGGATGAGTAATTATGGGACCAGTGGTTTGACTCCTACATTCCCTAGCGAAATGTCCCAACCTATTACACTTGTAGCACTTGATTTTTGATTTATCCAACCCAACCCTTAGATTCCCATGCAAACCTGGGTATTTTCGCCCTGTTCTTTTGTAGAACTTGCTAGTTCTAACACTTAGCAAAGCCAGTTGGTGCAGGATGTCCATTTCCTCTAAATCAGTGGGATCAAAATGTTCAAATCATTTAGTTCCAAACTTAAATTGTCTGACATCTGGTTTTCATTTGCAGTGAATGCATAACTAGCAGAGTGAGGATCAGGGTTGTTAAAATTTGCACCAGCAGTTATGTCAATGAAGTGATCATAACCCTGATCCTTACCACTGCTCCTAGATTCTTCTTGACCCAGAAGAGCAGTATTACCGAAAGTGTAATCATCGGTAACTTTTCCTGACTCTTGTAACCTCCTTTTCTGGTTCAACTCCCTTTCGTAGGTCAGGAGTCGACCGTGGAGTTGGGTCAAGGTCAGATCCTTGAATTCAGGTGAGTTTCGGGTGACAAAAGCTATGGTGTCCCATTTTTCTGGCAGTGACCTGAGGAACCTGCTATTTTGAGTTGAGTTTGTAAAAGTGGTGTTAACAAGCCTCAGTTCACTGATGAGACAACTGAAACGCTCAAATTGTTGCGTTAGTGATTCGCCTTTAACGTAGCAAAATGTTTCATACTGTTGGTTCAGGATTTCCCTATTGTTTTCTATGACTTCTTCAGTTCCCCCAAACTGTTCCTTAAGTGCGTCCCATAACTCTTTGGCACTGTTACAATGTAACAGTCCAGCATATATCTCATTGGGCAGTGCTGATGCTACGATGCTAAACGCTTTAGCATCTAGTTCGATCTTTTGAAAATCGGTTTCGGTATAATTTTCAACTGGTTTTGGAACGAACTTTTTAGCATCTTCAGCACTTGGCACTGAAGGAACATGGGGACCATAAATGACAGACTTCCAACAACCTGTGCTTTGTTGAGCGAGGATGTGTCCCATCCTCCTCTGCCAGATGTTGTACTCATTTCTTTTTAGCATAGGTGGTTTAAAAAGCGAGCCGATGTTGTTTTTATCATCCTGAGATTGTGACGTCATTCTTGTTGTTTTACAGACACTGAGAAATCAACTTTAATGGTGATTAATCCTTGCTCTGTTTTTCAACGGACGAACAAACGATCAGTATCAACTGTTATGAGCTGAACTATTTACGTCAAAATGATTGTTAAATCAAATTTGACTGTCCAAGCTCTGATACCAATTGTTGGATCTGAGTTTCTTTTTTATTGTATTTTCGTTTGAAATTAAGATGAAAATGAAAGAGTTGTGCAGCGGAATTAAGATGAAAACAAACTTTGCATACAATCAAACGAGAGTAATACTTTAATCAAACATCTTTACACAATGAATCGAAAGATTGAATTTGTTTCAACAACGATTACAATGATTGATGAATGAATGCAAACTCCCCCTCAGCCAGAGCTCAGTAGTTTGTTCGTGCAAAGAAGACAATGTTGTAAAAGAGCTAATAGAACAGTACAAAGTACTGAACTATTTATAGGCACTTGGAAACCACTGAGCATCTTAGCTGACGTCACCATGAAAGTGACATCTAACCTCCTAACAAACTCTAACCTCTGATCTATACAAACTCTGATATACTAACTACTGCTATTACATTTCTTTACATAAAAGACACTTAAACAGCTGCTGCATCCTTCCACTGCTGTGAACCCAGCAGTGCCTGTCCGGATCAGCAGTACTTGACTCAAGGCAGTAGATTGAGTCAGCAGAGCTTTGGTCTTCCATCAGTCTTTGACATTTGTCAGTAGATGCAAAGCAGCAGTTGTAGGACAGCACTTAGTAAGATCAGCAGATAGGAGGTCAGCAGATATAAAACCACTTTCAAGGGGAGAGATTTGCATGAACTAACTGTAATCGTCTGCTTATTCTAGATCCACGGCTCTGATCCAGTTTTGGCTTTAATTATCTGTTCCTCTGATAGGGTTCAATCCCAACACTCCATTATGATGACTACCAACGAGATCTAACCAATTCTTGACCTTTTATTCAATATAGCGAACGTTATCGCTTTAATTCATCACAACCTTTATTCTACAATTCAACTACATATACGCTAATTATCAAAATTTACCCAATGTAACGGATCGAGTTACATACCTTCAATGCACTCCCTTCAAACGCAAGTCACCACCGGCTTGTCCGCTCGACGCTCCGGTATCTTTCCCTATAGAGTTCAACCATAGCATGTTTAGAACCCCTTTTTAATCATATATCGCATAACTTGCCGAAACATCGTAATTATGCGTCTTAACTTTAAATTTCAGTTTTAAGCCTTCTTTGAGGCATTTATACAAACACTTTATGGGCAGAATTTTACATGATCTTTTAACAAGTTCATAACTTGTCATATAGCCCAAATTTTCATCAATCAAACTACCTAACATAAATATTAGCCTCTATAATTCTGAAATAACTTCATATTTATCAAATTACACTAGAACAACTCCCAAATTCCTAGTGTTTATCAAATTCTACATAACCCACTAATCACCTACAATGGTGTTCATAGATTTCACTAAAATTACACATGATTTCAACTTGTATTCGTCTCGGGTTTACTCCTAGACATTCTACTGTTCCTATTTCATCTACAAATCACCCCCTGACTTCTGTTCGATCTCAGCAACACAACAAATGTGTTGTGAGTTTAATTTCCTTGTTTTATTATTATTAGTTTTCATTTACACACCTTTGGTCCCTCAACTTTCGTTTTATTCTATTTTAACTCTTTAATTACTCATAAGTCATCATCTAACTAGGTTAAGGCCATTCCTAGTTAGTTTATGTTTCTTATTTATTCACTACATAATTATATTATAATAGTTTGTGTTTTCGGGGTGTTACAAGTCCACCCTCCTTAAAAAGGGTTTCGTCCCCGAAACCAGAGTACGTACCGAATAGTGTAGGATAGAGGCGTCGCATCTCTTCTTCGGACTCCCATGTAGTGTCCGAACCTTTCCTATGCTCCCACTTGATCTTGACTTGATCGATTTGTTTATTTCGCAAGTGCTTAACCTTTCGATCTAAAATCTCTATTGGCCTTACAATATAATTCAAGCGATCATCCACCTCGATATCGTCGTAATGGATGTAAGCTGTTTCCTCCGCTAGACATTTTCGTAGTTATGATACATGAAACGTGCCATGTATTCCTCTCAACTCTTCCGGTAGCTCGAGGCGATAGGCTACCTTACCAACCCGTTTGATGATTTTAAATGGCCCGATAAACCTCGGGCTTAGTTTCCCTCTTTTTCTGAATCTGATAACGCCCTTCCATGGGGAAACCTTTAACAAAACCATGTCGCCTATCTGAAATTCAATCGGTCTTCGTCTTTTATCGGCCTAGGACTTTTGCCTATCTTGGGCTGCTTTCAAATGGGCTCGCACCACTTCAATTTTCTCATTAGTGGCCTGAACTATATCTTTATGTGCCAATTCACGTGGACCCACTTCTCCCCAACACACCGGGGTTCTGCATTTTCTACCATATAGCATCTTGTAAGGTGCCATGCCGATACTCGAATGGTAACTATTGTTATTTGAAAATTCGGCCAAAGGTAGATAAACATCCCAACTTCCACCGAAGTCGATGATACATGCTCGTAACATATCCTCTAGCGTCTGTATTGTTCTTTTACTCTGCTCATCCGTCTGAGGATGGTAGGCGGTGCTAATGAAGAGTTTCGTTCCCATTTGTTCTTGGAAATCTTGCCAAAAATTTGAAGTAAACCGGGTATCTCTATCCGACACAATGGATACCGGTACTCCGTGGCGTGCCACTGTTTCGTTTGTATATACCTAGGACATCTTTTCCGAAGTATATGTTTCGCGTATAGAAATAAAATGCGCACTCTTCGTCAATCTATCCACAATCACCCATATAGCATCGAATCCCCGAATCGTTTTAGGCAATTTGGTCAATAGGTCCATAGTGATATGTTCCCATTTCCAAACCGGGATCTCCAAAGGTTGAAGTTTTCCGTATGGTTTCTGATGTTCCGCTTTGAATTGTAAACAAGTCAAGCACTTCTCCACATATTTCACCACATCCCTCTTCATTCCGGGCCACCAATAATTTTGTTTCAGATCGTTGTACATCTTGGTCGCACCCGGGTGAATAGAATATCAGGATTTATGAGCTTCATCAAGTAGAAGCGTCTTCACTCCACAAGTATTTGGAACCCATATTCTTCTGAATCGAGTCTTCAACCCGTTCTTTCCATCCAACAAATCTTTTAACTGGCTGATTATTCTTTCCTTCTTCCAGTTCTCTTCTTTCACTGCTTCTACTTGCGCTTCTCGGATACGTTCGAATATACCCGAGGTCACCACAAGCTGCATCGACTTTACTCGTATTGGGACATAGTCCGCTTTTCTGCTCAGAGCATCCGCCACCACATTTGCCTTTCCGGGGTGGTAGTGTATTTCGCAGTCGAAATCCTTCACCATTTCTAACCATCGTCTCTGGCGCATGTTTAACTCCTTCTGATCGAAGAAGTATTTTAAACTCTTGTGATCGGTGAATATAGTGCACTTTACCCCATATAAATAGTGCCTCCATATTTTTAACGCAAATACCACCGCAGCCAATTCGAGATCGTGCGTGGGATATTTCTTCTCATGTATCTTCAATTGCCTCGAGGCATAAGCTATAACTTTGCCCCGTTGCATCAAAACGCACCCGAGCCCTGATAATAAGGCATCTGAGTAAACCACTAAGTCTTCGACTCCGTCCGGCAACGTTAATACCGGAGCTTGAGTTAATTTCTCTTTTAGCGTCTGAAACGCCCTTTCTTGTTCAACACCCGAAATGAACTTCTCCTCCTTCCGGGTTAACTTAGTTAGCGGCGATGCAATCTTGGAGAAATCTTGAATGAATCTCCTATAATATCCCGCAAGCCCTAAGAAACTTCTAATTTCCGAAGGGTTCTTCGGGGGATTCCATTTCGACACGGCCTCGATCTTTGACGGATCTACCAATATTCCATCGGCACTTATGATGTGGCCGAGGAATTGTACCTCTCGCAACCAAAAAGCGCACTTCGAGAATTTCGCATACAACATTTCTCGTCTAAGTGTCTCTAACACCTCTTGTAAGTGGTGTGCATGTTCAGCTTCACTTTTCGAATACACCAAAATATCATCGATAAACACCATGACCGATTTATCCAGCATTGGCTTGCAAACCCAATTCATGAGATCCATGAAAGCCGTGGGTGCATTTGTCAGCCCAAATGACATCACGAGAAACTCGTAATGTCCGTATCGCGTGCGGAAAGCCGTCTTCGGCACATCTTCCTCCTTGACCTTTAGCTGGTGATACCCCGATCTAAGGTTAATTTTTGAAAACCAGTTCGCACCTTGTAATTGGTCGAATAGATCGTCTATTCTCGGAAGCGGGTATCGATTCTTTACCGTGAGTTTGTTTAACTCCCGGTAATCGATACACATGCGCATGCTTCCGTCTTTCTTTTTCACGAATAGTACCGGTGCGCCCCAAGGAGACACACTCAGCCTTATGAATCCTTTGTCGAGCAAGTCTTGAATTTGTGACATCAACTCTTGTAATTCCGACGGCACGAGTCGGTATGGTGCTCTAGCTACGGGTTTTGCGCCCGGAATTAATTCAATTCCGAACTCTACTTCCCGTTCGGGCGGTATCCCCGGTAAATCTTCCGGAAACACATCTTCGTAGTCCCGTACTACCGATACATCTTCAATCTTCAGCGATTCCTTCTCGGGCTCATTCGCGTATATCATAAATGCCTTGCATCCTCGCTTCATAAGCTTGTGAGCTTTCAACATCGAGCATATTATGGGGTTACCTCCTTTTTCGCCATAGATAGTGACGTGTTTTCCGCTCGAAGATGTTAGCTTTATCTCCTTACGAAAACAGACGACCTTTGCGTGGTGCTAAGATAGCCAATCCATCCCAACGACTACTTGAAACTCCCCCATTGACATCGGGATTAGGTCTATCAAGTAGTCTTCATCATCGATGCTTAGTTTGCAGCCTCGACAAATATCACAAACTATACAACTTTTGTTGGCCCCTATTTCAACTTCTAAGGGCACATATAATTTCGTCAATACAAATGAAGGATGTCGAATAAATCCATGTGAAATGAAGGATTTATTCGCACCCGTATCAAACAATACAAGTGCAGGAATCGAGTTAATTGTGAATATACCTGAGACCACATCGGGTTCTGTCTTCGCTTCAACCGCGGTAAGTTGGAAGGACCTAGCCTTCGCCTTTGGAGTTTCTGCTGGAGACTCTTTGACATCTCTCTTTCCAACTAAGTCTGGGCATTCAGACTTTTTGTGGCCGGGCTAATAACATTTGTAGCAAACCGAGACTTTACCCGGGTATAGAGACGCCGTGTGCCCCGTTTTACTACATATGGGGCACGATTTGTCTTTGAACCGACACTCTCCCTTGTGCCCTTTTCCACACACATTACAGCTTGGCGACCCACCTTTAGCATCAACCTTCTTTCCCGATTCTCCAGTTCGAGCTTTCTTTGTAGGGCTTGGATTCACATCCTGTGCCCTTCGCTCACCCCTTTCAACTTGTTTCTTCAGTTCGATTTCCCGTTCCCGAGAAACGTTTATAATCTCGGTAAGGGTCTCGTATTTTGAAGGAGTCATGAACTCCCTATACTCGGCGCTCAACATGTTATAGTAGTAGTATATCTTTTGTTCCTCATTCGTCACCAATTCACTACTAAACTTCATCTTATCCATAAACGTCGCCGTAATCTTGTCTATGCTCTCGCCCTTGTGCCTAAGTTGCATGAACTCTTCCTTGATTTTATTAATGACCGCCTTGGGACTATGATGTTTAAGAAATGGCGTCTTAAACTCCTCCCATGTCATGGCCCTCGCCGCTTCGGCTCCGACTTCCTTCTTTTTATTATCCCACCAATCCTTGGCTTGACCCCTCAACTGACCCATTCCATAGGCAACAAAGTCACTTTCGTCACAATGGGTTCTTTCAAACACTCCTTCAACATCGCATAACCATCTCTGGCATATTATCGGGTCAACCTCCCCGTTGTAGATTGGCAGTTTACACGCCATGAACTCTTTGTACGAACATCCCTTACGTTCTCCCGATTTCTCTTTCATAAGATTGACACTATCTTCCAACCTTTTGACTCGTTCTTCGACAAGTGACAACACCGTGTTTTGAATTTTGTCTATAAACCCGGATAGACTACCTTCAATTGCCTTCCCCACTTCTTCAGCAATTATCTCTTTCATTTGTTCGGTGCTTGTCGGCACCGGATCATTATCGTTTCCTTTCGACATCTTGAGAATAAAATGTGTACATTTAAACATTAAACATTTCATTTATAACATAGCTTTATTTGTTTCGGTTTAGCCAAGTTCCCAACTTGCTTTAACCGTTTACTTTTGGTGCACTTTCTGGGTTTGAGTGAGTTAACACACTCTTCCTATGCACATCTATTCACATCTCATTTCTTACATAATATAAAATCTACTAAAATAATAAATTAATTCTTGCCGGACGATCGATCAAGCTTGAACCGAACACTTTGTTTACAACCTTAAGCTCTGATTACCAACTTGTAACACCCGTCTTTTAATTTTTAAAAGAATTGCGGTAATTGTAAAAGAAACTTTACAACTAACAAAAACTTAGTTAATAAAGTGAATTACACTTCATCATAGTATTTAACATAGTAAATAACTAGTTTCAAACATAGATCATTCAGAAGTGTCTACAAAACTACATAGTTAAACTAAATCAGTTTAAGGCGGAAGCATCCAAAATTTCGTGTTTGGTTCTTGAGACATCATCTTGATCGTCATCCACATACTTGCAATACCTAGAAACTGGAAATTTTTAACAAAAATTAGTATTAGAGTTGTTAGAAATATTACATAATCGAAACTACGCTCAAAAACGGATTCGATTAACAAGAAATTGCAAAATTTAACATCAAGGTCAGGGCTCTACCGTAACTTACGGTAGCCACCGTAAGTTACGGTAGACACTGGATCACTTTGGCCTGCCGTAAGGCAGTATAGAACTGCCGTAATATTTTTGTTCTCTACCGTAAGTTACGGTGGAGACCGTAACTTACGGTGGATGCTGTAACTTTGTGTTTGCCCCATTTATTCATTTCACCCAACCTAAATCCTCAGATTTCTCATTTTCAACACCCACGCCCCTCTCACCGGTTTGCGTGTTTAGTAGTTCATTACCCGTCACTCGGGCTCGAAAATCTAGAAGTAAGGCACTACCGTTATTCGATTCATACCTTTTCTTAATAACCCGTTTAGTTTACCCTTGTGAATTCCATCATTCAAACAAACCAACACGCTAACCCTCGTATTCTAATATGTCAATTATTAATAAATGACAAAAAAACCAATTAACCATATTACGAAGCATTAGCCACGCATTGGTTGATAAATCGACTTGTTTGGCTCATCTACGGAATCCTCCATTATGATGACTACCAACGAGATCTAACCAATTCTTGACCTTTTATTCAATATATCGAACGTTATCGCTTTAATTCATCACAACCTTTATTCTACAATTCAACTACACATACGCTAATTATCAAAATTTACCCAATGTAACGGATCGAGTTACATACCTTCAATGCACTCCCTTCAAACGCAAGTCACCACCGGCTTGTCCGCTCGACGCTCCGGTATCTTTCCCTATAGAGTTCAACCATAGCATGTTTAGAACCCCTTTTTAATCATATATCGCATAACTTGCCGAAACATCGTAATTATGCGTCTTAACTTTAAATTTTAGTTTTAAGCCTTCTTTGAGGCATTTATACAAACACTTTATGGGCATAATTTTACATGATCTTTTAACAAGTTCATAACTTGTCATATAGCCCAAATTTTCATCAATCAAACTACCTAACATAAATATTAGCCTCTATAATTCTGAAATAACTTCATATTTATCAAATTACACTAGAACAACTCCCAAATTCCTAGTGTTTATCAAATTCTACATAACCCACTAATCACCTACAATGGTGTTCATAGATTTCACAAAAATTACACATGATTTCAACTTGTATTCGTCTAGGGTTTACTCCTAGACATTCTAATGTTCCTATTTCATCTATAAATCACACATGCATCATCAGATTTCGAGTTCTCTAAATTCATGAAAATTTCAAGTAGAGAACTTTTGTCAAATTTTACATACCTTATGATCTCCTTGCAATGGGGATCATTAATCTATGCTCGATTTTCGTTTTGGACTTGATTTGATCCTTCAATTGGGTGTGTTTGACAAGAACTAGGGCTTTTGGGGGAGCCTGGGATCGCCCCCTGACTTATGTTCGATCTCAGCAACACAACAAATGTGTTGTGAGTTTAATTTCCTTGTTTTATTATTATTAGTTTTCATTTACACACCTTTGGTGCCTCAACTTTCGTTTTTATTCTGTTTTAACTCTTTAATTACTCATAAGTCATCATCTAACTAGGTTAAGGCCATTCCTAGTTAGTTTATGTTTCTTATTTATTCACTACATAATTATATTATAATAGTTTGTGTTTTCGGGGTGTTACAGTAATTAGTTTTATAAGATGCATGATTAGGGATTTCAAAATGTGTGTTTGGTTTGAGTTTTGGAGGGTTGCCAGAAGCGCGTGGGGTTCCGGTTGTCGGGGCGGTGCGGTGCCGGAGGGATGTTGGAGGGGGAAATCGCTGATGGGGGTTGAAGCAAGAGAGAGAGAGTTGCCGGAGTCGTTGTTGGCTCCGCGGATCTTGTCGTCGGAGAAGGATGGGGGTACAGGAGGGAGGGGGTGCGGTTGCACATTAGGAGTGTGTGGGATTTTTGAGGTGGGAGGGGGATCGGAGGAGATGAAGATGGTGGTGGGTTGTGGTTTGGGTTGAAGATCACTTGTAACGCCCATTGTCCCTAAACCTTAGACACTTGGCAGGATCAGTCCCTGAACTCCTATAAATTGTTGATCTTAGTCCTTGTGGTTATGTAATGTTGATACTTTGAAAGTTTTGGTGTGAAACCTATTGATAATTGATGCTGAACACTATGATACTTGATTCTTTACCCTAGATGCTTAATTCTTGAAACTTAAACTATGAGACTTGATACAGATACTAGACCCTTGATGCTTAATCTAGACACTTGAGTCCCTATGATTAAACTAGATACTTGATTCTTTATACTATGGAAGCTAGATTCTTATTGTTGATACTTGATACTTGGACTCTTGATACTTAGACACTTGATTCTTGAACAACGCTGACTCTTGACCCTTGAAACTTAAACTGGTGCTTGACTCCTTAGACTCGTGAAGCTTGATTCTTGGTTAAACGAGAGACTGGAGCCTTGGCACTGGCGAAATCTATGAAACCGTGAGACTTCGGTGCTTATGATGTAATCTAATTAATAAAATACTTTACATAATCTATACTCAACGCAACGCCTATCATTACGCGAAAAAAACGAATCAGAAACGGAACGCGAAAGGATGGGTTGGCCAGAGTGGCCGACCGATCGGATGACCAGCCGATCGGATGGCCAGCCAATCGGACGACACCCCAGCCGAACCACCTTCCCTCCTTCTCTCCTTCACCTATAAATAGGCTGTCACATCACCATTCCAAGTGATGTGACATCTCTGACCGAACCAGACGCACGCGCACGCTATTTCTCCATTTCCTCATCGATCTCGGTACGTTTCAAGCTAGATTCTTGTACTTTCTTACTCTACACACCATTCTCTACGTGATCCTCACCTGTAATCACACTTTTCACCATGAAATCTCTCAGATCTGAGATCTTGAGGATGATGTCATCATGGTGGTTGTACAAGCTATCAGGTGATGTCACTCTGAGCAAGATCTAGCTCAGATCTAAGATATTGCATACATTTTTACACTAAATCTAAGATAAATCTATACTTTTTCATGTAAAACTTGGGTTGATCTTCATCTTTTCTTCGAATTTCTGATTTACTTTGGTGATAAACGTGACTGAACGGGCTGTAGACTGATTGGTGGTTTAGAGTTGGTTTAAGAACGGATTGTTCACTGATTGAGACGGTCACAGGATGGATTTTGGCATAAACCCGTCACTAACAGACAACTGGTTGAATTGGGGTGGTTCCCAACCGGTCAGAACGGCTGTTAAACGGTGAGTTAACGTTGCCTCAGTACGTGCCGTGACATCACAATAACTTTCAAACTTAGTAATTTTACAAAAGTTGGTAGACGGGGATAATAGGCCAGCCGATCAGACAGTCGTCCGATCAGGCGGCCACTAATTACACTCGATCAGCCATCCTCCACGCTAGCCGATCGGACAACCGTCCGATCGGGCAGGCATTTAATCACATTAGGCTAGCCGATCGGACTACCGACCAATCGGACATCCATCTAATCACATTAGGCTAGCCGATCGGACTCCCGACCGATCGGACAACCATCTAATCACATTAGGCTAGCTGATCGGACTACCGACCTATCAGACAGCCATCTAATCACATTAGGCTAGCCGATCGGACTACCGACCGATCGGGCAGCCATTTAATCACATCAGGCTAGCCGATCGGGCAACTGTCCGATCGGGCGGCCATTAGTCATTAGGCAAGCTGATCGACTGACCATCCGAATGGACAGTTAGCCGATCCAAGTCCTGCTTAAGCATTATATTCAACCTCGATACTCTACCCAACGCTTATCCTATGGTAATCTAATCAGGCTAATCTCAAAAGAGCTCCCTTTGGTCCAATAACAGTTGCGACTGTTAAGCAATCACTGTGAGTATACTCGATCCCCTTTACTTTAAACTTTTGGGGTGTAACATGTATTCTATGAAACCTAAACTTGAATCTTTGAAAACTTATGCTCTATCCTACGTGAAACTTGTGATTCTTGATTCTTGACTCTTTGTGCAATGTGACGTTTAATCCAGAGTGTGTAGTTCCGCCTTAACAATAGTAGCGCTATAGGGGGTGCACCTCTCCCATTATTCTTCGGGGGTATTGTTAGGAGGATTCTAGTTTACCTTGAGTCTTGGGTAGACACTAAAGCACCGGGATACTTGGGCTATCACTGCGTGGACTGCGACACTAGCACGGCTGTAAACTATTTTATTGTTTACACTGTGGATATGAGTTGTTTAATCTGTTATTCTAGTATCAAACTTGTATACTCGCCAATACTTTTGTATTGATATTATAATACATGTTGCAGGCTGATAGTATGCTATGGAACTTTGGAAATCAAGATAGGGGATGCCTAGAAACGTCGCCTTAATAATTTAGACTTTTGAACAATTTCATTTGGTGATGTAATCTTGATGATGCTTGATTTTGTTGTTAGACAATTAGTATGAAATCTATTTAATGATTATGACAACATTTAGTGTTATGGAAATCTCATGAGCAATCTGAACACTTAGTGCCCGCACCCCGATGTTTCCGCCATCGGTTGGGGTGTGACAGATTGGTATCAGAGCCATAACTATAGGGAATTAGGATAAGTAAGAATACTTGCCCTAGTCTATAGTTCTAGGAATCTTGACTCTTATTTGTTGTTTAAGACTTATGCATTCTACCGAACATGCTTCCTAGCTCATTATTCCTGCTAAACTTACATGCCTTTCCTAAGGCTGATACAATGTACACTTTATACTGTGAACACGCTGTTATACGGTGTCTATACCTTGCACGAGATTTGCCCACAAGATAGGAGTGACATCCGAAACTTGATGGGAAATCTCCATATTATTCTGGAAGGTCTTGTCTGCGGATAAGAACCGACAACCTTTAGGGTACGATGTTGTCAAGTTAGAGGTGAAACTCAGACCTTGATAACTAGTCCCACTCCTTAATGATTTGTTGTCTTGCCAAAGTCTCGTAACTGCCAAACAATTGAGTACGCAGAATGACTAAAAGGACGAATATCATAGGCCTAACATCGATGACGTATTTGTCTAAGTAAGTCAAGGCGCGTTACCTCAATTCGAAAGAGGTTCGAATCACTTTGGTTAGTCGTCGCTCCTCTACCCGGAACAATCCTATGTTTTATAAGCCTATCCCGTTTTATGTTACCTTGATTTTATAAATATGGTTTTATCTATATAAGGTTTTGAACTTAATTCTTCGTTTATTTATAAAACATTCTCGCGCAGAGCCTGCACGTTGTCCGCAACCTAAAACGTAAATTCTAATCTCAGATCAAGCTAACTTTACGAAGCTTTATTCTATGTGTAATCTATGTGGTAAACATTGAATCATCTATGATATGATGCATTGTGGTGGTGTGAAACACTATGATGACATGGAAGTACGGGACAGAAGTGGTGTGTCTGAAGCATGGTGGATACGCCGCTGGTACTTCCTATATATAAGTGCTTCCGACATATTACCAACTTCCGTACCAAGTGCCATGCGAGATTTAGTGTTTTCATACCGTTGTGGAACGTCTATATGATCTCTGGAACGCCTATGTAATCTATAGAAAGTCTATGCAGTCTAAGAGAATTCTAGCATGATCTATGGTTGATCTATTGTGTTAATCTATGGTAATCTAGCACGAGTAATCTATCTTGAGCTAATCCATGTTAAACTACTTTGGTCTGTTGGTTTAATCTATGATCATCTCCCTGGTTAGTCTATGTTAAACTATCTACTTGAGCAAGTTATGTTAATCTATCAATATAATCTATGCCAATCCATGACATTATCTATGTTAATCTACTTGAGTATTCTACGCGGAACTATTTTGAGGATTCTGTGTGATTCATATTGAGTAACCTATGAGTAATCTACGATAATCTATTAATCTATATGAAACTATTTGGCAATATATGATGATGATGATGATGATGTGGATGGGAAATGGTTATGTGTGGTGATTGCGACACGCAGCATGACACCGAGTACGAGGCCAGGCGACGTGTCCGAAGCGTGGTGGATACGCCGCTGGTACTTCCTATATATAAGCGTTTTTGGCATGTTGACCAAACTTCGTACAAACGTGCCATGTGAAAGTCGTGAATTTTGGGATGGTTCAATCTAGATTCTTAAGTCTATCGTGTGAGTAATCTATGTTGTGAGAAATTCATAATTTAGACTTATACAATCCCGTTTTTCGGATCTGTAGATGTCTACTCGTAGAACATCTGACACTCTCAGGAGATCCAGAGAGAAGTCTCAAAAGAAGATGATGTCTTTCATGTCCGATCAGATCGCTCGAGTCATGCCAAGAATCTTCACTGAGCTTCAAGGATCAAACACTCTGCCATCCTCTACGGACTCCAAGTCTGAGAAGCAGAAGCCTACTAAGTTCAACTACAAACATTTCATCTCTTGCGGCCCTAAGTCTTTCACGGGCAGTGATGGGGTGACTGCTATGCTCGAGTGGTTCGACAGCATCGAAGTTACCTTCATTAACAGCGAGTGCCCAGATCATCTGAAAACTAGGAGTGCGACTGGAATGTTTCAGGGCAGAGCATTGGAGTGGTGGTCGAATGAGAGAAACATCCGTTCAAATGAAGAAGCCTATGCTCTCCCATGGGCTGAGGTGCGAGAACTAATGATGCTTGAGTTCTGCCCTCCCCATGAGCAGTTGAAGCTCGAAGAAGAATTTTGGCATCTGAAACAAGTTGGTGATGACAACCTGGCATATACTACCCGTTATAAACAGCTGAGTCTTATCGTTCCCCACTTGGTTTCGACTCCTAAGCGAATGATAACCAACTACATCAACGGCCTACCGTCTGCAATGCGTGATTCTATTGAAGCAGCTCAGTTGGATACTATTGAAGAAGTCTATCGTTTGGCAGCAAGTTTGAACAACAACCGTGTGCGTGATAAGCAATTTGCTACCCCCACTCCTTCAAAGTCTGTTAACCAAGTGACCCAGCAGCCTAGTGGCAGCAAGAACAAGAAACGGAAAGCTCAGGGTTCGGGTTGTAATGCCATTACTCCTGCTGCAAACCCTATGGCTAAACCTGCTCCTACTCCTGCTGCTGCTAACCCTGTTGCCCCTGAAGCAAAGAAGCCATACACTGGACCTCATCCCAAGTGTGCAACTTGCAGTTACCACCATCCTGCTACTTCTGCATGTCGTCTGTGCACCAACTGTAATCGCTATGGGCACACGACTCCCTACTGCCGTCAAACTAACGCAGCCCAGCCAGTTCAGCAAGCCCCAGCTCAGGCAGCTCTACCTGCACCTCCAGCTCCTCTACAAAATCCTAGGCCAGTTAATGTTGTTCGAGCATGCTACAAGTGTGGAGATACTACCCACCTCCGTAACCAATGTCCTCAACTGAACCAGGACCAGCAACCAGCCACTCCTGGACGAGCATTCAACCTTAACGCAAATCAGGCTCGTAATGACAATGACGTTGTCAATGGTATGTTCCTTGTTAATAACCTTTATGCTTAGATTCTATTTGATACTGGCGCCGATAAAAGCTTTGTGTCCGTGGAATTTGAGTCTTTGATAAATTGTACACGCTCTAAGTTACCAGAGTCATTCTCGGTGGAGGTCGCCAATGGTAAGTCGATTCTTGTGAATTCTATCGTGCGTAATTGTTCCTTGATCCTTAATGATCACGTATTCGCTATTGATCTTATACCCATGCGGTTGGGTAGTTTTGATGTCATTATCGGCATGGATTGCTTGCGTAAGAACCATGCCGAAATTGTGTGTTACGAAAAACTTGTCCGTCTTCCCCTTCCGTCTGTTGATACCTTGATCGTCTATGGAGACCGACCTTCAAAAGGACTAAGGTTAATGTCATGCACACAAGCGAGCAGAAGCTTACGTAAACAGAACCCTGCCTTCTTGGCCCACGTGGTGGAACAAAAAGGCAAGGGGAAGAACATAAGCGATGTTCCAGTGGTGTGTGACTTCACTGATGTCTTTCCTGAAGATCTTCTTGGTCTTCCCCCTCCCAGATTTGTTGATTTTCGTATTGATCTCGTACCTGGTGCGACTCCTGTCGCCAGGGCTCCTTACCGTCTTGCACCTTCTGAGATGCAAGAGTTATCTAGTCAACTTCAGGAATTACTCGATAAGGGTTTTATTCGACCAAGTACCTCCCCATGGGGTGCTCCCGTGTTATTCTTCAAGAAGAAGGATGGTTCTTTCCGTATGTGCATCGATTATCGTGAGCTGAATAAACTTACCGTGAAGAATCGTTATCCACTTCCTCGCATTGATGACCTATTTGATCAACTACAAGGCGCTTCCTGTTTCTCGAAGATTGACCTACGTTTTGGATATCATCAACTACATGTCCTCGAAGATAATATTCCTAAAACGGCATTCCGTACTAAATATGGGCACTACGAGTTCGTAGTCATGCCTTTTGGCTTGACCAACAGACCTGCAGTGTTCATGGACCTCATGAACCGCGTGTGTAAACCCTATTTGGATCATTTTGTGATAGTCTTTATTGATGATATTCTCATTTATTCTAAATCTAAGGCTGATCATGCTCGTCATCTACGTCTTATGCTTGAACTTCCGCGGGGTGAACGTCTATATGCTAAATTTTCTAAGTGTGAGTTTTGGATTGACGAAGTGCAGTTTCTTGGTCATATTGTTAGTAGTCAGGGTATTCATGTTGACCCTTCAAAAATTGAGGCAGTGAAAAATTGGTGTACACCCAAATCCGTGTCTGAGATTCGTTCTTTTCTAGGATTGGCGGGTTATTACCGCCGGTTCATCGCGGATTTCTCTAAAATCGCTGTCCCTCTTACTACGCTAACTCAGAAGGAGAAACCTTTTGTTTGGGTTCCCGAGCAAGAGAGCTCCTTTCAAACCCTTAAGAATCTTTTGTGTAATGCCCCTGTGTTAACCCTACCTGATGGCAACGACGATTTCGTGGTGTATTGCGATGCCTCGAACCGTGGATTGGGCTGCGTGCTCATGCAGCGGGGCAAGGTCATTGCTTACGCTTCTCGACAACTCAAGATGCATGAGAAAAACTATACTACCCACGATCTGGAGCTTGGTGCAGTTGTTTTTGCATTAAAGATCTGGCGACACTACCTTTATGGTACTAAGTGTGTGGTTTTCACCGACCATAGGAGCCTTCAACATATCTTTGACCAGAAAGAACTAAACATGCGCAGAGGCGATGGGTGGAATTTCTTAACGACTACGACTGTGAAATTCGCTACCACCCTGGTAAGGCGAATGTAGTGGCCGACGCGCTTAGTCGTAAAACTCATGTCAAGGCTATTCGTATCTCTAGCGATTTGCATGTCTGTATTCGTGAAGCTCAGTATTCATCAGCCAACGAAGGTAGTATAGTCGAGGAAGTCCATGGTGCCCGTATTTACCAATTGGTAACAAAACCCGATGGACTCCAATACTACCTCAATCGCATCTGGGTGCCAGATCGCAATAATCTCCGCGAGCTCATTTTGACTGAGGCTCACAAATCTCGTTACTCTATCCATCCAGGTGCCGACAAGATGTACCAGGATCTGCGTACAACTTATTGGTGGCCTGGCATGAAGAGGGACATTGTTGTCTATGTATCTAAGTGCCTTACCTGCTCGATGGTAAAGGTTGAACATCAGCGTCCTTCGGGACTCTTGGAGCAACCTAAAACCCCTGTCTGGAAATGGGATAGCATAGCTATGGACTTTATTACCAAACTACCCCGTACTTCTAAAGGTCACGATAGTATCTGGATGATTATTGATCGACTGACCAAATCTGCTCATTTTCTTCCTATCCGTGAGGATTACAAAGTAAGGAGACTTACTCGAATCTATACCAATGAGATCATAAGCCGTCATGGCGTACCGCTTGACATAATCTCGGACCGTGATGGTCGTTTTACTTCACGTCTTTGGCAAACGTTTCAATCCGCTATGGGTACACACTTGAATCTTAGCACGGCCTTTCATCCTTAGACGGATGGTCAGACCGAGCGTACTATTTAGACCCTCGAGGATATGCTTCGTTCTTATGTCAATGACTTTGGTGGTAACTGGGATGTACATTTACCATTGATAGAATTCTCTTACAACAATAGCTACCATTCCAGTATTCAGATGGCTCATTTCGAAGCTTTATATGGGCGAAAATGTCGATCTCCTCTCAGCTGGCATGAGGTTGTGGAAAAGCAGTTCACCGGCCCAGAAATTGTTCAAGAGGCAACGGATAAAATCCTTCAGATACGTGATAACTTGATCAAGGCTAGGAACAGACAAAAGAGCTATGCTGATAATAGGCGGAAGCCTCTGGAATTTGCTATTGGTGACCGAGTTCTACTCAAGGTATCTCCCTGGAAGGGAGTAGTTCATTTTGGGAAGAGGGGAAAGCTTGTGCCTCGCTATGTGGGTCCTTTCGTGATACTTGAAAGGGTCGACAAGGTAGCATACCGACTCGACTTGCCACAAGAGCTAAACAACGTGCATCCAGTGTTCCACGTGTCCAATCTGCGAAAATGTCTAGCGGATGAGGGACTGCAAGTTCCTCTGGAAGACTTGCAAATAAACGAAGTTGTTCAGTTTGTGGAGAAACCGGTCGAAATCATGGATCAGACTGTCAAGCTTTTTGAGGCGCAGCAAAATCCCCATTGTTAAGGTTCGATGGGAAGGAAAGCGTGGCGCTGAATTTACTTGGGAGTTGAAACATGACATGAAGGCCAAGTACCCGCATCTCTTTGAACAGTCTTCTTCTAAGATTTCGGGGACGAAATCACCTAAAGGAGGGGAGACTGTAATGCCCAGCGTCCCTAAACCTTAGACACTTGGCAGGATCAGTCCCTGAACTCCTATAAATTGTTGATCTTAGTCCTTGTGGTTACGTAATGTTGATACTTTGAAAGTTTTGGTGTGAAACCTATTGATAATTGATGCTGAACACTATGATACTTGATTCTTTACTCTAGATGCTTGATTCTTGAAACTTAAACTATGAGACTTGATACAGATACTAGACCCTTGATGCTTAATCTAGACACTTGAGTCCCTGTGATTAAACTAGATACTTGATTCTTTATACTATGGAAGCTAGATTCTTATTGTTGATACTTGATCTTGATACTTGGACTCTTGATACTTAGACACTTGATTCTTGAGCAATGCTGACTCTTGACCCTTGAAACTTAAACTGGTGCTTGACTCCTTGGACTCGTGAAGCTTGATTCTTGGTTAAACGAGAGACTGGAGCCATGGCACTGGCAGAATCTATGAAACCGTGAGACTTCGGTGCTTATGATGTAATCTAATTAATAAAATACTTTACATAATCTATACTCAACGCAACGCCTATCATTACGCGAAAAAAACGAATCAGAAACGGAACGCGAAAGGATGGGTTGGCCAGAGTGGCCGACCGATCGGATGACCAGCCGATCGGATGGCCAGCCGATCGGACGGCACCCCAGCCGAACCACCTTACCTCCTTCTCTCCTTCACCTATAAATAGGCTGTCACATCACCATTCCAAGTGATGTGACAGCTCTGACCGAACCAGACGCACGCGCACGCTATTTCTCCATTTCCTCATCGATCTCGGTACGTTTCAAGCTAGATTCTTGTACTTTCTTACTCTACACACCATCCTCTACGTGATCCTCACCTGTAATCACACTTTTCACCATGAAATCTCTCAGATCTGAGATCTTGAGGATGATGTCATCATGGTGGTTGTACAAGCTATCAGGTGATGTCACTCTGAGCAAGATCTAGCTCAGATCTAAGATATTGCATACGTTTATACACTAAATCTAAGATAAATCTATACTTTTTCCTGTAAAACTTGGGTTGATCTTCATCTTTTCTTCGAATTTCTGATTTACTTTGGTGATAAACGTGACTGAACGGGCTGTAGACTGATTGGTGGTCTAGAGTTGGTTTAAGAACAGATTGTTCACTGATTGAGACGGTCACGGGATGGATTCCGGCATAAACCCGTCACTAACAGACAACTGGTTGAATTGGGGTGGTTCCCAACCGGTCAGAACGGCTATTAAACGGTGAGTTAACGTTGCCTCAGTACGTGCCGTGACGTCACAATAACTTTCAAACTTAGTAATTTTACAAAAGTTGGTAGACGGGGACAATAGGCCAGCCGATCGGACAGCCGTCCGATCGGGCGGCCACTAATTACACTCGATCAGCCATCCTCCACGCTAGCCAATCGGACAACCGTCCGATCGGGCAGGCATTTAATCACATTAGGCTAGCCGATCGGACAACCATCTAATCACATTAGGCTAGCCGATCGGACTACCGACCGATCGGACAGCCATCTAATCACATTAGGCTAGCTGATCGGACTACCGACCGATCAGACAGCCATCTAATCACATTAGGCTAGCCGATCGGACTACCGACCGATCGGGCAGCCATTTAATCACATCAGGCTAGCCGATCGGGCAACTGTCCGATCGGGCGGCCATTAGTCATTAGGCTAGCTGATCGACTGACCATCCGAACGGACAGTCACCCAATCCAAGGCCTGCTTAAGCATTCTATTCAACCTCGATACTCTACCCAACGCTTATCCTATGGTAATCTAATCAGGCTAATCTCAAAAGAGCTCCCTTTGATCCAATAACAGTTGCGACTGTTAAGCAATCACTGTGAGTATACTCGATCCCCTTTACTTTAAACTTTTGGGGTGTAACATGTATTCTATGAAACCTAAACTTGAATCTTTGAAAACTTATGCTCTATCCTACATGAAACTTGTGATTCTTGATTCTTGACTCTTTGTGCTATGTGACGTTTAATCCAGAGTGTGTAGTTCCGCCTTAACAATAGTAGCGCTATAGGGGGTGCACCTCTCCCGTTATTCTTCGGGGGTATTGTTAGGAGGATTCTAGTTTACCTTGAGTCTTGGGTAGACACTAAAGCACCGGGATACTTGGGCTATCACTGCGTGGACTGCGACACTAGCACGGCTGTAAACTATTTTATTGTTTACACCATGGATATGAGTTGTTTAATCTATTATTCTAGTATCAAACTTGTATACTCGCCAATACTTTTGTATTGATATTTTAATACATGTTGCAGGCTGATAGGATGCTATGGAACTTTGGAAATCAAGATAGGGGATGCCTAGAAACGTCGCCTTAATAATTTAGACTTTTGAACAATTTCATTTGGTGATGTAATCTTGATGATGCTTGATTTTGTTGTTAGACAATTAGTATGAAATCTATTTAATGATTATGACAACATTTACTGTTATGGAAATCTCATGAGCAATCTGAACGCTTAGTGCTCGCACCCCGATGTTTCCGCCATCGGTTTGGGTGTGACATCACTGGTTTTGAAGAGAGGATAGAGAGAGAGAAAACAATTCTCTGGTTTTTGAAGTGATAGAGAGAGAGAGAGAGAGTGAAGACTTAAAAAAGACAGAGAGATTAGACATTTGGAGTAAATGACCAAAATACCCTTTAGAGTATAAAATAATAGTGCATGTGTGGCATAGTCTGATTGGTGGAGGGTGGTTCTCACTGTTCTCGCAACTGGGGATGGTTTTCATTTGAACCGATCCCTATATATATATATATATATATATATATATATATATATATATATATAGTGGAGGGTTCAAATGAGAAGAATTTTTTTGTAAGAATAAAAAAGAACAAACTTCAACCAATAATAATGCTTCATTTTACTTCATTTAATTTTTGTATTTAATATGGGTGTAAGGGTATATTGGTAAAATTAGATAGATCATTAATTCTTAGTCTTCCTTTTTAATAGCTCACTAAATTAAATTTGTAACTTATTTAAAAAAAATATATATTTTCAAAGAAGAAAAAAATTAATTTAAAGTGTAGGATAAATTATGAGGTGTGTAGGATGAATTACGAGTTGTGTAGGATAAATTTCAGTATGTGTAGGATAAATTTCAAAAACGTGTAGGATAAATTTTGATGTGTCTAGGCAAAAATTTTAGTGTGTAGGATGATACTCTTTATGACTAATTAATTAGTCAAAAATAATAATAAATGAGATAATAAAAAAACTATTTAATGTTTTACAATTGTACCATTTATTCTTTTTCTTCTCAATTTAATTTTCTTCTCAAATTAACCTCCCCCTATATATATATATATATATATATATATATGTCTGTGTGTGTGTGTGTGTGTGTGGCATAGTCTGATTGGTGGAGGGTGGTTCTCACTGTTCTCGCAACTGGGGATGGTTTTCATCTGAACCGATCCCTATATATATATATATATAACACTCTAAGGAATAGTTGTTATTTTGTCATTTAGTGGTTTATTTATTTATTTTTTTAATGATAGTAAAGTTCAATTTTTCAACAAAAAACTCTTTTGATATAACTTGGCCATAAAAGTTAAATGATCTTAGTTTAGTTCGTTTACGTTTAACGTTACATAAGTCATTTGGTGTTAAATTCGTATTTTGGTTTTACGTTTTTTTTCTGGATTTTGTCGTCGTTCGGTTGCTACATAGCACAGTATTTGATGGTCATATTTCAAATTTCAAAGTGGTAAACTTTGCCCCCAATTTCTAAAAACTCTATACAATATCACTTTGACCTCCTTGACTTTTGTCAACGTTTTACGTCACAAGAGTCACTTGGTGTGGAAATTCGTGTTTTTATTTTATGTTTTTTCTTAATTTTGGTCGTCGTGTTGTTGCTACTTAACACGGTTTTACGCTCCCTGTCCCGCAACGTTGGTAAAACAGTTTTACGTTCCCGCACCGCAACACGGCCGATAGGCCTGTAAACGAAACGAACTGAATGTTCGTGTTCGTTCATTTAACTTTAACCGAACACGAACACAAACATATAATCGAACACACTTTGTTGTTCGTGTTCGTTCATTAAGAAATCGGGCATGTTCATGTTCGTTTATGTTCGTTCGTTTAAAGCCTAAACGAACAGTTCACGAACATAAACTAACACAAACGAACATAAAAAGAAATACTGAACATATTTGAATAAACATAAATTAACATGATTGAAGAAACAAGTTTAATATTCTACATTTCATCTGAAAACACATCTAAATAAGTGTTCATAAATATACTTAGTTACATTTATATAAGTAGTTAGAAAATCTAATATTTATTAAAATTTAAACGAACATAAACGAACGTAAATAAACGAACGTTCACAAACATAAATGAACGAACATAAAAGAATGTTCACGAACATAAATGAACAAGCACAAGGTGTGTTCATGTTCGTTCATTTAATTAAACGAAAAAAAAATTTTGTTCGTGTTCGTTCATTTATTAAATAAACGAACTTACCGCCGAACAAGTTCATAAACTGTTCATGAACGTTCGGTTCGTTTACAGGCCTAACGGTCGACTCAAGACTAGTAAATTTTATTTTATAAGATATTAATGGATGTGTATCCATAAGTTATTTATTTTATAAGATATTAATGGATGTTTGGAACAGAACTCCAAAGGAGCTACATAAGTGGATTACCATCATGCTTGATGCATACTGACTTCCTAAAGAAGAAACTGATATTGAGGAAGCCAAGGAGATGAATTTACCGATGGCTATTCAAACACTGGAAGTCTAATCGTTTTCTCATTGAAGTTCCCAAGACTGGAAGGCACAATTGAGGCTCCCACCAGCTGACCCTCGATATAGATTGATTGGCTACCAAGCTATTCAGAACTCAGAGGTGTTCTTGAAACTTTTGGTTTCTTATTTCATTCACCTACAAAAGATTCTTCTAACGCTGAAATGTTTTTGGAGGTAATATCATCATATTATTTTGTAAGTTATTTCGGTAAGTTTACGTTTACGTGGGATTTATTAATGGTTGATTACTCAAAACCTGGTTTTGGCGAAAACAAAGTTTTGGCTTTTTTTGTTGTTGAAGGTATTAGATATATTAGTAATTTATAAGGAGAGACAAATTTTAACGAGTCTAACCCCATATAATCATTCATGTGAAAAAATGGGTAGGTCGTTTTTTATTTCATACCTGCCGGCTGCCAGTTCAACATTTTTTGTCCATTTTTAAAATTTTTAAATAATCAATATATTATAACAATATGTAAAATTAGAGTTTTAAAGTATTAATACCCAAAAAAGTTAAAAAAATCTAGGTTAAACTAAACGGATCATGTTCGTGTCAACTTGTGAGTACACGTGTTGTGTTGAGGTTCATGTGTGTGATACGACTTTTGGGTTCGTGTTTGGTTCGACCTGCCACCCCACGAACAAGACCCGTGTAGCAGCCGTAGTTGACCTAAGCGCATTTTATATCCCTTTTCAAACGTAATATATAATTAATAGGTCAAATATGGTTACATAAACAATATTATAACAATAATGATAAACAAATTTGAAGACTATGCATTTGAAATTTGGATTGCACTCTGGTCAACTTTCAACTTGTCTGGCCTGATTGTGTGGCAGTCAACCTATAAATGGGTCGAAATTGACATGTTATAAGTTTGTGTAGGTATGCTCGATCTTTTGAAGATGACGAAGGATGCCAAAGACTTTAAAAATACATATGGTAGGCCAATTATAATAACCTAAGTGGTATGGTCTGACATTAATCTAATAAGTGCTGGCAGTTTGGGAAGAATAAAATTAATAAAGTGTGGCTTTTTATCATAAACCCATGTCTAATGTATGTTATTTCTTATAGGAAAGTACCTATGCCGACATGCATCCACAAGGTACCCGTTGCTGCACAGGTGCATGGGTCCGATGGCCTAAACCATGGCCATTAAGGGTGGAAAAAGTACCTTACTGGTTGTTATCTTCATAAGTTGGTGCGTAGGGAAAAGGTTCACCCGTTGATTTCTCTGTAGACTTTGAACACTGGAAACGTGTGCTCAACAAGTCTTATAAGAGTGATCTTAGGATATACTGGTCAACTGTGAGGAATGTCATGAACATGAGAGCTATATATGGAGGGTAAGCAATAAATTTACTTTTCTACCCCTCCTTTAAACTAAATTTAAGACATTTTTACCTCCATTCCACAAACTATCACTTATTTCCTTGGTTTTAAAAGCATGCACGAGGTGCGAGGGTGATAAACAACTAATGGGATAAGAAACCATCAATGGTTTGAATAAAAGACTGATATATTAAAAGCTTCTGGTTGTATGTAAACCATATATGGTTGTGCATAGAGCAACGCCTCGCGTAAGTAAAGCTTTTGTCACGCGCCTCTGCTTTCAGGACCTAAACGCCTTGGAGTGCCTCTCGCTTTTTAAAACCAAGCTTATTTACAAAATGAAATGCCAATTTTTGGTCATCATATCTTTGAAATTTGACCAACAATAAATGCTATATTGCAGGTTTGCAGCTGCTTTAAAAGACATCATCATTTGTCGTGATGAACATTGTGGATAAAATTATCTTTTAGTAATGAGGGCATCTGGCTAGCTAATGAGATGGGCTTCCGTGTTATAATTAAGGTAAGCTTTAGTATAATATCATATAGATCATTAAGGCAAGCAGTAGATAATATCATATAGATCACAGCATATCTTTTTTTAGAATGTCCTGCTAAATAATTATTTTTCTTTCAAAGTTTCCAAGTTATCTACATACACACAGCGAAATATGGTCGTGGAATTTAGAGTCGTCCGGCCAATTTACTGTTAAAAGTTTAAGGTGACTGATGGAAAAAAGAAATTTTGCAGAGTTGCGCATAGACTTCGATTGGAACGGATGGGTACCATTAAAAGTTAAATTTATGGCTTGAAGTTTTGTACAGAACCGGCTGCCAACGTCAACTGAACTGGTACGTCGGCATGTTTTTATCCCGGATGTTCGGTGTAAGATATGTTTAGGAGAGGATGAGTCGGCTGCTCATTTGTTCGTTGGCTGCATGTTTGCACAGAGGGTGTGAGATTATGTGGTAGGTTGGTGCAAAATAAAACCGTTATATCCTTGAATTAAAAGATCTGTTACAAGTGCCTAAAGTGATTCATGGGTTTCCAAAATGGAAAAGTTGCTTCTGTCAATTGTCCAGGTATTCATTTGGGTTTTGTGGAAGACGTGTAATGAAGTCGTTTTAAGCAAACACAAGCAAATTTCAACATGACAGTAGAAGAAATTAAGGTGCATAGCTACCTTTGGATAAAAAATAGAGCGAAGTGTTTGGCTATTACGTGGGAGGATTGGTGTAATTTCAACGTAGCGTCTTTTGGCGTTTAGTTTTGTTTTCTTTGTATTGGCGGATTAATCATGTGGGTTTAACGGGAATGTAACGAGTAAAACAACAAATGTAGTCTACAAGGAAGTTTTTTTCCGGCATTTGAATAGTTTTCTGTTTTTTTCTTCCAATGTATGTATTTGTACACAACATTTCATTTCAAAGTAAAAAATATGGTTTTGGTTGAAGCCCGCGTATTACGCGGGCATTAACCTAGTATATGTTTAAAATAAATTAGCCTAATAAATATAAACAAGTGGGTCCAGCCGTTGACTAAATAGCTTATTTACGTCTCTTCATGAAATATTGTTAAATATAGCATTGTATAGTTCTAGGTGCCATAAGTTCGTTTTGGAAAGGCTCTAGGTGCCACATGCTATCTGGAGAAATGAAGGGGTTATTGTTATGGTCAAGTTTGCTATGTGCTCACATTATGGCTGCAGGGGGTACAAGTAGCTACAATGTTCATCAAGGCCTTTCTTATCAAGCAATTTTGGATACTGATGTTGACACTGATGATCTCTTTGCGTTACTATACTTGTTGAAATCTAATCGGTCTGAGTTCAATTTACAGGTTCTTCTCTTACATATTCTGTACATTTCAATATTCTTTTATTTTATGTGGCGAGTTTTTTGTCATTTTGCATGCCATTGTCGACTTTACTTATCTCAATGGGTATTTGGTTGATTAAATTGTTTTTGAAGAATTAGAATATGTCAAAGGGACATAAATTTGAAACAATTAGATTGGAATTGGAATAGAAATTCATAAAAAGTTTTGTATCTGAAACACTAAGAAGAATATGTCAAAGGAACATAAATTTGAACGAATTAGATTGGAATTGGGATTGAAATTCATCATATGAACTAGAATTACTAATGCATTTTGGTTGAATATGAAACACTAAGAATATATCATATGAATGAATTACTAATGCATTTTGGTTGAAAAAAAAAACATACTTGATTTTCTAATATGTTGTTAAAAAAGGTTGGGAGGTGATGTGGTCATAGGCGTTAATAATTTTTTTTTTTTTTTTTTTTGAAAAAGGGAACTTCATTAGAAACACAACCGGCCAAAAACCAGGCCGGCAACAACTACAAACACACTACATTATACAAATTTACATCAATCCCACGAAACATTTCTAAACTTCGACCTTTTAGAGAACCAAAAGAAACCTAACGCCTTGATCTCACTAACAATATTCTCTATAGGCGTTAATAAGTTGAACTCCTATACTACTTGGAAGAAATCTTGGTTTTTTCACTTCAAACCTATACTATTCAGAAGAAATCTTGGTTTTTTTCACTTCAAAGCGTTCAAGAGAATTAACTGCAATTAAATGCCATTCATTTCAGGTTTCAATAATAAATAATATTATTCAAATTGCTATATCTTTTTTGGGAAAAATAGAATTTATATTAATCACTAATGATATCAACTCTTATCGGATGATACAAAGCTCATTGTAATTAAAATATATTATTAAAAAAAGAACTTACAACATCAAATAATTCATTTCTCCTCTCAAAATAACGTTTATTAGATTTTTTACAAATGTGTAAATATAACAAATTTACACATGTGTAAATGGCAAACTTACACATATATATTTTTTTCTTTATTTACGAATTCATGTAAATTTAAACATGCAAATAAAATTTCTTACATTAAATTCAAATGATAATGATAAGTGTAAAAATAATTGAATTTGAATTGTTTTTGACCAAGTTCTCGCGGTTTTTTCATTCGTTCTCACGGTTCTCACAATATTTAGCGTTTTCATTTAAACCTTCCCCCATATATATATATATGTGTGTGTGTGTGTGTGTATGTGTATGTATATATAGGAGAGAGTTATCTTGAGAACGCTAAATTTTGCGAGAACCGTGAGAACGAATGAGAAAACCAATCAAATTTTGTTTAATACAAACCTTATTATAATTAAAATACAACATTAAAAAAGAAATTACTCCTGAAATAATTCATCTTTCCTTTCAAAATCATTCTTAATAAGTTTTTTTACACATGTGTAAATACAACAAAATTACACATGTAAATTTTAACGTTTAGATTCAATTTCTAACATTTTATTTGAATAATAATGAGAAGTGTAAAAAGAAATTTTGAATTTAAATTGTTTTTTACCAAGTTCTTGTGGTTTCTTCATTCGTTCTCACGGTTCTCGCAATATTTAGCGTTCTCATTTAAACACTCCCGTATGACATATGAAAATTTATTCAAAATAGCGTAATTTCCAATTTTCCTAATTGTGTTTAAAGCAATGGGCACAAATATTCGACATAAGTCGACCTAGCCCAAATCATTACCCAAATTGTCTCACATTGTCATTTTATCGTCTCTCATCTACCCTGACAATATGAATTACTATAATGTTTCAACATGACAGCCCATTACCCAATCTACCCGTTATATAACCTCAAAATAGACTAGTAAATGACTATTCATTGACAATTTTATGGTGACCATGATGATTGATGCAGGCAGTTACAATAAACACAAATTCATGGACAAATGCTGGACATGCAGTAAATCAAATATATGATATACTTTACATGATGGGTCGAGATGATATTGATGTTGGTGTTGGAGGTGATGGTGGAATACTTGAAAATGGTACAATACAACCAAATGTTGGTGGATATCTTCCTATAATTGACCAGGTACTTACTTATAATTCATGCAACTAATATTCACTAAGAATGCGGATATGAATTTGATGTGTATTTATGATCAGGGGCGTGGAACAGCCGGACCTTGTAGATATAGACAGGCTATTCCTGTTCGATTAGACGTCGATACAAATATGGGAATTAGAAGAAGCTTTCTTCCGCAGGTATATCAATGTTTTTCGTAGTTGTTGGCTATATAAGTTCGTCAATGGTTATGTTCTGGGCATATTCATCTAGATACTCAAACTATAAATAACTATATCCTGATCTGTTAGAAAGTTAATGTACCCTTTCTATTTTAGTTACATTTTATAGGGTCAAAGTTAAATATCATTTAAGATGAACTGTTTCTTGTAAGGCTTCCAGTATTATATGAAGTTATAGACTAGTTTTATAATAAGCTGATGACATGTCATCAAGCCCTTTTGGTTAATCCAGATTTACTCAAGACTAAAGGGAAAGAAGAAAAAACATTGATACGAGTTAGGTGATGTAGACTCAATTGATATACTATCGAACCCGGGGTTTAAGGGGGTACCATCACCTATATGGATTCCAAAGGGGTTGTGCCCCCTGGTCCAGGGGCTCTACTTGTTGAAATTGGAAATTGTTTTGAATTTGCATGGTTGTAGTTAGTTTTCACCTATCATCAATGGTAACTATGGTCAGCAACAAGTTGGTCTTGGCAATTCAGTGGCGGATCTAGGTTAAAATTTTAGGGGTAATGTTCAATTTTTTTTTCCCTACTTCAAACAGTGTAAATGAAAAAAAAAAACACGATAATAAATAAAGTTAAACACGTATCTAATAGATTTCTCCTCTTCGTTTTTTGAAAACTTAAAATCGAGTCATTACATCTTCTTCGTTTACTTTATCAAAAGTTTCTCTTCCGGCTTGAAAAAAAGCTCGAAACGAGCCAAGCCTTATCGAGCCCGAGTCGAGCTTGAGCCTAAATTAAAGCCCATTTATTTATTTGCCAAAGCTCAAGTCTGACATGTGAAGCTCGTCTGGCTCGTCGAGCCTTATCGAGCCCTAGTGTAATGTTAGTTTTTATTAATACTTAATAACATTTACCCTTTATTTGAAGTTGTCTAGTAGACGAGCCGAGCCAAATTATTTAAACTTGTTTACCTGCCGAGCCCGAACCTAAAAATAAGCTTGTTTAGTAAACGAGTCCGAGTTTCACTTATCGAGCTCGCGAGCCTAAACGAATCTATTATTATTATATTATTTTCAAAGCTCGAGCCGAGCCGGGCGCGAGCTCTCATAAGTTAATCGAGCTTGGCCTGAGCCTGGTCGAGCTCGGGCTCAGCTCGTTTGCACCCCTAGTGACAGTGGAGGTGCATGGTGTTGCCTTCTTTGGTCGCTTTGTTCACGTTCAGATCTTTTTCCCCTTCAAAAATCAATTCTAACAAGTCTTTGGGCTTGAAATCATTTTAATTGGGGTTTTAACTTATGAATTAAGTAGTGGGCTTTTAATAAAACTTTCAACCTTGTATAATTGTGACCCGTTAACTTAACTGCCAACTGAAACGTTGTGATTGTCATCCCCATATGTAAAGATTGTCTTTGGCCAAATTCTTGTACATGTTTTCATAATAGATTATGCATGTTCTTTTATTTCTTTTCTAATTATCCGGCTGAAAATTCATGACAACCAAAGAAATATTTCAATCTGAAAGCGATTTCAACATGATTCAGAGAGATATTCAGCCTATATACGAATTATAGAACTTACATGATCTAATCATTTGCATGTTAGGGAAACCGGAGATACTCCCCGCTTCGACAACCGACTGCACAACAAGTATTGATCAAGACGATATCTGAAGGCCCCGTTATCGTGTTCATGACAGGAGTACACACAAATATGGCCATTTTTCTTATGACAAATCCGGATTTAAAGAAAAATATCAATCATATATACATCATGGGTGGTGGTGTGAGGTCCAAGAACCCAACCGGCTGTTGTCCCAAAAATGCTAGCTCAACTTGCCAGCCTCAGCAGTGTGGTGACCATGGTAACATGTTTACAGCCTTTAGAAGTAATCCATATGCCGAATTTAACTTATTCGGTGACCCCTTTGCTGCATACCAGGTAACCCAACTACCGAAAATCGGCTAGATACTCAAATTCTATAAATCTAACTCATGTTTTCAGGTTTTTCATTCGGGGATTCCAATCACCCTCGTTCCATTAGACGCAACGAATACAATTCCCATAACGCGTGAGTTCTTTGAAGCATTTGAGAAAAACCAACGTACATATGAGGCACAATATGTTTTCAAGTCATTGAAGATAGACCGTGATACTTGGTTTGATGATCAATTCTATACGGTATGTAATAGATTTTTAGTCGACATTTTTGGGCAATGATAATCATGATATGTGTTGATCATTTAACAACTATAATGATCTTGGAACTTTCAGAGTTATTTCATGTGGGATTCGTTTATGGTGGGTGTTGCAGCATCAGCTATGCGTAACATACACGACGAGGAAAATGAGTTTGCCGAAATGGAGAGTACATGAACATTACTGTGATTACGTCGAATGAGCCTTATGGGATACCTGATAGCTCAAACGCATTCTTTGGTGATCGTAAGATCCCAAAGTTCAACTTGAAGAAAAATGGAGTTCATAGTGGTCATGTTCAAATAGGTATTCAAGATCCATTTTGCTTTCGTGGGAATGCTACGGGGATATGTAAGGTATAGCTTAGTTCAGTTAAATGCATGATAGTATTTAACTACACTTTCCAACTACTTTTTGTTATGATGTTTTCTTTCAACTGCATAGGACGGTTATACTGAAGAAGTCACTGGACCGGATTCAGTGCGTGTACGCGTAGCAACAAGAGCAAAGCCAAATGTCGATGAATCAAGCACATTGGATAGAGAATATTATGCTAACTTTCTTGATGTATGTTGATATCACATTTGAAACTAATTTTGCCATTTACTATTGAGTTTATATGATAACAGAAGTTTCGCTACTATTTTAGGTGCTAAATCGACCTCAATATAAAGGTCGATTTAATTTTACAACCGAATTCCCATATTACAAAGAAGTTCTATACAAACCAGATTTCAAAGGGAAAAAACTCGGGAAGATTGTTGTGTTTGATATGGATATGAGCGTGGGTGATTTTCTGGCGCTCTTTTATCTACTCAAAGTACCTGTCGAAGAAATGAATCTCAAGGTAACATGTTCTTTGTCATGTGGGTTGAACCAGTTAAATGGTTTGAAATAACAAACATAAAAAAAGGTGTGTTGTTCACCCCAACTTAAGTTTCAAGCCGTACCGAATAAGTAACATTTCAACTTGTACCTATTTTAGGCCGGATACCAACCCACCCATGTTGCAACCTTTGGAATTTACTTGCTAAAATTATTGTTATTAATTTAGCCTGATACCATAACAAGATTCATTTGTTACTTATTTATTATAGGCAATACTAGTAACTGGAAGTGGTTGGGCGAATGTAGCAACAATAGACGTGGTGTATGACTTGTTACATATGATGGGTCGTGATGATATCACTGTCGGTTTAGGTGATTCATTTGGCGTGAACCAGTCTTATTCAAAGGTTGGCCCAATTGTTGGCGATTGCAAGTATTCAAAAGCTATACCGCACGGAAGTGGGGGACGTTTGGATTCTGATACATTATATGGGCTTGCCCGTGATCTACCAAGGAGCCCAAGAGGGTACACACTCATCCTACTGTAAATTAATAATGATCTGCAGAGAAAAATGACTAGGGTTTATGATCAGAGAAAATAAGAAGTTACAGAAGTTACTAAAAAAGTAGGGAAGTTTCCACTCATCACAAAAAAAAACAAATTAGTGAAATCCTTATGGGAAAAACGGATAATTTTGGTTGGTACGAGGGATCAGTTGTTATAGAATTAAGTTCATTACTTGGTTTGAAAATTTGCAGGTACACAGCACAGAATTCAGTTAAATTTGGAGCTCCACGTGACACGGATTTCCCTCAACTTAGACAACCGTTAGCACTAGAAGTTTGGAGATCCTTAGTAAAATCGATTGATGACGGATCAAAAATTACAATATTGACTAATGGGCCGTTAACGAATTTAGCAAACATCTTACTTTCGGAGAGTAATGCTAGCTCAATCATTCAGGTGATCAATTCGGTTCGTCTTCATATATCTTATATTTATTTTAATGTAATGATATTTCAATATGTAATTACAGGAAGTGTTTATACTAGGGGGACATATTAACTACAAGAAAAACCAAGAAAAAGGGAATGTGATCCATGTCCTTTCAAACAAGTATGCAGAACTAAACATGTTCCTCGACACTTTGGCTGCAAAGACTGTATTCGAATCATCACTTGACATCACACTCATCCCTCTTCATGCCCAACGTAAAGTCTACGCGCTTCCGAAGATCATAAAAATGTTGCAAGCAAAGAACATGACACATGAGGCTGTTTTCACGCGGCGTTTGTTGACGAGGCTTCACCATTTACATCAAAGACATCACTTGTATCGACATGTGGTATGGCATTCAAACTACCTTGCATATTTGAATTATGTTTTGACACGCACACACACCCTTCCCGTTATCCAACCCAACTAATTTACCAACTCTATACTTCATGTTACTTTTTTTGCTTATATTTGTGACCTATGTTTCAGGACATGTTCGCGGGTGAGATTTTAGGTGCCGTTATCCTCGCTGGTGACCAGAAACTTCTAAATTCGACTTTTGACATCAAGCATTTGAAGGTCTATACAAAAGGACAATTATCTAGGGATGGAGAAGTAATTTTTGACACAAAGAAAAAGAAAGAATTTAAAGTACTACAAGGCTTTAATCATGTATCATGTTACAATATTTTTTCAAATGGTCTTCTTCGGCAGAAGCAATCTGCAGTGATAGGAAGCTTTGGTGAGCAAAAACGGCGGTGGAGTTCACCGGCAGCATAATCTTTTACCTTCAGTTAGTATACCAAACTTTATCGGATTTTAATGGCTTAATTTCAAGATGAAGATGTAATAATGTAAGATTTGGTAGCTTTTGAAATATGTGGTTAATTAATATATCAAAAATCCCAAGACATCTATGGGTTGTTTGCCTACCAAATTTACATAATATTTTGAATAGTATAGCTTATATGTGCAAAAAATAATACTAAGGCTACCACAATGCATAATTCTGCCTGTCTCTTACTTTGATTTTGACTTAAATTGTCATTTTTGTACGTTGATCTATATTAAGATGGATGTTTGTAACAAATGCATTAAAAACCGATGTGCATCAAAGAAGTATAACAGAATGGATGTTTGATGATTCAACTAGAACTTGAACACTAGGGAATCTGATAGCAAGAGGATCCATCGAAAAAGACGTCTAAGGAGGTTGGGAATTCTGCTAGGTGGTGTAGAATTATGGAATGTGTGTGCCGCTGTTCTAAAAAAGAGTGATCTAGTAACAAGTTGGTATAATAAGTAGTATGAAAGAGTTGTAACACCTGGAATTTTCGGCTAATTACTATACGGTTTATAGAGGCAATGGAAGTACAGGTTAGAAACGAAAATTTTAGAGATTTTAAGGGGTTTAAGAATGTATAAAACGTTAAACAAAAGATACCTGTTAACGTTTGAGGATGAGAATATAAAACTAGGTTAGAACCCCGTGTATTATACGGGTTGAATAAATGTAATTTTATATATTAAATAATAAAAACTTATATCTTTATGAATCTTGTATATTGTACGGGTTAAATAAATGTAATTTTATATATCAAATAATAAAAAAGTTATATATTTAAAAATCATGTGTATTACACAGATTAAATAAATGTAATTTTGTATACTAAATACTAAAAACGTCGTATCTTTAAAAAAACTCATGTATAATCGGGTTGAATAAATCTACCAAATAATAAAAAATTACATTCTTAAAAACCCCGTATATTACACGTGTTGAATAGATATAAAAAGAGTTATATCTTTGAAAACCATGTGTATTACACAGATTAAATAAATGTATTTTTGTATATTAAATACTAAAAACGTCGTATCTTTAAAAAAACCCGTGTATAGTCGGGTTGAAAAATCTACCAAATAATACAAAAATTATATCCTAAATAAATGTAATTTTGTATATTAAATACTAAAAACGTCGTATCTTTAAAAAAAACCCGTGTATAGTCGGGTTGAAAAATCTACCAAATAATAAAAAAAATATCCTTAATAACCTCGCGTTTTACTCGAGTTAAATAACATAATTTTGTATACCAAATAATAAAAAAAAAGTTATGCTTTTTACTAAATTGGATGATTTTGATTGTTGCAGACCAACTTTTTGTTCAATTGTCTAGCTGAATTTTGAATTTTTTTGATATACTTTTATAATTGAATAATATTAGTATCGAAAAATTTATTTTATTTTTCTTAATTTGATAATGTTAGAATCAATTTAAACATCTTTTTTCGATCTGAGTTGTGAAATTTGCAGGTTTTTTGTCATGTATGGTTGTTGCATGCTAACTGTTTGATCAATTCCTGGGTCGCATTCTGAAGTGTATGTTTGCCATGGAAGTTAGGGTTTTTTTTGCTGATGGGGAAGAAGATGAAATGGGGTAGGAGATAATGGTTGTTAGGGTTTTAAATGTGATTCATTAAACAGGGTTGGGAAAAGACATAAATGCCCCTCAGGTGATTTGCACGTGACATGGTTTAACAGCATAAATGGATAAGGTTAAGGGGCGAGGAGCAAAATCATGAAAGCTTTCAAAGATCAGGGAGTAAAATGGCTATTTTGAAAGGTTTGGGTCAAAACCGTTAAAGTGAGCAAACCACATAGAGCAAAACGGAAGTTTACTCTTAATATTAATTTATTATTTATATATTTAATATAAGATAAGTAGATAAGAGAGGTATTTGTTTTAAAAATATTAAATTAACAATTTAGATTTGAGGATAATATTTTATTAAAGTATAATAAGATTTAATATTAATTTATTATTTATTTATTTAGATAAATATAAATTTGAGGATACCTTCAATGAATGACACGTGTCCAAAAGTTGGTTTTTTTATTATAGTAGTTAGATCTACTATAACCAATGAAATTTTCAACATGTACCTATTTTTGGCCCAATACCCAACCCAGCTATGTTACGACCTTTGGAGTTTACTTTTTAAAACTATTGCCACTGATTTAGCCCAAAATCATATCAAGCTTCAATTTGCTATTTATTGATTATAGGCTATATACTAGTTAGAGGTGCACAAAACCGGGTTTTTACAATACGTGGGTTCGGGTATGACCAGGTATGATATTTTTGGGTCCTGGTATTGGCCTGAAAAAACATACCTGGTGTTAGGGCTGTAAACGAACCGAACGAACACGAACAAGGCTATGTTCGTGTTCGTTCGTTAAGGAAATTTGGATGTTCGTGAACTGTTCGCGAACACATGACGAACAGAAGTTTGTGTTCGTGTTCGTTCGTTAAGGAATTTTGGTTGTTCGCGAACAGTTCGTGAACACTAACCATGAACGCAAACGAACACAAACATACACAAATGAACATTAATTTTGAAAATTAAAAAAAGGTAACGTTAAGACCACATGGGTTATTAGTTTTTACTAATTTTTTAATATAATTTGTGTACTGAAGTGTAGGAATTAGGCGGGAAAGTAAAAAAAGGCGGGAAAGGTAAACAAAAAGAGAGGGAAATAATACTTATGGGGGAAAGTAAAAAATTAATAGAATATTAAAAACTTTTAGAAAAATAAACATAAAAAACCGAACACGAACGGACATAAACGAATGAACACGAACGATCATAAACGAACATATTACCGAACGTTCACGAACGCAGTCGAACGAACGAGACCTTTGTCCGTGTTCGTTCGTTAAGCTTATCGAACGAAATTTTTTGTTCGTGTTCGTTCGTTAAGCTTATCGAACGAACATAAACGAACTTCCCGCCGAACGGTTCACGAACTGTTCGCTGAACGTTCGGTTCGTTTACAGCCCTACCTGGTGTCATCGGTTCCAAGTAGGGTATGAAACCAGGTACCTTATACCCTGGTATTGTAATACCCTATTTTTGGATATAGAAAACCCCAAGAAACTAGGTATTTTTCAGGTTTTTTCGGATATAGATGGAGATTTTAAAGGGAAGGATTGCACAAAATGTGAATTTCGGGTATTTTCAAGGTATTAAAAAAACCTGGGTACAAGTATTCACAAAACCCGGGTACAACTATTCACGGGTACGTGTATTCACTATAACCGGGTTTAGGGTAATTTTCGGGTAAAACCAGTATCGAAAAAAGTGTCTTCCTCTTTTCACAAAAACCATTGATTTATTATGTTAATGTTATAGGAATCTCCAACCTATCTCACGAAAAGAATCCTTTTCTTTTTCAATATATAGAATAGAAAGATCTGTATATCTATCCAACTCATCTCATTATTCTTTAATAGAATAATACTTCAGTAAATTTGGAATTATTTAGAATTAAGTTCATTTTTAGTTTAGGTTTATTCTGTAGAATGAAATTTCATCAATAAGAATTAATAATTAAATAGAAATAAGAAGAAGGAGTCTTTATGTCGCGTTACCATGGTCCTTGTTTTTTAAAAAAATACGTCACCTGGGGGCTTTACTAGGGCTAACTAATAAAAGGACCAGAGCTAGAAGAGATCTTAGAAACCAATCGCGTTCCGGGAAAAAACCCAATACCGTATTCGCCTAGAATGAAAACAAAAATTGTGTTTTCATTACGTTTCTCTATTCTGATCAAGAAAGAATCTCTTCTGAACGACCAAGTCATAATGATTACATGTAAGACCTATTGCTCATGCAATTTGGGATCCTCATTTTGGTCAACCAGCTTAATAAGCTTTTACTCGAGGGGGTGCTCTTGGGCCAGTGAATATCACTTATTCTCGTGTTTATCAGTGGTGGTATACAATTGGTTTACAAACTAATGAAGATCTTTATACTGGAGCTCGTTTTCTATTATTTATTTCTCCCATATCTTTAATAGCGGGTTGGTTACACCTACAACCAAAATGAAAACCGAGTGTTTCGTGGTTTAAAAATGCAGAATCTCATCTCAATCATCATTTATCAGGACTCTTTGGCGTAAGTTCCTTGGCTAGGATAGGACATTTAGTCCATGTCGCTATTCCTGCATCCAGGGGGAACATGATGTTAGAATCGCTAGTAATCGCGGATCAGCATGCCACGGTGAATATGTACCCAGGCCCTGTACACACCGCCCGTCACACGTTTTATACGAATATTGCCAAGAGATAGAGTCAAAAATGAAGTAAGGCATTATGATTCAACCAGAGGTCGTATAATTATCGACTCCGCAACAAAGATTCGAAAGATTAGGTTTTTTCAACTTAATCATTTCTTTTTCTTGCGCAGGAATCATTGGCGCAGCTTCTAGTGGGCGGGAGGGGGCGGCCAACCCCCGAACTTTTCGCTCAATAATGGAGAGCATGTAGTTTTCGTATAGAAATTTTTGGGTATATACGTTTTCGACCCCCCCCCCCCCCCCGATTTTATAGAAATTTTTGGGTATAAACGTTTTCGACCCCCCGGTCGAAAATCTCAAACTTCGCCACTGGCAGGAATACGATTCAAAATCGAAAATTACAATAAACTTATTTTCTTCCAAGAAATGGAAAAAAAGTAATAAGAATTAGACCTAACACGATTCCAAATAGAAAAACTTATTTCCCTTACAAGAAGATCAATAGGATTGGAAGAGAAAGATATCGATTCAGAAGGCTACTTAATTCTTTCGAGTAAGCAAGTCTTTGTATGGGCAATGTCTCTTATTGTATAGTTATTTTCTCTGAGTTCTTCCCATTACGGGTTCGAGTTTTGTAGATGAAGGTCATACCAGTTGTCACACCCCAACCGATTGCGGAAACATTGAGGCGAGACGTAATAGACTGTTCAAAGACATCATATTACTATAATTTTGATATATTAAGATATAAAAATTTCACTTTCATATAATCAGATAAAACATTACATTGTTCAAAAACAGAAATACAACAAATCAGAAGTTCCATAACTAAAACCTCATAATCGCATAGATATAATAGGTGAGTATCTAAATCCACCCTAAGTTGTTTCTTGTGATAACATCTCAAACGGTTCCATAACATGTATAAAATAGCTGTCAACACATAAATATGTCGGTTATCATACTAGTTTGGTTACATAGCATATGTAAGTATAAATCTCAAATCCACATGTTTATGGCATACTAAATTATGTATCATACTAGCATGTGAAAGCTAAAAATCAATCCAAAGTTTGGCACTAGCATATCCTTATAACCGAAGTAAATAAGGTCGTATAGAATAATTTAAAAATGACTCATAAAACGGGGCGGTGTGCTAATCCTATAGCACTATACATGTTAAAGGAGGCTTGTAAGGTTAATGATAGATAGCTAAGCATAAGAATTCTAGAATGTATTCACAATTAGCATAATAAATGAGCATGTTTAAGGATTGAGTTTTTGAGTAAGTTTGCTTGTATGTGTGTATAGTATGAATACATGTTACAACCCAAATAGTGTTTAAAATGTAAAAGGGTCTAGTATGAACTCACGGTTTTGCGAAGAAAATCCACAAGATGCGAGCGAATGGATTTGGAGGGTGGAACATCAAAGTCACCCTAAAATGGTAAACAAAGGTGTATGAGTATAAGGGTTTGGAGATTTGAAAGTAATCGAAAATTTATGAGTTTGAAAATACATAAAACATATCCCGCCTGGACACTTATCTGGACACCATTATTAGTGTGTGTTTTTCATGAGTGTTAAACACCCATTAGAAATCCAAAATAAGGTTTCTAATACTAGTATAATTCCACCTTAACACATAACATTCAACCATGGATTGGTTTATATTAGGTTCGGTTTTGGGGAAAGTATTATATGTATACATTATTATTTATATAGTCATGTAACACCCCGAAAACAGGTTTGATAGTCAAACCACGTTAATATTAATGAACGGGTAAAATACCGTTAGTGGTAAAATTAACCAGGTGAATATTAGGATTTAAACAAATAATCCTAATATTAATTAAAAGGAGAATAAATGCTTTAAAAAAAAGAAGTAAGTTTATAAGAAGCCCGAGTTAACGGAAGTTAAAATAAAACGGGTTATAACTCCCGGGACCCACTAAGTAACTAGGAATATCAACCTAGTTAGTTAAGTGTTTTAAAATAATGAAGGAACTTGATATAGTAACCTTTTTATAACTTTTAGAAACTAGAGGGACTAAAAGGGTTAAGTGAGAAAATAGTTATTATTAAAACAAAAATTAAAAACCCAAAACACACACTTGGTGTGTGTTCTGGTCGTAGAATACACAGGGGGCGAACAAGCTTCCTTCAACCAAACCCTAACTAGCCAAAAATCAAGCAATTGGAAGGCCAAATCAGTCTCAAATCGAAATCCAAGCTTATTTTAGTGATCACCTAAGTGAAGGGATCACAAGGTATGTTAAATTTCATCTTTTGGTTACATCTTAGAATTTTGATGAACATGAGAAATCAAAATCTGAACTTGATTGATTGATATTTAGATGAAATTAGTAATGAAAACATGTCTAGGAGTAAACCCTAGTCAATAACTTGTTGAATTAGTGATGAAAATTATGAAATTTATAATTACCCATACATGCGTTAAGTGGGTGTTGTAATTATGTGATGAACACTGAATTTCAATGTTGAAATAGTGTAGAATTGATGTTATGATACAAGTCTTGGTATTGCTTATGAATGCTAGAAATAAGGGTTTGATTTAATGATTGAAACTTGGTTAAAAAGATTAGCCATGAACTAAATAAGAGGTATAGAAATCGTGCCCGCTAGGTGCTTGTTAAAATGCCTAAACGAATGTTTATATGTTGAAATTATGAAAGAAACAAGTAATTGGCTAATTTGACTAATTTCGTGTGATATGGAATAGTACGGGTTTTAAATATGATGGTGTATGAGAATCACCAAATAGAACTTGAATATATGTTAATTTTAGTTCTAGTTCTTAATTTGACAAAGATGAAGTTAAGAAGATGGTAAAATTAGGATTCATATGATGACTTCTTGAAATAGATGATGTTTTTTACATCTCTTAGCCTACAATCACTGTGTTATAGGTTTCTAACCATTACCAAGAGTTTAATAAGGGTTATAGCCATGGAAATGGGTTGCATTTGATGGTTTGGGTCGAATTTAAAAGGGCCCTAAACATGATTTCCGTAGCTTTTTATATGGATTTTGACTAATCTTAAAAAAATCATATAAAATCAACCGTTTATCCGATTTGGGTGTTCTATACCTTTTCGGAAAGCTTATGAAGTAAATTTTTACTGTTTTTAATCATAAGAAACAAATGTGGTTGTTAAATAGGTCAAAAATGTGAATTAAAACTGTTGTTCAGAAAACTTAAAAGCTGATTGAAAAATGAAAATATAGTTGTTGTGCTGATTTTATAAAAATCGTATAAAATCATAGAAAATTCGTTAGAAGGTGTACCTTATATGCTTGCGAATGTATTAAAGTTTTCTACGATCCATTTTTGGACATGTTAATCTAGTTCGGACTTTAAATGGGTCATAATGGTCGATTACAGCAGCTGAATAGAAAATCGCTGCACATTAATAATGTTATTATTAATCCAGAAAAAGACATATGATTGCATATACTTGTTTAGTCATGAAGTATTTATTGTTAGGAACAAATAACACTTTATATGACATGCTTAAAGTGTTTAAAATCACTTACTAACTAGTTTGTATAAGTAACTTGACTAACGGGTCAAACGGTTAGTGAATGGAAAGAATTATGGAAAAAAAATAGTTGTTGAATAAATAGCATACTTTGATGAATAAGTGTGTGAATCCATAAGGTGTGATGGTCATGTTAATGGCTGACTAATCTAATCATCTTGTGGATATGATATGGTAGTTTGACTCTGACAAGCTAGGTAGGAGCTTGGAAATGAACGGGTCAAATGGGTACAAGTTCAAGTATGAAGCTCGCAAGGATGCAAGGTAAGTAAAGCTTACACCCAATTTAAGTGTACGTGTTTATTTTATAGGTGATAAATATGACAATGGATTATGTTTAAAAAAAATGGGTTCTGACATGAACCGAAATGAGTCGGAACAAATAAAAACGATCAAAACCATGGTTAATGGTAAAAAGAGGCAAAATGGTAATTTAGTCATGAATTGACTAAGAATTTATAAGTTTTCTTAAAGTTACCTAATAGCGTAACTAGAAATGGGAAAAAGGGGTAAAAAGGGTAATTTAGTCACGTGATGACTAAATGTAAGTTGAGATCAAATGGATACCCACGGCGTAAGCCGAAATGGGTTAAATATGTAAGAAAAATGAAATTTTGTGGTAAAATCCGAAATGGGTAGTTAAAAACCATGCTTTGAAACAAATTCGAATGTTTGGTCATATAGGCCAAACGGGTCAAATGGTTGTGATAACACCATTTGACAATATTGACTAACGTTGGTTGTTAAGTCGTATGTTCACAGGAGTGAACCGGTAGTGGATAATTGCGTCGCTATATAGTAGTGGCTAATAAAAGCAAGGTATAAAACGAGTTTATATGTTGACCCGAGCCAGGTACGCATAAACAAGCTTTTAGTTAAACATACGATTCTTGGTCAATTAATTAGCGAAAGTCCTTCATTGTAAAATGAAGGATTAAAATTGACCAAAAAGCCCTCGTTGGGTAAACCGGGCAAACGAACCCTAGAGGTTGTTTAGGAACTTGTATTATGATTATGTAACCCTTTTGATACGTATAAGAATATAGGCATAAACTTTCGTGGGTCAAATGCCTAAGAATATGTCTTTTTAGTAAAATGACTAACCGAAAAGTAATACTCGGGATAATCGGTTTATTGTATTAATTCACCACAAAAATAATTGTGGTGAAACATAAGTAGACATCTTAAATGTAAAAATGTGAAGTACGAAAAGAGATGAGTGAAATTGATGCTTAAATGCATAAAAACCGTTAAACGGGTCAAAATAAAGCAAGTGATTAAGATTGGCTAAGTGTTGGAAAATTTCAAAATAAACCGGTGAATGTAAACACGAATACAAACCTTGTAATGGAAGCGAAAATGCTAATTTTTTGCAAGCCCGGAATGGGTAAAAACGATAAGCAATGAATATTGTTAAACTTGTAGTATGATGTTAAAAGTAATGGGTCAAATAATCACACAAAGGATTTTTAAGTCATTTGCTTATAAATCAGATTTTTATGCAAACCAAGGTGATAAACGGATTCGTAATTTAATTACGGAAGCGTGGAAAAAAAATTACGCGAAACGGTCTTGTAGATAAAAAGTTATGGAACTTGTTTATACTTGTTTTTAAGTTATCAAAACTAACCTTTAAGTTGGTTTTTTATGTTAGGTGAATGTAGCTACCATCCGGATGTCGATCAAGTAATGAAGTGAACTGAACACTATGCAGTTACAAGCTTCCGCACATAGTTTCGTCGTTATTTTTAAACGGCGAACTCAATTACATTACATTGTATTGTTCTTAAATTGTAAAAGTTTTAATAAACCCGTATTTTTCAATATATGTGTATCCATAATTACATATTTATTTTCGTAAACCATACGAAAACTGTTAAATAATAGCAAGGGTCTTACAAGTCAAGCATTAGAGGTAGGGTAATCCACAAACCTCAAGAGTTTCACCTTTGCGCAAAATCACCAACATAGTTGATGATTCAGGTGGTCATGAATACAAGGAAGGAAATGCATAAGTAAACAAACTATTTTGCTAAGTAACCAAGTGAAGGATAGTGGAAATTTTAATTATAGAACCATTTGTACCTTAACACAAGGTTTCCAACATTGCTTGTTTGGAAACTTATTTTGGTTTCACTCACATAATTATTGTAGGTTACTTAGAGGCTTAGGAAGATATAGCATGGAGGAATATGAACCTCTAAGTTTCTAGAAATTAACCTTAACACAAGTCCTTCAACATGGAAGCCCGCTGGTGACTTGGTTTGGTATGAAGAACTTCAAAAACAAAGTAAAGAAAAACATGTATAGTAAGTTTAAGAAAAATCCCAACTTTGACCTAAAAAATGGTGGTTTACCATCCTTATTTACCTTGGTAAACAAGTGGTATAACTCCTAGAGGTGTTTCAAGTATGGGGAAAAAGAAAACAAGTAAGAAAGAAGCAAGAAGAACCAAAACTCACTGTTTTGGTCTTTGAGTTTCTGCCCAAAGTTGAAGAAATGGAAGATTAGAGAGTGTTTGAGAGATTTTGGAGTGATGAAAGTGTTTAGGAGGTGTTAGAGGTTGATATTTATAAGTAGGATTAGTGATATGAGCATTAAAGGAGTTGGTTGGGAGTTAGAATGAGGGAAAGTTAAAAAATAACGTTGTTGTTCGTGAACTCTGCTATCAAACACACCCCTTGCAAACCGCAAAGGTGTGTATACAGCCCGCAAGGACTTGCTGATCTTTCAAAAAAAATCATTTTAGTCCCTGAAGTTGTGTGATTGGTTATTTTATGCTATAAACTCATAGTTAGGCATGTGTTTGAGTATTTTAAGTGTGTACAAGCATGGTATGTAATAAAATACTTATGAATCAACATTCCAAAGAAAATAGATTCTCGATGTGTTGCTCGGTTTTGAATTAAAATGTGTATTCGTGAGTATTTATGCAAGAATAATTAGGCAAAAATAATGTAAAAGAGAATTTCCATTATGATTAAGTCTCAAAATTATAACGAATTGAAGAGAGAGAGAGAGTGAATTACATTAAAATGAAAAAGAAAGAAATATGCGGAACGTTACACCCGTGGAATACCCTATGGGTAGGATCGGGTATAAACTGGGTTGAAAAAAAACTGGGTTCGGGTTTTCACAACAAATAACATACTCAGACCATACCCTACGGGAGGTTCGGGTTTACAATACCAGTTTTTATAAAACCAAGGTCTGGGTTTTTTTACGAGTTCGGGTTTTTTGTGCACCTCTAATGTGATGTGCTTAAGTGAGCTGGAATCTCTGCAAAAAAGGAGGCCCTATGAATTTCCTGACAAACCCACTTGAAGGGAGATCCACTCTGCGACCGGCAGATGTTCTTGTTTTCAGTTGGGCAGGAGGGAAACACGTATGTGTGGACCTTACTGGAGTATCCCCCCTTGTTGGGCTCAGGGAAAATCGTTTCATGGCTGGTCGGGTTGTATTGAAGGCGGAATCAGGAAAAGTTGCTATGCGTGAAAAAGCTTGTGCTGAGAATCAACATGTCTCCATTCTTTTTGCCTTTGATAGTTTTGGTTCCTTTGCTCCTGAAGCTATTGGTTTTTTTGAAAGAGTGAAGAGAGTCGTGCATATCAATTTCTCGACGCCAAGACATCAAAGTTTTATTTTAACTAGAATTGGATTTGCTATTTAAAAAAGGGCTATGACACAACTTATTATCCATTTACCTACCATTCTTTGTATATTTTTTTCTATTGTTAAATCTACACACTTTTTAATAAAGAGGCATGAGAAGATTTTAGCATGTGCTTAATTGTGGTATTTTTTTTTTTCTTGCTGCTAAAGCATTCATTTTAGTTTTTGGTTTTTCGATCAAAGTTGATAGACGTTAATTATTAGTTTTTTTCAATCAAAGTTGATTTGACTTTAGAAAACTAACACCACTAAAAACATTGATTTTGTTTTATATTATAATCTTAAAGTTAATAGGTTTGAATTCAGTCCATATCAGTGTGGTATAAGAATCGTTAGATGCTAGTCGGTCAGTGGAGTAACGACTAACAATTAATCGGATTGGGATTTTTAATGTAATTATTAGTTATATATACACAAACATTTTTTTATGTAGTTTTTAAAGTATAGATGTATTAACCCCTCATTGACCAATCTTTTTAAGTAATTGGCGAGAATTTATAAGATTTGGTCGAAATTTTGCTAGGATCTAGCCAGAATAGGACCGTCATTGTCCACCTAGAGATTAATTGATGAACCTCCAATTAGTGATTAATCGATTAATCGAGATTTTTACAAAAATGGTTTATATTCTTTTGTTTACCTACTTTACTATAAAAAAACACACATGTTTTTTTCCTTATCTTTCAACTTGCTATTTTTGGTGCGTTTGTTGTCATTACTCATTAGTTTATTACATGTTATTCATGGATGAACATCATTGCCGACTTCACTGCCTGAAAGCTTGTGATATAATTTCTTATGTGATGTTTGTAGGCTAGAAAATCTAGAGTTTATTCCTTTGTATAGAGAAAAATGTTTACCTATGTTATAAGATCTAGATTTTTAAAGGTATTTTGAAGTCTTTCACTTATTTTTAATTTAGAAACATATAAATACAGACGTGATATTTTGTTATTTTCGTAGAACAAGTAAAAACAATTTACGAAAACTATAAAAAATTGTATGTGCTTATATGTATCATGTATGTATATTTTTATAAGAATTGTTACAAGTATAAAAAAAAATACAACACTTTTCATGTTTGTAGCGCGTCTATGACTCAATTCATTTTAAGCAAACCTAGTTGGGCCTTGAACCGACATCATGTGTATTTTTTTTTTTTCCATTTTCTTGCGTTTATATTTCAGCAATTTGTCTAACTCACAGACTAATAAATAATATAATAGTTTTTTTTTCCTTTATTGAAGAACGGTGAGATACATGCATGCTTAGTATATAAAATATAAATATTTATATAGAAACTGTACTCGAATTATTAGTCACAGTTGATCTCTAGCCATTTACTTAAACACCATTACTAAGACCTTTTATTTTTTTAGCAATAAAGCATGTGATCAACATATTCATATCAGTTTTAGTCAAAAATTAACTCATGACAATATTATATAATAGCAGCTATTATTTTTTTTCAATTAACAATAGTACCAGACATTTTCATCTTACATAATTACAGTCTACTTAAATTGATTATTATGTTTGCATACATACACTATTGTTACACATTTGCATGAACCATAAAAAAAATAAAGTATTGCACCAGTAAGAGAGAGGTCTGAATCATTAAGTGTTGAACCAATAAGAGGTATAAACCATTAAAAGCTAGTATAATGCTTAACCATTCAGAAGCAAATGTCTGACAAATTTAGATAAGAGATCTTAACCATTTAGTCTTAGTATAAGACTTAACCATTTCGACATATGCTCGCGAAACAGTCTGAACAATTAAGTGTTGAATTAGTAAAATGTCTGAACCATTAAGAGCTGAAACAAACATCCAATGGTTGTTTGGTTCATTTACGAGTATACAACTTAGAGTTCAATTGCATTTGAAGCTTCTTGTAGCATCGCGACTCATATATTTCAATGATGTATAAAAGTTACAGTCTTGACTAACCGTGAACAAATTTAACAATCTTCTTTTCGGACACTAATTTTAGCTCGACCATTGAAAAAAAAAACGAATGTGACCAGTGTCCCTTCAAACAATTGAAACGTGTTTCTCAACCCTATGAAAAGGATTATTTTATGTAATACAAACAAATTTTGTAGCAAAGAGTTTGATGATTTTCTTTTAAGAAGAAGCTATTACCTTCGATCTAAATATATTTTGTAGCATTTAGGTTATGTAATTCTACAAACCAATTCATGAAACAAGGGATTTTGGTTTTGAAATCAAACATGACTTGTAAGATTAACAATAAATTAATGTATCTAAGATACTATTGCTACTTACCATACTTTGTTTAAGGTAATTAGATTTACCTTAATAAAGGCTTCAACACCGATTACTCTTTATACACAACGTACGGTCCACACATTTCAAAAGACGGAGAATGGTTGCAAGCAAATAACATGAGACCAACATCTATTTTCACCGGATGTCGATTGATGAGGCCTCGTCACTTGCATCAAAAGCACCACTTGTATAAACATGTGATTCAAACTATCAAACTTGTATTTGGACACACAATTTGAAAATATTTAGATGAAAATTTGTTAAGATGAGTTGTGTTATTTTGATAATGAATCAAACATGAAAGTGGAAATTTGTTGTAAACAAACAAGTAAAAAATCACTTAACATGTATTACTATGTCCTTATTGTTTTGTTTAAATGAAATATTTTTATTTCTTTTAACAATGTTGTTTTTATTAAATATTTAGTATTTACAAAATGCAAAAGAAAAGACAAAAGAGTTTGGTGGGTGATGACTCGTTGTGACCATTTACCACTAGATTTTTACCCGTGCCGCGCGTTGCCGCGGCAATGTCAAGTGTTTTGGACTTTGTTACAGACGTTACGTTAGTGGCATTAACGTGGTTAGGCGTAGATAATCACTTTCCCGTCTGGCGACAACTGTTCTGAAGCATACCATAGGGAGAAATGTCGTCTCCACCCAATCACAATCGTCATACAGTTTAAACTTAAACGTCCGAACAACGCATTCAACGTCATTATTTCCACCGGACTGAATCAACACACAGGAACAACACCTACCACAATTCATCTTCAATTCCTTCCCTGTTTGTTTGAAAGTTTGCCGTGGGGTGCACACAAAGAAAAAAACAAATTTCAAATACCTATATCACACATATCACAATCAACAAATAAAAATCAAAAACAGAAATACTGAATCCTCACTTAACATCAACGCCACTTTCGTCACTGCACTAATCCACGGGCACTGACTCCGCAACCACCACCGCACACGGAGGCGATAGCTCATGCTTATCCTCATCCTTCCGCTCATTCTCTCTCTCGTAACTTCCGACGACACACCCGACGTCCAAAAGAAAACGCAAATAGAGCTATAAACGCTAGCCACAACTGTTGAGCACCGAATCCCAGCGGTCCAAACCCTCATAACTTCAACCGGAACCGTAGGAACACGATTCCGGTCCACCGCGGCGTCCAGGCGCATCCACTCACCACTCTGAGCATCACCGCGAACCAAATCGGTACCCACATTAGAAAACAGTGACAATTGCTTGTGCCCCGCAATTGTTGCATACCAGAGCGGATGGCTTCTTTTATGGCTACATTTTCGATCCATAAGTTTTCGCTTTCTTGCTTTGAAATCGCATTTTCATGCCGCTCCATTTTAGCTTGGACCAATCGTTGTCTCAGCATCCCTAGACTCTACTTTACAGGTAAGATAATATGTATGTTTGACAGTTTATATGTTCTTATAGTTAAAATCCAATGAAATTCATTGTATATAAGTTATAAGCCAAGTATCATTACCTTCATTTGACATGCTTGATTGCCAAATTCAGTTTCTTTCCAAGCGCCAAGCTTTCTTTCTCATCAGGGTGTGGATTATCTTTAAAGAAAATATTACCAGACAACATAAACATATCATCAATACACAACAAAACCTTATATAAAAGCCACAAATTAACTATTCACTAAAAAGATTGCGCTTCAAGTTCTTGAATTTGGTAAGCAATGGGTTCCATTCTAGACTGATGTATTTTGGTCTGACAGGTAGACAGGATCGAGACCAACAAACTATATAGATGATGGGCCATTAGTTAAGCAAAATATTAAACAAATTATAACTTAATGTGGTTGCAAACTGTGTTGCTCAATATGAATTAGGTGAAAATACGCACATTTGTGATTTGTATACCAAGTATAACTCAAATTCTTTTACTTATATGACATTGAGCTTTACACCAAACAGTATACGTGATCTTTCAACAACCATGAATGAAATCATTTATAAAATCAAATATAAGCTAATAAATCAACTACATACATAAAATGTTTTTTTACCATAAAACACAACTTCAAACACTTCTAGCGACATTGATTGTGTGTATATATACAAAGAAGTCACCATTTATTAAAATAAACAGCTATAAACAAAGAAGGCCCCCAGGATTTAGTCCCCTGGTTACTGTTGACCTTCCCCAATTAGATTTAGCATTTCAAATGTCGTGTACTCCATCTCTAATACCTAACTCAAAATTTTAGTTTCTATTGACGAAGGAAAAGGTTCGTAATGAAATAAACTTTAGTATTTTTACCTGTTTTGACTCGCCGGAATAATGATATGGTCAAAAGGCAGAGATCGATTTAGGATTCGTTGGGAAGGAAGGTGTCGCCGTGAACTTCAACCTTGAAACCCTAGAACTGACCTAACTTCACTTATTTCCTAAAAAACGAAAACCCCCAAATCATAGAACGTTTGATTGAACGCGACTGTTACATCGCCGGTGTTGCAGCTCTCCATCATAAACCAGATCATCCACTCTTGTTACCGTTGGAACCCTGGTTACCTCCTTAAAATACAAATAATCTGTAATGGTAGTGACGATGGTGGTGGCGTGATGATGGGTTGGAGCAGTAGAGTGATTCTGGACATATACTTGAGAAAGATGTTTAGGGTTAGAAAGAGAGGTGGAGTAGGAGACCAGTGACGTAGAAGGTGGACGTAAGATGGTTTGTCTTTTTTGCACCGAACTTTATTTTAAGATTATATAAATATGATATGTTCCCCATGTTAATTTTTTGGTGTACATTGCATGATACCATGACATTTTCTGTGATTGAAAAGAATTCTAAATTTTACTTTTGAATATAAGCATTTGAAGTTCTATGCAAAAGCACAATTATTTAAGAATGTGGAAATATTTTTTTTTATCGGCACACACAAAGAAAATATTTAAGGTATTGGATTATATTTGCAAATCATCTTCCTCGCCGAAAAATCAATTGCATTAGGAAGCTTTAGTGAGCAAAAAAAGGTTTGGAGAAATTTGTAGCATTCCGTATTTAGCAACATCTCCAACGGTCTTTTTTCTAAAGTTGTATGTAGCGCATATAGTGGCCAAGATGGAGGAGAGAGAAAGAAGAAAGAAACAAACACATCCATGGGAACGTATGCCCACAATTGGAAATTGTGACGGGCACCAGGAGGAAGGGGTGGACCTAGGTACTTGTCTACGAGTTCACACGAACCCATTGTGTTTCAAATTTTTAATATATAAGAAAGCTAAAGTGAACCCATTAATATAATGTGAAATGAACAACAATAGGTATTCGGTTCGAGCCTGCTTGTTGTCACATTTTTTAACTTTATTTTTATTTAAAACTATTCTAGGGCTCCAAATTAAAACCCAATTCATGCATTCAGCTGTTGCCAACGTCCAACAAGAGAGAACCAACTCAACCAAGCATCGACAATCAATTTGTCGGCCGCTGTAAACCACCCAACCCAACCATCGTTTCGCCGATTCCTCGAGCAATTGAGCCAGAAATCATTCAAATTCGGATTTCACTAATTAGGTAAAGAATAAAAATAGACTTCCAATTCTTTAATTTGCAAATAGAATTGTGAATTTGTTTGAATTGTTTTACTTTCCAATGGTTAATATGCTATTAACTAGGAGAGACACCCACGCTACGCAGTGGTGTCTGGTAAAAAAGGTGGTGAGCGCTTTTGTTCACCAAACCGAAACATGTATGACATTACGATAAAAAAAGAAGCTACATATTTTGTTTTGTTTCTAATAAAAATGTCTTAGTTCGAGTACAATTCCGTTTTTTACTAAAAATTTATATCTGAACACTAAGAAAAGAACTAACTGTGTATTTTTTTTTTTCTAAAAAGATAACGAAAGCAAGTTGTTCGAGAAAAATAAAATTACTAAAAAAATAAATAGGTTAAATATGTATATAGTTTGTAGTATAAGGGTCGAGATCCATAAAACGAATATCGCTCCCGATAACTCGATAGTAAAAAAATTATATTATTTCGAATATAACTCTATTTTTTCAAAATACTTGTATCGAAACATTGAGAAAAACAAATTGATTACAACCACATATTTAGGTTTTTTTAAGTTCACATAAGTTATTAAATAATTACTAAACTTGAATGAGTTATCGACATGTATTAGATATGTATTGTTTATGGTGTAAGAAGTGAATTATTTAAACTATTTATTATTTCCAAAGTTTCCATAATATATATTATTTTTGTAATATGAAGTTTTTTTATTATCAATGATAACTTTAAAATTATTTTAAATAAATACAAGGTTAAAACAGTACTAAATTTATATGTTGTGTTGGTATAATTTTGCTTATCTAGTAAATAAAAAGAAAGTCAAAGTTATGTTAGATAGGGGTGTGCAGAATTCGTTTCGAATTCGAAAAATTCGAAATTTGTTTAAATTCGATTCGATTATCAAGAATTCGTTTCGATTATAAGAATTCGAATTCGATTCAATTCGAGTCAAGTAAATCGAATACGAATCTAATACGAATTTATAATTTCAAATTCGATTCGAAATTCGAATAAAATTTATACATTTTTATTTATTATTTTTATATATAATACATATATACCTTTTATTAGGCTATACTATAAATTTTTTTCAAATTTTTTTCCAAGTATTAAAATTACACATTATCAACCCCACTACATGGCCCATGATTAAAATCTAAGTAACAAATCTATCAATAGATTTCTAAGCGTAAAAATATTAACTTGTAATGTGCAGTGGTTATTCTCGACTTCTCGTTTTGAATTTTAGACTTGTGGTACTTTATTTGGAACTTTTTAATGTGATATCATGTTTTATGGCTACTTTAAAATTTATGTTTCATTTTGAAAGTTTTTTACATGTTATTAAAGAATCTGAATTAAATCGAATTTATTCGAATTCGATTCGAATTTGAATTTTTAATCGAATACGAGTTGGTTTTTTTATTCGAATCGAATTCGGTAGGTTTTAATCAAATTCGAATCGAATACGAATTCAAGGAAAAATAAAAATTATTCGAACAATTCGATTCGAATAATTCGAAAATTCAATATTCAATTCGATGAACACCCCTAAATTGTTAGATGTTCAATTAGGGGAAAATACATTAAAAAAAAAGCAAATGGAAAGAGTTAAGGAGAGCCGAATTTAGCCTGCATAGTAACCTTCATGTTTACTCTCCACAGAACAACCAAACTTATTATTAGCTTTCTCTCATTTATTAATTTATATATAAAAATTAGCATGTAATTAAAAAACCATTAGTGGATGCCACGTATTCTTACTAATTAATAAATAGAGGTTACTGTACAACCTCTTTGAAAATGTAAGATATAGAATTTCAAATTTGAAATTGTGAATTGTGAATTTTGGTAAACTTTCAAAGAACATGGGTAAACTCTCAATTTCTTAGTTTCCTATTAATTTGTACTTGGAAATTGTGAATTGAATTAGACAATTCGTGATGTCATCTCTTGTTTAAAGAACCAAAGACTAACATTGTTATTTTTTTTAACAGCAAATTTGGATTACTGGATTACTGACAGACCACTAGAGTATTATCGTGCTACTAACGGAATCACCCGATCATATCCATCTCTAGTAGGCAATAATGTCTATACACCAATTCAGGAGGAAACCCAATAAATAGGACTTAGGGGCTGTTTGGTAGCCTCTTAATAACCATTCAGATGCTACCTCTTAATGGTTTAAAACCTCTGAATGAATAAGAGGTAACCTCAAGTCTGAATGGTTAAGAGGTAACCTCTGAATGGTAAATCATCACATGTCACATTCTTCTACCTTCTCATTGGTAAAATTCTTAATGGTTCCATTAAGAGGTAGCCTCTTAATGACCATTCAGAGGCTACCAAACAGCCCCTAATGGTCCCTAAATCTTATCACACCCTAAAGATGTTACTAGGCTATAATGGCATAGGCCCGAGACTAACATTGTGATAGCTATAGTTTCTCTCTTTAATTCCGGCCTGGTCTATTCACACACGCTGGTTGTCTATTTGCACACTCTGAAGCGCCCCGCTTTGGCCACAGAGGGGCGCTTTGGGCTTGGTCAACAGACAAGGACTGACAGATCAGAGTGTTTTTGTTGACCAAGCCCAAAGCGCCCCTCTTTGGCCACAGTGGGGCGCTTCAGTTCAACTTTTTTAGCTATGCGCCCCTCTTAGATCATAGCGGGGCGTTTAGGTTTTTTTTTATTTTTTAAAATTGTTTTTAATTCACAAACGCATCGATACTTGGCTAAATTTTACGTTTTTTTTTTTTCATTACACATCATTTTTAATATATATGGACTATACGGCAAGTTCTGGATGTGTTCGGTTACGTGTGATGTCGTATTCCATTATGTCGTATCATTCTGGTTTGAAACCACAAGTACTACTTTGTGTCGTGTTATGTGTATACACCCCGTACCGGATAAGTACCTGGCGTATTTTGTCATTAAATGTAGTATTATGACGTATATTGTCATTTTGGGTTCGTACAAGTGCGTATTTCATCCGTATTGGTCGTGTCGGTAACATTCGGTATCGAGACGTTAATGTCTGTTGGTGCCCGTATTAGTACGTACTCTTGTATTGTAAATGAATAACGTGATTATTATTACACACATTTAACCTACATCTTGAACATATGGCGTTACATTAAGGTCCGGGGGTTTGTACGTAAACATTTCGTACGCGCTGATCTGATCCCTGTATAATGTATGCCAGGCTGTTGCGCTCTCTGTTCTGTTCGCTGTCCATAGTATGTTTGGGGGTGGCATTGGATACCATCCTCCAAGCTCTACATGGATGAAATGACCACCGTCGACGAACACAACCGCAACCACCTGATGAGGTTGCTCGGATTCGTCTGGCCCGCCCAACAGAGGGAAAATTGTAGGTTAAATGTGTGTAATAATAATCACGTTAATTCATTTACAATCCAAGAGTACGTTTGTGTTTGTTCAATATATGCGTTAAATCATTTACAATCCAAGTGTGTGTTTGTGTTTGGTAAATATATGCGCTTTTGTACAACACCGAACACCGAATGTCACCGACAAGACCCATACGGCAAAAATACATCATAATAAGACAGATAGAAATATAATACTCCATAGCAACAGACTACATACTAATACGGGCACCAATAGACAATAACGTCTCGATACCCGAATGTCACCGACACGACCCATACGGATGAAATACGCACTTGTACAAACCCAAAATGACAATATACGTAATAATACTACATTTAATGACAAAATACGTCAGGTACTTATCCGGTAGGGGGTGTATACACATAACACGACACATAGGAGTACTTGTGGTTTCAAACCAGATGATACGATATAATGGAATATGACATCACACGTAACCGAACACATCCGGAACTTGCCGTATAGTCCATATATATTAAAAAATGATGTGTAATGGAATAAAAACGTAAAATTTAGACAATTATCGATGCGTTTGTGAATTAAAAACAATTTTAAAAAATTAAAAAAAAAAACCCTAAACGCCCCGCCATGATCTAAGAGCGGCGCTTAGTTGAAAAATTTGAACCGAGGCGCACCGCTATGGCCAAAGAGGGGCGCTTTGGCCCTCGTTTTACATTTCAACACAACACACAAACACATGATCCACAGAGGGGCGTTATGGCCAAAGAGGGGCGCTATGGCCAAAGAGCTTTGGCCACAGAGGGGCGCTTAGGGCTTAGTCAACAGACAAGGACTGACTCTGTCAGTTCTTGTCTGTTGACCAAGCCTTAAGCGCCCCTCTTTGGCCATAGCGAGGCGCTTTGGGATGTGAAAATAAGGGAAACCGTGTGTAAATAGCATGACCCTTAATTCCAACCACAAAATAAGGATACCAGTTAAGTTTTTCCCAGTTAGAATTAATCAAAACCACATAAAGTCAACATGATAAAAGTAAAAGTATGCAATTCTTTATTAGAGAATTGAAGATCGATCATGACCCAACAGTGTTTACTTTGACTAAAAATGGCATAGCTTCCTGGAATATTTTAACTGAAATGTAGGTTTATGTTTAAACTTCTGAATCTTGTGTTCAATCAATGGTCACCACTTCAGAGTTCAGTTGATCCTAATAGAAGGCTGATCACAAATTTGGGTTTCACAACATGTTTTCATTGACCAAAAAAGGGCATGACTTCCTTCAAGTTCTAATTAGAAACCTGTAAATCAATTCAAAGGGTTTGGCTGAATGATTATTTCTTACATGACTTAAAACAAACATAATCAGGTGGCTTCTAGTTCATGTTAAACTACATTTTTTTGTCTTCACTAGTCAAATATTTCAGTCATTCCTAATATAGATGGTTGATGGTTTCCCCTGGCTATTATAAACTATAAATTATAAATTATAAACTATATTATAAACTATAAATTAGGAACAAAATATTGCTTTATAGAGTTTTATCCCATGCATGGGGAGATTTCTTTAAAAAAAAGTTTATTTTTCATTTTTAACCTAATGTTTTTCTTCTTTTGCAATTTAACCTTAACACTTTTTATTTTCATCTTTGGTCCCTTATAAGTTTCATCTTTCACAAATTATTCGTTTTACGTTTCGTTCTAAATTTTGCAAGTTAACACGCTACAACATGTGTGTGGGGTTCACCGTTTTTTGGGATATTTTTTCCCATTTGACAGGTTCATCGTAACACGTTTATTTTCCCCGTTCGATTTAGTAATTATTTTCTACGTTTTACGTTGCGGCCTAATTTCTTCGCATTAACACAAAAAAATGGACGCGCGTGGTTCAACGATTTTACGTATGCTTTTCGTTCGCTGTTATTTTTTTCTCTTTTATTTATTTTTATATGAAATTTTCCAATGTTGAGGTCGCTGGAAATTGTGTTGCATTGGTGTTACTTGGTACGGTTTTACGAACCTTTTTAACCTATTAAGTTTTTTTACCTATAGTTTATAACAACTCTCCCAAAACCCTTAAACATGTCTTATACGTCCTAAAATACACCTCGTATATGAAAAACGGGCCCGAAATACCTTTATATTGATAAAAATCAAATAAAAATAAAACTTTAGGTCCCTCGCGGGCCGCGAAGGAGACAACAGAAGTTGTCGCAGGCCGCGACAGCTGGCTACCAGGCCGGGCCTCCTTGCGCCATGTGTCGTATACGTGTTGGGTCTAGTCGTTGAGTTAGCAAAGCTAGGACCTACCCTAGTTCTCTCGCGGGCCGCGAGAGATATAGAAGCGGCCTTCGTGGGCCGCGAGCCTCCCTGTTTTCCATCCTATAAATAGAGTGGTCGAGCTCAGTTCACAAATCGTTCAGAATCTAAATTCCTCTCAAACTTATGAATAGTTATTATAATACTCAGGTATTATACCCACTAAAAAGTGAAGCTCTGCCTCGTTGTAAGTATTATACCCCCCGGTTACGTATAGGTTACTCTGCCCGATTGATCTAGAGCTCCGTAACACATGTCAAGGCTCTGCCTGACTCAGTCGTTGGAGTTCTGTCTCGGGAGTATAGCTAATGTAAATTGGGTTATCTTACTAACACGTGTGCATTGTTTAATTTAATAGATTATAACCAGGAAGTCACGAGAAAGCTGTATTATCTAAAATAGCAAAGTGAGTCATCCCCTTTTTGCAAACTGTTTTTATAAAACCTCAATTATTTTTAATTGTAATTAACAGTGATTGAGTATTTGTAATTCTACAATTACTGTCGGTATGTTGGGGTTTTGTATACATAACTTGTTACTACACTGTGAGTAGTAGCATGACCACAAGTCAGGATTGTGTGACAACTGTCAAAAATCCAGGTATCCGTACAATTAATTAATCTTGATTAGTGCTTAATGATTGTGCTGAAATTACAATTAACTGCATTCTGATTACTACCATACACAAACATGTGCATCATACATTGTCAAATGTCATACCAATATTGCATGAAAGCTATATTGCCTCAAATGATGCATTAAGTACAGTTAGCACAGTTATCTGATAAATCAGGAAAATGCTTATAGAACTCAGCACAAAGACAGACAGTGCATTGAGACACAGAATTAGCCAGAAACCAAGTACTACACTAGTATAGTGTGTAGGGAAGTAAGGATCCCAAAACTGCTTTTCTAGGTGATAGTTTAAGTGCCGGAAATTGCCTAAAACTCACCCAAAGTGCTGAATTCAGCAAAATTCAGCAAAATTCAGCATTTTAACAATCTAATTTTATGCAGAAACATGGTTAAATGGTCCTGAATACTTTCCTAAGTGTCGGGAATCAAAAGTGTCACAAAAGGGTACATAAAGCACACTAAACTGTATAGTTTAGCACCAAAACAAACCAGTATCCAACCGGACAACCGGACACTACCCGAAACATCAAATTTACACTAGAAGCACTGTTTTAACATTTCCAAGCTAGTTATGGTCCCCGAACATCATAACACCCCATACAAAATATCTAATAACTAGAATATGTAACTAACACTTGATTTTCAACTAGTGAGTAACCAAACTAGTTTAAACCTATGCTACTACCCCCCCCCCCCCCCCCCACCTATCTCACGGCCCAACATGGCCCCCATATGGAGATTTCATTTGATTATTTTATTTGATCTTGTTGCTAGTCCATGGAACATATTACACAAGAGTTAACACTTAAACTTGGTTTATAAGTAAACATGTAAGGTTAAACCTCATTCTTACACACACTAGAAAAACACACTACTATCTCTTCCTCTCTTTGAGCTCTCAGTCGAAACCAATCCCCCACACATTCACCTTCATTCATCCAATCTCATACATTACAAGCTCATACGAAGGTGTTAAAGATCATACAAGGAAGCTTGGTGGCTTTGGATCTTGAAGGACCTCTCTTGTTTGCTTTTATCCTCTCATTTTCTATACTTGAATCATCCCTAGCCTTGAGCTAATGGTAAGAACCTTGTACACTCTATATTACTTCTATTTTTAGTGGTTAATGATGAATCATAATCAAAAACTTAAAGAACACTAAAGATCATAAGCATGAAACATGAACATAAGCTTGTTTAATGAAGTAATCTTGATGAATATGAGTAGTTATGCTTGTTGATCATTGATTGTTTGTAGAAATGATGTTGATCATCATATGATCTTGCTAGATCATGATTAAAAACATAATCTAGCAAGATGAGAGGATGAACTTGATGAAAGTGAATGGATTATCCTTATGAAAATCATGAACTTGAAAGAATAAAGTTGTTACTTGAAAAATAATGATCAAAATAAGTTATTAATCACATAGATCTAAAGATTTATGAATGGTTTTTCAAAGGAAACAAGTTAAAAGTATGAGTTTCATTTAATCTTGGTTCTTACATAAACTAATCTCATTTTTAGTGGATAAACAAGTGTATAAACACTTGTGTAACAAGAAGAATGCATAAAGAAATATTTTTAGAAAATGTGATTTGAAGTTGTAAACATCTAACTCCATTAAAAATGAAGTTTTTAAAGAAGTAATCACATTTTAAAGGGTAACAAGACTTACTAAGAATACTAGTAAGTTACTACAAATTTTTACAAATATTCAAGTTCATGAAGTAGTAGAATATGCATGATTTTGGCAAGATTGGTAAGTAAAAGTTGTTTGTTGATGATTGTAAATTGATTGTGATGATTTTTACAAAAGAAAATGATATGCTTGAAAGCATGGAAACCTCCATTTTTAGGGGAAACTATGGCGACATTTTCTAAAAATATAAACACTTAGAAAAATATTTTTAAACAAATACTTACAAGTGTATTTTGAACCCTAAATTGTTACATAAACTTTGCCATAAACTTTGGTTACAAAATATAAATATTGGAGGTTGATTTTTATAAATAAAAAGGGACTAAATATGTATTTAGGAAATATATATTTAAAAGACACCATGTGTGTGATTAATTGTATATTTTGTGTATTAGTTATATTGTTTTAGGGCTTGAAATAATATAACTCACAAAAACACCAAGAATTACCATCCAAAATATTACCAAAATTCCAATGAATAAATATACGAGTTATACACAAAATATTGATGAAACCCAACTATGGAATATACGACTTACGAAATATCCCGGAAATTTTATTCGCAAGTATACTTTTGGTAAATAATATTTTAGACACCAAGGAAACAAAAATATGATTTTTACAATTACTACAAAGTTATATCATATTTTTTACAAGAGAAAAATATATTATTTTTGGCAAGTGTGAAATATATATTTTTCTTGAAATTTTTAGAAGATATATTATTTTTAAGAAAGGTGTTTTCTTACACAAACATGAAATACAATACTTTTGGGAGAAATATATATTTTTCACATAAATATGAAATATATCATTTTTTTGGGGGAAAAATGGGTTTACATGTAAATTTTTTCCAAGTGGACTTGAAAATATATTAATTTTTGGAATTTATAAGAGAATACAAATATTTTTGCCAAAGAAAAATTATAAATAATTTTTCTAAATAATATTCCTTTAAATATATATTTTGGAAATATATATTGGATCTTTATTAAAGAAAATATTCCGGAATAATTAATGTGAAATTAAGTATATGAGGATACTTAATAAATACAAAAAAATACGTATTCTCGTACGTATAAATACACACCGGAATATGACCCCAAAGTATGGCAAAAATACACATGTATAAGATACTCCCATCCTTGGGAATGAAATACAAGTATAAATACTTGGGAAGTATTATTACAATAATATTGTTTAACAATTATTCCAAAATTTATAAATATAATTTAAGTTAAAATATAAATTATTTTAACAAATAATTATGTGACTTGGAATAATATCGGAGACACAAGAGAAACATAACTCAAAAACATTAATACTAAGTCAAGGCACTGCCCGTTCGTCTAATAGACGTTAGTACGTTGTAGGTAGTCGTGTTCACCGGAGAAGCTCGAGTTACGATTGTTGAAGACGCAAGACTGTGAGTTTCGTGACCCCCTTTTCTTTTAACTGTTTTCAGTTTTATAACTTCGGATGTGAAGTACATGTTACAACTGTTTACAAACATTACTAATTGGTATAGTTAGCTAAGGAAGGGTACATCTAGATCATGTGAGTGGTGGGTATAACGCTTAAGGCCATCAATCCTCTTGTAGGACCGAGGGACATGAGTGATAGATCTATTTGGGTGTAGCGAGCCCCGCCCATGTTGGACCAGGGTTTGGCCCATGGGTTGACTATGTCTTACAGCCGGAAGCCCGGTGCAAAGTCTGCTAGGTTTGAGCTTTCCTGCATCACGTCACACATATTAATGGCCTTGCAAACCATTAATGGTCTGTTTTTCCTTGTTGCTTTCATACCGGGATTTACAAACTTACAAACATACTTACAATGATTTCAAAGGTTTATTCATACACACAAACAAACACACGAACTTGCTCAACTTTTGTTGATGTTTTCAAAATACATGTATTTCAGGGAATTAAGAATGTGGATCTGGCGGGCGTTCGGAAGTTATAAGTGTTGTTGAGAATAAGAGATGTCATCCATGGTCTTGAGGTTTTGTTTGGGTGTCCTATCCTGGACAAGACACCACTCCCAAATCTCGGTTTATTTAGAGTCTTTTGATAAGTCCTTGTGAACTCCTAAACAATTCGTATGGTTTGTAAACTTAAATTTAAAGTTTATGTTTAAACAATGATGTTTGCGATGTTTTCAAACTTATTTAATGGATGACGATCTATGGTTTTTATCATATAGTTGTTGTTATGATTGAATGCAATGGTATTAAGAAAGTCACACCATAATCACACTTCCGCAAAAGTCAGGGTGTGACAGCTTGGTATCAGAGCTTCGATTGTAGCGAACTAGGATTCTTTCTCGAGTTTAGACTACAATCATTAGGGCTCTCATGAAAATGTTTTCACAACATGTTTTCATTGCATACACGAAACGCCCAGATCCAGGATAACAAACATTTTTACAAAAAAAAAACAAGAAACACATTTCACAGTTTACGTTTATGGTTCAGTCTGAGAGACTGGGTGGTTCAGTCTGAGAGACTGGGTAGTTCATTTGAGAAACTGAGAGGTTTAGTCTGAGAGACTAGGCAGTTTAGTCTGGGAGACTGGGTAGTTCAGTCTAGGAGACTGGGTGGGTTAGTCTGGGAAGACTAGGACGGATACCTGATTACATTATTATTAATTACATACTTAATGATGGTTGTTGATATATGTGCATATGTTTTGATTGTTTTGATACAGACACTATGTCTTCATCTGAGAGTGGATTGTCTGATACTGTCGACCCCATGGCTATCGTTTCTGACGATGAGATCATCCCAGAGCCAGAGATCTTTACCTCCGATACTGAGAGTGACCCGGAGATGATGTCGGATGACGACGACGATTTCCAGCCATTTGCGCTGCCCGACTTTGGCGATGATTTACCGCATGCTAATGGTATCCCCGACGAGGATCCCTTTCTTATTCCTATTCCTATCCAGGGCCATCTCATCCTCGGACATCCCGATGGTGAGCATGCCGTGGCACCGATCCTCGCCCCTTTGCCTCTTGCGGCCTTTCCTTTCGAGGATTTGCCTTTTGATGACTTGTTTGATGATGATGTCGATCTGTTTGTTGATGGTGCCCCTGATGATGCCCAGGGTGATGGAGTTTTAGCTGAGGATGTCATTGTTGTTCTACTCGTTGAGATTCCTATTATTGAGATTTCCTCTGATTCCAGTTTGCACTCTGTTCCAGATTCCTTTGAGTCTGTGTCATCCTCCGCCTTGCATGCAGTGGGACTGCGACGTTACGCCACTGATACTGATGATGATACAGCCATGTCAGCTGCACCGATTCCTCCACATGACATTGAGCCTGGACTTGAGCTTGATTTTATCCCTGATGGTCAGCCTGTTGATGCACCCGCTGATCCCGAGCTGATGCCAGCACCTGAGCATATGCCTGATCATGACCCTATCCCATTTGGCATACCTGATGTTGCACCACTTATACCAGATCCAGTTCCTGCACCCGCTGACCCTCCTATTATTGAGCCAGTCACTCCCCCACTAGCACCTGCACCTATCGATGTTGCTCCTTTCCACCCAGAGACTCGATCGGGTGAGGCACCTCTTGAGTCCGATGCTCACCACACCGACCTACCTATCACTTTCTTGCAGGACCCGCACCCCGTCCAGGGGAAGGCCCTTCTAGCCAGCAGCCTAGCCATGACCCACATGTATCAGCAGCATTTCCTCACATGCCTCAGTATACACCTATTGCTCATTTTACTTCATCACCACTAGGCGAGCCACTCATATGGTTCCCATCGTATACCATGCCGATTTCTGATCCCTACCATCCTTCGCTCATTTTACTTGGTACGGTTTTACGAACCTTTTTAACCTATTAAGTTTTTTTACCTATAGTTTATAACAACTCTCCCAAAACCCTTAAACATGTCTTATACGTCCTAAAATACACCTCGTATATGAAAAACGGGCCCGAAATACCTTTATATTGATAAAAATCAAATAAAAATAAAACTTTAGGTCCCTCGCGGGCCGCGAAGGAGACAACAGAAGTTGTCGCAGGCCGCGACAGCTGGCTACCAGGCCGGGCCTCCTTGCGCCATGTGTCGTATACGTGTTGGGTCTAGTCGTTGAGTTAGCAAAGCTAGGACCTACCCTAGTTCTCTCGCGGGCCGCGAGAGATATAGAAGCGGCCTTCGTGGGCCGCGAGCCGCCCTGTTTTCCATCCTATAAATAGAGTGGTCGAGCTCAGTTCACAAATCGTTCAGAATCTAAATTCCTCTCAAACTTATGAATAGTTATTATAATACTCAGGTATTATACCCACTAAAAAGTGAAGCTCTGCCTCGTTGTAAGTATTATACCCCCCGGTTACGTATAGGTTACTCTGCCCGATTGATCTAGAGCTCCGTAACACATGTCAAGGCTCTGCCTGACTCAGTCGTTGGAGTTCTGTCTCGGGAGTATAGCTAATGTAAATTGGGTTATCTTACTAACACGTGTGCATTGTTTAATTTAATAGATTATAACCAGGAAGTCACGAGAAAGCTGTATTATCTAAAATAGCAAAGTGAGTCATCCCCTTTTTGCAAACTGTTTTTATAAAACCTCAATTATTTTTAATTGTAATTAACAGTGATTGAGTATTTGTAATTCTACAATTACTGTCGGTATGTTGGGGTTTTGTATACATAACTTGTTACTACACTGTGAGTAGTAGCATGACCACAAGTCAGGATTGTGTGACAACTGTCAAAAATCCAGGTATCCGTACAATTAATTAATCTTGATTAGTGCTTAATGATTGTGCTGAAATTACAATTAACTGCATTCTGATTACTACCATACACAAACATGTGCATCATACATTGTCAAATGTCATACCAATATTGCATGAAAGCTATATTGCCTCAAATGATGCATTAAGTACAGTTAGCACAGTTATCTGATAAATCAGGAAAATGCTTATAGAACTCAGCACAAAGACAGACAGTGCATTGAGACACAGAATTAGCCAGAAACCAAGTACTACACTAGTATAGTGTGTAGGGAAGTAAGGATCCCAAAACTGCTTTTCTAGGTGATAGTTTAAGTGCCGGAAATTGCCTAAAACTCACCCAAAGTGCTGAATTCAGCAAAATTCAGCAAAATTCAGCATTTTAACAATCTAATTTTATGCAGAAACATGGTTAAATGGTCCTGAATACTTTCCTAAGTGTCGGGAATCAAAAGTGTCACAAAAGGGTACATAAAGCACACTAAACTGTATAGTTTAGCACCAAAACAAACCAGTATCCAACCGGACAACCGGACACTACCCGAAACATCAAATTTACACTAGAAGCACTGTTTTAACATTTCCAAGCTAGTTATGGTCCCCGAACATCATAACACCCCATACAAAATATCTAATAACTAGAATATGTAACTAACACTTGATTTTCAACTAGTGAGTAACCAAACTAGTTTAAACCTATGCTACTACCCCCCCCCCACCTATCTCACGGCCCAACATGGCCCCCATATGGAGATTTCATTTGATTATTTTATTTGATCTTGTTGCTAGTCCATGGAACATATTACACAAGAGTTAACACTTAAACTTGGTTTATAAGTAAACATGTAAGGTTAAACCTCATTCTTACACACACTAGAAAAACACACTACTATCTCTTCCTCTCTTTGAGCTCTCAGTCGAAACCAATCCCCCACACATTCACCTTCATTCATCCAATCTCATACATTACAAGCTCATACGAAGGTGTTAAAGATCATACAAGGAAGCTTGGTGGCTTTGGATCTTGAAGGACCTCTCTTGTTTGCTTTTATCCTCTCATTTTCTATACTTGAATCATCCCTAGCCTTGAGCTAATGGTAAGAACCTTGTACACTCTATATTACTTCTATTTTTAGTGGTTAATGATGAATCATAATCAAAAACTTAAAGAACACTAAAGATCATAAGCATGAAACATGAACATAAGCTTGTTTAATGAAGTAATCTTGATGAATATGAGTAGTTATGCTTGTTGATCATTGATTGTTTGTAGAAATGATGTTGATCATCATATGATCTTGCTAGATCATGATTAAAAACATAATCTAGCAAGATGAGAGGATGAACTTGATGAAAGTGAATGGATTATCCTTATGAAAATCATGAACTTGAAAGAATAAAGTTGTTACTTGAAAAATAATGATCAAAATAAGTTATTAATCACATAGATCTAAAGATTTATGAATGGTTTTTCAAAGGAAACAAGTTAAAAGTATGAGTTTCATTTAATCTTGGTTCTTACATAAACTAATCTCATTTTTAGTGGATAAACAAGTGTATAAACACTTGTGTAACAAGAAGAATGCATAAAGAAATATTTTTAGAAAATGTGATTTGAAGTTGTAAACATCTAACTCCATTAAAAATGAAGTTTTTAAAGAAGTAATCACATTTTAAAGGGTAACAAGACTTACTAAGAATACTAGTAAGTTACTACAAATTTTTACAAATATTCAAGTTCATGAAGTAGTAGAATATGCATGATTTTGGCAAGATTGGTAAGTAAAAGTTGTTTGTTGATGATTGTAAATTGATTGTGATGATTTTTACAAAAGAAAATGATATGCTTGAAAGCATGGAAACCTCCATTTTTAGGGGAAACTATGGCGACATTTTCTAAAAATATAAACACTTAGAAAAATATTTTTAAACAAATACTTACAAGTGTATTTTGAACCCTAAATTGTTACATAAACTTTGCCATAAACTTTGGTTACAAAATATAAATATTGGAGGTTGATTTTTATAAATAAAAAGGGACTAAATATGTATTTAGGAAATATATATTTAAAAGACACCATGTGTGTGATTAATTGTATATTTTGTGTATTAGTTATATTGTTTTAGGGCTTGAAATAATATAACTCACAAAAACACCAAGAATTACCATCCAAAATATTACCAAAATTCCAATGAATAAATATACGAGTTATACACAAAATATTGATGAAACCCAACTATGGAATATACGACTTACGAAATATCCCGGAAATTTTATTCGCAAGTATACTTTTGGTAAATAATATTTTAGACACCAAGGAAACAAAAATATGATTTTTACAATTACTACAAAGTTATATCATATTTTTTACAAGAGAAAAATATATTATTTTTGGCAAGTGTGAAATATATATTTTTCTTGAAATTTTTAGAAGATATATTATTTTTAAGAAAGGTGTTTTCTTACACAAACATGAAATACAATACTTTTGGGAGAAATATATATTTTTCACATAAATATGAAATATATCATTTTTTTGGGGGAAAAATGGGTTTACATGTAAATTTTTTCCAAGTGGACTTGAAAATATATTAATTTTTGGAATTTATAAGAGAATACAAATATTTTTGCCAAAGAAAAATTATAAATAATTTTTCTAAATAATATTCCTTTAAATATATATTTTGGAAATATATATTGGATCTTTATTAAAGAAAATATTCCGGAATAATTAATGTGAAATTAAGTATATGAGGATACTTAATAAATACAAAAAAATACGTATTCTCGTACGTATAAATACACACCGGAATATGACCCCAAAGTATGGCAAAAATACACATGTATAAGATACTCCCATCCTTGGGAATGAAATACAAGTATAAATACTTGGGAAGTATTATTACAATAATATTGTTTAACAATTATTCCAAAATTTATAAATATAATTTAAGTTAAAATATAAATTATTTTAACAAATAATTATGTGACTTGGAATAATATCGGAGACACAAGAGAAACATAACTCAAAAACATTAATACTAAGTCAAGGCACTGCCCGTTCGTCTAATAGACGTTAGTACGTTGTAGGTAGTCGTGTTCACCGGAGAAGCTCGAGTTACGATTGTTGAAGACGCAAGACTGTGAGTTTCGTGACCCCCTTTTCTTTTAACTGTTTTCAGTTTTATAACTTCGGATGTGAAGTACATGTTACAACTGTTTACAAACATTACTAATTGGTATAGTTAGCTAAGGAAGGGTACATCTAGATCATGTGAGTGGTGGGTATAACGCTTAAGGCCATCAATCCTCTTGTAGGACCGAGGGACATGAGTGATAGATCTATTTGGGTGTAGCGAGCCCCGCCCATGTTGGACCAGGGTTTGGCCCATGGGTTGACTATGTCTTACAGCCGGAAGCCCGGTGCAAAGTCTGCTAGGTTTGAGCTTTCCTGCATCACGTCACACATATTAATGGCCTTGCAAACCATTAATGGTCTGTTTTTCCTTGTTGCTTTCATACCGGGATTTACAAACTTACAAACATACTTACAATGATTTCAAAGGTTTATTCATACACACAAACAAACACACGAACTTGCTCAACTTTTGTTGATGTTTTCAAAATACATGTATTTCAGGGAATTAAGAATGTGGATCTGGCGGGCGTTCGGAAGTTATAAGTGTTGTTGAGAATAAGAGATGTCATCCATGGTCTTGAGGTTTTGTTTGGGTGTCCTATCCTGGACAAGACACCACTCCCAAATCTCGGTTTATTTAGAGTCTTTTGATAAGTCCTTGTGAACTCCTAAACAATTCGTATGGTTTGTAAACTTAAATTTAAAGTTTATGTTTAAACAATGATGTTTGCGATGTTTTCAAACTTATTTAATGGATGACGATCTATGGTTTTTATCATATAGTTGTTGTTATGATTGAATGCAATGGTATTAAGAAAGTCACACCATAATCACACTTCCGCAAAAGTCAGGGTGTGACAGCTTGGTATCAGAGCTTCGATTGTAGCGAACTAGGATTCTTTCTCGAGTTTAGACTACAATCATTAGGGCTCTCATGAAAATGTTTTCACAACATGTTTTCATTGCATACACGAAACGCCCAGATCCAGGATAACAAACATTTTTACAAAAAAAAAACAAGAAACACATTTCACAGTTTACGTTTATGGTTCAGTCTGAGAGACTGGGTGGTTCAGTCTGAGAGACTGGGTAGTTCATTTGAGAAACTGAGAGGTTTAGTCTGAGAGACTAGGCAGTTTAGTCTGGGAGACTGGGTAGTTCAGTCTAGGAGACTGGGTGGGTTAGTCTGGGAAGACTAGGACGGATACCTGATTACATTATTATTAATTACATACTTAATGATGGTTGTTGATATATGTGCATATGTTTTGATTGTTTTGATACAGACACTATGTCTTCATCTGAGAGTGGATTGTCTGATACTGTCGACCTCATGGCTATCGTTTCTGACGATGAGATCATCCCAGAGCCAGAGATCTTTACCTCCGATACTGAGAGTGACCCGGAGATGATGTCGGATGACGACGACGATTTCCAGCCATTTGCGCTGCCCGACTTTGGCGATGATTTACCGCATGCTAATGGTATCCCCGACGAGGATCCCTTTCTTATTCCTATTCCTATCCAGGGCCATCTCATCCTCGGACATCCCGATGGTGAGCATGCCGTGGCACCGATCCTCGCCCCTTTGCCTCTTGCGGCCTTTCCTTTCGAGGATTTGCCTTTTGATGACTTGTTTGATGATGATGTCGATCTGTTTGTTGATGGTGCCCCTGATGATGCCCAGGGTGATGGAGTTTTAGCTGAGGATGTCATTGTTGTTCTACTCGTTGAGATTCCTATTATTGAGATTTCCTCTGATTCCAGTTTGCACTCTGTTCCAGATTCCTTTGAGTCTGTGTCATCCTCCGCCTTGCATGCAGTGGGACTGCGACGTTACGCCACTGATACTGATGATGATACAGCCATGTCAGCTGCACCGATTCCTCCACATGACATTGAGCCTGGACTTGAGCTTGATTTTATCCCTGATGGTCAGCCTGTTGATGCACCCGCTGATCCCGAGCTGATGCCAGCACCTGAGCATATGCCTGATCATGACCCTATCCCATTTGGCATACCTGATGTTGCACCACTTATACCAGATCCAGTTCCTGCACCCGCTGACCCTCCTATTATTGAGCCAGTCACTCCCCCACTAGCACCTGCACCTATCGATGTTGCTCCTTTCCACCCAGAGACTCGATCGGGTGAGGCACCTCTTGAGTCCGATGCTCACCACACCGACCTACCTATCACTTTCTTGCAGGACCCGCACCCCGTCCAGGGGAAGGCCCTTCTAGCCAGCAGCCTAGCCATGACCCACATGTATCAGCAGCATTTCCTCACATGCCTCAGTATACACCTATTGCTCATTTTACTTCATCACCACTAGGCGAGCCACTCATATGGTTCCCATCGTATACCATGCCGATTTCTGATCCCTACCATCCTTCGCACTTTACTAGTTACACATGGGATGAGTTACTCCGGTCTTTACAGCTTCAGTATGAGATCATGAGTCGAAGAGTTTTGGAGCTTGAGAGGACTCAGCGTCCCCCCACCTTGTTCATGCCTGTCACCTTTTGCGACTCCACCTGCTCCTCTTTTGCCGTATCCAGATTTCAATGTTCGATTTCTCACCATGGAGCAGCAGATCAGCTATCTGTTGCATCACGTTTATGATCTTGAGGAGGAGCTAGCGCATGTGTGTAGCTTGCTTTTTATTCCTCCACCTCCTCCTCCACCACCATCAGCATAGCCGGACTTTGGTTTTATGTAGGTAGTTTGCTTTTGATGAGAGCACCGCTATTGAGCCTAGCTTGCGAAGCCTTTTGGAGACCACTTTTTGTATGACTTATGGTAGATTGATAGACATTTTGGACAAGGGTGGTGTGACCCTGTAGTCCCTTTTGATACGATACTTTTGTAAAACATGTAACTGTATTTGTGGTCGATGGTTAATGAAAGCTCAATCGTAATGTTCTCATTAAATACATTGTTAAGTTACTTGCTTATGCTACGATTTCATGTTTACTTGTTATGACAAACACTATTATACACATACTACTTACTATATACATAAGACCTAACCTATACAATCTTCTTTATAAAAGATGCCTCCTCGAAGAAGCAATCAGTTGCCCATAACAGAGGCTGAACTGCAAGAACAGATTTCACAAGCAATCGCACAACATGAGGCCTTGCGCTCTGAACACAGCGGAGGTACCTCAGGAAATAACCCATCTCACGGTAATGTTTAAGTCTCTTAAGACACATTACGATACGTTTGGACATCCCATGTACGTTTGCTAATGCTTACTGTGAATGATGTTGCCGGTGCAGGCTGTACTTACAAGCAGTTCCTTGACTGCAAGCCTCTGAACTTTGACAGCACTGGAGGTGCTGTAGCTTTCGTTAGATGGGCTGAGAAAACAAATTATGTGCTGCGAATGAGCATGTGTGCGCCGGAGCACCAGGTCACTTACATTTCTGGACTTTTCCTAGACGGGGCTCTATCATGGTGGAACCTCCAGGTTCAGACTCTGGGAGAAGAGGCTGCGTATACTATGACTTGGGATGAGATTAAAGAACTAATGCGCAAGAAGTATTGTTCAAGGGTTGATATTCAGAAGTTGGAAACCGAGTTTTGGAATCTTAAGATGGATGGACCTAAGATTGCTGAATGCGTGCAAAGATTTCATGACTTATCTCGCATAGTTCCCTACATAGTTAAACCGGAGTTCAAGCGAATTCAGCGTTTTATTTGGGGATTGGCACCCCAAATCATGAGCATGGTGACTACTTCGAAGCCTCCAACGATCACTGAAGCCATTGATTTGAGCGTGGCATTGACTGAAGAAGCGATTAGATTGAACAAGTTCTCAATCTCTGATGGAAAGAAAAAGGAGACTCATGTTGAGTCGTCAGGCGAGAACAAAAGGATGTTCTCGAACTTCAAGAAATGTACCCAAGGAAACAACAACGGTGGCAACAAGAAGAGAGACGTGAACCCACCAGCCGAGGTCAGGACTAGTGCTGCAAGTTCAGAAAACAAAGGGAAAGGTTACATGGGCACTTTGCCTAAGTGTGATCTGTGCCAGTTCCATCATGTCGGCCAGTGTAGGTTTAGGAAGTGCGAAAATTGTGGAAAGAATGGTCATTCAAAGGAGACGTGCTGGGCTGGTAATGGTCATGGAAATGGTGGCCAGAGAGGTAATGGTAATGACAGTGGAAACCGTGGTGTAAACGGTAATGGGAATAGAAACAATCAAGGAAGAAATGGTAGTAATGTGAATCGTGGTGGTTCTGGAAACCAAACTGGTAATGGAAACCGCAACCAAAACAACAATCAGGGTGGTACTGGAATCAAGCAAGGATGCTTTAGTTGCGGAGATGTCGGGCATTTCAAGAGAGATTGCCCAAAGAACAACCAAGCTCAGGGGAGAGTCTTTAACATTGGAGCTAGGGAAGCTCGCCAGGATTCGAACGTAGTTACGGGTACGTTCCCTATCAACCAACACCTTGCATCTGTACTGTTTGATACTGGTGCTGATTATAGCTTTGTATCCCTAGAATTTAAGAATATACTTAGGTTGGTAGCCAGTAAGCTAGATATTCCATACTCGATAGAACTAGCTAATGGAAAGCTATTAGAAGCAAATGAAGTAATTAGAGGTTGTGTAATAGAGCTCGGAGAGCATGAGTTTACACTGGATCTTCTGCCAGTCGAGTTGGGAAGCTTTGACGTGGTAGTTGGAATGGATTGGTTTTTAAGTAACCGAGCTGAGATCGTATGCCATGAGAAGATCATTCGCGTCCCGATGGCGAATGGAGAGACGATTGAAGTGCATGGAGAGAAGCATGATACGCCTCTAAGGATTATCAGTTGTTTGAAGGCCCGAAAATGTTTGCATAAAGGATGTGTTGCCTTCTTGGCGCACGTTGTGGACAAGGAAGCCGATGAGCCGAAGCTGGAAGATATCCCAGTTGTGAGGGAATATCCTGAAGTCTTCCCCGAAGACTTTCCAGGATTGCCGCCTCAACGACAAGTTGAATTTCATATTGACTTGGTTCCAGGCGCCGCGCCTGTAGCCAAGGCACCTTATCGACTTGCGCCTTCAAAAATGCAAGAGCTGTCGACGCAGCTTCAGGAGCTATTGGATAAGGGATTTATTAGACCAAGCTTCTCACCTTGGGGAGCTCCGGTCTTGTTTGTCAAGAAGACGGACGGTAGTTTTCGTATGTGCATTGACTACCGCGAGCTAAACAAGTTAACCGTCAAGAATCGGTATCCTTTACCGAGGATTGATGATCTCTTCGATCAACTTCAAGGTTCAAGTTATTACTCCAAGATCGATCTTCGATCAGGCTATCACCAGCTACGAATTCAAGAAGAGAGTATACCGAAGACTACCTTCAGGACTCGTTATGGACATTATGAGTTTCTAGTAATGCCGTTTGGGTTGACGAACGCGCCAGCAGTATTTATGGATTTGATGAACAGAGTCTGCAAGCCATATCTCGATAAATTCGTGATTGTGTTTATCGACGATATTTTGATCTATTCAAGGACGAAGGAAGAGCATGAGCAACACCTTAGAGCCATTTTAGAGCTGCTCAAGAGGGAGAAACTGTATGCTAAATTCTCGAAGTGCGAATTCTGGTTGCGTGAGGTACAATTCCTCGGTCATGTAGTGAATAAAGATGGAATCCATGTGGATCCCACCAAGATCGAGGCGATTAAGAATTGGGAAACTCCTAAGACGCCAACCGAGATCCGACAGTTTCTAGGTTTAGCTAGGTACTATCGCCGATTCATTGAGGATTTTTCTAAAATCGCTCAACCGCTGACCTCCCTTACTCAGAAGGATAAGAAGTATAAATGGGGTGAAAAACAAGAAGAAGCTTTTCAGTTGCTTAAGAACAAGCTTTGCGATGCACCTATTTTATCCCTACCCGAAGATACCGATGACTTCGTGGTATACTGTGACACTTCGCGCCAGGGATTAGGCTGTGTGCTGATGCAGCGACAGAAGGTTATCGCTTATGCTTCGCGCCAGTTAAAGGTTCATGAGAAGAACTACACCACGCACGACTTGGAGTTAGGCGCAGTGGTGTTTGCATTAAAGATTTGGCGACATTATTTGTATGGCACCTGATGCACAATCTTTACTGATCACAAGAGCTTACAACACATATTCGATCAGAAAGAGCTTAATATGAGACAGCGCCGATGGGTGGAGCTGTTAAACGATTATGATTGTGAAATCAAATATCACCCGGGAAAGGCGAATGCGGTGGCACACGCCTTAAGTAAGAAATAGAGGATTAAGCCCATAAGGGTTAGGGCTTTGGAGATGATTATACAGACAGGCCTCTCGTTGCGCATTCGTGCTGCGCAGAGAGAAGCTCTTAAGAAGGAGAATCTTAAGGATGAATATCTCCGTGGGATGGATAACCAGTTGGTACCCAATGAGGAAGGAACATTGTGTTTCATGGGACGAATTTGGGTTCCCCTCTTTGGTGGTCTTAGAGACGTGATTTTTTACGAAGCTCATAAGTCAAGGTATTCGATCCACCCAGGATCGGATAAGATGTACCAAGATTTGAAAGATTTCTACTGGTGTCCGAGATTGAAAGGTGATGTTGCGACCTATGTTGGAAAGTGCTTAACCTGTGCCAAAGTAAAGGCCAAGTATCAGAAGCCTTCAGGTCTTCTGCAGCAACCCGAGATACCCATGTGGAAGTGGGAGCAGATCTCGATGGATTTCATAACGAAGTTGCCCAAGACTCCTAGAGGTCATGATACGATTTGGGTAATCGTAGACCGTCTGACGAAGTCTGCGCACTTTTTGCCAATCAGGGAGAAGGGTAACACGGGTAAGCTAGCTGAGTTGTACCTGAGGGAGATAGTTGCACGTCATGGAGTGCCTATCTCGATTATATCTGACAGAGACGGGAGATTTGTGTCAAGGATTTGGCAATCTTTCCAAGAAGCGTTTGGTTCACAGTTAAATTTGAGCACGACATTTCACCCACAGACAGACGGCCAAAGTGAGAGAACAATTCAGACGCTTGAAGATATGTTACGAGCTTGCGTAATGGACTTGGGTGGCAGTTGGGATACTCACCTACCTTTGGTCGATTTCTCCTATAATAACAGCTACCATACAAGCATTCAAGCTGCGCCGTTTGAAGCTCTCTACGGATGAAAGTGTCGATCACCGTTGTACTGGGCAGATGCAGGCGATAGACAGCTGGTTGGTCCTGAATTGGTTCAGGAAACAACAGATACGATAATGCAGATCCGAGAGCGCATTAAGGCGGCTCGTGATCGACAAAAGAGCTATGCGGACCAAAGAAGGAAACCTTTTGAATTTGAAGTGGGAGATATGGTTTTATTGAAAGTCTCACCTTGGAAAGGTGTGGCACGCTTTAGGAAGCGTGGAAAGTTAAACCCATGATTTATTGGACCGTTCAAAATCTTGGAAAGGATTGGGCTTGTAGCTTATAAGTTGGATCTACCTGCGGAACTGAATGGTGTTCATGATACATTTCATGTATCCAACCTGAAGAAAAGTCCAACACAAGAAACAGTGGTTATTCCTGCCGACGAAGTTCACATTGACGACACACTCCACTTCACAGAAGAACTCGTTGCAGTTACCGATTGGAAAGTTAACAAAACTCGAAAGAGTAGTGTTAAACTTGTTAAGGTTCGATGGAACGCACGTCACGGCCCAAAGTTTACTTGGGAGCATGAGGACCGCATGAAAAGCAAAGTATCCGCATTTATTCCCTAACACCCCTGCAGCTAGTAGTAAAGCTTAAAATTTCGGGACGAAATTTTCTTAACAGGGGGAGAATGTGACAACTGTCAAAAATCCAGGTATCCGTACAATTAATTAATCTTGATTAGTGCTTAATGACTGTGCTGAAATTACAATTAACTCATTCTGATTACTGCCATACACAAACATGTGCATCATACATTGTCAAATGTCATACCAATATTGCATGAAAGCTATATTGCCTCAAATGATGCATTAAGTACAGTTAGCACAGTTATCTGATCAATCAGGAAAATGCTGACAGAACTCAGCACATAGACAGATAGTGCATTGAGACACAGAATGAGCCAGAAACCAAGTACTACACTAGTATAGTGTGTAGGGAAGTAAGGATCCCAAAACTGCTTTTCTAGGTGATAGTTTAAGTGCCGGAAAGTGCCTAAAACTCACCCAAAGTGCTGAATTTAGCAAAATCAGCATTTTAACAATATAATTTTATGCAGAAACATGGTTAAATGGTCCTGAATACTTTCCTAAGTGTCGGGAATCAAAAGTGTCACAAAAGGGTACATAAAGCACACTAAACTGTATAGTTTAGCACCTAAACAAACCAATATCCAACCGGACAACCGGACACTACCCGAAACATCAAATTTACACTAGAAGCACTGTTTTAACATTTCCAAGCTAGTTATGGTCCCCGAACATCATAACACCCCATACAAAATATCTAATAACTAGAATATGTAACTAACACTTGATTTTCAACTAGTGAGTAACCAAACTAGTTTAAACCTATGCTACTACCCCCCCCCCCACCTATCTCACGCCCAACATGGCCCCCACATGGAGATTTCATTTGATTATTTTATTTGATCTTGTTGCTAGTCCATGGAACATATTACACAAGAGTTAACACTTAAACTTGGTTTATAAGTAAACATGTAAGGTTAAACCTCATTCTTACACACACTAGAAAAACACACTACTCTCTCTTCCTCTCTTTGAGCTATCAGCCGAAACCAATCCCCCACACATTCACCTTCATTCATCCAATCTCATACATTACAAGCTCATACGAAGGTGTTAAAGATCATACAAGGAAGCTTGGTGGCTTTGGATCTTGAAGGACCTCTCTTGTTTGCTTTTATCCTCTCATTTTCTACACTTGAATCATCCCTAGCCTTGAGCTAGTGGTAAGAACCTTGTACACTCTATATTACTTCTATTTTTAGTGGTTAATGATGAATCATAATCAAAAACTTGAAGAACACTAAAGATCATAAGCATGAAACATGAACATAAGCTTGTTTAATGAAGTAATCTTGATGAATATGAGTAGTTATGCTTGTTGATCATTGATTGTTTGTAGAAACGATGTTGATCATCATATGATCTTGCTAGATCATGATTAAAAACATAATCTAGCAAGATGAGAGGATGAACTTGATGAAAGTGAATGGATCATCCTTATGAAAATCATGAACTTGAAAGAATAAAGTTGTTACTTGAAAAATAATGATCAAAATAAGTTATTAATCACATAGATCTAAAGATTTATGAATGGTTTTTCAAAGGAACCAAGTTAAAAGTATGAGTTTCATTTAATCTTGGTTCTTACATAAACTAATCTCATTTTTAGTGGATAAACAAGTGTATAAACACTTGTGTAACAAGAAGAATGCATAAAGAAATATTTTTAGAAAATGTGATTTGAAGTTGTAAACATCTAACTCCATTAAAAATGAAGTTTTTAAAGAAGTAATCACATTTTAAAGGGTAACAAGACTTACTAAATATTCTGGAAAATTTATTCGCAAGTATACTTTTGGTAAATAATATTTTGGACACCAAGGAAACAAAAATATGATTTTTACAATTACTACAAAGTTATATCATATATATTTTTGATATTTTTGGGAAAAATATGATTTTACAATTACTACAATATGATATTTTTGGGAAAAATGGGTTTACATATATATTTTTTACAAGTGGACTTGAAAATATATTAATTTTTGGAACTTATAAGAGAATACAACTATTTTTGCCAAAGAGAATACAAACTTAAAATATATATTTTGGAAATATATGTTTGATCTTTATTAAAGAAAATATTCCGGAATAATTAATGTGAAATTAAGTATGAGGATACTTAATAAATACAAAAAAATACGTATTCTCATATGTATAAATACACACCGGAATACGACCCCAAAGTATAGCAAAAATACACATGTATAAGATACCCCCATACTTGGGAAGGAAATACAAGTATAAATACTTGGGAAGTATTATTACAATAATATTGTTTAACAATTATTCCAAAATTTATAAATATAATTTAAGTTAAAATATTAATTATTTTAACAAATAATTATGTGACTTGGAATAATATCGGAGACACAAGAGAAACATAACTCAAAAACATTAATACTAAGTCAAGGCATGGTCCGTTCGTCTAATAGACGTTAGTACGTTGTAGGTAGTCGTGTTCACCGGAGAAGCTCGAGTTACGATTGTTGAAGACGCAAGACAATGAGTTTCGTGACCACCTTTTCTTTTAACTGTTTTCAGTTTTATAACTTTGGGGGTGAAGTACATGTTACAACTGTTTACAAACATTACTAATTGGTATGGTTAGCTAAGGAATGGTACATCTAGATCATGTGAGTGGTGGGTATAACGCTTAAGGCCATCAATCCTCTTGTAGGACCGAGGGACATGAGTGATAGATCTATTTGGGTGTAGCGAGCCCAGCCCATGTTGGACCAGGGTTTGGCCCATGGGTTGACTATGTCTTACAGCCGGAAGCCCGGTGAAAAGTTTGTTAGGTTTGAGCTTTCCTGCATCACGTCACACATATTAATGGCCTTGCAAACCATTAATGATTTGTTTTTCCTTGTTGCTTTCATACCGGGATTTACAAACTTACAAACATACTTACAATGATTTCAAAGGTTTATTCGTACACACAAACAAACACACGAACTCGCTCAACTTTTGTTGATGTTTTCAAAATACATGTATTTCAGGGAATTAAGAATGTGGATCTGGCGGGCGTTCGGAAGTTACAAGTGTTGTTGAGAATAAGAGATGTCATCCATGGTCTTGAGGTTTGGTTTAGGTGTCCTATCCTAGACAAGACACTACTCCCAAATCTTGGTTTATTTAGAGTCTTTTGATGAGTCCTTGTGAACTCCTAAACAATTCGTATGGTTTGTAAACTTAAATTTAAAGTTTATGTTTAAACAATGATGTTTGTGATGTTTTCAAACTTATTTAATGGATGACGATCTATGGTTTTTATCATATAGTTGTTGTTATGATTGAATGCAATGGTATTAAGAAAGTCACACCATAATCACGCTTCCGCAAAATTCAAGGTGTGACAGATTGACAGTACCGTGGGTGGTAATTAAGTAGATGTAAACAAATGTAATTGTGGATGCCCTCAATACTGTAAAATGATAAAACTTGTTTTGATTAAACTGGGATTCACTCGCCAGTATTTCTTGCTGATAAAATTTTTTAAAACGCGTTTCAAGTAACAAAATGTGAAAGCCAAATAGAAGCCAGCTGGAGAGCACTGAAGGCTTGGAAAAGTGGCTATAAAAGTTACCTAAATAAAGAAGAAGTTTTATTTCAATAAATTAGGGTTTATCCCTATAAACATATTGTAATGGAAACTTGGGTCTTTCCCATGTAATTATTATTATAAAAGTTGGGTGTTTTACTCTGATAAACTATTTCCTAACTACGGTCCTGATGTATTTTCCGCTGCCAAATTAATAAACACCGATACCACTGATACTGTCACCGTGGCCGCTCGCTCCCGGGGCAGGGGTCAGGGGTTGCGACAGAGAAAGTGGTATCAGAGCTACAGCCACTGGTTTTAAGCCACAGAAGTGTTCTGCTGACACCAAAATTTTATTAATTCTGTTAGGAAATAATCTATGTGATTATGCGTATATCTGTATATTATTGTTTTGTGTTATTTGATAATCTGTTAGTTTACAGTATGAGTGAGCAAGGTACGTCTGACGCCTATCGTCACCTAGCTAGTTCTCCCAAGAGTGAAGGAACTTCCTCACAGCCTACTCCTTCGGGGTATTTTGCTGACACTGAAGAAGGAATCTTCATCTTTAAGGCGTAGTCCGAGGAACCATTCCCTTCGAAAAAGAGAGGATGGTTCAGTCGGGGAGCACATGAAAGGAGAAAACGGATGAGAAAATTTCAACAACAAAGAGCATTAGCAGCAGCTAATAGGGAAGTCAATGCCCAGACACAGGATATAGTGAATAGACGATTGGCAAACTTCCATATACTAGCCACCACTACAGCAGATCCAAACCTTGATCAAATCATTGCACCACAACTATTGCCACCATTCCCAACCCAACCAATGGAGATAGAACCCAACCAAGGAGACCAAATTCCCATACCAGCATTTGACCCTAACGAGATACCTAGGATCCCAGCACCTAATCCTCTAATGTATAATCCATGGGAGGATGACCATAGGGATTACCAGGAACTCTATCCATAGGGAGAACTAATACCAAACTCCATAGCCCAGTATACCAACCTTAACCCTCTAGATCCGTATTGGAATGCTGATCAGTATGTTCAGGAAATACTAGACAACCCATACCCGTATGGAGAACCGATATCTCAGTACCCTGACCCAGTACCTGCACCACTACCACCCCTGAGTGAAGAGAATGTGCAGGAACTCCGCACATTCGATGAAGAATTAGTAGAGGAGGGGGAGAGGATAAAACAAATAGGAGAAAGGCTCGTGTGGAAATACGACGAGCGGGAAATGCATTTCTGGAACCACCCCTAGGAATAATAATAATAATAATAATAATAATAATAATATAGATGTATATACATATATAAATGTGTGTAGTTTGAAAAAAAATCAAAAATCAAAATCAGCTAAAATAGATAGCCCAATACTGTACCTATTGATGCATAACTAATAGTGTGTTTCAATTCCAGTTGTAGATTGTAATAGATATATATATATATATATATAGAAACGGGATCAGGAGAAAACGCACAAAATGTGAGAACGGAGAGAACGCATCCTGGCCCAACACGTGTCATGCGGCATAGAGAAGGGCGGAGGGGCTTTTTTGTCCTTTCATCTTTCTTTTTTTAAACGCGTGTCACATCCCGTTTCCATTTTTTTTGGGTTTAATAAATACGCGGCGTTTTATTGTTTGTAGATCAGGATCATAGTAAACATTTTGGCGTTTTAAGTATGTTTTGGCGTTTCTCTCAGTTTTCACACTATCAGGCGTTTTGGTGTTTTTGGCGTTTTATATTAAAAAAATTTGTAAGTAGAGAATTAGATAATAAAATCAAAGAATTAGATAACAAACAATAGAAATTGAAAAAAAATAAAAATTATAATCTAATTTCTCTTTCAAATCTTCACTGTCATCAGGCTCTTCTACTTTAACCTTTTTGGCATTTTTTGAACCTATTTTGAATACCTTATGTAGATCCTTATTTCCTACATAACGCCCGTCTTCATTAAGGGGTAAAAGTGTCTTTTTCACTTCGTTTTTTCCTGAATATTTGTCCATCTCATTCAGCAAAAGCTTATAGATATACCCACTTCAGAGTAGAATCCATTCAGTGAAACTTCATTCAGAACAATACTCAATATAGAAGAAATGATGTTCCGCATCTGTGGCTTTTTTAAGTATCTTTTTTTGGCGTTTTAAAGTGAATGGTTTCTTGGAAAGATGGCGTTTATTTTTTTGGTGTTGTGATCAGTTGATTGTGCAGAGACGTCTCTCTTATAGGATGTTTTTTGGCGCGTAGTTTAGGCGGGATTTTTATTTATAATAAATGATATTAATAAAGTAGCCGTCTTTTCGGTTACTGTGTGTATTTTTTACTGTTTTTGTTCAGCTTTTTACGAGCTTTTCTGGTCATAGACATTTCATCTTCCAACTTTGGCCTTTTTTTAATGGCTTTAAGAAGTTTTTGGCATTTTTTTTTTTCATTTTTAGCTTTTAATAATACTTCTCCAAATTACTTTCATTATAGGTTTGGAGTTTTTGGCGTTTTACTGCATTATGGCGTTTCCCAATCTTTATGACTTTTTGGTTCTTTATTAAACTTTTTTATTCTTAGTCGAAATATACATAACAAACTACAGAAAAGGGAAATTAAAAAACTTAAAATAGAAACAATTCATCTTCGAAATCTTCACTGTCATCAGTCTCTTTCCAAACGTTTTTTTGGCAAAGAATGCATTCTCCCAAACTTCGCGTAGAACAATATTGAATATACAAGGAACGTTTTTTTGGCATTTTGGCGTTTTACCGAGGAAATAGTGTATCTGAAAGAAACGTCCATTTTTTGGAAATTTTTGATTTGAGAGATTTGGCGTTTTCTAAGATGATTGGTATATAGTAAAATATGGCGTTTTTTAGTAAGTGTGTTTGATGTTTTGGAATTTTGGCGTTGTAAGTTGAATGTCATATAGTAGAAAATATGGAGTTTTTAGGTGGGGGGAGCTGTGTTCTTATGTATGAGAATGTTTTGTTTATGCAGGGATGCGTTTTGGCTAGTAATGGCGTTTTATTCATTACTTTGTCGTTTTGGTATAGAAGTGTAAAGACCTTTTTACCCTTAATGAAGCGCGTCCACTCAATAGAATTCGTGTTATTTACGAAAAAGTCACCGCGCCAATCTAGTCCATAGATTGTTTTGATCGGACGATTCATAAGCGTTCTCACCGTTCTCACACTTTTCACCGTTTTCTCTAAATCCTGACCCTATATATATGAAAAAGAGTAAATGTCGCAATACTCGACGATTTTGATCAATTTGTTTGTGTGATTGTTTGCAATTAAATCTTATTCTGTGATATTAATACCTTATAAATGTTTATAATTTAGATGGACAGCGAAGTGGATCAGGAAAACCAGAATAATGATAATAATGGAAACCAAATAGATAACAATGCCGTCCAACATATAGTAGCACAAGGAATCATAGACGCTATGTCATATATTATCAAGACTGTTAAAGAAGCAGAAAATAATAAAACTAACAGTGGAAGTAAACGACCACCTACTGAACCCAGTCACAGCGTGAATAATGGACCGTTACTCCAATTACCTATTCCAAAAAGAAGAAGAACCATGTCATATGGTTGTTCTTACAAGGAATTCTGGTCTTGCAAACCAATAGAATTCTATGGTAATGAAAGAGCCATTGCAGCTCTACGTTGGATAGAAAAGACAGAGGTAGTCTTAAAAATAAGCAAATGTGCAGAAGAAGACAAGATTTTGTTTGCTTCCAATATTTTTAAGAATGCAGCCTTAGAATGGTGGAATACTACTCCAGTCTAGGAGAAGTGACAAAGTTTATAATATGGAATGGACTGATTTTAAGAACCTAGTTGAAAGGAAATTTTGTCTTCCTCATGAAAAAGAACAAATCGCTAATAAATTCTTAAACCTTAGAATGACTGGAATACTGCAAGGGTTACACTACAGTATTCTTTGAATATGCTAGAATAGTGCCAACCCTAGCCTCACCAGAACCAGTATTAATCTCCTGTTACATCTGGAGATTAATTAGTGAAATAAGACACGTAGTCTAGGCAGCCAGACCACAAACCATAGAAGAAGTTGTAGAACTAGCCAATACCTTGACTGATTAATTAGTACGTACACAAGAAGAAAACCAGAGAAAGAACCTAGCCCAAAAGATTACCCAGGAATTTCGCTACGGTAATTCCAACCATGGGAAAATATAGGTTCTACTTCTGCACCTTACTGTAACTACTGCAAGAAGAAGCATTCCGGAAGATGTTCCATATACTGCAACTTCTGCAAAATATCTGGACACAAGGAAGAAGCCTGCAGGAAGAAACCCAGTAATGGGATATGCTTCAATTGTGGAGAGTAGGGACATCTCAAACCGAACTGTCTGAAACTAGCTCCAGCCATGAACAATAAGACTACTAAGAATGCTAGAGCATTTGTTCTGACAGCTGAAGAAGTCAAGATGATTCTGGATGTGATTGCCAGTACGTTCTTAGTTAATGATATTTTTGCCAAAGTGTTATTTGACTCTTGTGCAAACCAAAGTTTTATTAATACTTCGTTCTGCAAACTTCTCAATCAACCATTAACTAAACTTCAACAAGAATGTCTGGTAGAAACGGCAAATGGATAATCCATTAAGATCACTGAAATCTTGCAAGGAGCAAGAATAGAAATATTAAACCATAATTTTATTGCTAACCTTTACCTAATAAATCTTGCTGGATTTGATATCGTATTAGGAATGGATTGGTTGGTAGCCAATCATGCCAGTATTCTATGTGATCAAAAGTCAATACAAGTAAGCTCACCAAAGGGTGAAAAGATCACGATTAAAGCAGATAAGCCAACCAGGTCCACAAAATTCATCTATGTGATGAAAACAGCAAGCTATGCAAGGAAGGGATCACTAGTATATATGATTTCCATAATCATTAACACTACAGGAAAAGAACTGAAAGATATTCCCGTAGTATCTCAATTCTCAGATGTTTTTCCAGAAGAGCTACCTGGATTACCGCCGGATAGAAAGGTTGAATTCAGAATTCACCTAATACCAGGGACAACACCAATTGCCAAGGCACCTTACCGGTTAGCACCAGCAGAGATGCAAGAACTGAAGAAACAATTGGACGAACTTCTGGAGAAAGGTTTCATACAACCCAGTTCATCGTCATGGGGAGTGCCAATCTTGTTTGTCAAGAAGAAGGACGGGTCAATGCGTATGTGCATTGATAACCGAGAATTGAACAAGGTCACGATTAAAAATCGGTACCCACTACCGAGAATCGATGATCTGTTTGATCAACTGCAAGGAGCTCGATTCTTTTCTAAGATCGATTTACGCTCAGGATATCATCAATTGAAAGTACAGGAAGAGGACATTCCTAAAACTGCTTTCAGGACAAGGTATGGTCATTATGAATTTACCGTCATGCCATTTGGTTTAACCAATGCCCCAGCCGTATTTATGGACATGATGAACAAAATATGTAAAACATATCTGGATAAATTCATAATTGTTTTTATAGATGATATTCTTATTTACTCTAAGAGTAAAGAGGAACATGCAGCACATCTGCATATATTTCTTACATTATTGAGAAAAGAAAAGCTTTATGCTAAATTTTCGAAATGTGAATTTTGGTTACAAGAAGTGCAATTCCTTGGACACCTGGTTAATCATTAAGGAATTCATGTGGATCCCACAAAAATCGAGGCGATTACTAAATGGAAAGTCCCTGAATCACCGACGGAGGTGAGGAGTTTTCTTGGACTGGCAGGTTATTATAGACGGTTTATTCAAGATTTTTCTAGAATAGCTATTCCCTTAACGAAACTGACTTGCAAATCAGTTAAGTTTGAATGGGGACCAAAACAGGAAGAAGCTTTTAGAATTCTTAAGCAAAGATTAACCAACGCACCCATACTCGCGTTACCAGAAGGAACTGAAGACTTTGTAGTCTATTGTGATGCTTCTAAATTAGGTTATGGATGTGTATTGATGTAACGTCAAAAGGTTATAGCATATGCCTCTAGACAACTTAAGAATAATGAAGAGAATTATACAACCCATGATCTAGAGTTAGGAGCCATAATTTTTGCCCTTAAAATTTGGAGACACTACCTGTATGGTAGCAAGTTCACTATTTTCACCGATCATAAAAGTCATATGTTTTCGGGCAAAATAAGTTAAATATGAGACAGAGACACTGGATGGAAATCCTTAGTGATTATGATTGTAATATCCAGTATCACGCAGGAAAGGCTAATGTAGTAGCTGATGCTTTAAGTCGAAAGTATCATGAAAAGCCAAGACGAGTACGTTCTCTCAAATTAAATCTGAAGATAGATTTAAACAAGCAAATTAGAGAAATACAGGAATCAGTAATCAAGGACGATACTGAAAAATTAAAAGGAATGATTAAGGAATTAGAACAAGGAATAGATGGAATTTGGAGATTCCATAAGAAAAGAATCTGGATACCCAAACAAGGAAACCGACGCCACCGAATTTTAGAAGAAGCTCATAAGTCTAAATATACGATACATCCTGGTAGCGATAAGACGTATCAAGATTTAAGAAAAAATTTCTGGTGGATAGGAATGAAAAAGGATATAACATCCTATGTTGCTAAGTGTTTAACCTATTCACAGGTTAAAGCAGAACATCAGAAACCCTCAGGTTTATTGCACCAACTAGAAATGCCGATATGGAAATAGGAATTAATAAAAACTGAATTTGTTACCAAATTACCCAAGACACGAAAATGTAATGATACAATCTGGGAGATTGTAGACAGATTAACCAAGTCTGCTCATTTCTTACCGATGAAGGAAACTTTCAGTATGGAACAATTAGCCAAGTTATATGTAAATGAAATAGTTTCATTACATGGAATTCCTTTATCTATTGTTTCTGATAGAGATAGTCGTTTTACTTCTCATTTTTGGACTAGTTTCCAAAAAGCAATGGGAACCAAGTTAAAACTAAGCACTGCTTATCTTCCTCAAACGAATGGACAAAGCGAAAGGACAATTCAGACAATGGAGGATATGCTTAGAGCTTGTGTAATTGATTTTGGAGGAAATTGGGTCGATCATTTACCATTAATAAAATTTTCCTATAATAACAACTATCGTACCAGTATCAATGTTGCACCATTTGAAGCACTTTATGGACGAAAGTGCCGAACTCCAGTCTGTTGGTCAGAAATTGGAGAAAAACAACTGTCTGGACCAGAGATAGTACAAGAAACAACGGACGAGATTATTCAAGTCAAGGAAAGACTCAAAGCAGCACGAGATCATCAGAAAAGTTATGCTGATAATAGGCGAAAGTCGTCGGAATTTCAAGTAGGAGATAAAGTATTATTAAAAGTTTCTCCATGGAAAGGAGTAGTCAGATTTATCAAGAGGGGAAAGCTAAGCCCCAGGTATATTGGACATTTTGAGGTTATTAAAAGAATAGGACCAGTAGCTTACCAGCTACAACTGCCAGAGGAAATGGCAGGAATACATGATGTATTTCATGTATGTAATCTCAAGAAATACTTAGCAGATGAATCATTAGTGGTACCTCTTAAGGATATAGAGGTAAATAAAAAACTTAAGTTTATAGAGAAACCCCTACAGATTGAAGACAGAAAGATCAAGAATCTCAAACACAAGAGATTAGTTCTAGTCAAAGTGAAATGGGATTCCAAGAGAGGACCAGAATACACTTGGGAGCTCGAAGCCGAGATGCAAAGGAAATATCCATACCTGTTTCAGTAGACCTCGAGGACAAGATCTAAAACAAGGTGGGGAGGATATAACAACTCTCCCAAAACCCTTAAGCATGTCTTATACGTCCTAAAATACACCCCGTATACAAAAAGCGGGCCCGAAATACCTTTATATTGATAAAAATCAAATAAAAACAAAACTTTAGGTCCCTCGCGGGCCGCGAAGGAGACAACAGAAGTTGTCGCGGGCCACGAAAACTCGCCACCAGGCTGGGCCTCCTTGCGCCACGTGTCGTATACGTGTTGGGTCTAGTCGTTGAGTCAGCAAATCTAGGACCTACCCAAGTTCTCTCGCGGGCCCCGAGCCGCCCTGTTTTCCAGCCTATAAATAGAGTGGTCGAGCTCAGTTCACAAAAAATTCCTCTCAAACTTCTGAATAGTTGTTATAATACTCAGGTATTATACCCACTAAAAAGCAAAGCTCTGTCTCGTTGTAAGTATTATAACCCCCGGTTACGTATTGGTTACTCTGCCCGATTGATCTAGAGCTCCGTAACGCATGTCAAGGCTCTGCCTGACTCAGTCGTTGGAGTTCTGTCTCGGGAGTATAGCTAATGTAAATTGGGTTATCTTACTAACACATGTGCATTGTTTAATTTAATAGATTATAACCAGGAAGTCACCAGAAATCTGTATTATCTAAAATAGCAAAGTTAGTCATTCCTCTTTTTGCAAACTGTTTTTACAAAACCTCAATTATTTTTAATTATAATTAACAGTGATTGAGTATTTGTAATTCTACAATTACTGTCGGTATGTTGGGGTTTTGTATACATAACTTGTTACTACACTTTAAGTAGTAACATGACCACAAGTCAGGATTGACAGTACCGTGGGTGGTAATTAAGTAGATGTAAACAAATGTAATTGTGGATGCCCCCAATACTGTAAAATGATAAAAACTTGTTTTGATTAAACTGGGATTCACTCGCCAATATTTCTTGCTGATAAAACTTTTTAAAACGCGTTTCAGGTAACAAAATGTGAGAGCCAAATAGAAGCCAGCTGGAGAGCACTGAAGGCTTGGAAAAGTGACTATAAAAGTTACCTAAATAAAGAAGAAGTTTTATTTCAATAAATTAGGGTTTATCCCTATAAACATATTGTAATGGAAACTTGGGTCTTTCCCATGTAATTATTATTATAAAAGTTGGGTGTTTTACTCTGATAAACTATTTCCTAACTACGGTACTGATGTATTTTCCGCTGCCAAATTAATAAACACCGATACCACTGATTGTGACAACTCGTGTAAATTCCTAAACGTTCAGTTTTACTGTGTAATTACATGTATGTTAAATGAATTAAATATGGTGATTGATTTTATTTGAACGATTGTGTGCTTGGTAATGTGTAATGCGAATTACGTGAAACCAAAACCCGAAACTGGGATATTGGAATACGTTATTTTGTGAAACGAAGCGTTGTAATATATTGTTTTGCGATACGGAACATTTTAATTAGTTATTTCGAGAAACTTGCGAAACCGTCACTTAGCAAACCTAACCCAAACCCACCCTGTAATAACTCTCATCAAAAGTTATAGTTATTTAATCAAATTGTCCAATAGGAAACCCTAATTGAGAAACCCAAGTAATTCTACGCAAACCCTAAAATTTTCAGAAATTTCAGAATCAGAATCAGGGCCCCTAAAACTCAAGGGGGGTAAACCCTAAGTTAACGATTATCTAAATTACTCGCTGTCAAAATTCTAAATTTAGAATCTGTCAAGTCAGCAAAGCTAGTCCCAACCGTGGCTACCCTATAACCTAGTTTCAACCCTTACGCACCGTAACATTGTGAGTCTTACGGTCCGTAAGCACCTTTATGGACCGTAACAATTTGAGGCTTACGGTCCGTAAGCAAAGTGAAAATTCGACTATAAATAGCAGACATTGGCAATCGAAATTGGGAGTTAAAACGACGTAAAACTTCGATACATGCACTGAGATACATACTGTTTACCACTATTAACACACACTGATCACGAAGTGCTGCCACAATTCAGGGTAATAACTCGATCGCTGCTACGATTCAATGTCCGATCGATTAAACTATCCAATGGATGTTTAAGTGCTGCCCACATTAGGGTTTATGCTTTGTCATTCGTCGTTAAATCGATGTATGTTTAAGTATCGCACTTTGTCATTCGTTGTGAAGGTTTTAATCTCGTGAGTTATCGTAAATGTTGTATTAAGTTACTAACCTAGTTTGTGTGCTTGATTATTTAAACTAGGTATCAAGGCTAATCAGTAGAATAAGCTCTGTTAAATCTGCAATGTGAGTCATTCTCTTTTTATCAAATTTGATTTCAAAAGCATGTTATTTTCAAAGTTATAATTACGGGGATTAAGTCTTTGTAATCACCAAGTTACAGCCGGTATGTGGGGTTTTGTATACATTACTTGATAATCGTCACCATTGGGGCAGCCAATGGGGGATATGACCATAGTCACAGATCCGGTCGAGTGACAAATACCGTGGGTAGTTGGTTTGATATCAGAAACATTGTAATCGCTCTTAATACTGTAAATTATAGCAAACAGGTCGTTTTAATTAAATTAGAATGATTCACTCAGTATTTCCCGCTGACAAAACCTTTTTCAAACATGTTTCAGGTGATCTGTTGTGATCCAGGATAAAGTGCCGTGAAGCACTATCAGCTTAAGAAAGTGGCTCATAATAAAAAAAAATAAAGAAACATGTTTTGTAAAATAAAAGATTTCCTGGTGAAATCTCAAGATTGTAAATTATCGGGTTTTATCCCGAATTATGAAATAAAATAATCGGGAAATATTTCAGTTTTAAAAGGATCCTGAAGAAACTTCCGCTGTTAATTAAATACCACGGGATTTATGTCCCGCGGCTCCTGAAACGGGTCAAACCTGGTCGGGGGCCGTGACAGAAATAAGGTGGTATCAGAGCCACTGATTTAAGCCTATTAAGTATTTAGAAATACTTAATTTTACTGATTGCCAATTATGTGATTATGTGTTTTATTAACTGATTATTTGTTAATTACAGTATGGGTAAACAAAAGCTGTCAAATATCTATCTTAAACTAGATAGGTCATCCAACGAGAAGGGAAGTTCATCCCAAACAAAACCTTATGTAATTCCTGAAGAAGGAATATTTGTCCGTAAGGCACATTACGAAGAACCACTTTCTCCTAATAAAAGAAGTTTGATTATTAGGAAAAGTCAGGAGGAAATAAGGAAAAACCGAGAGAAGAAAGTTAAACAAGAAACCCAGGATTTAATCAGTAAATCACCTTGGGAGGACAAATTAGATGAGAAATGGGCAAATCTTTATATGCTAGCCACAGTAGCAGAAAATGCAAATCTCTAAATACTCAAAAGTTTTAGCACTTTTGTGTTCCAGAAACCTTATTTAGTAAATAAATAATTTACAATAAATCGTAGTATAATTTACTTGTCAGTTGTTTTATGTATGCAATAATATTTACGGGTTATCTATAAAATTTTGTTATTTTATTTTAACATTTGATATGTATTTTGCATATATGCTAAACAGCATGAATGAGATATCTGAAGGTTTAGAAAATCTTAACCTCTATCCCGTTAAGATAGAAGTTTCCAAGGAATTCACCGGTTACTTCGCTGATAAAGAAGAACCCATGGAATTTCAATCCAAACCACTGCCAAAACCTAAACCCAAGAAAAGAAGCAGATTTGTGGGCTGGAGGCGTGTACGAAGGAAAAAGCCAGCAACAAGAAAGGTTACCAAAACTGAAGAACCAAAAGACAAAGGAAAAAGGGTAGAAATTGAGGAAAATGTTAATCAAATAGAGATAGAAGCTGAAAAGAGTTTTAAGCAAACAGAAAGAGAAGTCGGAGAAAGTTCTAGGCAGAAACAGAAAATGACTCCCTGGGAAATTTTAGATCACAAATTAGTAATGAGTGACCTCATCGGACCTGCCGATGGAAACCTTGAACCAGCTAATCCAAACCTTATATTTACTGAAGAAGATCTTTTCAGTTATCCACTAGAAGCTCCCATTCCAATCAATCTGGAACCTGCTATTCCAGATCCTATTGTCCAACCTCAACCACTACCAGTAGAATTAGATGAATGGTGGACAACTGATTGGCAATACCAAAATCTTTTAAACAACCCTGATACATTTTTCCCACAAGTTGACCCAGAACCTCCACTATACCCAACCATGAGCCCGGAGAATCTGACTGAACTTCGCCTCTGGGGCGAAGAGTTAATTAATGCAGGAAATCGGATTAGGGATGTGGGAGAAAGAGTTACTTGGAAATATGACGAAAGGGAGCGTCGTTTTTAAGAAAGTAGCTAACCAGATAATGGGAGTTTGCAGGAATATGTGTTAATAATAATCATAATAACCAGTATGTATAATAACTTAACAATAAAACGTTGTATGGTAATCGTGTGTACGAGGCATAATATAATATATAGAAATGAAACTTGTGAAATCGATAATTTTGGTTATACATGTTAATGTAATTATGTGCAAACTGTTTTATTATATTTGTATTTATACTAATTATTTACATAAAATTTATTATCAGATGTCAAACATTGGTAACGAACCAGTAAATGAAGTTAATCGGTCTGAGCAACATCCAGGAGATCAATATATGACTTGGCAAGATATAGAAAATATTGTTGCTCAAGGGATAGCTAATGCTATTCCAGCATTTGTTGCTGCTATAAAGAATCCAATCGAACCGCAACAAATTGTTCCTAGTAAACGTATTTCTGAAGATAACTTCAGTAATAGTGTAAACGGAGGCAATGATAATGTTAATCATAATGGGGAACCACATCAAGCTCCATTACCTAAGAAAATGAAAGCCGCAACGCCTGGTTGCACTTTCAAAGAATTCCTTGCTTGTAAACCCACTGAATTTGCAGGCAATGAAGGAGCAACTGCATCACTGCGTTGGTTAGAAAAAACCGAAGCAGTAATTGCAATAAGTAAATGTGCTAAAAATGATCAGGTCATGTATGCATCAAATCTCTTCAAGGAAGGAGCACTCGAATGGTGGAATACTGTGTTACAATCAAAAGGAAGAATAATAGCTTATGCTATGACTTGGGAAGAATTTAAGGGTTTTGTAGAAAGAAAATTATGTCCCGAGTATGAAAAGGAACAGATGACAAATAAGTTTCTGAATCATCGGATGATGGGTGTAGATTGTCGCGGTTATACTTCGACATTCTTTGAATATGCTAGAGTGGTACCAACGCTGGCTTCGCCAGAACCGGTACTCATTTCTCGCTACATTTGGGGACTGATTAGTGAAATCCGCAATATCGTTAAAGCTGCGAGACCTCGCACTATTGACGATGCTGTGGAATTAGCTAATACCCTAACCGATGAACTAGTGCGCACCCAAGATGAAAACAGAAAGAAAGAATTGGCTCAGAAAATTACTCAAGGATTTCGTGCGGGTAACAGTAGTAATTTCAAAAGAAAAGGAACTGGGCAATTCTCAACTCCGTCATTCTGCAGGAAATGCAAGAAGAAACATTATGGAAGATGTGATATAACCTGCAATTTTTGCAAAATTGTAGGACATCGTGAAGAAAACTGCAGAAAGAAAACAATAGTTTGCTATAACTGTGGAGAAAATGGACATTATAAAACAGAATGTCCTAAATTGGGCAAACCAGCAGACAACAAAACCAAGGCGACCGACGGAACTATTAAGAAGAATGCCAGGGCATTTCAGCTAACCACTCAAGAAGCAGAACTCATCCCAGATGTGATAGCGGGTACGTTCTTAGTTCACAACATTTACGCCAAAGTATTATTTGACTCTGGTGCAAACCAAAGTTTTATAAATACTTCATTCTGCCAAGCTCTTAATTTACCTTTAACCAATATTAGGCAGATTTTTACAGTTGAAACGGCAGCCGGAAATTCAGTTAAAATAGATAAAGTTTTGCAAGAAGAAAACATAGAACTTTTAGGACATAAATTCTCTGCAAAACTATTGCCAATGAAGTTAGCTGAATTTGATGTTGTATTAGGAATGGATTGGTTAGTAGCCAACCATGCTCGAATCCTTTGTGATCAGAATTCCATAGAAATTCAATCACCCGCTGGAGAAGTAATTAGGATTACAAGAGATAAACCACGTAAGCCCATGAAGTTCATATCAGTAATGAAAGTTGCTAATTATGAACGAAAACAAGGAATAGTATATATGATTTCAGTAATCATTAGTACTAAGGGTAAAGAACTTAAGGAAATTCCTGTAGTCTCAGAGTATCCAGATATATTCCCAGAAGATTTACCGGGATTACCTCCAGATAGGGAAGTAGAATTTAGGATTCATCTAATTCCAGGAACTACACCGATAGCCAAGGCACCTTATCGGTTAGCACCCACAGAAATGTTAGAACTAAAAACGCAATTAGATGAATTACTAAGTAAAGGATTCATACAACCTAGCTCATCCCCTTGGGGAGCGCCAGTGTTGTTTGTGAAGAAAAAGGATGGTTCAATGAGAATGTGTATCGATTATAAAGAATTGAATAAGGTTACAATTAAGAATCGATACCCATTACCTAGGATTGATGATCTATTTGATCAACTTCAGGGGGCTAGATATTTTTCTAAGATAGATTTACGCTCCGGATATCATCAATTGAAGGTACAAGAAGAGGACATACCTAAGACTGCTTTCAGAACTAGGTATGGTCATTATGAGTTTACAGTCATGCCCTTTGGATTAACGAATGCATCTGCTGCATTCATGGACATGATGAATAGGATCTGTAAACCATATTTGGATAAATTTGTAATTGTCTTTATAGACGATATACTTATTTATTCCAAAAGTCTGACAGAGCATTGTGAACACCTTCATGCACTCTTAACTTTGTTAAGAAAAGAAAAGCTTTATGCCAAATTCTTGAAGTGTGAATTTTGGTTACAAGAAGTGCAATTCTTAGGACACATGGTGAATCACGAAGGTATTCACGTAGATCCTCCTAAGATAGAGGCAATTACTAAATGGAAGGTTCCACAAACAGCAATAGAAATAAGAAGTTTTATAGGTTTAGCTGGGTATTATAGACGGTTTATTAAGGATTTTTCCAAGATAGTTGTACCATTAACTAAGTTAACCTGTAAAGCGGTTAAGTTTGAATGGGGACCTAAACAAGAAGAAGCCTTTAGAATATTGAAGCAGAAATGAACAAAAGCACCAATCTTAGCCTTACCAGATGGAACTGAAGATTTTGAAGTATATTGTGATGCTTCAAAATTAGGATATGGATGTGTGCTTATGCAACACAAAAAGGTGATTGCATATGCTTCAAGGCAATTGAAAAAGCACGAAGAAAACTATACGACTCATGATTTAGAATTAGGAGCCGTAATTTTTGCCCTTAAGATTTGGAGACATTATCTTTACGGAAGTAAATTTACTGTCTACACAGACCACAAAAGTTTAAGATATATATTTGGGCAAAAAGAGTTAAACATGAGGCAAAGGAGATGGATGGAATTTTTAAGTGATTACGAATGTGATATTCAGTATCACGAAGGAAAGGCAAATGTAGTTGCAGATGCCTTAAGTCGTAAGTATTATGAGAAACAATGACGAGTTCGTGCTCTCAGATTAAATCTACAAATAGATTTAATGGAACAATTAAAGAATGTTCAAGTTACAGCTGATGCGTGCGAAGTGTTATATTTATTAGGTGTATATTTTAAGCCCCTTTAACACTTATTTTAGCCAAGTTTTAAATTTATAAAACACGATATTTTACTAACACTAAACACACATATGGGCAAGTGCACCCATCGTGAGCGTAGTATAGCGTTGGTAAGATACCGAGGTCGTCCAAGGACACAAGAGCTTTTAGTACCGGTTTATCCTCAACGTCTAATCAAAATCAAAAGTTTAGAAAAAAGGTTTTTAAACTAAGAAAAATAAAAACTAACTAAAATGCTGAAAATAAAATAAAAATAAAAACAGATAGACAAGATGAATCACTTGGTTCCGACTCGTATCTAGTATAACCTTTGATTATTTCCGCACTTTTGCACATAATTAAGAGATTATCTTAGTTATTGTAGTAGGCCCCTCTTTTGAAGGTGACGTTACCCTCACCCCAGTAGTTTGAGTCAGCAAGGATACAATCCTAAAAGGGTGGATTATTGGAAGATAATGAATTAAGTTATTAATGCAATATTATGGTAGGCCCCGCTTTTGGCGGTGACGTTACCCTCGACTAAGTAGTCTGAGTCAGCAGGGATACAGTCCTAAATAGCCGGGTTATCGTATTAATAGTAGTTAACTTATGAGGGGGTCAAAGAGTTTGGACCCCCGCCATCCAATACCGTGAAGTATTGAAGGAGGTCCTACTAAATTTGACCCAGGTCCATTGGAGGACCTCTAAACGCTGAACAATGGCAAGACCTTTACCAAACCGTTCCCTTAACCCCCGACCAGGTAGCCAACATACCTCCATATAGACCGTGGAGATATGAATGGTGAAAATCTTTTATTTTATATAGACAGTAAAATAATGCCAAGACACCACGGACAAACGATAAGGAAAGATCACCTTCAACATAAGTAACTAGTTATTAAAGTCATTAATACAAAACCAAATAAAAAGTGCAAAAGATTAGAAATAAAAAGTATTATACTAGACACTTTGTCTTCACCAAGTGATGTAAGAGACTTAGGCAACCATGGCCTTGATTGTCAAGAACTCTTACGATCAATCTTGGATCCCGAGACGACTCACACACTCTACGATGGACAATGGATTATGGTGGTGGATGATGGTGTTGTGATGGTGGTGGGTGGTGGATGAAGTGTGAGAGAGGTGGTGTGCCAAGGGATGAGTGGAAATGAAACCAAGCACTCCTATTTATAGGCTGAACAGAAGGCTGGGCACGGCCCCGTGTCCGCTGGGCACGGCCCCGTGCCTGTCTGACACTCTCTCTCTTCATTAATTGTAATTCGCAATTACAATTAATGCGCCTGCAGTACTTTCGGCACGCCCCCGTGCTCACTGGACACGGCCCCGTGGTGGGCAATAGAAGCTTCTATGGATTTGTCTTTTCTGCTGCTTCTTGGGCACGGCCCCGTGCTGGCTGAGCACGGGGCGTGTTCAGTCTTCTGCCTTCTCTATTTTGCTTGGGAAGATGTCGTTGAAGGGTCGGGCAGTCCACTTATGTTCCTTTCCTTGTATTTATGTTAGATTTAGCTGTCTTTTTGCTTCTTTTGTGAATTTGAGCTCATTTAATCCTGAAAATACAAAAGGAAGACAAAAACACTCTTTTTCCAACATTAGTACTTAAAAAGGGTTAGTTTTGTGCCTCATTTGATGTAATTTATATGTTGCATTTTACACACATCAAATACCCCCACACTTGAACTTTTGCTTGTCCTCAAGCAAAACTCTTTAATATGTGGCTTACACTCCCAAATGGAATAGGTAGAAGAGAAGGTTTTGGGCTTGTCGTAGAGTGTCGGGATTTCCAAGATTCTTTAGGAAGTTTTATTTTTATTTATTTACAATCCTATTCGTCATGATTTATTTAAAACTTTTCATAAGAGAAATTATTTATTAGGGCATATCATGCCTTTTTAAAATTCTATTTATATACAAGTTCACATACCTCACGGGAGAAATCACTCACACTCGGCCGAAGGTGTATTTTAGTGAATCACTCGAGAGCGGCATGGAACTTATTCCTACCATAAGCTTGCTAAGCAATCAATCCTCCTCCTTTTTAACTTATATACCTTTGTAAATATCAAGAGGACTTTGTGGGTTAAGGGTTAGGCTTGGGTTAAAGGTAGGTGGTTGGGTTAGTGGTTAGTAGCAAAAAGGGTGAAAAAGCGTAACAAGTGTCGGTTTTCGTAGGACTTTCTATTTTTGTAACTCTTATTTTGATGAAGCTATTATTCAAACAAAGCTATTTTTGATAAACTTGTTTGTTTATTTTCTTTTGCTTCATCATCAACACATTTTTTTTTTTGATCATACGAAAAACCGAACTTGTTACTAAAACAAAGGGTAAAAAAAATGAAAAAGGTTTTGGTGGGTGAAAGGGTGTTGGGTTATGAAATGAAAAGGTTTAGGCTCAAAGGGGCTAACTAGGGGGGTTTTTGGGTAAGTGGTAAAAGAAAAAATAATGGTGTAGAAATAAAAAGGGTTAGTCCTAATGCCTCCATCATTTACTTACTCGGGTTTAAGTTGATAAGGACCGGGAATGTATCGTCATGGCAAGTTCTAGAGTCGTAAGAACCAAGCGGCTATTCACACAAGAAACGAAAAATGAGCATTTAGTCTAAAGATGTAATTTTGTATGCTCAATAAAGGCTCAAAACTCACTTTTGTGGGAATGGGTTTTTATGTGACCAAGTATATATAATCAAATTTTAACTAAGCTTGTCATGCCCTTTTTTTTATAATTTTCTTATGTTGGTTCTTTTTATCATGACGCTATCGGTTGTAAATTCGTAAAAATATAACCTTTTTGAGAACTTGGATTTCCCGAGTTAAACCTAGACAAGTAAAAAAAATCGAAATTTTTGAAAAAATTTGGGGTGATTAGCGGTTCCAATAGAGTTTTGTGTAAGGCTTGTTACTAGGACTTGCAAAATTTCCAAGGTTTTAGCATCCCCCCCACACTTAAATTACACATTGTCCTCAATGTGTCCCAAAAGTAAATTTTTAGGTTGATTAGATGTGTAAAATAGTGTTAAAAAGCAAAAATTTTGTGTTACTGGGCGCTGAACACGGCCCCGTGTTGTCCGGGCACGGCCCCGTGTTCAAGTGCCAGTAACAAAATTAAATCAAGAGAAACAGAAGCCTGGACACGGGGGCGTGTTGGGTGGACACGGCCCGTGTCCAGTTACCTGAACTGGGTAGTTTTCTGCAGGGGGTTCAACACGGGGCCGTGTTGGTTGGGCACGGCCCGTGTTGAACCTTCTGTAATGGAGAAAATTGTCGGGTTGCCTTGTTCTTGTGCATGAAGTCATTTTTCTCGTTCCCCTTTTCATCCCTTACCACCATGAGTGTGTTTTATTCCTTATGAACCATCCAAACTTTGAAAATCATCATTTCATTGCATCATAGAGATAACTTACATAGTCCTAATTTTAAATTAAACTAGAAAAAAAAACAGAGAAATATTAAATCGTGGAGTTCTAGCCTCTATTTTATTTTAATTAGCAAAATTTCCAAGAGAATACTAATCTTGGTTAGACAAGGCTTTTTTAGAACTCCTTCTACCGGGTGCGGTTCTCCTCACATGTCGGCGAGCCACTCCTCCACCTCCCTTGGAAGGAGAAAAGAAGGCTCATTGGCATTGGTTTGAGGAGTCTCGATTTCCACCGGGTTCTCTTGTTGGTGTTCCATGGGAGGTTCTGCTGGCAAATCTTCCCACCCGGTAGGGTTGTTAATTCCGAGCGCCAGGTTCCAATCCTGTTGAGGGAGGACTGGTTCCATTGGAGGTGTTACAAGAATATTTAACCTCTGGTGCAAGAGGTTAATTTCTTGGAAGCTGCTTTCGAGTCCCACCGTAAGATCGTTAATACGGTCGATTAGGACCTCCTCTACTGATGTCATTTCGTCGAGAGCCTCCCTTAATGCTACCACATAGTGCACAAGTGTAGCTTCAATGGAGGGCCTCCTTCCTCTTCGGCTATTTGATGAATGCACGGAAGATGTTTCGCTGTTTTCACTCGACATCCTAAAAAAATATAAACTGAAAAATAGTTTATTTTATGAAACAGTGACCGGACACGGCCCCGTGCTCGTTGAGCACGGCCCCGTGTCCATTTGTCTGCAGGATTTTAGGCTAAGGAATCTTGGAGTTTTAAATTATTTCCATGATTTTTATCTGGGTTTTGAGCTTAGATAATTTAAAATAAAGTTATACAACTAACTTTAAACAAGAATCCTTAGCAAATAATCTTACAAACTCCTCATAGAGGGTTGGAATCAAGAGATTTCCAAGCTTCCATGGAGGAAATGTTGAAAAAAAAATTTGAAAGAAGAGGAAATGAATAAAAGTGGAAGGGACAAGATGGTCCTTGGGAACCTTCTTTTAGCACTTACCTAGGATGGTATGAGTGAAGATCCCAGGAATCTCTGTCTTTTGAAGTGGTCAAAAATGAGCAGGATTCAGGCTGCATTTAAAGAAAACGACAGCGCACTGGACACGGCCCCGTGTTGACTGGACACGGCCCCGTGTGTAGAGGAAATTCTGACACATTTTGTCCGTATTCTGACCAAATCAGCAGAGAATCTTTTTGGTGAGCACGAGGGCGTGTTGACCTGGACACGGCCCCGTGTCTGGAGGCTGTCTTATGGAGTTTTGTTACTTCTAAGGATTTCGTCGAAATCGGGTGGTTCCTTACTGGTTGGAACAACCCCAAAGTGCCTAAGATACCTTAATTGTCCTAGACTAAGGCGAGAACGCAAGAGGTTGTCGGTGAGGGTAATTCCTATTTTCATTCTAGGTGGACAAGTCCAACCCTTTTCCGGGCTCTCGTTAAAGGTGTATGCCGAATCGCTCAGGTCTATGTATGCACCGAACGAAGTCGATGAAGAGTCCTTCACGGCACAATCGGCACAGGGACGGCTATCGTCCACGTCTTTGCTAGGTATGAAGGTATTTTTGGGAGCAACGAGGTTGTCGGAATGCGGTTCCAACATTTCTTCATGGTTATTGTCTTGGGGTGGATCAATAAAGTCCTTCCCAAGCTCTTCTAACCAATTCAGAATTAGCTCTTCTAGTTGAAATAACTCGTCAAGGAGCATTTCTCCTAGAATATCTGGCTGGGCGCATTCGAGGGAGAAATAGTGCTTATTTTTACTTTCGCCCCTCTTAAGGTTATAAGGAATCGGTGGGTCTATGTAGTGGGGCCTATAATTTAGAAAGTAACATTTTAATTCTTTATGTTCGCCTCCACATAATTGACACCACGTACCATAAGAGTGCCGAAAGTAAAAACAATTACTATCACTCATGTTTATGTCAGAAATTACCAACCGCCGGGATCTAACGGTTCTGTTTTCAGTAACTGAAACTTGGGCACGGGGGCGTGTTAAGTGGGCACGGCCCCGTGTTCAGCTTACTGTCTGACTTAAAACAGGATTGCCAGTTCCAATGATTTAGCACGGGGGCGTGTTCAGCGGGCACGGCCCGTGCTGAGCTCTGCAGAAGCTGAAAAACTAAGAAAAATCCTAAAAAAATTTTAAAAATAAGAAAAATGATTAGGCCGTTGATTCCTAACTTTCTTAAAATCTTTGTGTCCCCGGCAACGGCGCCAAAAACTTGATGCGTGCGAAGTGTTATATTTATTAGGTGTATATTTTAAGCCCCTTTAACACTTATTTTAGCCAAGTTTTAAATTTATAAAACACGATATTTTACTAACACTAAACACACATATGGGCAAGTGCACCCATCGTGAGCGTAGTATAGCGTTGGTAAGATACCAAGGTCGTCCAAGGACACAAGAGCTTTTAGTACCGGTTTATCCTCAACGTCTAATCAAAATCAAAAGTTTAGAAAAAAGGTTTTTAAACTAAGAAAAATAAAAACTAACTAAAATGCTGAAAATAAAATAAAAATAAAAACAGATAGACAAGATGAATCACTTGGTTCCGACTCGTATCTAGTATAACCTTTGATTATTTCCGCACTTTTGCACATAACTAAGAGATTATCTTAGTTATTGTAGTAGGCCCCTCTTTTGAAGGTGACGTTACCCTCACCCCAGTAGTTTGAGTCAGCAAGGATACAATCCTAAAAGGGTGGATTATTGGAAGATAATGAATTAAGTTATTAATGCAATATTATGGTAGGCCCCGCTTTTGGCGGTGACGTTACCCTCGACTAAGTAGTCTGAGTCAGCAGGGATACAGTCCTAAATAGCCGGGTTATAGTATTAATAGTAGTTAACTTATGAGGGGGTCAAAGAGTTTGGACCCCCGCCATACAATACCGTGAAGTATTGAAGGAGGTCCTACTAAATTTGACCCAGGTCCATTGCAGGACCTCTAAACGCTGAACAATGGCAAGACCTTTACCAAACCGTTCCCTTAACCCCCGACCAGGTAGCCAACATACCTCCATATAGACCGTGGAGATATGAATGGTGAAAATCTTTTATTTTATATAGACAGTAAAATAATGCCAAGACACCACGGACAAACGATAAGGAAAGATCACCTTCAACATAAGTAACTAGTTATTAAAGTCATTAATACAAAACCAAATAAAAGGTGCAAAAAATTAGAAATAAAAAGTATTATACTAGACACTTTGTCTTCACCAAGTGATGTAAGAGACTTAGGCAACCATGGCCTTGATTGTCAAGAACTCTTACGATCAATCTTGGATCCCGAGATGACTCACACACTCTACGATGGACAATGGATGATGGTGGTGGATGATGGTGTTGTGATGGTGGTGGGTGGTGGATGAAGTGTGAGAGAGGTGGTGTGCCAAGGGATGAGTGGAAATGAAACCAAACACTCCTATTTATAGGCTGAACAGAAGGCTGGGCACGGCCCCGTGTCCGCTGGGCACGGCCCCGTGCCTGTCTGACACTCTCTCTCTTCATTAATTGTAATTCGCAATTACAATTAATGCGCCTGCAGTACTTTCGGCACGCCCCCGTGCTCACTGGACACGGCCCCGTGGTGGGCAATAGAAGCTTCTATGGATTTGTCTTTTCTGCTGCTTCTTGGGCACGGCCCCGTGCTGGCTGAGCACGGGGCGTGTTCAGTCTTCTGCCTTCTCTATTTTGCTTGGGAAGATGCCGTTGAAGGGTCGGGCAGTCCACTTATGTTCCTTTCCTTGTATTTATGTTAGATTTAGCTGTCTTTTTGCTTCTTTTGTGAATTTGAGCTCATTTAATCCTGAAAATACAAAAGGAAGACAAAAACACTATTTTTCCAACATTAGTACTTAAAAAGGGTTAGTTTTGTGCCTCATTTGATGTAATTTATATGTTGCATTTTACACACATCAACAGTAATCAAGGATGATGCTGAAAGAATGAAAGGAAGAGTAAAGGAATTAGAACAAGGAGCAGATGGAATTTGGAGATTCCACAAAAGTAGAATTTGGGTACCTAAGCAGGGAGACTTAAGACCTAAGATTTTAGAAGAAGCTCATAAATCTAGGTATACTATGCACCCAGGAAACAATAAGATGTACCAAGATTTAAGGAAGAACTTTTGGTGGATAGGAATGAAAAAGGACATAGCACGATATGTTTCTAAATGTCTCACTTGTTCACAAGTTAAGGCAAAACATCAGAAACCTTCAGGGTTACTACAACAATTAGAAATGTCAGTATGGAAATGGGAACTTATAACAATGGATTTTGTTACTAAGTTACCCAAAACCAGAAAAGGTAATGATGCGATTTGGGTAATTGTGGATCGATTAACCAAATCAGCTCACTTTTTACCTATGAAAGAAACCTTTAGTATGGAAAGACTGGCAAAATTGTATGTAGATGAAGTTGTATCCTTACATGGAGTTCCACTCTCCATTGTTTCAGATAGGGATAGTCATTTTACTTCTCATTTCTGGAAAAGTTTCCAGCAAGCTATGGGAACTCGATTAAATCTAAGCACCGCATATCATCCCCAAACAGACGGACAAAGTGAAAGGACGATCCAAACTCTAGAAGACATGCTCCGAGCATGTGTAATAGATTTTGGTGGAAATTGGGATGATCATTTACCATTAATTGAATTCTCCTATAACAATAGCTATCATTCAAGTATTGAAACCGCCCCATTTGAAGCATTGTACGGAAGAAAATGCAGAACTCCAGTTTGTTGGGCAGAAATAGGAAAAAGTCAATTATCATGTCCTGAAATAGTGCAAGAGACGACTGATAAGATTACTCAAATCAAGGAAAGACTAAAGACGGCTCGAGATCGCCAGAAGAGTTATGCAGACAATAGATGCAAGCCGTTAGAATTCCAAGTTGGAGACAAAGTACTATTGAAAGTTTCTCCTTGGAAAGGAGTAGTTAGATTCGGTAAGAAAGGAAAGCTAAGTCCAAGGTACGTAGGACCATTTTCAGTGATCCAACGTATAGGACCAGTTGCTTATCGTTTACAACTACCAGAAGAATTAGCAGGAGTACATGATGTATTTCATGTATCCAATCTCAAGAAATGCTTATCAGATGAATCACTGGTAGTACCTCTTCGAGATATAGAGGTAAACGAAAAGTTGAAATTTGTTGAGAAACCTCTTCAAATTGAGGATCGAAAGATCAAGTTTCTTAAACATAAACAACTAGTTTTAGTCAAAGTCAGATGGGATTCAAAGAGGGGAGCTGAATATACTTGGGAGCTGGAATCAGAAATGAAGCGAAAGTATCCTCACTTATTCCAGTAAATCTCGAGGACGAGATTTTTATTAAGGTAGGGAGAATGTAATAACTCTCATCAAAAGTTATAGTTATTTAATCAAATTGTCCAATAGGAAACCCTAATTGAGAAACCCAAGTGATTCTACGCAAACCCTAAAATTTTCAGAAATTTCAAAATCAGAATCAGGGCCCCTAAAACTCAAGGGGGGTAAACCCTAAGTTAACGATTATCTAAATTACTCGCTGTCAAAATTCTAAATTTAGAATCTGTCAAGTCAGCAAAGCTAGTCCCAACCGTGGCTACCCTATAACCTAGTTTCAACCCTTACGGACCGTAACAATTTGAGGCTTACGGTCCGTAAGCAAAGTGAAAATTCGACTATAAATAGCAGACATTGGCAATCGAAATTGGGAGTTAAAACGACGTAAAACTTCGATACATGCACTGAGATACATACTGTTTACCACTATTAACACACACTGATCACGAAGTGCTGCCACAATTCAGGGTAATAACTCGATCGCTGCTACGATTCAATGTCCGATCGATTAAACTATCCAATGGATGTTTAAGTGCTGCCCACATTAGGGTTTATGCTTTGTCATTCGTCGTTAAATCGATGGATGTTTAAGTATCGTACTTTGTCATTCGTTGTGAAGGTTTTAATCTCGTGAGTTATCGTAAATGCTGTATTAAGTTACTAACCTAGTTTGTGTGCTTGATTATTTAAACTAGGTATCAAGGCTAATCAGTAGAATAAGCTCTGTTAAATCTGCAATGTGAGTCATTCTCTTTTTATCAAATTTGATTTCAAAAGCATGTTATTTTCAAAGTTATAATTACGGGGATTAAGTCTTTGTAATCACCAAGTTACAGCCGGTATGTGGGGTTTTGTATACATTACTTGATAATCGTCACCATTGGGGCAGCCAATGGGGGATATGACCATAGTCACAGATCCGGTCGAGTGACAAATACCGTGGGTAGTTGGTTTGATATCAGAAACATTGTAATCGCTCTTAATACTGTAAATTATAGCAAACAGGTCGTTTTAATTAAATTAGAATGATTCACTCAGTATTTCCCGCTGACAAAACCTTTTTCAAACATGTTTCAGGTGATCTGTTGTGATCCAGGATAAAGTGCCGTGAAGCACTATCAGCTTAAGAAAGTGGCTCAGAATAAAAAAATAAAGAAACATGTTTTGTAAAATAAAAGATTTCCTGGTGAAATCTCAAGATTGTAAATTATCGGGTTTTATCCCGAATTATGTAATAAAATAATCGGGAAATATTTCAGTTTTAAAAAGATCCTGAAGAAACTTTCGCTGTTAATTAAATACCACGGGATTTATGTCCCGCGGCTCCTGAAACGGGTCAAACCTGGTCGGGGGTCGTGACAGAAATAAGGTGGTATCAGAGCCACTGATTTAAGCCTATTAAGTATTTAGAAATACTTAATTTTACTGATTGCCAATTATGTGATTATGTGTTTTATTAACTGATTATTTGTTAATTACAGTATGGGTAAACAAAAGCTGTCAAATATCTATCTTAAACTAGATAGGTCATCCAACGAGAAGGGAAGTTCATCCCAAACAAAACCTTATGTAATTCCTGAAGAAGGAATATTTGTCCGTAAGGCACATTACGAAGAACCACTTTCTCCTAATAAAAGAAGTTTGATTATTAGGAAAAGTCAGGAGGAAATAAGGAAAAACTGAGAGAAGAAAGTTAAACAAGAAACCCAGGATTTAATCAGTAAATCACCTTGGGAGGAGAAATTAGATGAGAAATGGGCAAATCTTTATATGCTAGCCACAGTATAATTTACTTGTCAGTTGTTTTATGTATGCAATAATATTTACGGGTTATCTATAAAATTTTGTTATTTTATTTTAACATTTGATATGTATTTTGCATATATGCTAAACAGCATGAATGAGATATCTGAAGGTTTAGAAAATCTTAACCTCTATCCCGTTAAGATAGAAGTTTCCAAGGAATTCACCGGTTACTTCGCTGATAAAGAAGAACCCATGGAATTTCAATCCAAACCACTGCCAAAACCTAAACCCAAGAAAAGAAGCAGATTTGTGGGCTGGAGGCGTGTACGAAGGAAAAAGCCAGCAACAAGAAAGGTTACCAAAACTGAAGAACCAAAAGACAAAGGAAAAGGGGTAGAAATTGAGGAAAATGTTAATCAAATAGAGATAGAAGCTGAAAAGAGTTTTAAGCAAACAGAAAGAGAAGTCGGAGAAAGTTCTAGGCAGAAACAGAAAATGACTCCCTGGGAAATTTTAGATCACAAATTAGTAATGAGTGACCTCATCGGACCTGCCGATGGAAACCTTGAACCAGCTAATCCAAACCTTATATTTACTGAAGAAGATCTTTTCAGTTATCCACTAGAAGCTCCCATTCCAATCAATCTGGAACCTGCTATTCCAGATCCTATTGTCCAACCTCAACCACTACTAGTAGAATTAGATGAATGGTGGACAACTGATTGGCAATACCAAAATCTTTTAAACAACCCTGATACATTTTTCCCACAAGTTGACCCAGAACCTCCACTATACCCAACCATGAGCCCGGAGAATCTGACTGAACTTCGCCTCTGGGGCGAAGAGTTAATTAATGCAGGAAATCGGATTAGGGATGTGGGAGAAAGAGTTACTTGGAAATATGACGAAAGGGAGCGTCGTTTTTAAGAAAGTAGCTAACCAGATAATGGGAGTTTGCAGGAATATGTGTTAATAATAATCATAATAACCAGTATGTATAATAACTTAACAATAAAACGTTGTATGGTAATCGTGTGTACGAGGCATAATATAATATATAGAAATGAAACTTGTGAAATCGATAATTTTGGTTATACATGTTAATGTAATTATGTGCAAACTGTTTTATTATATTTGTATTTATACTAATTATTTACATAAAATTTATTATCAGATGTCAAACATTGGTAACGAACCAGTAAATGAAGTTAATCGGTCTGAGCAACATCCAGGAGATCAATATATGACTTGGCAAGATATCGAAAATATTGTTGCTCAAGGGATAGCTAATGCTATTCCAGCATTTGTTGCTGCTATAAAGAATCCAATCGAACCGCAACAAATTGTTCCTAGTAAACGTATTTCTGAAGATAACTTCAGTAATAGTGTAAACGGAGGCAATGATAATGTTAATCATAATGGGGAACCACATCAAGCTCCATTACCTAAGAAAATGAAAGCCGCAACGCCTGGTTGCACTTTCAAAGAATTCCTTGCTTGTAAACCCACTGAATTTGCAGGCAATGAAGGAGCAACTGCATCACTGCGTTGGTTAGAAAAAACCGAAGCAGTAATTGCAATAAGTAAATGTGCTAAAAATGATCAGGTCATGTATGCATCAAATCTCTTCAAGGAAGGAGCACTCGAATGGTGGAATACTGTGTTACAATCAAAAGGAAGAATAATAGCTTATGCTATGACTTGGGAAGAATTTAAGGGTTTTGTAGAAAGAAAATTATGTCCCGAGTATGAAAAGGAACAGATGACAAATAAGTTTCTGAATCATCGGATGATGGGTGTAGATTGTCGCGGTTATACTTCGACATTCTTTGAATATGCTAGAGTGGTACCAACGCTGGCTTCGCCAGAACCGGTACTCATTTCTCGCTACATTTGGGGACTGATTAGTGAAATCCGCAATATCGTTAAAGCTGCGAGACCTCGCACTATTGACGATGCTGTGGAATTAGCTAATACCCTAACCGATGAACTAGTGCGCACCCAAGATGAAAACAGAAAGAAAGAATTGGCTCAGAAAATTACTCAAGGATTTCGTGCGGGTAACAGTAGTAATTTCAAAAGAAAAGGAACTGGGCAATTCTCAACTCCGTCATTCTGCAGGAAATGCAAGAAGAAACATTATGGAAGATGTGATATAACCTGCAATTTTTGCAAAATTCTAGGACATCGTGAAGAAAACTGCAGAAAGAAAACAATAGTTTGCTATAACTGTGGAGAAAATGGACATTATAAAACAGAATGTCCTAAATTGGGCAAACCAGCAGACAACAAAACCAAGGCGACCGACGGAACTATTAAGAAGAATGCCAGGGCATTTCAGCTAACCACTCAAGAAGCAGAACTCATCCCAGATGTGATAGCGGGTACGTTCTTAGTTCACCGGTCCGGTCCTGAAAACATTGGTTTCGGTTAATTATGCGATTGTGTGAATTGATTGATGATACGCATGCATACATGATCGTTGGCTGTGTTTTTGGTGAAAATCATGATGTTTTATATCTAGGGTTTTGTGATTTTTGATATGATTAGGTGATAATCGATGATTTACCTGCTGTTAGTTGTTATTAGGAAGAGTTGGGATCATATACACCCGTTTTGGTGTCGTTTGATTGTAAAACAGAATGCTGATTGATGAAAACAACCAACTTCGGTTGGCTGTAAACAGACCGTTATAAATCGAAAAATTGATTTTATGGAGTCTAAATTATACGTTTTTGAAAAACGCTTCAAATGGCGCTGTGAGGTCGTTTGCTATTTTTAAAGGCCTGTTTTGTACAGCAGCAAAAGCTGCGTTTTTGCTGCAGAAAATGCGTGTTATGTTTTTCATCATAACTTGTAATCTAGATAGAGCAAGGTCATGAAATTTGTACAGTATATGGGCACCGGTGTTTTCGTAAATCTCCAACTGGAATTTCGTCAATCAGACTTACGATGAATTTTAAATGAATTTTTCCGTGGACTGCAGTCAGAAAGTGATGAATCTGACTGCAGCCCGGTAAATGATTTTTATAAAATAATTGGTAATGAATTGAGTCCCGAGATTTTTACACAATGTGGTGTGGACCGTTTAGAACATTTTGTTAAATTTTGAGAATTTTTGGAACAAGTTAACTATTTTATAAAAATATCCGAAAACAGCCCAGTTTTGGATGTTAAAGCTGAAACAATATAAGTTGTGATTTGCGTGTCTAGAGGTCAGCTATGCTATCTGATGATGATCCAACTTGTTATATGTCAACGAAAGTGTTATGTGAAGTATTGTGTACTTGCTCTTGAGTAGTTATAGGTGGAATGTGTATATGGGTGTGAACTGTCAAAGTGAGTGCATGTTATGTGTTAGATGCGTGTTGGAGCTTTGTGCCTTATTTGAACACACTAATGAACTAAATGGTAATCGTATTAGGACGTAATTGACCTACCTTGACTGTTAACCATTTTTAAGAGACCAACCGAGCAATCAAAGGTGAGTTCACACTTTTCGTCAAAGCATGGGATTCCCGGTGGTTTGGGAATGGGTTAAAGAATAACTATCCCCCTTGGGTGGGATGTAAACTGCGTATTCTCCTTGGGTAGAATACGTACTACCGTCCTCCTTGGGTAGGGCAACAACCTTTTATAATTCATGTCTTTAGATTACTAGACAACAACTCTATCTTAAGTCCTCTATTTTTGTATCGACTTAATCGTCGGGCCAATGGCGAACGGGACATTAGTTAAATAGCGTTGTTAGGGTTGACAAGCCTCACACCGTGCCGCAGAGGACGGGCGTGGACTAATGTACTTGGGCACTTAGTCAATGACGATAGACATTGACAAGGGGCACTAAAAATAACTACAATTAGTAGTCGGTACGATAACGGGTCTAGTGGTTTAAAACAGTGGGGTAGTTCCCCATGGCATGTTTGTATAAAGAACAAGGAACTTAACAAATTTTGGATTTTTTTGGAACAACATTAAAATGAACAACCAACTGTGAACTTGCCAACCTTTTTGTTGACACACTACTGCATGCTTTGCAGGTCGTTAGGTACAAGGATGGAGCTTGCACGCGAAGTGAGCGTTGTGGCTAGGAATCCACAGTTGGATCCCTACTAATGAACTTTATGATTTATAAACTGTTTTATGGGTTTTAATACTTTATGTTTCCGCTAACTTTTAAATTCGGTTCTGGACTTTGGTTTGGTGAACTTTAAACGTTTGTTCGATATGGTTTTATTTTACTTTATTTAAATGTTCAGTATGATTGGTGGTATGATCCTGGCCAGTCACACGTGTGACAACCCGAGATTTCACACATCACTGACTTCGCAATCCTGTTTTTACAATTTGGCTAACGTGGTGTCTGTGCAGTTTATCTAGATGATTAATGATTGTGTGTAATGCTTGATTATTATTTGTGTAGTGTTACATATAGTTTAATCAGAATTTAATAATAATGTTCTTCGTCACAACTCATTTCGACGAAGAATAGGATCTTTCGCCAACCACGACTCAACGAAAAATGGGTCCTTAGTCGAGGAGGGTCTTTCGCCGATAAGGGCTTCGGCCCAACCCATTTCGTGGCCCAACTGTTAAACTTTATGTAATTTTATAACCTTTGCAACCGAGAGACGTAAACAAAAACCCTAGAGCCCCTTCTCCTTATTCACCGTGCGACGGCAGTACGAAACCTCGAAGTGTTCTTTCCATCTCGATCTATCACAACCCTTCGGTATCACGGTTAGTGTTTAACCTTGTTATTCGATGAAGTCTTGAGGTTGTGATTTTGTGTTTGATTGTTAGAGCATGACATATTGTTTATGATTTAGTGGCATAAAGAATTCTGTAAGTTTTGTATGTTAGAAAATGTTGATATATGCTTGGATTGCAGGAGTAATGTTGATAACTAGAATCGTAGGAATCTTGGGTACTGATGATTAGATGATAATGACAAAAGAACAACATGAATTTATGATTAAATGCTGTTAAGTGATGATTGGTAATTTAGTGATGATTAGGGTTGCATACTAATGATTGAAACCATTATATTGATAATCTGATTAGGATGTTTAGGGTTGCTAATCGAGTAGATTAGTTGTTGTTGATTGAATGTTGAATGTGTACATGATTAAACCAATGAAACTGATGAACAGTGATTAAGATTGATATGAACATCATAATGTAACCGTCGTTTGATCCTTTGATTTTGCTGGATAAGTGTAACTGATGTTATGTGGCCAAGGATCTGTTAACTGACTTCGACGAAACATTGATGATGTTTCGTCATAAGAAACCCGACGAAAAATGTATGTTTCGTCACTATTAGTCATGAAGAAAGATGAATGTTTTGTCGCTGTTGGTCCCGACGAAGGACTAGGTACTTCGTCACCTGTGATTTCGACGAAGAATAGGTGTTCCGTTGCCTGGGTTCTTCGCCGGGCCTTGGACAGAACAGAATAGTAAACAGTATTGTGATGCTTATGGTTGGTGTACACTTGTGTTTATAAAAGTTACTTGTTGCATGATATTAATGTAAACTAAGAACAAGAAACCTGACTTGTCTGGAATGGTTAGAACATTTGTCTAATGATGTACTGAGTTGTGATAATCACATGGGATAAGGTCTTGCATGAGAATTGAGTGCTGATACCTTCCATGCAATTATTTTATGATAAAAGCAATCTGTGTAACAACACGTGATTTACTGTGTGCAAATATGTGACGTGAATGATTGTGTAACTGATATTGTTTGGTAACCACGGTAGGGTTTTGGTTGACCAACTTAGACGGGTAATTTAACATACCGAGCAAATCAAAGGTGAGTTCATTCCTCTTGAGCATGCGTCCCGGTGGTTGGGACAGTCATTGGGTATCCCTGAGAGGGACAGGTTTTTGGGTAAATCAATTGGGTATCCCTAAGAGGGATAGGTTTCTGGGTAAACCAATTGGGTATTCCTGAGAGGAATACATCTTGTGGGTAAAATCTGGAATGTTGGATAATACACTCATCCTATCACCTTTAAGTCCCATCTTGTTTGTTACCTGAGAGGTAACGGAGTATTAGTTGGTAGCGCTATCTAGGTTTGGCACCCTCACCCCGTAGCTGAGAGGACGGGTGTGAACTAATGACCCAGTCATGCCCAATGCTTTGATAGGAACATTGGGGAAAGGGCAAAATAAATCTGGAGCCGTCTTGTATTCGAGGTATTATCAACATTGTAATCAATAAACGGAACTAAACACTTGGTAACTAATGTTTTCGTAAAACTATAAACTCACCAGCGTTGTCTGATACACGTGTGTGCATGCTCACAGGTTATTGATACGTGTGGTTGTGGAACTTGCTGTCTGGGATGCTGGAATGGTCATGGGTCGAGGAATATGGAAACTTGAAACGAGACTAAATGATTTCATACACTTGGGTTTTAGTTAAACATGTATTATGCTTCTGCTGAACACGATGTATCACATTGAATGTTTTTGTAACACTTTATGCTAATGAAAGCTTTTATTTCAATTCTTGTTATGAGTTCAATGTGATTGGTGGCTAGATCCTGGTATGTCACACGCCTCGCGGGGGTTTCCGCATGTGGTATTTTGGGGGTGTGACAGTTTGGTATCAGAGCCACTGGTTATAGTGAACTTGGTTTTAAAAACATTTTTATAAAACCAGACTATAACCGAACAGTTCTGAAAACGAGAATACGACCATGACACTCAGCTCTAGATTGCAAGGTTCATCTTTTTCACCTGTTGTATACATTGCATGGCTAGTGTACACTTGTTTATGATATAGCATACGGACACCCACTCGTCACGATAGCATAATTTCATGAACTGCTTGTTTACTTTATGATGCGTAGTCGGTGTGTCGTAATCCTTAGATTCTTGTGATCTTGTCGTTTTGATAAACTCTGTTTGGCATTTGAGTTTGAGGAACCATTTGACATGAGTTAGGAGGAACTGAGATGAATATGCAAATCGCAATACTATTGTGGGTGCAAACATAATAATAATGTGAGGTGCATGTGAGTCCCAGTGAGACTTAACGAGTGGAAAAGGGGTTATGTTCTATTATTCGATCAAAAAGAAACATAACAAGTCTATAGGAGTCATAGCAGTGATTGTCTCCTACTCGAACATGATCTTTTCACTTCTCTCTGAATCCTTACAACTCTCGATGCTATCGAGTATCACCTGAACACTCATCGGAACGTCTAGTGAACTGTGTAGAATGTTAGGTGCCAGTACGAACGTCCCTGAGTTGGATGTCGCAGTGTCGAATGATTGGTCTATACCTTTCTCACTCCTCTTCGTTTGCTGGAACTCATGTATCGACGTCTTAGATCCCGAAGTGTGATCACTTCTGCAACACTCTCGCAACATACCGTGTATTACTCAATCAACTTGCTAGATCGATGGACAAGAGGATGAGCGTAGTACTTTACCGACTTCAGTAATTGGACGACCCCGATTACCAGCATCGAACATCAGCAATTTGACTCCAATTGAATCTTTAACCCTAGTCAGGGACTTATGGGAGTCAACTCTTACTAGTTAATCGGGACATAAACGATGACAATTGACTATGATATGGAATGTGTAACTGCCAGCACATTAAGGACGTGACTCGGAATGTGAAAAGATGGGCCATGTTGGTGAAAGATCGTAGGGCTCCGTTTCAAGCAACGACATTAGAGGCAACAGTCCTGACAACATCAAGGTACTTGTAATCATGGCCTACAGTATGGAAGATGGAGGTGCCTACGACATGGATCAGTCGTTGTTAAATCAAAGACGACACACAACCAAGGGAACGACGACAGTACTGGAAATTATCGTAACAAAAACAAAACACTGGGAACGATGCTCGTGGAAGGGCATTTAGGATTGGTGTGGGCGACGCCAGGATAATAGCAATATGGTAGCTTGTATGGGTAGCAAATCGCTTTGTCTCGGTTCTGTTTAACCCCACCCTTGTGCTTCTCTAAACCGAACCTGTTGTGGAACCAGCTGATGGCAAGACAATTGAAGCCTCGTATGTTCGTTGGGATGCAAACTCGACCTTGTGGGACAAGTGTTCGACATCGACCTTCCTTCTGCTATCCTTGATGGTTTCGATGCAGTAGTTGTGTAGATTGGTTATCTAGATATCGTGTAGATATACCATGTGGGAAGGAAATTTTGCGTCACTTTATACTTTGAAGTGTCAGAGTGGTGTAAAGGTTAGCATCATATCAATGAAGGCCCAGAAGTGTCTACGGAGGGATTACCCCGCTATGTTAGCAACTGTTACCGATGTTAAGGTTAAGGAAAAGAGGATCGAGGATCCACCAATTGTTCGTGATTCCTCTCGGTGTGCTACCCGAAGGACTTTCAGGTTTACTTCCACAACTGTTAGGTAGAGTCTCAGTTTGATCTCACGCCAGAGGCAGCCTTGATTACCCGTACTTCTTATCATCTTGCGCCTGGAGGGTTGCAAGAACTGTCCAATCAACTTCAGGAACTACTGGATGGGAGCTTTTATCGATCTCGCTCCTCACCTTGGGGATCCCGAGCTCTATTGCGGAAACGAAGGATGAGTCCTTTCATACGTGTACAGACTACCACAAGGTGGCTATCATAGACCGTCACCCCCTGTCTCGCATCGACGACCTGCTTGATCCGTTGCAATAATCAAGGATTCTATCCGAAAACTGACTTAAGACCGAACTGTCATCTGATGGAAGACCATGGGGAGGATGATCCCTAACACGATGTTACAAATCCAATATGGCCACTACGATTTTCTGTTCAAGTTATTTAAGATATTCAACACACCAGCAGCCTCAGGGATCACATGAGTAGTACGCATCAACCTCGTTTCGCCAGATTCGTCGACCGCATTTATCTGTGATATTAGAATCATATCCAGGAGAAAGGAACACCATGAGCAGCACATGTATCTTATCTCAGAGCCCCTGAGGGAGGAGTCACTTCACGTGATGTCTTGTTAGGTGTGACTTCTAGACTCGAGAGGTACACCTTCTCAGTCACATAGTCAACGAATGGGGAATACACGTGGATCTCGCTAAGATCCATCGTACTAGAAATTGATCGAGACCAAAGAGTCCTTTGGGGATAAAGCAATTTCTTGGTTTCGCTAGATACTATCGTAGACTCATCAAGGGATTTTTGAAGATCGCGCAGCTCTAACCTCTTTAACATAGCAAGGTGCTACGAATTCGTGGGAGATAAAACAGGAGGACGTCTCTTCAACTTTTGAAACTCAACTCTACAATGCACTGAGTATTGTCTTTACCCGAGGGTACAGGTGATCTGGTGGTATACCATGATGGTTTGAATCAGAGTCTCAGTTACACACCGATGCAACACGAGAGGGTGATGGCTTATGTGGTGGATTAACAGGAAGAATTGCATGACTCGCAACCTAGGGTGGAAGACACGATCTCGGATTTGAGCTGGAGGCATTACTTGGACGGTACCAAATGCACTACTTAGACCGATCACAAGGGCCTCCCGTGTACCTTTGTTTCGGAAGAGCTAAACATGTAATAGCATCGCTGGATGGAACTTTTGAATGATTACGACTGTGAAACCTGAACGTGCACGAGTTTTGCAGCTCACTATCGACTCTAACTTACCTGATCAGACTCGCTCTATTCAAACTGGAGAACTGAATGAAGAGAATTTTTCAAGTTAAACCCATGCGGGGCATGGAGAAGCAACCGTTGGCAGGTCGGACAATATTCACTACCTCATGGAACGAATGTGGGTCTCGTTATACGAAAACTGTAGGGAACTCGTGTTGAACAAAGCACACCGGCCTCGATGTTCTAGTCGTCGGGGTTTTGATGAGAGATATTAGGATCTATAAATCTTGTATTGGTGATCGGGCATGAAGGCCCACCTAGCTATGTATGTGAATGATGTTTGACTTATGGGAAAGCCAAGGTGGAGTATCAGCAACCAGGAACACCCATATGGAAATGAGAACAGACTGCCATGGATTCTGTCATTAGTCTACTTACAACTCGAAACGGAAACAATATCACCTGGGTGATCGTGGATGGTCTCACGTTACCAGCACACTTTCTTGCAATCAAGGAAACTGATGAGTCTTCACAGTTGTGAATGTCCCTCTAAGAGGGGCGGCCTTTAGACATGAGGTGCCAACTCCTGTCACCTCCGATTTTGATCTATACCTGATTCATGACAGGCAATACACAACACCCTTGACTCACGTCTATACATGAGCATTACATGTCACCTTCGGACAAACGGTCTGAGTAAACGAAACATCCTGACACTCGAAGAGATGCTGCGAGTATGTGTGTGATTGAGTTTAGTAAAGATTGGAAGGACACTTACCTTGGGATGAGTCCTACAGCAGCAAATACCATTCTGGTAGTCAGACAGCTCTGATAAGGCATTGCATGGATGATAATGCCAATCTCCTTGTTAGACTAAGGTGGGCGACAACCTAATCACAGGTCCAGGACTTGTACTCGAAACTCTTAGGAAGATTGTTAAGATCAGAAGTCGTTTGGCGGCAACGCGTGACCATTAAGAAAGCTGATAAGCTTAGGAAACACTGGGAGTTCGCTGCAGGCGAACGTGTCATGATTGAAAGTCTCACCCTGGGAGGGTGTGGTACGCTTGGGAAGCGTGGCAAGCTTAATTTACGTCACGTTGAGCCATTCAAAATTTTGGAAAGAATCAGGGGCATGTCCTTCAAACTCGAGTTACCGACAAATTTGGTAACGTGCACGATGTCATTTAAGTCTCGAATCTAAGGCAGTGTATGTCCGATGAAACGGTTGTGATACCTTTGTTAGACAAGTTGCAGTGGTCAAGGAGTCTATCGAAGACATGGACTAGGAAGTCAAGGTTTGTTAACATAGCCGAATTCCAATTGTGAGTGTTAGTTGGAACTCAAGACGTGGACCGGAGTTCACATGGAAACGCAATGATCAGATGAAGTTCCAGTATCCTCAATTGTTCAAACTGGTGTTTCAACCTTGGATGTCATTGACGAATTTCGGGACGAAATTCCATTTCAAGATGGGGATGATGTGGTACCTGCGGAAAATCCACAGTCATTTTGATTTAACACCTTGCCGCTTTGGATTACTTGTCAAATTTCAGGACGAAATTTCTTTCAAGTTGGGGATGATGTGACAACCCGAGATTTCACACATCACTGACTTCGCAATCCTGTTTTTACAATTTGGTTTACGTGGTGTCTGTGCAGTTTATCTGGATGATTAATGATTGTGTGTAATGCTTGATTATTATTTGTGTAGTGTTACATATAGTTTAATCAGAGTTTAATAATAATGTTTTTCGTCACAACTCACTTCGACGAAGAATAGGATCTTTCGTGTCACAGCCCCCGACCCCACCCTGGGAGCGGAACCGTGAACCAGTTAGATGGTATCGGTGTTTATTAATTACGCAGCGAAATTTTTTTCATCAGGATCATAGTTAGGAAATAATTTCAGAGTTTGTAAAACACCAAACTTTTAATATTAAACAAATGGGCTAAAACCCATATTCAATTCAAATGTTTTCATAGGGATAAATCCAATTAAATAAAACATAAATTTCTTCTTTTATTCAGGTATTTATAGCCACTTTATTTAAGCCTTCAGTGCTCCATAGCTGGCTTCTATTATCTTTATAGCAAGTTACCTGAAACGTGTTTTGAAAACATTTTATCAGTAATAAATACTGGCGAGTTCATTCCATTTTTATAGAAATATATTGTTATACTTTACAGCATTAAGGGTTTTTATATTTGTTTATATTTACCCAACTCAATCAGTATTTGTCACATGGTGGCAGTTCCGATGTGACAGTGGTCATATCACTCATTGGCTCATTTTCGTCCAATAGTGAAGTTTATCAAGTAATAAATATAAAATATATCTTATTATGATTCAATGGTATCGGTCACTAGGCGATTCCCGTGACGGTGGTCAAATCACTGTTGATCATTCTTTCAACTAGTGAATCTGGTCATATCACTGTTGATCATTCTTTCAACTAGTGACTCTGGTCATATCACTATTGATCATTCTTTCAACTAGTGACTCTGGTCATAACACTGTTGATCATTCTCTCAACTAGTGTCTTTGGTCATGTCACTGTTGATCATTCTCTCAACTAGTGACTCTGGTCATATTTGTGGTCATATCACTGTTGATCATTCCCTCAACTAGTGACTCTGGACTTAGTAGTGTCCCGTGACATTACTTTGTCAATTATATTTTCTATGACACAAAACCACTTAGCCCAGAAAATGAAATATATCATTTTCTGTCAAACTAATAGCTATAACTTATCAAATATAATATATTAATTAAATAATTGTAATATTATTATTTAACATATTAACGTGACTAAGACTAAAAATATAATCTTAGTATAGTAGAATATATTATTTTTGACTATTTTATTATGGTATACATTTATGGACTAAACATTATTTTATAATGTAAATAGTAATTTAGGTTTATTAAATATATTTTCTTTAATATATATTTTATTAATGATTAATAAAGCTCTATTTTATATACACATCATTTAGATTTATTTCAATCATACATTAAATTTATTAATGATTTAATGTTAAAATAATATTAGTTATAGGCTATGGCTACTGGGGCACAATTTCCCCTGTGATTGTGGTCATGTTACTATTGGCTAACTTTTTGGCCAATAGTAACGAGGGTCAAGTAATGTATAAAACCTCCAATACCGGCAGTTATTACAGAATATAAAAATTTAATAACTGTAAGTATAACTTGTAAACATTTAGGATTTTAGAAAGCATTTTTAAATATAATTGTATCACAAAAAGGTGATAAAAAGAAGAATGACTCACAAACTGTGAGAAAAGAGAATGGACTCACTTTGTAACTTTAGGGTTCAACTAGAAAGCTTCCTGGTAGAATCTTGGGTATAACTTCTGAGCTATTTTAAAAAATATATATATAGATGCACTCTTGTTAAGTATAGTAACCCTAATTCAACCTTATCCCTATGTCACGAGACAGAACTCCAACGAACTTAGTCGGACAGATCCTTGACATGCGTTATGGGGCTCCAGATCAATCGGAAAGGGAATCAGTGATCGGAAGTTAAAACACTTAAAACGGGGCGGGGCTTTATTATTATTATTATTTAAAGAAAAATATTTAGAGAGAGAGAGAGCACGAAAAGAAGTAGAAGGAAAAGTTGGAATGCTATTTCTATTTATAGCATTCTCCACATTACTTGGAGACAAAGTTGTTTATTCCTGTGCATACACGTACCATACATGCATTTATTTCAATATGTCAATTGTTATCTATACACATGCATGCGCCAAACATGGCCACGTACACATTGAATCAAATTCAATGTTAATTTAGATATCATTTATTATTTTTTTATTATATATTATAATTAATTCAGCTGCTTCACTTATTTGACGCTTATAACTTCTAAAATATGGCGTCTTATAAAACAATGAATATGTCATTAGAACGAGAATATTGGTGTCTATATTTTGACCCAAGTTTCATTAAAAACGGGGTAGGTTCAAATATATTGTATTTTTATAATTTAATTATTAAACGGTTTCTAGGCACGTCTAAATACTTCATATTTATAACAGTCAACTTACCTGTAATCTACCTGTCTAATAATATAAGTTTTTATAGACTTTTATTTTAATAGAAAGGTCACACATATACATGTCAATTAATTAGTATAACATTACAACCAACTATATATAAAATAGTTGTTAAAACTATTTGGGTCGAATAATTATATTAAAAATAAAACTAGTTACTAGTGGTTAATAAATTTAAACAATCTATAATTCTTATATGATAAAAAATGGATATGTTACATTTCGCCAACCACGACTCGACGAAAAATGGGTCCTTCGTCGAGGAGGGTCTTTCGCCGATAAGGGCTTCGGCCCAACCCATTTCGTGGCCCAACTGTTAAACGTTATGTAATTTTATAACCTTTGCAACCGAGAGACGTAAACAAAAACCGTAGAGCCCCTTCTCCTTATTCTCCGTGCAACGGCAGTACGAAACCTCGAAGTGTTCTTTCCATCTCGATTTATCACAACCCTTCGGTATCACGGTTAGTGTTTAACCTTGTTATTCGATGAAGTCTTGAGGTTGTGATTTTGTGTTTGATTGTTAGAGCATGACATATCGTTTATGATTTAGTGGCATAAAGAATTCCATAAGTTTTGTATGTAAGAAAATGTTGATATATGCTTGGATTGCAGGAGTAATGTTGATAACTAGAATCGTATGAATCTTGGGTACTGATGATTAGATGATAATGATAAATGAACAACATGAATTTATGATTAAATGCCGTTAAGTGATGATTGGTAATTTAGTGATAATTAGGGTTGCATACTAATGATTGAAACCATTATATTGATAATCTGATTAGGATGTTCAGGGTTGCTAATCGAGTAGATTAGTTGTTGTTGATTGAATGTTGAATGTGTACATGATTAAACCAATGAAAATGATGAACAATGATTAAGATTGATATGAACATCATAATGTAACCGTCGTTTGATCCTTTGATTTTGCTGGATAAGTGTAACTGATGTTATGTGGCCAAGCATCTGTTAACTGACTCCGACGAAACATTGATGATGTTTCGTCATAAGCAACCCGACGAAAAATGTATGTTTCGTCACTATTAGTCACGACGAAAGATGAATGTTTCGTCGCTGTTGGTCCCGACGAAGGACTAGGTACTTCGTCACCTGTGATTTCGACGAAGAATAGGTGTTTCGTCGCCTGGGTTTTTCGCCGGGCCTTGGACAAAACAGAATAGTAAACAGTATTGTGATGCTTATGGTTGGTGTACACTTGTGTTTATAAAAGTTACTTGTTGCATGATATTAATGTGAACTAAGAACAAGAAACCTGACTTGTCTGGAATGGTTAGAACATTTTTCTAATGATGTGCTGAGTTGTGATAATCACATGGGATAAGGTCTTGCATGAGAATTGAGTACTGATACATGTCATGCAATGATTTTATGATAAAAGCAATATGTGTAACAACACGTGATTTACTGTGTGCAAATATGTGACGTGAATGATTGTGTAACTGATATTATTTGGTAACCACGGTAGGGTTTAGGTTGACCAACTTGGACGGGTAATTTAACATACCGAGCAAATCAAAGGTGAGTTCATTCCTCTTGATCATGCGTCCCGGTGGTTGGGACAGTCATTGGGTATCCCTGAGAGGGATAGGTTTTTGGGTAAATCAATTGGGTATCCCTGAGAGGGATAGGTTTCTGGGTAAATCAATTGGGTATTCCTGAGAGGAATACGTCTTGTGGGTAAAGTCTGGAATGTTGGATAATACACTCATCCTATCACCTTTAAGTCCCATCTTGTTTGTTACCTGAGAGGTAACGGGGTATTAGTTGGTAGCGCTATCTAGGTTTGGTACCCTCACCCCGTACCTGAGAGGACGGGTGTGAACTAATGACCCAGTCATGCCCAATGCTTTGATAGGAACATTGGGGAAAAGGGCAAAATAAATCTAGAGCCGTCTTGTATTCGAGGTATTATCAACATTGTAATCAATAAACGGAACTAAACACTTGGTAACTAATGTTTTCATAAAACTATGAACTCACCAGCGTTGTCTGATACACGTGTGTGCATGCTCGCAGGTTATTGATACGTGTGGTTGTGGAACTTGCTGTCTGGGATGCTGGAGTGGTCATGGGTCGAGGGATATGGAAACTTGAAACGAGACTAAATGATTTCATACACTTGGGTTTTAGTTAAACATGTATTATGCTTCCGCTGAACACGATGTATCACATTTAATGTTTTTGTAACACTTTATGCTAATGAAAGCTTTTATTTCAAATCTTGTTATGAGTTCAATGTCATTGGTGGCTAGATCTTGGTACGTCACACGCCTCGCGGGGGTTTCCGCATGTGGTATTTTGGGGGTGTGACAACACGCCTCGCGGTAATACTCCGCTTGTGGATTTTGAGGGTGTGACACTGATACTGTCACTCGCGGCCGCCCGCTCCCGGGGCACGGGTCGGGGGTTGTGACATAGTTTGTTTCGAGTTTACCCTTTTGTTTCCTTTACTTAAAAAAACTATTTTTTACGTGCATTTTTTTATTTACGTGTCGGTATAAATATGATTTGCTCTATGTTTCGACATAAACTTTTTCTGAAAAACGATTTAGGTCAAATATAATACTTTTTTTCATTCAGAAAAAATATTACGTGCATATTTTTATGTACTATAAATTTGAATTGGTCTACGTTTCGATTTGGGAGATGAGTCAGGACAAATATAATATGTATTCGTGCGTATTTTATGTATGTTTGGTAAATTTTATTTCGAACGTGTGGAGTCAAATTGTAGTTTCTTTTCTATGTATGAGTCGGGTCACATATAAATTTGTTTTACTTTACGTTTTGATCCAATCGCAAAGCTTATATAGGTTACTTTGGGTTCAATTCGATACCTAAAAATGCGCGCTTTCATACGGTTAACGCATCACACGACGTTTAGACTAATCCATTCAATATTTGCGATGTTCTCGCGCGCTGCAACGCGCGCTGGTCTTATTGCTAGTTAATCTTTACTTTTAGGTACAATCTAGACTTGCATATTAATTCATAAAGATCACCGTGTTTATATTATCTATTTTTAAAACATGTTTTTGTTATTATTATATCGTATACTTTTATTATGTGATGAACCTTGCCTGACTTGAATCATTGAACTAAACCGAAGATTTTAATGTCCGATTCTATAAAACTGGAATAGTAAATTTCTGACTCCATCACAGTGAGAAGAAATCCGTCGACATTGTACAGAGGTGGAAGAAAATTGTGTGCATACTTTAATAGTCAAATTAAAAAAATAGCGACCATACTTATAACATGTTTAGTAAAAATGGTAATTAAAAAAACAATATTTTGTATAATATCTTATATACTTTTTATTACTACAGAATTCTATTATTAAAAAACATAGAGCTTCAAATGCTTATATAAATGATCACTAAAAATATTAAAAAACATAGAGCTTCAAATGCTTATATAAATTATCACTAAAAACATTAGTGGTTTATAAAATTATGTTTTCTTACTTATTTATAGATTATTTATATTTATTACCTAGTCACTTTTTTAATATAGATTATTTACCTTAATTTTAAATTTTACAAGCCCATATTTATTCTCCATAAAAATATTGTGTTATTTGTATTTAAGCTTTTACATACTCAGATATGCATAATATGTTTATGTGTTAGTGTATTCGTATAAATATTTATAAAACCGTTAAGTTTTATATACTTTCAAAATTCATATCCACCATTTATATTTTTAATCATTCATTTATTTTTTTTTGAACGGCAAATTTGGATCACTGACGGACCACTGGAGTATCATCGTGCCACCAGCAGAACCACCCGATCATATCCATCTCCACTAGGCAATAATGCCTATACACCAATTCAGGAGGAAACCCAATAAATCTGGGAAAACCCCCTTTGTGGGAATCGAACCCATGACCTAATGGTCATAAGCCTTATCCCACCACCAAGATACCACTAGGCTATAATGCCATGGGTTAATCATTCATTTATTTGGTTAGTTGTTTATATTTCACTAAAGTTACTCATCATGGTGTGCACTTGGAGATACCATGTTGGTTCACAAATCAAAAGTGCTAACAACGTCGTTGGCTCACCAACTTCCTTGTCTAAATGTTTCCATAATTCCATTCCCTAATACATAGTTTTTCTTGCAACTTAGTAATAAAGAGGTGTTAATATGGGGGTTAGGTCACCTGATAGATGTTCTTTTATATTTTTAGTGAGAGGTCTTGGGTTTAATTCCAAGCAAAGAATGATAATTCTACGTAATTTAGTAATTAGTATAATAGTAGGGGAAGTACCATTAGTCGTTCAAAACTAATAATAAAGAGGTAATTGTTGACGGATTTGACTGGTTCATTTAAGGCCGGACAACTCAATATGGCTTGGTAATCTAATCTAATTTGTCACCAATGCTTTCGTCTGTGACGAACTCATAACTTTTTTCATGAGTAAATTTTTCAGTCTTCGTGTCTTTATCAAGAGGGATTTAATGTTAGGTCCGATCGTTGAAATTTAATTAATGGATTGAAGGCTTGAAGCACTCATCTAAATGTTTTGGGTTTTTCAGTGTACGTCCAAGGTTTTTGATCCGGTTCATAACTTTGTAGAGTTCTTATATTTAGTTTGTAATTGCATTTCGTTTAATTTTTTTCATATCGTCTAAAATTAACTAACAAGCTAACACTTAAAAATAATCCTTGGGCACGGGTTTCCACCCATCTCCCGTCTCGACATGCCCCTGGTTTCTTAGCCTGATTCGATTTCAAAGTGATAGTGATTTATACAAATTCCTAAGAAAACAATGCTTTCTTTTAAAACCCATAAAACAAAGAGTAAACTTCCGTTTTGCTCCCTGTGGTTTGGTCACTTTAACGGTTTTGCCCCAAACCTTTCAAAATAGCCATTTTACTCCCTGATCTATGAAGGCCTTCATGATTTTGCTCCCCGCCCCTAAACGTCATCCACTTTAACAGTTAAAGTTTGTCACATGCAAAACACCTGAGGGGCAATTATGTCTTTTCCCAACCTCCCCTTTACAATTCCAGCTTAAAACCCTAACTGTTAAAATGGATGTCGTTTAGGGGCGGGGAGCAAAATCATGAAGGCCTTCATAGATCAGGGAGTAAAATGGCTATTTTGAAAGGTTTGGGGCAAAACCGTTAAAGTGACCAAACCACAGGGAGCAAAACGGAAGTTTACTCATAAAAAAAATATAAATTTATCCAAAAATATCAAAATAATAAGTTTTTTCTTATTTCCTCACTCTCATTTCGTATCCTAAAAAATACTACATATATTTCAAATAACCTTTGGTCACATAAAGCAAAATCATATTTAAATCGGTACCCATAGCTTGTAATATTTTTCTTGCATTATTCTAAGTACGTAACATTATGCTTTTACTTTCAACAACAACAACAACCATACCCAGTAAGTCCCACAAATAGCAGAGCTACTTATAGGGTCTGGGGAGGGTGGGATGTAGACAGGCCTTGCCTCTATCCCTAGGGATAGAGAGGCTGCTTCCAGAGAGACCCTCGGCTCGAAAACGAACAGCAAACCAACACAGCAAGTCAAAGAACATAGAAAGAGTACAGAAATAAGAAGTCGCCCATTTCCAAGAAAGTGATCAGAGTGTCACAATATAATGTAAATCATGTATCCTAGCATACGGCATCATTTGGGCATAAACACAATGTAAATCATGTATAATAGCATACAACATCATTTGGGCATAAACACAAGAAGGCAATCACTGGAGAAGTCCGTTAAAGAATAAGAAAAACCTACGTCCCAGAAATCCACCTAAGACCTTACTACAAAATCTTCTAGACGTCCTTAACCCTAATCCTACGCCTCCACGAAGTCCTATCGTGGACCATGTCCTCAGAAAGATGCATCTCTAGTAAATCGTGCCTAATCTGCTCATCCCATGTCAGTTTGGGTCTGCCTCTTCCTCTCCTCCCCTGCACAGTAAGAGTTAAGTTCTTTTTGAGTCCCTGTGGTTTGTGCAGTTTAACTGTTTGAGTCCAAAAACCAAACTTGTCTTGATTTGAGTCCCTGTGGTTTGTATTTTTAACCATTTGAATCCAAAATGCAAAAACTTTTCTTGATTTGAGTCCCTGTGGTTTGTATTTTTAACCATTTGAATCCAAATGGTTTTTGGATGAGGTTTGCATTTTGGATTCAAATGGTTAAAAATACAAAACCACAGGGACTCAAATCAAGACAAGTTTGATTTTTGGACTCAAACAGTTAAACTACACAAACCACAGGGACTCAAAAAGAACTTAACTCCAAAATATAACAACAAACAATATTAATAAAGAAAGAGAAATTGTAATAATATTATAATAAAAGAAAAGACAAATCAGATTTAGGCAATGAACTTAGAGGACAACATAAATACACATATATTCTCTGTATAAAGCTCCAGCGGGGTAATTAAAGTTCTAGAAGGTATTCGGAGTAGATTTTTATGGAGCGGTGCGTCACAATTCAGAAAAATCAGGTGGGTTGCATGGGAAAGAGTACTCAAGCCTAAAAAGTTGGGAGGTTTGGGAGTCGGGAGCATAAAGGAATTGAATTTAGCATTGATTTCAAAATGGTGGTGGAGATTCAAGAACTCGGGGGACCAACTTTGGGCCAAGGTGGTTAGAGCAATACATGGGAGCGGGCGAAACAATACTTTTATCCCTTGCAAGAAAACAATCCCAGGAGTGTGGAAGGAAATAGCATCAGTAGATAAAGAATTTTTGAAGTTTGATGTGCGGATTCAGGACTGTTTCGAGAGTAAAGTGGGGAACGGATCGACAGTACAATTCTGGAATGATTTCTGGGTGAACGGAGGTAGGTTACGAGATCAGTTTCCAGCGGTGTTTGAGTGTTCCGGGCAGAAGACGGGTTTTGTTAGCGAGCATTATAAATCGGTAAGGGGGGCAATTTTATGGGATTGGGGATGGAGACGACTCCCTATATCAACTGAAGAAAAATCACAACATTTAAAGTTGTTGGACATCTTGAGGGATATAACAATTTCTGAAGGCAAAGATGTATGGTGGTGGAAATCCGAGGGGGAGGGGCGTAAAGATTTCTCAGTCAAACAGATTAGGGAAGATTGCTTCAGATGCAACAACACCACAAACTCTATGGGCGGTTTCAGCTGGAATAAAATTGCCACCCCGAAAGTAAATTACTTTGTGTGGAGGGCTGCAATCAATAGGATTCCAACTGCTGGGACCCTTGCTGATAGAGGTGTCTTTTTTGGGGACGGAAGATGTGTAGGATGCGGCACTAGTTTGGAGACGGTCGATCATTTATTTGCTAGTTGTATTGTGGCGAGATCTTTATGGTGGCAGATATGTACTTGGCTCAAGATGCAAGTTCCTTCTCGGTTTGACTCGCTCCAACAGATTTTAGAGTTTTGCATAAATCAAGATGGACCGGAAAAAAAAAGAAGGTGATTCAAGCCATATTCTTTATGACAATATGGAGGCTATGGCAAAGGAGGAATGACAAGGTCTTTAAGGGAACAAACACATCGCAGTCGAAAATGATCCATGACATTAAGGAAAATACTCTATGGTGGGTGCTCAAGAGATCAAAAGTTAGGGGCGTAGATATAGGCAATTGGTGTGCGTTTTCTAATTTAGACTTTGGTTAGGGTGGTGGTAAATGTAATAGCTTTTGGGTAGGTGTGGCTTATGTTTGGTTTCATTTGGGATGTATCTGTACCTTTTGGTGTTTGTCTCTGCATAGCTTCTTGCTATTTAGAGGCTTGTTGGTGGAATATATGTTTGGTTTGGTTGTTCAAAAAAAAAAAAATTTGCTGTAAATGTAATACACAAGACGGATATGTACTCATCTATCTCATTCTCTTTATCTCTCACCAATTCATCAACCTATTACATACACGTATCCCATCCCGTTTCTCACCTTGTATTTATTTAAAACCGACTATGTATTGAACACGCATCTAAACCAGATAAACCATCGTATTATTTATAACACAAGAAAAAAAATATAAAAAGATAAAATAAAAAGGACAATGAAGGGTAATTAAAACAAGGACTAGACCATCTTCCATTCTCCCCCAAACACGATGCAAAATTCATCGCATTTTTAATCATCCCCTAAAATTTCAAATTCTGCACAACAACAATCGCAATCTGCACCGGTAATTCTTCATCTATATCTATATCCTCTCTCTCTCTCTCTCTATATATATATATATATATATATATGTATGTATAATCATCTATTAATTTCACCAGAACAAAACAATTCGTTTTTCGGTTTTTCACAACTAAAACCCTAATTTGTCTCATCGTATCGATTAAACCTAGCTTTTTCAACGATTTCAACTGATTTTACCGGTAACTGAAGTTTTTCTTCTGCAGATTTCGATTATTAGACAGGTGATTGATGAGAAAATGAGTAATCGACCGAGTACGCGCAACAAAAACAAGCGGCAACGACCGGATAATAATGCTGAAGTTTTTTCTGATTTGTACAGGTGATTCAAGTTTGATTTTGTGTTTTTTATCGCTTGTAGTGTGCTAATGTTGTTGATTTTGGTTTTGTGATTTGATTTTGGACGCGCATTTTGTGTTTTGTGGATTGATTGTTATGTGTTGTTGTTGAATCTGAAAACCTAGATTTTTTTTTTTTTTTTTTTTTTTTTTTTGGTGATGAAAAAAGTTTGATATAGTATGATCCTATTATTATAGAACTTAGCATACATAATAACATGTTCAGTCTACTAAAAAAATTAATTAAAGTCTGATTGTGTTTTGGAAAGAATGTTTCTTTCCTTTTAGGGTTTATTTGGTTGATATAGTTTACAATTACTGTTTTCTGTTGGTTTTTGCGGACAGGGGACCGGTTATCACACGATATATAAAGTTAAACTTTTGATTTATGTTATATAGTTTTGGACCTGGTAGCTTGGCTCAGATGGACTTTGTTTTTTAGAATATTGAGTTTTGATTTTATATGGGACACCTTAACCTAGTACTCTTCGAATGCAGAACTGAGATAACTTATTTTTTACCAGATTTAACATCAACATTTTGCTATTTTGAAGTATTTCTATGAAGTTTGGTGTCTATTTGATTTTTAATTGTAAGTTTTGATTATTTTGTTTTCTTGGTAGGAAAATTCACTTGTCTGGTGAAGTGTCAAAGGATGATATAAAGCAGCTATATATGTTTGGGAAGCCAGTTTGTAATCAAGGCTGTAGAGTGAATACGAAAGATAACCCTAATTGTTTTTGCGGGTTGATTCCACCACCAAACGGTAACCGAAAAACTGGATTATGGCAAAAGACTTCTGAAATTGTGTCATCAATGGGTGCGGATCCTTCTAAGGATCTTCGCGATTCGCTTGACACGCCAGCTGGTTTAACAAATCTTGGAGCTACGTGCTATGCAAACAGCATACTCCAGTTTTTATACATGAATAAATCTTTCAGAGAAGGTGTATTGTCGGTTGAGGCAGAGGCTTTGGAACAACAGCCTGTTTTGAATCAAATTGCTCGACTTTTCGCACAGCTTCACGCTAGTAAAATGGCTTTTGTTGATTCAGCTCCTTTTATTGAAGCACTGGCGTTAGATAATGGTATTCAGCAAGATAGTCATGAGTTCCTTACATTGCTTTTTTCATTGCTTGAACAATGTTTGAGTTGTTCAAAAGTCTCTAAGGCCAGAACTGTTGTTCAAGATCTCTTTCGTGGAGGTGTGTCGCATGTCACCAAGTAAGTTACATATTATATGATTTGTATGATTATGATAATCATACTTGATGTGGGTAATGGTTTACCGTTTATATCTTTTGTTACTTATTGGGTACCCTAGGTGTTCAAAATGCGGGAACCAATCAGAAGCCTCATCAAATGTTGAAGATTTTTATGGTGTGGAACTGAATGTGAAGGGTTTAAAAGATCTAGATGAAAGTTTAGACGACTATCTGTCCATTGAAGAGCTTCAAGGAGATAATCAGTATTTCTGTAGTTCATGTGCAACTCGTGTAAATGCTACACGTAGCATCAAGCTGCAGTCACTGCCACCTGTTCTTATTTTCCAGCTTAAACGTTGTATTTTCTTACCTAATGTAAGTTTGAGAGTACTTCTGATTTTTTTAGAGTAAAATACCATTTTCGTCTCTGAGGTTTGGCCAGTTTTGCGACTTTCGTTCAAAGGTTTATTTTTCCGCATCTGGATCCAAAAGGTTTGAAATCTTGCCATTTTCATCCGACTCATTAACTCCATCCATTTTCCTTCGTTAATTCAGGGGTATTTTCGTCTTTTTTGTTAACTTAAAGGGCAATTCGTTTTTTTTTTCATGGGTATTCGGTGTTTTTACATGAAGTGAAAAAGACCGAATTGCCCTTTAAGTTAGCAAAAAAGACGGGAAAACCTTTGACTTAACGGAGTAAAATGGACGAGATTTCAAACCTTTCGGATGCAGATGCGGAAAAACAAACCTTTAGATGAAAGTCGCAAAACTGGCCAAACCTTAGAGGTGAAAATGGCATTTTACTCTTTTTTTATGCAAGTACTTTCTTGAACATTGAAATCAAATATCCTCATTGACACTCATATTCTTCACAGACTACAACGAAGAAGAAGATAACCTCTGCATTTTCTTTTCCTGGGCAAGTGGATATGGCAAGATGGTTATCTGAACAAAGTGAATCTGAAATGCTATACGATCTATCTGCGGTTTTAATCCACAAGGGCTCTGCTGTTAACAGCGGCCATTATGTAGCTCATATTAAAGATCAAGATACAGGGTTATGGTGGGAATTTGATGATGAACTTGTTTCTGAATTGGGTCAACACCCTTTTGGTGGCAGTTCTTCTAATACGTCTACTAAACCTGTACAACCTGTGCCAGGTGGACAATCTAGTTCTGCAGAGCCCAATAGTGTTGTAAATGGAAACCATATGGGTGCTTCATCTTCTGAAACTAATACACATGTACAAACATTCTCTTCGACCGATGCATATATGCTGATGTATTCTCTTAGGAATCAAACCAATGGTGATCGAAAACCTCAAATGGTATCTGGTGAACAGAAACTAAACGATGATGCTTATCTTCCACCTCATCTTTTGAAGCAAGTTATTGAGTTGAACAAATCGTATGTCGATTCTTGTCAACAATACAAAATCAAGAAAGATGCCAAGTTGGCACTCATTAATGAGAGACGACAGGAGGTTAGATCTGTAATCTCCGAAGCACCTGTTCAGTCACCCGTGGAGTCGTTTTGGTGGATATCGGTAGATTGGCTACGCCAATGGGCAGATAGCATCCAACCTACGTGAGTTTCAAATCTTTTTTACATTTTATTTCTCTTTGGTTTTATGTTAAATTTGTATACTAAGCAGTTAATGGGGTAAAAAATGGGATATCGGTAATTTTAATATCATGCAGAATTTATATATATAGCAATCTAACACTAACAATTCAGTATACTCTCCTACCATTAACAAATTAACCTTTTGCAACTTGCAAAACACTAACAATTGTAGCAAGTAGGAACTGCTTAAGACTTAAAACACTAACAATTAACAATTAAGACTTAAAACACTAATAGCAGCAATAAGAAGAAAGACGAATGGTTGAACTAAGAAGAAAGGTACTGATATTGGGAAAATCGGTGATATATCGGTCAATATCGCGGATAATATTGGTACCGATATTTTGCACCAGTATCTCACCAGGGGACCGATAACCGGTGATATATCGGCGATACTAACTGCATAGTTTCTATATGATTCATATGTGATGATTTTATTTTTGTGCAGCATGATTGACAACACACCAATTCAATGTTTGCATGGGAAAGTACCAGTTTCAAAGATTAGCTCCATGAAACGGTTATCAACCAAGGCTTGGAATACAATATCTTCTAAGGTACCTTACCACACGATATTAAATATATCTATATACTATCTAGTATTTCTCATGGCTGATTGTAGCTTTTATGATATATGTAAATCAAGTATGAAGGGGGTCCCGCATTGGGTGAAGATGACTGCTGCATTGAGTGCCTTAAGGAAACAGCACGTTCTACAGTAAGCGCAGATAGCTATAGAGACGGAAGAACATTAATGAGAGAACTTGCTGAATCAGCACTTGCTGGGAAATGTCACGATGGACAATTGTACTATGTTTCCAAGTCATGGTACGGCTTTAATAATACCCGTTGCATACTTGGGCCAACCACTAAAACTTACGTATCTGTAATAAATTGTAGGTTGAGTCAATGGGTACGAAGACGAAACGCTGACTTACCTTGTGAAGCCGATACAGGACCAACAGCTTCAATCAGGTGCCCACATGGATCACTTATGCCTGAACAAGCTCCTGGAGCCAAGCGGGCCCTAGTACCGGAAAATTTGTGGCTTTTTATTTATAAATCTGCCAATGAAGTAAAGCCTGATGATATGGTTGGCTGTTCGGTTTTTCCTTCCGACTCTGATGTATGCCCTCAGTGCTGCGTTGAACTCACTGAAGTGACATGCATGGAAGATAGCCTAAGGTGGTTTAAATGATTAAATAATTAAATTAAATATCTTCTTAGATAATTTGTGTATTATGTTTGACTAAAACTGTTTTTCGTTGACTTTGTTTGTCAACGTGTAGGGATTTTAAGCTGAAACAACGTCAATCTCATGAAAAGTTAGCTCTTGGAAAAAGTGTACCGCTTATGTCTGAAAGTACGTACTACTTGTTTCCTACTTCTTGGCTTTCGAAATGGCGATCGTACATCACAGCAGTTGGAAAGAATGCATCTTCTATTGAAGAACCAGAAAACTTGAATGCCGCCATTGAATCACTGAAATGTGAACAGGTTTTTTTATAGTTTAAAAGAATCTTGTTTACATTTTTTTCAACTGTTTGGAGTTTGTTATTATATGGCATTGATTTTATAATCTAAAACAGCATTCAAGACTTCTTCATAGACCTCCTAGTCTTATACGGAAACGTGGTGTAATTCTTCAAAAGGCCCCCAATGTAAGTTCATAATTTGTTTTAGAGTAAAATGCCATTTCGTCGCTGAGGTTTGGTCAGTTTTGCGACTTTCGTCCAGTGGTTTGTTTTTTCGTATCTGAATCCAAAAGGGTTGAAACCTTGCCATTTTTATCCGACTCGTTAACTCCATCCATTTTTCTCCATTAAGTCATGGGTATTCTCGTCTTTTTTGTTAACTTAAAGGGCAATTGGTCTTTTGAATACTTGTACATTATGCTAAATGCTTGTACATAAAGTGAAAAGGACGAATTGCCCTTTAAGTTAAAAAAGGACGGAAATACCCCTAAGTAACAAAGAAAAACGGATGGAGTTAACGAGTCAGATGAAAATGGCAAGATTTCAAACCTTTTGGATCGAGATGCTGTGGAAAAACAAACCTTTGGACGAAATTCGAAAAACTGGCCAAACCTCAGGGATGAAAATGGCATTTTACTCTTTCTTTTATAATCTTTTTAAGTGCTTTTGTAGCAACCAAAATTGATGATTGTGCAGGTAGACGAACTGACAATTATTACTGAAAATGACTGGACATTATTCTGCAAAGACTGGAACTTTAATGAGGAAAGAGGCATACTTGCTGAAATTGATTCAAGTGTTGAAGATAGTTTGTTGGGGACGCCTGAAGATACGCCAATCACAGAGGAAAACGTTAACTCTCTTGATGAGGCAAATGGTGAGACCGAGTCTCAGGGGCCCACAGTGAAAACTATACCAGAGGTATATTTAATTTCCAAAAATAAAGAGTACTTTGTATGATGGTTTTCTCACTTAAGTTATTACAGGTGTGTGAAGATTGTATTGGTGAAAGAGAAAGCTGTGAACTAGTGAGGAAACTAAACTACTGTAACGAAGATATATGCATTTGCTTTGTTCGCGGAAAAGAAAAAGAACCGCCAAAGTATATCCTAGAAGGTTCTGGAAACATGTTAGAGCCAAATAATCGCCGAATCTCTAAACGTTCTAGAAGGACATCTTATGGGAATTCAGTAAACTTAAATGTTTCTGGCACTACAACTCTATATGAACTCAAGATGATGATTTGGCAATCTTTTGGGGTATGATTTCTATATGTTTATCGCCAGCTTTCTTGCTCTGGAACCAAGATTAACCAAGTTGAGTTTTTGCAGATCGTTAAGGAAAACCAGATACTTCACAAAGGTTCGAAGATCGTTGATGGGGAAACTGCTACTCTTGCTGATATGTGTATATTCCCCGGGGATGTTTTATGGGTTACCGATTCAGAGATCCATGAGAACCGTGACATTGCTGGTAATTAATAGTTTAATACTACACGAGTAGCATGAGTATATGTTCTATTCGTGTTTGCTTATTTTTTACTCTTTTTTTAATTTTTTATTTGTTTTTTCAGAAGAGCTTTCTGATACGAAAATGGAGGTGCAGCAATCAGAGGGGGGTTTCAGAGGAACACTTTTGACATCGAATATAGGGACACAGGCTGTGTCTCAAGGATGCTACAATTAAGCAGAATCAATCACTTGAAATGTTTTATGTCTCAAGTATTATTGTATATCAGAAGAGAAACTGACAAATTTTGGTAAATATTCCTACCTAACATCTTATCTTTTATCTTATTGTGATTTATGACATAAGTGTAACTTAAATTCTTGTTGGTTTATTTGTTTCAGTGGGATTGCAAGTTTTTGTGAATCTAAAGTCAGTTGTTGAAGATCTGGTTTCTGCACATTTTCTAAAAGTTTGTAAAATTTTGAGTTTGGAAAAACCGTGTTTTTTGGTTATTTTGGTACCTTTAGTGACCCATTTAACGGTCTTATTTTGCTACAGAGCTCTACATATGATGTACCTATTAGTGGTTGTGTCGTGGCAATGGCATTGACCGGTTTTTCATGTTTATGATTCCGCATGTATTTGGTCATTGTTATAATTTAAGCTATAGCATGGGTGGTCAAAACGAGTAATTTTGGTCCAGGTTAAATCGGCTGGTTCTGGTTAAGGGTTTGCAGTTATACCAGCCTTGTCAATTTAAATTGAGAAAATGAAGGTGGCTCGTTTTGCACTCTATGTGTAGTCAGAGCCATAGTGTAGATTTTCAGGCATAAATTTTGATCGTTTAAAGGTTTGTTTTGGCTTGCAAGCTTAACTATGCTCAATATACGTAAAAGGCCGGGTTTGAGCTCATTTATCCAAATAATCTCTAATTTAGACCCAAACTTGTAAAAGCTTGGCTTGGTTTAAAGTTTTACCAGGTCAATCTAAAATAGCCGGGTTTGAGCTCATTTATCTAAATAATCTCTAATTTAGGCCCAAACTTGTAAAACCTTGGCTTGGTTTAAAGTTTTACCAGGTCAATCTAAAATAGCTTACTAATGGTAAGTTCGAAACTGACTTCGTTTAGATAATTGAGCTAGAACTTACACCGTTTAAGCTTCAAAATTGACTTCATTTAGACTATGGGGTGTTGAGGGGCTTGGGTTGGGGGCATTGCTCAACACGTGGTAGGTGTGGGCTCCACCAGTCTACACCCAAAAAAGTGGGGTGTGAAAGGGGCGTGGCCAGGCCGGCGTTACACCCAGCCAACCATTGCCAGCCACGTCACCCCATGCCAAGCACTATTGCCACGCCAAGCAGGCAACACCCACCAAAACGCCAACCTGGGGTGGAGCACCCGGCGTTAAAGGGCAAACAACGCCCCTTGGCCATGCCACACCCACCAGTCTTAAGCAATTGAGCTCTAATTTAAACACTCGTCCAAGCTTGGCTCAGTTGAGCTTTTACCGAATAAATTTGTGAACGATGCGACCCATATACACTGGTGTGTTCACCCATCTACTCATATACACAAGTGCCTACATAAATGATTACGGTAAAGCTCAATTGATATAATGAATGATCTATGGATACCTTTTAATGTGATACAGAGAAAACTTCTCTTTAATCTTAATAAAATTTGAAAGTGCTACACAATAAATATGATAAGTCTTAATCATTGATAACATCAAACCATACAAAAACAACTAAGTTCATAAGATGTGTTGGCCATGTTAACAAAATTTCTCCATTGAGCCGTATCTCGGACAGATCTTCAAGCAACATGCAAAAAGGCCAACAACATGACCCACATGGAAAGTCAACCATATCTAGATTTTGTCCGATTCACAAACATTGTTCGCGCCTAAACATTTTACAAACATAGCATGCTGATCTTTGGTCCCCATTAAGGTTATAAGCCAACCCAATACGATCTTCCATTACAATTGTGTATAGGAGATGCAGTCGGAGATGTCACACACCATTCATACCAAACCTACATCACATTAAAAAGAATCGCGTAAAATTTTTAGGTGGCAAAAGAGTTGCTTGAGTGATGTGGCGAAAATTTTTTACCTTGGTACTACCACAACACCGCCAAATGTGAAAATCCAAGGGTGATCCCGCCTTCACATACACGGGTGACCTTAGCGGGAAGAATATTGGAAACCTGCACCATCAACATGAATATGTAAAATAACCCTGAAACCAAATGTAAAATTATGAAAATGAAACAAGTGCTAAAAAGAGAGATCATTTATGGAAGCATACCAGCTAAACATATTTGGTGTTGCAGTTGTCGGTTCGATCCCGAGATGTACATCTTTGTAAAGTACCGCATCGAAATAGCCAGCAAACCCTATATACAGATATTAAAGATTATAACTTTATAAGCTCCAAGATTATGCTCTTAGTTGACAAAATGATCAATATTGCATCCAAACAATCACTATACCATGAACAATAAATGATCCAGTCTCAATTGGGATCTCAAACCGAAGCTTCTTGTACCGTTGATTACTTTTATCGGGTGAGTAGTTTGGATGGGTAAAAGTAAAGACCTAACAAAAATAACAGATAAAAGTCATCATAGTTTAGTGAACATTACGCACTTTTTAAGTTTAGTCAAACAGTCAACTCACAGCTTGAGATGGAGAAAGTTTGGCCAGACGGTGCAGCTTTACAACGTATGCTGTTTCGAAGTGTAAAAGATCTTTGTGCAATTTGACCTGCAATTTAATCATTAAATAAATGATATATTATACAACTTAAATGGGCTGATAAAATTTACAATAGCAACTTACATCATTATACAACTTTGATGTAGTCACGGGCTGTATAAAACTTGTATACCTGACACAAACCAAGAAATAAAAAAATCCATAAATAATTAACAAATAACCAACAAAACTTGACTGGATCATTAACATAATGTACATACGATGATGGAATTGAAATCCCGTCTGGCTTTAGAAACCGTTGAGCTCCATCAAGACACTCAGGTGACAACTCATTGTCACCAAAAGAACCAAGTAATTCACTGACCTAAATTCAAATACACTAAAACTGTAAAATTTATATAATCAAATAACCGAAAAAAGTGCACAACAGGCTAATTGACAAAAGTGCATACCAGAATGTCGGCTTTTTCCGGGGCTTCCCAGCAACGCATGTCACAAGATATTATCGTCACCATATTTTCCCAACTCTCTAATTTTACTAAGCTCTATTACAAAAAAAAAATATATAAATTATAAATAAATACAAGTTAATAGGCAGACTTTATTGAAATAGGAATATTATATACTTAGTGATACAAGCACTTGAAAAACAACTTACATGAAGTGTAACAACTGCATTTGGATTCTTTTCTACAGCATAAACTTTTAACTTACGCCCAGTTTCTTCAGCAGCCTATTCACAAATAAACAAAGATAAAAGATAACCCAAATCAACCCATTCATAAGTAAATAAGCCAAAAATACCACCTTTACCATATATGCATTACCTGTAAAGATGCTCTAACAAGAGGTCCTCGCCCAGCACCTACAACCATCAATACCTGCAAACAACGGTTAGGGTTACATAAAGCACGCATCTGAAGTTAAGCAACTGTTACAAAATTACACGCAAAACAGATAACTTTTTAATAATAGAGAAAACAGTCAAACAATTGAGTAAAGCTTACAACAGTTGTAGTAGATGCATTCTCATCGGGGATCCTATCCACCAACGCTTTACTGACGGCCCTTTGGTACTGCCAATCACAAGTGTACGTTGATAAGCATTGACAAACATGAATATGTGAGAATCTTGAATCACCATTTAAAACCAACAAAGTATGAGATACCTGAATGTATTTGACGCTGTCCTTTTCAAATGTTTCATACGTTTGTGCTTCAAGATTATCCATGAGAGGCTGTGATGAAAAGAAAAGTGAATAACTGCAAGCATATCAAATAAAGAAATTTATAAAACCAAAACGACAAACGTGCACAAAGAACTTACTTGCAAAGGAGATTGTAAAAAGTCCCTGTAACCAAGCTGCATAATTAAATAGAGGTCAACATTAATACAAGTGTAAAAGAAAAAAATCTGGCATTTGTAAAAACAGTTCAATAATGGTCAGGTTGAAAATCTAGCCTCGAAACGCTCTTGTTCCGGAAGAGGTTCCATCTTCTGATATAAATAGCCAACATAGTCCAAATACGACCTTATTTCATGTCGTTGAGCTTCTGTTTAAAGGAACATTAAACAAAACCTCCATTATTGATTTATGTTGTTCTAATATCTTGATGTTTTGCCACCAAAAAGGAAACTTACGTTGGGTGTAATTATCAGTTTGGCCAGAAGCTGATGCTGAGCTTCCGACAGGAAGATTGTGCACTGCCTTTCCAGAAAGCACTATCTAAAAAAAATTGAACAAAAACTAGTTAATCATGGTGGATTTAAAAAAAGTATCAGAAAAAGAAAAGTGGACAGAAAAGCAAATATATATACCTGTATTGAATAGTAAAAGAAACCGCTCAACAGTTTCTGATGACGCTTGGAGAGACAAGGGTAGCCCCGTGCATTTGTTAAGAAAGACTACGATAGTTGAAAAAAGCATTACTTTGAAATATAAAATTTCAGATTGGATCATAAGAAGAAGATAAATACTGTTTAAAAGTTCGTACATCGGTATGAACAATGGCTGCCTTGACAGGCTCTCCAAACCAACGCCCGAGTGAATTTACTGACGGTAGTGAAGACCTGCCAACACATGTGTAACTTAAAAATTAATGCTCATAAAAATACAGTTAGCAAAGTTTAGCAATATATACGTTGATGCTTAGTGACCATATAACAGATTAACAGACAGTTGTATAAATTATATGATCGCATAAAGAAAGCTAGTCTACTCACAGAACATCAAGGGCAACCGACAGCTGACTGTGATGTTCACATAATTCACGAAAAGAATTCCATAATTCCCAAGAGTCAGTAGGCTCTACTACCTATAAAGTCACAATTTACAAATTAAAAATATATATATATATATATATGAAAAATCAGTTCTTCTAAAAGTAAAAGGTTACTCACCATGCCATCAGAAGTCCCATTCACGGAATCATCATCATTGTCGTCGGATTTCACTAGAGGAATCCTAAGCCACAACTTCAGAACAAAATGAAGAATAAGTCGTCAGATTTCACTAGAGGAATCCTAAGCCACAACTTCAGAACAAAATGAAGAATAAGAATTTAAGATAAAGAAAACAACAAGTACAACAATGTGAAAAGACAACTACTAATACCTGCATGTTATTAAGGTTTTCAAGAATCTGGTTCACACATCTTGCATAATTAGCACAAGATTTCCCCTTCGGTGTAGGAAGAAGACATGCCTAAAGTAGAACAAACATACTTAAGTTCAAAAGCTAGCATGCGTAAAAAAAATTGAACAAGCTATTAGTTTCTTCAACAGCTAACAATGCAACCAAAACCATTGCATGTTTTAAAACCTGTAAAGACAGATGAGAAGCCCAAGCCAACTCTTGCTTCAAAGCAATTTCAGAATCCTCTCGAAGAACATCATCGTCGGAATCCAAGTCAATCCACGAGCTAATCTTGCCTGATAAGATATAGAAACCATTACAATTGCTGCTAAAAAGATCTTTTTTTATGTTTTTTTTTATAAAATATTAAACTATGGGATAAGGTTATACCAACAACATGACTACTCCATTGTGCTGGGCTTAACACCAAATCAGATCCAGCAAAAGGAAGCACACTTGACTCCCTGTTAGCACTATTAACCATACTAGGCCTATATCCAGGCTCCATCTGAAACACAATATCAAGACTCATAACTTATTTCATAAATAACATTCTTTCATTCATTAAATACCAACCAAATTTTGCATATGATGTGCTCACTAAACCCATATTTAGGGGTGCAAACAAGTCGAGCACTCGCAAGCTACTCGAGCTTGGCTCAAAAAAAGCTCAAAACGAGCCGAGCTTAAACGAGCCCAAGCTTCACTTATCAGCTCGAGCAGGCTCGTGAGCCTAAAGAGCCCACTGTTTTTAGAATTTTTAATTAATATATTAAAAATATACTTAAAGAATAACAATTATTATTTATAAAACTATGAAATAAATTACTAAATTATACTAATAGATAATTAAGGAGTCGAGCCCGAGCCAAGCTCGAGCTTGAAAAACTACCTACAAGCCAAGCTCGAGCTTCATAAGTTAAACAAGCTAGAGCTCGAGCCTAGTCGAGCCTCGACTCAGCTCAGCTGCACCCCTCCCATATTCAAGACTAAAAAAAACAATATTTCCACATTAATTAGTACCAAGTTGAATCAGTATGTCCAAAAAAACCTAGCTTGAAATCACCATTACCAATTTCCAAAATTTTAACAACAAAATGTTAAATTTGCTGTTTTTTACATCCATAAAAAGCACAGATCATTGCACAAAATGATACCAGATGAAACAGACCAACAAGATACAACACAAATAACGAAACATATGCAAATGTAACTAACTAACTAACCAAAGGAGCTACAACAAAGTCAAAACCGCCATTGATGTTGTATGAAAGAACATGAGGCATGTCATCATTGAACTCGGTCTCGACTCCACAGTATCTGGAGTCGCTTTTGTCACCTAAATTATCTCCCAACGGCATTTTGCACAGTGCGAGATCGAAGGTTTCAGTGATTTGGTAGGGTTTTAGTTTACCGGAAATGGAGAATGGCTAGGGTTTAGGGTTTTTAATTGACGAAGCCTTTGTTGTCATTTTAGGTGAATTACAATATTCCCCTGTTTCACAAACGTTTTGACTTTTCAGTCCCTGTATTCAAAGTTGTTTTCTGAATTAGTCCCCGTATAAAATAAACAGGGATGGGTAATCGGTACCGGATACCAAAAAATACCGGCACCGAACCGTATTGTACAAATCGAATTTTGGTGCCCATTTTTGGTGTTTTTTTGGAAACGGTGCTTTTGGTTCAGTACGATACGGTATTTTACCCAGTTTTTACGTATTTTTGTTGTTTTCGAGATCCATACTTTCAGTTGGATTTGAGCCTTGACATGCTCCTAAAACACCAAGTCAGGCAAGACTTTAAATAGGTTGAATGATTGTGTGTTTATATATGTTTAACATTGCATAAAGGGAAAATAGGATTTTCAGTAATCAACACACAGCTCATAAACCTTTCCAACTGATAAATAAGTTGAATGATTGTGTGTTTATATATATAATAGCTTTTTGTTATAGAGTAAATTTAAGGAATATTTAATCTTAAGTTTCATTGAATTTACTGATAACATCTATCTATACTATATAGTGTATAGGGAATGGTATTTTAAGATACTTAAAATTTAAGAACTTTTTTCAGTTTGATGCGTAAAGTATAACCCTAAAAGAGGGTAAATTAGTCTTTCAAACATTAATTACATTTAAATCCCCATCTTTATTACACTTTAATCCCTCATTTTTAACCAAATTTTGATTAAGTAAATATTAGTTACACTTTATCCCCTTATTAAAAACTAATTACCACCATAATTTTTAAACGGCCTTAACTTTTTTGTTTATTAATATTTTTCAAAAAATTACACCATAAAAACGAGCATTTTATCTACATTATATTATAATGCAAGAGAGATGAGCATTTTAAGATACTAAAAAAATAAGAACTTTTTTCCTCTTAATTTATAAATACGCCCCTAAAACGAGGGCAAATTGGTCTCTTAAACAATAATTATATTTTAGCCCCCGTCTTATTACACTTGAATCTCTGAGTTTTAACATAATTATGGGTAATTAGATACATTACTCACCTCCACAACAAACTTATAATTATTTTACATATTCTTGTCATATCTTATAAACTATAATGTTTTAAAAAATCCAAAAGTATCGTAACGACCTACTCATTTTTGTCGACGTTTCGATAGTTGTCTTGTTTAGTATTGACGTCTGGATTAAAAAGTACAAGTAGATGATGCTTAGTGTACAAGTGATTAAAGCCCAACGTACTTAGTCATTATCCCGAAATGTATAATAGCTACAAAATGTTAAGTGATTAAGTACCGTCAATTTAATTATCTGATCTAAATTACAATTTAATCTCTCATCTTTAATAAAATTATAGATAATTAATTAGTGGTTACACTTTATCCTCTTATAAAAAAGTACCCTCCCCCCCCCCCCTCGATTTTTAAACAATCATAACTTTTTGGTACGTTAATATATATCTTTTAAATTACACCATATAAACGAGTATTTTATTCTTTTTAACTTGAGTATAGTATTGCTATAGTTTTTTAATTAAAAATTTCGATATGTTATGTGATTAATAGTGTCTAAGGGTGAGTAGTGATGGAGAGGGTGAAACCCGAGCTTTAAAGTGTTTATTTTTGTAACACCCAAAAAAAACGGGTTTGGTAATTTAAACCCGGTTAATATAAAGGAAGGTGTAAAAGTGTCGTTGGTGGTAAAGGTGAAACCGTAAACAAAATAACTAGGAACAAATTAACCTAGTGGTAACATGAATATAAGTAACAAGATAAGAGTTTCAGTCTCATTTATTATCAAACGAAACTTAAGGGACCAAAACCGTTAAAAGGGAAACAAGAATTTTAATAAATAAAATTAAAACACAACACACACATGCGTGTGTGTCGATGTCCAGGAGAAGAAAGAACAAGGGTTCAAACCCTAGTTCATGAAGAAGCTTCAAATTGAAGGAAAATTTGGAGCTCAAACTTATGATTGAACATGAATTAATGATCACCTATACAAGGGGATCATGAGGTATGTCTTAAAACTTAGATTTGGTGATCTTGTATGAAGTGGGTTATGTTTAATCCGTGAATTAGGTTGAAATTAGAATGAATAATTGTTAATGCTATCATGTTGAAGTTGAATCATGGTTAAATTTTTAGTTATTTGGATGAATTAGAATGAAACCCATTGCATGAGTGTGAAGAAGATGATCATGATGAACTTGTAAGTGTTATATCGTGATTATGTGATTTATAAGGTGTTACATGATAGATTGTGATAGATAAACTTAATGTGGAATTGATGATTATGAGATTTTGCTTGAATGTGATGGTTTATGAGATGAAATTGGGAAGGACATACTTGAAACACTTGTACATTATGCTTAGAAAGTAGTATGCACACCAAGTGTTTGATGAAATGCTTAGGTGAAAATGATAAGTGAAGTTGTATGTTAACAATGGATAAATATATGTAGAATGTGATAATGATGTAATAGATAATAGGTTTGCAAAAGAAATGTGTTCTAGATGGATTACAAGTGGGAAATTAGTTTGATAAGATGACATGGTAAGATACATGCATTAGAAGGTTGTACTACATATTTTAAGGGTGTGATACACACCGTATGTGGGATTAAGTGTTTGATCATAACTAGTAAATGATAATGTACTAAATTAAATATTAAGCGTATGAACTCACTAGCAAGTAAAGATGGTAGAGTTATGTAAATGGATAAACTTTGAATGTGGTGGTCAATTTGTAGGATCATGAAGAATTAACATATGTTGGATTGACTACGTGATCATATGTGCATATAACTAGGTGATTATGTGGTATGTGCATCATCACATGAGTATGAAATGCATATGATGTTATTACTATGGTCTACCGTGTTATGAATGACAATTTGAAAGTATACATGTAAATTGGATAGTTGACTTTTGAGAGTCAACAGTGTATATGTAACGTCCAGCGTCTCTAAACTTTAGACACTTGGCAAGATCAGTCCCTGAACCTTTATCAGTTGTCAATTTTGGTCCATGTAATTTTATGGTACTGATGCTTTGATACTTTTGGAATGAAACTTGCTGAAACTTGATGAGTAACACTAAGATGCTTGATTCTTTATTCTAGATACTTGATTCATGATGCTTAAACTACGAGACTTGACGCTTAATCTTGATACTATTGTTGGACTCTGTATGCCCAAGACACATATTAAATTGATGTGGCTAGTACGTTATGATCCAAGTCGAGTCATAACCAAATACAAGCTAGACAAACACTTATAATATTTATTTATGATATGATCATACAAATAAATATTAACACTTATAATGTTTAGAAATCGGTTTTCTAAATAATTGCACTTGACAAACTAATAAATTATATGGATAATTTATTTTTGAGAGAATATTTTATTTTGTTATTTAATAGGTTAAATAACATGATAAAAGTTGTATAAGTCTTATAACATGTGATGTTATAATTTTATAAAAGTTATAAAATTAATCAAGACTTAAATTATTTTATAAAAGAAATTGAATTTTTTTTAAATAAACATGTGGGCCGCCCCCAACATGTACTCTTCCCAAGTTCCTTTTGGTCCAATGAGATCACATGCATTTTGCATGGTTAGAGGACTTGTGATTGGGTCTTGTGGGTGGCATTCTCTCTCATGCTTTTAATAATAAGCATTTTGTGTGACAAAAAAAATGGATGGAAGACTTGAAAGAAAAACTAGAGAATTCTTTCTCTAATTTTCGGCCAACATGTGTTGGTACAAAAGGTCTTCAAGTTTGATTATTCAAGTGCCAAGAACTCTCAAATTCCCTTGTGGAATTTTCGGCCAACGGGTTGGCTCCAAGAAGGAAATTTTAGTGAGTTCATAAGTGTTCAAATCCTAGCTAAAACTAAGGTGTTTGTTGGAAGGCTTGGGATATACAAGCTTGAGGTCTTCTACACTTGAAGGCAACCATTCAAGAAGCATCATCTTCTTCATATCCTTTACTCCTTGGAAGGTAGTATACTAAACACTCTATGGCTGTGTTTTAATTTTTGATAGCATGCATGTTCGTATATGGATCCGGGGATTGGGTTTTACATATAAAATGAGTTTTATATCTTGAAAGTAAACATGTTTTAAATAATATTTCCGCTGCGTTTTTATTTTATAAGGATAAAATACTTTGATAAACATGTGAAAAAACCCAACAATGGTATCTAGAGCCGCTTATATGAGTGCATGCTTCATAGGATATGAAATTTTCGGGTTTCGGGTTTGGTTAAAACCCTTTGGCCGAAATTTTATATATGGTTATCCTTTTGTTTTTTCAAGATTTATTTCCTACATGCATAAAGGAATCTTGAATAAATTATGTCATGTGGATGATTTGTTTTGTTTGGACAGAAACCCACATTTTTCGGTTTTTTCGTTCTTGACCAAAAATGTAGGTTGTAAAAGGAAACTATTTTTGCTCTTGAATTTTATATATATTTGGATATATATATTTTGGTGTTCATAACCTAGCCATGACCTTATGTGAATATATGTTGAATGTTTGTGTTTGTGATTTTTATTTAATTATTCAATGGGTTGTAATAATTATTATTTTTGTCTTCCATTTGTAAAAATATGTAATTTATTTATTTTCATTTGGTATGTAAGTAAACAGATTAGGTGCATTTTATTTTACTAGAAAAATGTATTAGGATACCTTTTGTAAAAGAAGATGCACACAAAAATGCGGTTTTGGTTTTGGCTAATTTCGGGCCACAAGGACTTCATAGTTCTTAACGAGATTTTAGCCCGATAACCAAAACACATTTTTGAAGTCCAAAGGAGTTTGGAGCTGAATATAAAAGACATTTGGAAGCCCAAAGAATGTGAAGAAATCACAACACAAGAAGAAGACTTGAAGCATTTGGATGCGGGATCAAGTGGGAGTTCAACGACACCTTTTTTGTGTCTATATTCACCCTTTAGGAAGGACCTTTTGACACACTTGTTTCGGCTAACAAGTGTGGTCAAAATAGTTGGCTATGGTTATGCACCTTTTTTGATATATGTGTTGTGCTTGTATGGTTATTTTATTTATGGTTGTTTGGATGATATTTGGATATGCATGCTTAACAACTAATAATCCGTAACAAACTTAAAATTGGTTCTTAACAAAATCATTAAAATAGTTAATAAAAGGTTTTATTAAAAAATAATGATTTCATAATAAAAAGGGTTTTATTAAAAGAACCTTGAAAATTTGTTTTCACAAAAGTACCAAGGATTTGAATGCATGCAAATGTATGGTACAAAAAGTTTTCTAAACTAGAATTTTGAAAACTCAAAATCCCTTTTATAAAACAAGTCAAACACCATCCTTTTATACAACACTCGAATCACTTGGGAACTCTTTTGTGGGATAAAGGTCACCTAACCACATTTGAGGGAACTTGTATATTCGAGGTGGGTTCACCATGTTTGTGCGATAAAGGTCACCTAACCACTTATGTGTATAAACTCACACGTGTGTGTAAGTTGGACGACTTGATTTGGAAACCAAGAACTTAGGGTCACCGAAGCATGGTGAACAAAAGGTGTTGATGGGATTAAACATGCCAACTAAACATATAGATGTTTAACCGATCCCATATGGCTAGAAGTTGCAAAGGGTTGCAATTGTCAAACGTTGACTACCTTGTTAATTTAAATAATGGGATAAAGGTCACCTAACCAATATTTAAATGTAACGTTGGATTCTAGATTTTAATTATTAATTGTCTATGAGACATAAAAGGATATTAATGATTAAAATATAATAATATCGAAAATACTAAAATTGAACCTTGTTAAATTTTGTAGATGGCCGCTAACAATATTACCCAAACCGTCCTTAACCTATCACTAAAAACAATCCTTGAAAAGGGTTGTCTCAATCATAACACTTTATGGATTAATATCGAAACTTAAGAATCGTTCTCAAGTAAGAAAAATGTCCTATGTGTTGAACGATCCTAATCCCGATGAACCTCTTATGGAAGATAAGGATGCCTATAACGATTGGATTAAGTTTACCGAGGATACTATGCAAGCCTCTTGCCTCATGTTAGGAACGATGATTCCCGAGACTCAAAAGGATTTTTGAACATCATGAGCGTACGACATGATTACCCAATTGAAGGAAATGTTCCTACAATATGCAAGGGTAGAACGCTTCGAGCGCTTCATGCATGTCGGATAGAGGAAACCCAATCGGTCTCATCGTATATCTTTAAGATGAAAAGCCACATTGATCGCTTCGAAAGGCTCAATATGGGTAAAAGGGCTTTACTCATTCTAACGATTAATGAGGGTGGCAACAAGAAAATGCATCACCCCGACACCAAAGCAAATGTTGCAAATGGAAACGGGCACATCAAAGGGAAAGAAGAAGAAAGGCTAAAGCGCAACCACCTAAACAAAAGGAAAAGAAGGCAAAGGTTGCCATAAACAATCCATGCTTTGAGTATGGTGAGATAGGGTATTTGAAAAGAAATTGCCCATCTAGGGGTAGTCCCTACCATTCAGGAGCCTAGAGATCTTTGTGATAATGATGGTGCGATTGTTCAAATCAAGGAACCTCATGTACATCAAAAGACTAGGCACATTGAGCGGAGTTTCAACTACATAAGGGATGAAGTTGAAAAAGGGAAAGATATGTATTCGCAAAGTTCACACTGATCAAAATATTGCGGATCCACTCACGAAGCTCCTTGAATGGGCAAAGCATGGAGGGTCATACTTGTGCCTTAGGACTTCGATATTCTAGTGATTGGATTTGATCTATTTTGTATTTGGATATTGGAACAACTGTTATTATAACTCTTTATGGTATTTTGAGTTATGTTCCATTTTAGCATGTTTAAATCCTTGAATAAGTTGCTTATTCTAAATGTCCGTAGTCGATCATACTTGTGGGAACAAATATGAATGTAAGACTATTATGAACTTGGATTGGTGGATATTCATGAGGTATGAATATAGAGCAAAGTGTTGCTGCCAAAGTTCATAGATATTTGTGGGATACAAATATTGGACTGACTCGCTCTCAAATATTAATACATGGAATCATTTGTGATTGATCATAAGTAAATTTGAGTAAAGGAGAATATCATAGTATCCTCTGACCTGAGATACATATTGGGTCTTGATATTCACCAAATATTGTACCTTGACTTATTTCTTCGCTGTCAGTAATATGACAGTATATAAGGCTAAGCTCGGGTGCGGTACAAGGTGATTGTGAGAGACGTATGTAGTCAAGACGGGATTTGTTCCTCTTATTCGTTGAGAGTAAGATGTCTAAGGCCTGCTAAAGTTAAATCAACAGAGAGTGATCACTCTATGTCTCTGGATTTGACATGACATCTGTAACGAAAGGATAAATGATAGATTCACCTAAATCATGTTCAAGTAAGGGACTTGAAGAGGATGATGTTATTGAATGGGACATATAGTCATACGTATTAGGGGTAGTAAACTATAGTTAGGTGGTCTTTACAACTTGCATCAATCTTCTATGTATCTTGTGCAAGTGGGAGATTGTTGGACTCTGTATGCCCAAGACACATATTAAATTGATGTGGCTAGTACGTTATGATCCAAGTCGAGTCATACCCAAATACAAGCTAGACAAACACTTAAAATATTTATTTATGATATGATCATACAAATAAATATTAACACTTATAATGTTTAGAAATCGGTTTTCTAAATAATTGCACTTGACAAACTAATAAATTATATGGATAATTTATTTTTGAGAGAATATTTTATTTGGTTATTTAATAGGTTAAATAACATGATAAAAGTTGTATAAGTCTTATAACATGTGATGTTATAATTTTATAAAAGTTATAAAATTAATCCAGACTTAAATTATTTTAAATTTTTTTTTAAATAAACATGTGGGCCACCCCCAACATGTACTCTTCCCAAGTTCCTTTTGGTCCAATGAGATCACATGCATTTTGCATGGTTAGAGGACTTGCGATTGGGTCTTGTGGGTGGCATTCTCTCTCATGCTTTTAATAATAAGCATTTTGTGTGACAAAAAAACGGATGGAAGACTTGAAAGAAAAACTAGAGAATTCTTTCTCTAATTTTCGGCCAACATGTGTTGGTACAAAAGGTCTTCAAGATTGATTATTCAAGTGCCAAGAACTCTCAAATTCCCTTGTGGAATTTTCGGCCAACGGGTTGGCTCCAAGAAGGAAATTTTAGTGAGTTCATAAGTGTTCAAATCCTAGCTAAAACTAAGATGTTTGTTGGAAGGCTTGGGATATACAAGCTTGAGGTCTTCTACACTTGAAGGCAACCATTCAAGAAGCATCATCTTCTTCATATCCTTTACTCCTTGGAAGGTAGTATACTAAACACTCTATGGTTGTGTTTTAATTTTTTATAGCATGCATGTTCGTATATGGATCCGGGGATTGGGTTTTACATATAAAATGGGTTTTATATCTTGAAAGTAAACACGTTTTAAATAATATTTCCGCTGCGTTTTTATTTTATAAGGATAAAATACTTTGATAAACATGTGAAAAAACCCAACAACTTAGACTCTTGATTCTTGATGCTTGAGAAACTATGATTCTTGACTCTTGAAACTTATTTGGTGCTTGACTCCTTAGACTCGTGAGACTTGATTCTTGGTTGAACGAGAGACTGGAGCCTTGTCACTAGCAGAATCTATGGAACTTGGAAACTTTTGGTTTGTAATGTAATCTAGATACTTTACCTAAACTATACGCAACACAACGCTTAATCTAACTCGCGAATCGAATCAAAATCTAGAACGCGGAAAGAATGGATTGGCCAGAGTGGCCATCCGATCGGATGACCACCCGATCGGATGACCACCCGAACGGGTGACGACTCGATCGATCGGCCACCCTATCCACTTTGCACCGCCTTAATACCCTCTCTCACTATAAATAGACCTGTCACATCACCATTTTGAGTGATGTGACAACTCTGCTCGACCAGACACGTGCACTCTTCATTTCTTCATTTTCTTGCTGATTTCGGTACGTGTTAGGCTAGATTCTTGTACTTTCTTGACCTACACATCATTATCTACGTGATTCTCACTTAAAATCACACTTTTCACCGTGAAATCTCTCGGATCTGATTTCTTGAGAGTGATGTCACCATGGAGGTTTGTACAAACCGCCCTGTGATGTCATTCTGAGCAAGATCTAGCTCAGATCCAAGATGTTTCATGCGTTTTCACACTAAACCTAAGCTAAATCTAGACTTTTTCCTATAAAACTTGGGCATCTTCATCTTTTTCTCAAACTTTTACGTTATTCGGTGGAAATCGGGTCTAAACTAACTGTAGATCTGATGAATAGTCTAGAGTTGGTATTGATCTGGGTTCTTACCGGTAAAGACGAGCATGGCAACAGATTCCGACATAAACCCATTGGAAACAAACGTTTTGTGTGCTAAGGGGGTTTACCGTTGTCTCAATACGTGTCGTGTCATCATCGTTAATCTAGAAACTTGGAAATTTGCAAACATGATAAACAAGAACAAGGGTCGCCCGATCGAGCGGCAACCCGATCGGACAGCCACCCTATCAGGTGAGAATTGCCTTTTGTCTTGAAACTTTTCAAATACTTAGAAACTTATTTAGAAACTTTCCCAAAATATTGGAAACTTTGATCAAGTGGTAGCCCGATCGGACAGCCGTCCGATCGAGGTGACACCCGATGGAGAGGACCAAATCAATAAACACATCCGGATCGAGTGGCAATCCGACCGGATCGCCATCCGATCGGACAGCCACCCTATTCCACTCATTTATGAATCTCAACTCATGTGGCAACCCGATCGGATGGCCATCCGATCTGGCAGTCATCTGTTTTCACAACACATCAAGGTCACTCGACCAACTGGCAATCCGATCGGACAGTCATTCGATCTAGTGACTAGTTTGACACTTTATTCAAACTCGTTACTCTGCCTAACTCTTATCCTATTATAATCTAATCAGGCTAATTCTAAAAAAGAGCTCCCTTTGATCCAATAGCAGTTATACTGTTTAGCAATCACTGTGAGTATACTCGATCCCCTTTTACTTTAAACTTTTGGGGTGTAACATGTATTCTATGAAACTTAGACTTGAATCTTTGAAACTTATACTCTATCCTATGTGAAACTTGCGATTCTTGAATCTTGATTCTTTGTGCTATGTGACGTTTAATCCAGAGTGTGTAGTTCCGCCTTAACAATAGTAGCGCTATAGGAGTAATGCACCTCCCCGTTAGTCTTTGGGGTATTGTTAGGAGGAGACATATAACCTCCCGCTAAACTTTGGGAAAGGCACTTAACGCATTAGAAACTTGGGCTATCACTGCGAGGACTGCGACACTTGCACGGCTGAAACTATTTTATTGTTTACACTATGGATATGAAGGAGTAAGGTCCCAAAAATCTCATAGTAAGTACTTGGGACCATACCACAACCTGGCCTTTCAGCCTTTTACCTTGCGCGGCCGTGCACTGGTCTTACAAAAGAGGCTTAAAATACCGACAACAGTCAACATTTGCGCGCCAAAAGGAAATCATAAATCCTTGCGCTTACTTCCATAAGTAAAGGATGAAATTCCTAAACACTTCCGCTTAATATCCAGACTTGGATATTATTGCCCAGACTTGGGATTATTTAGCTGATTCCACACGATAAGGAGTCACACCAGATTGCAACAGTAACCTTCTAGAAGGAGTTCAATCGTGCACCACTAAGACGGTTATAACCGTCTGGACACGTGTTAACACTTCAGACGTCCCTGAAATCACAACGATAGTATGTGATTGGCTAATCCCTAGCCATAGATCTACACAGCGATCCGTGTGCGTTCACGTCGGATTAAGGAGCTTAAATGGAAGGAAATGTAACCGCTACGGCGTTAGCATCTTCCGTCAACTTTTTAATAACAGATTTTCCCTCCCAAAACTCCTGGCTATAAATATGAGAAACAACTCAGGTATGGATTCAAGTTACACACACTTCTCAAATACATCTTCTTCTTCATAACCCATACTTATTCTCACACCGGAGTCGGGTCAAGGAGAGAACCCCTTTCTCCCCTTGGCGAGGCTAACGGTGCTTCTTTTTTTGCAGAGTTATCGGAGAAGGAGATCGATCACAAACGAATCAAACAAGAGAGAATAAACCATTTTATGCAGATCCAAACCCCCTAGATATTACGATCCCGGTCGTTTATCTAGTGTTTCTTCATTGGCGCCCACCGTTTTTCTCTATTTCATCCGTTCTCCTCTTGTTTTCTGATTCATTTCGTCGACTCCATTTGCTCATGGAAGAGACATCAGCTCACCGGCAAACCGGCCCTCGGCCGAATTTTGGTAACAACATTCAAACCGAAGGAATTTCGGAGGAAGTCTCCGATGATAATGAGGTTCAATCCAATCGAGAAAACGAACCTGTCACTCCAGGAGTGCCACCAGCAGATCCTGTTCACTCAATTTTACCACTAGGAGAAACTCCAATCTCCTGGTACGTCAGATCTCAAGGGGCACTTAACGCAGTATACACACAGCTGTGTGCACAGACTGCTCCCCTAACTCAATCACGGAGACCAGGATCTCATGCTAATGTTTCCCAATGGGAGGATTCAACGTACGAGAATACAGAAGTTTACTCCAGTTCTGCTTCAAAACATGAGTACACTCAGTCAGGAAGCCATCAGAGAGAGTATCGTGATGAACACCGAAGGCAATCAGTTCATACTAGGTTGGGTTCCCAACGAAATACTCACACCGATGAAACTGATCCAACCTATCATGTGAGTCAGAATACCAGCGTGTTTAGTCGTTTGCAGCCCAATTACAACAAATGCATACCTCGTGCGGTATACAACCCAGAGGCCGAGCATAATTACGATCTAATTTACCGCCCTGCGGAAGCAGCGGAAAATCCAAAGTTCATCATGGAGATAGCTCTTGCGCCGCTCGATAAAGCAAAATTACCATCTAATGTAGGGAAGTTCAACGGGTTGACAGACCCGGATGATCATTTAAGGGTATTTACAAGCGCAGGTTTGGTTAGGGGCTGGACCCTACCGTTATGGTGCCATCTGTTTGTACAGACCCTGACCGGCGCGACGAGAATCTGGTTCGATAACTTGCCAATCGAACAGATCGCATCGTGGAAGGATCTGCGTGAAAAGTTTCTGACACATTTTAGCCAGCAACGGCGTTCCATTCGCGATACATCTGATGTCATGAACATTTGGCGCCACGACGACGAAAATCTAGAGGATTTTATCACCAGATACAACAAAGAGGTGTTGGAGATTGGCGGTATTCATGAGCAACTAATCCGCGCTCAATTCAAATACGCGGTTAGATGCGATGACATGATTAAAGTCTTATCCGAAACAGAAGGCCTTCTGAAGAGTTGGGAGAAGGTAATGGCAGCGGCAAAAGTTTATGCTCAAACTGAGAAAAACCTTACCACCAATAGGCCGCCGCCACCACATAACAGACCCGCGGACTTAAGCTCAACTGGCGAGAGGAAATTCAAGAAATCATGGCGCGAGTCTGGCTCGGGAAATCGTTCGTCTGAAGATGCTCGAGCAACGATTAACAAACTCACCGCGCAGAGGGAATCTAAGCAGGAGAATAGGGAGAGGCAGTGGACTCCCCTAACTAAGACCCCGGTGGAAGTCTTGAGTACTGAAGACTATCAATTCAAGCCTCCGATTCCCATGAAAAATAAGCGTGGACAAGATCCTGCCCAATACTGCGAGTATCACAAAGACAACGGACATACCACCAACAACTGCATTTCTTTACACACAGAAATAGAGAAAGCCCTCAAAAGCGGCGAGCTCACACATTTGCTCCAAAATGTGCGCAAAGAAATAAAGCAGATAACTCGGGGTGAGGAGGGCCCAAGCAAAAGGGCAAAAACCTAGGAGACAACTCTATAAATTCACCGCGGAAAAACATGATTTATCAAACGAAGCGGGAAAGTTAGAGTAAGTTAAGTTTCATATATTTATTTTAGCAAACTTTGTAATGGCCTCTGTGCCCTATCCCTAAATAAAAAAGCAAAGTTTCTATTATTCTTGTGTTTCTTACAAAGTGCATGCAATTTCTTTTGGTAAGCGCAAAAACATTATGGTAAACACAAAAAAGCAAATCTCATGAACAGTCAGTGATCATATCACACAAGACTATACGTTCACACATGAGCTTTATACCAACTTCATTTGCCTTACCTAATCAAAGTAATTGTGTCCATGCAAAATATTGTAAAATCATCAAACAAACGAATAGAAACATCATGCTATTCTCAGCGTACAAATACGCCTTAAAAACTATCAAGCACGGCAGTGTTTTAGTTACTTGCGCAGCAGCGCACCAACAAAAAGAGGGATATACATCCCAAATATTACAAGAAAATTGTTCAATACATTTTTCGACCTACGCTAAATCTTCACCCTCATCCGGAAAGATTTCCCTTAGTTGTGCTACCTGATCGTCAGATTGCAGCGCAACATTTATCAGATCCATAACTGGAAGTTGCAAATTGTTAAATTCCGTTTTCAAAGCAGCAAGCGCAACACCAGTATCCACGGCAAAAGTCGCAGATTTACTGACATCCCAGTCAACCTTTAAAGCGCTATTCACATGATGCGAACATTCAGCATATCCTTGCGCATATCCATCTTTTCGCGCAGCAACAACTAACCGCGCAACAGTTTTATCCAACTCTTCAGAATTCAGCACTGATTCAGCAACCTGTGAAAGAAGGAAAAGGTAAACAAACAAAAAAGCGCATAAACAGTTCCACAACAGAAAAGAGCAAGCAACTTACACAAGCAATTCCACGATCTTTTAACCACGCCATATCACTCTTTAAAGGTTCAAGCTCACTCTCCGCCGTGGCTCGCGCCGTTTCGGAGTTTTCCAATTTTTCTTCAGTTTCGGTCAAACGGCGAGAGGTTTCAGCCTTTTCAGAATGCGCAAGCTCCAGTTCCTTTTTAAGTTGTTCCTGGCCAGAAAGCAAAGCAGTAAGTTCTTCTAACTCTTTATCTCTAAGGGCAAGAGTGGCGCAAACTCGTACCTCTCGTTGCTCACTACGCTCCCTATGAGAGCGCGCTTTTTCTAAAGCAACTTCTGCATCAGCTTTCTCCTTATTCAACTTTTCTACCTCCGCATCTTGTTTCTTCAGCTTTTCAATCTCATCCTTGAGATTATTGATGACATTACGAAGATTTACCTTCTCGGCGTTATCTTTTTCGCAAATTCTCTTCCAATTTTTGCGCTCTTCGGAAAGAAGGGCAGCTTCAGCTTCTGCTTTCCTCTTCCAACCCGCAACAGACCACTCCTCAGTTTTGCGCTCAGTTTCAAACTTGGCTTGATCAGCTTCCAATTTAGCTTTTAGCTGAGCAAAGCGTCTCTCATCATTGGCAAATTTCTTTTGTGACATCCTAAAAGCTTCCCAGTCCTTATGCATACTATACCACTCACGTACTATGCGATGAGTGGTAGAAACATGAGAAGCAGTCTCTTCAAGGTAAGCTTGATAGGTTTGTTTATAAGACCGGTTTTCTTGAAACTTGATCTCCCCAGGCGGAAGTATCCCCTGCAACCAATCTTGGCACACGCGCCAATCCGAGAAAGTGTCACCTTTCTTCAAATTCCAAACAGGGGGTGAGGATCAGAGGCATCTTCCTCCGAATAAGTCCTGTAATAATAATCCCCCAGGGTTTCCTCTGGGCGGATTGGAGAATTTTTATCAACACCAGTGAATGAGCTCTGCTCCTCAGCAGTAACCTTCTCAACACGCTCAGGCATAGCTTCAGAAGGTTTAGGAGAAGTTGCAGTGGGAGTTTTTTTAGCAGGTTGTTCTTTCCCCAGGTCTTGAGCAACACTTTCAGGGGATCGTGGGTTATTGGCACCATCCACAACCCCTGGATCAACAACTTTTTCAACTTCTACAGTAACACCAACAGGCTCATCAGCCTCAATAGTCGTCTCCACACCACCCTCAGGAATCTCCGTAGTCTTTAACTGGTCAGCAACAAAAGCATGCGGAGGGGAAGGTGGGAGCTCTTCATTTACCACAGACTGTGGTTCCGTGGGAACAGGGGAAACAGGAACCTCTGAAAAACAACAAAGTCTGTAAAGATTTAATGCGCACAAGAGAAAGAAGTTAAGAGAATACTTACCAAGAGCAGGCTCAGAGATAAAAGCATCCAGGTTGCCTTTCCTAGTAATTTTCTTCCTTTGGATCTTCTTAGAAGGCTGACCCTCAACATCAGTATCAGCTTGTTTCCTTTTATTGGCCTTCCTATGCACCAAGTGTTCAGGACTAGATTCCAAGTCAATGGGATCATTTGGGTTGGATGGATGGACGTGAGCAGGGTCTCTCGGTTCAGGTTTTGGCCTCCTAACGATAACTACAGGCGTAAGACCCTCCAGAGAATCAGAAACCACCACATAATCACACCAGGAGTCAGAGGAACGGCGCATACCTTTCTACTCTCCAACATTTTTTATTTTCAAAGATTGAGCTTTATCGGCGGGAGTTTTGGGAGGGAAAATCTGTTATTAAAAACTTGTAATACTCAAGGATTTCAAGGAAAAATCTGGTCACAGGCAAACGAAAGTTGCCTTCAAAGAAAAAATCCCAGAAAAGGGTGATATACCCAGCTGGAGCATCCGCTGCTGTCTGCCCCTCTTCAGGGTACAAAGCACCCCAGTTCTCCGGAAATTTCAAATTCCGAACCAAACCATCAAAGGTTGCTCTAGACCACTTCAACGGTGGAAGTTCAGTAGACGTTTCCTCATATAGGTCTTCTTGGTGTTCTCCGGTTGACATAAGAGGAAGAAATGATAAACCCTTTCTTAAAACGGTTAATAAAGAAAGGAAGAGGAAAGGTTTTCAAAAAAAAGTAATGATTAAATGGGGCAACTCAAACAGACTTATATACTCACCGTAATAAATAGCATCGGTAACCGTTATAGCACATTTTCCGGATATCACAGTTTTCCAAGCAACAGGGCAAGTGAGAATCCACACTGACGCGATTACACGCGCGCGTGCAAAACACGGACAGAGGAGCAACTGACAGTAACAGCCTGTCACTCAGTTTTACTGTACCAATTTCATTTAAAGTCAAAGATTTTCAAAAATAAACAAAAGGAATCTTCTTCCGGAAGTTTCCTTATTTTTCGCGCCAAAAAAAGCATTTCCCTCAGTTAAAGTCCAGTGCTCCACTTATTTGCATAAGTGCAACACTAGACTGGGGGGACTTGAAGGGGTAAGGTCCCAAAAATCTCATAGTAAGTACTTGGGACCATACCACAACCTGGCCTTTCAGCCTTTTACCTTGCGCGGCCGCACACTGGTCTTACAAAAGAGGCTTAAAATACCGACAACAGTCAACATTTGCGTGCCAAAAGGAAATCATAAATCCTTGCGCTTACTTCCATAAGTAAAGAATGAAATTCCTAAACACCTCCGCTTAATATCCAGACTTGGATATTATTGCCCAGACTTGGGATTATTTAGCTGATTCCACACGATAAGGAGTCACACCAGATTGCAACAGTAACCTTCTAGAAGGAGTTCAATCATGCACCACTAAGACGGTTATAACCGTCTGGACACGTGTTAACACTTCAGACGTCCCTGAAATCACAACGATAGTATGTGATTGGAGAGTAATCTCCACTTGATCACTTTCCACGTGGCTAATCCCTAGCCATAGATCTACACAGCGATCCGTGTGCGTTCACGTCGGATTAAGGAGCTTAAACGGAAGGAAATGTAACCGCTACGGCGTTAGCATCTTCCGTCAACTTTTTAATAACAGATTTTCCCTCCCAAAACTCCCGGCTATAAATATGAGAAACAACTCAGGTATGGATTCAAGTTACACACACTTCTCAAATACATCTTCTTCTTCATAACCCATACTTATTCTCACACCGGAGTCGGGTCAATGAGAGAACCCCTTTCTCCCCTTGGCGAGGCTAACGGTGCTTCTTTTTTGCAGAGTTATCAGAGAAGGAGATCGATCACAAACTAATCAAACAAGAGAGAATAAACCTTTTTATGCAGATCCAAACCCCCTAGATATTACGATCCCGGTCGTTTATCTAGTGTTTCTTCAGGATATGAGTTGTTTTAATCTATTATTCTATTATCAAACTTGTATACTCGCCTATACTCTTGTATTGATATTTTAATACATGTTGCAGGCTGATAGGATGCTTGGAATGCATGGAATTCAGCTAGGAGATGCTTAGAAACGTCGCCTAGTTAATTTAGTCCTGAAATAATTTGAACAATTTATGATTTTGGTTTGTAATGTGATACTTGTGACGACGTTGTTAGACATTTGCACGAATCAATTAATCATTATTGAAACAATGGCGTTATGGAATTCTCAACGAGCAATCTGAACGCTTAGTGCTCGCACCCCGATGTTTCCGCCATCGGTTGGGGTGTGACAGTATATATGTAATGAATGGGCTTTTGGACACACATGTAAGAGTAGAGAATTATCGTCTTATGTACTAGATGATTTATGTGTTATGTGTGATGGTAATCGAGTTGCGTGAGGTTTGAATGAGGTAACTATTGGTATATGTCTTAAGTATGCGAAAGTGTGACTGATGAAAGTCAAATAACGTGTAAATGAAAAGAAAATTAATGTTTGTATGTATGATCATATATATATATATATATATATATATTCTAACTTTGATACGAACGTGATGACATGTAAGGAAGGGAATCGTATCAGCTGACTCAAGCATGAAGGACTAACGCGACGAGATGAGGCAAGGAAGTAAGCTCTAATGACGCACGTTCAAGGTAAGTGACTTCCGACTCACTTATTAGTATGTGTAGGGATTTATTTAATACTTACGAATGTGGGGAGTTCTTGTATGGTTAAGTAATAAATGGAATCACTAAGGTAGGAATGATTGTTGGGGCTAGAAGTAGCTAGTTACGTCGGAAATAAAATGGTGGAATCAAACGGGTCGAATAATGGCATGAAGGATCTATAAGTCCTTTTCTTATAATTCAGATTTTGATGTGAGTTAGGATGGTAAACGGACCTGTAATTAAATTATGGACGTGTAGAAACAAGAATTACACAAAACGGATGTCTAGATCAAAAGTTATACAACTTTAAGTTGAAGAATTGGTTAGAATACATAGCTGGGCACTTTATGCAGCAGCAAAAAGAAGCATTCTGTCGAAATAGGGATGTCGCGGCTGTCGCGTGTTTCACCGTCGCGCAACGCGACAGATGTCGCGCTTCATGAGGGCCCGGGGTAGGGGCTGTCGCGCCCCGCGAGTGCTAGTTAGCTGGCGAATCTTGATTTCTAGTTCGTTTCAGCATCCGGGTTCGATTTTAAACGCTTATATATTGCGAATGATTATCTCGTTTCATGGTTTATGATGTTGGTTTTGTTTATAAATGAATGTTATGGTTCTCCGGATAGTAAAAGTATGGAACTACCCTCGTGTATATGAAGGAAATCTATAAGTAAATGTATCTAGAAACAAGTAAGTGTGTAGGTCAATATGTATAATGCCTATATTAAGTAAAGTTACAATTTTGACATGTTAGCATAAGTGTATGTGAGTAAAAGTAGAAAGCAAGAGCTCGTAACCGTATATGCACGAATACAGGTAAATAAGATTGTATGGTCGTATGTAGTAACGTAAGTATATACGAAGGTGGGTTGCTATGAATGTACGTAGGAATTAGGAATGTATGCATGTATGAATGTAATTTACTATGAATGCACGTAGGACTTAGGAATGTATACATGTATGAATGCGAGATATTATAAATGTATGAAGGAATGGTTTCATTATGTTTGGGCATTGACGATTGCTGATGGTGTGCCTTGAAATTTGAAATGTAATGCAGGTATAAGCACATCGGGTTCATGAGGTATCGAAGTCGAATTCGGAACAAGAAAATACGAGAGGATAGTTGAATGAATCAAAGTTTATATTATAGAATGTTATTCTATATTTAAATTATATGAAAATAATGTCGTATGATATTGTCAACGACTAATGGTTAAGTTGTATGTGATGTCCACAGGTACTACACGGATTTCTTCTACCACTAACGAAGAGAAGCGGACGTAGATCGAATCGAGAGCAAGGATCGTACGAAAAAGAACGGTCACAAAGTTTGCTTTATGTATTTCTTTGAAGCGTTAATATAATGGAATGTTGTAAATCCTTTCCAATAAATGTTTCACATTATGTATTTTGAGCCCTCATGAAAGTAATGTTGTTAATAAAGAAAGAAATTTTTGGGCACATATTTCCGTTGCGTCGTTTTTAAGTTAATTACGTGTTAGGGCGTTTCAGTTTTGTGTGTTTTGCTCGGTTTTAAGTAATTACATGCGTTGAATGAGATAACTACGAGAAATTGTGGTTTCTGCAGGTTAATTGTTTAATTCGAGGAAGTTAACATGTTTAAAGATGAAGCGGAACGTTCGAGGTTGATAAGTGCAGGAAACGGAAGCATTTGGGAGTGTTTCGGGTCAAATGACAACTTTAAATCGAAAGAAATACGAAGGATTGAAGTTAAAGGGCCTTCTGGTCATTATTGGGAAGTTGAAACATAGCTTATATGTTTGAGAATCATGAAATATTAAAGTCGAGGGGCCATTGTGGAATTTATTGAAAGTTGAAATCAAAGAATCATAGCTGGGAAAACACGACGTAAGTTACGGTGTGGCAACAATAACTGTCACACCCCAACCGATGGCGAAAACATCAGGGTGCGGCACTAAGCATTCAGATTGCTCACGAGATTCCATAACATCAAAAGTTTCATTATAGATTAATCAAGTTTCATTGTCCAACGTCAAACATCGGCCAAAACATAGTATCAAATACAATCATCAAATAATTGTTTCAAGTCTGATAGATTAGACTAGGCGAGTTTCTAAGCATCAATCCTAGCTTGATTCACTTGTTTCCATAGCATCCTATCAGCCTGCAACATGTATTAAAATAAGTCAGTACAAATATGTACCGGCGAGTATACAAGTTTGGATGCATAGCATAATAGATTCAAAAGACTCATATCCATAATGTAAATGATAACAAAAATAGTTTCAGCCATGCTAGTGTTCGCAGTCCAAGTAATAGCCCAAGTGTCCCGATGCTTTGGTGTTTTCCCAAGAATCAAGGAAAACTAGAATCCTCCTAACAATACCCCGAGAATAATGGGGAGGTGCATCTTCCTATAGCGCTACTATTGTTAAGGCGGAACTACACACTCTGGATTAAACGTCCACATAGCACAAAGAATCAAGAATCAAGAATCAAGAATCACAAGTTTCACATACACATAGGATAGAGTTTAGATTCAAAAGTATCAAGTTTCATAGTTCAATAGAATACATGTTGCATCCCAAAGCTTAAAACAAAAGGGGATCAAGTATACTCACAGTGATTGCTTAACAGATTAACTGTTATTGGATCGAAGGGTGCTCTTTAGGTTAGCCTGGTTAGATTACAACAGATAAGTGTTGAGCAGAAGAGCGAGATTCAAGCAAAGTGTCGGATCAGTCATTCTGATCGGATGGTTGTTCGATCAGACGGCAGTCCGATCGGATTGCCATTCGATTGGGAGGACTTATGTGAGTGGGGGGACGGATTGCCATCCGATCGGATGGCCATCCGTACGGATGGCCATTCGATCGAATGGTCATTCGATCCAAGTGTGAGATTCCAAAGAGTTAAGTCAAGCGTTCAACTCTGGTTACTTCGATCGTATGGCAGTTCGATCGGACGGCAGTCCGATCGGATTGCCATTCGATCCAAAGTTCCAATGTAACACCCCGTGTTTCTGAAGTCAAAGTCAATATATAAGTCAAAGGAAGACAAGATTACTAATTGCGATCTGTCTCTCCTTGCTCAATTCCTGTTTTGACTTCTTTGACTTGTAATTAGTCTATTTTATTTTCGCTTTAGTTGTATTATGTGGAGTATCTATTAATAATCGCATATTAATCGCTATTTATCGCATGTTTAATCGCTTTATCGCTATCGCTATCGCAATCGCACTCGCAACTCGAATTACGCATTTTAGTTATTGTTATACGTGTGTGTGTGCCTTACGTGTTACTTGTGCATGCTTATTTTTGTTATGTGTGGTAATCGATCGAATCGCAATCGAACTCAATCGTAATCGAAATGGTATGATAATTGGTAGAGAAGAGATAGTGCGAGATATGAGTAGTTGGGATTAAAAGTAATCTGACTAGGAAACTCTATCGCATCGAGTCGCTCGCAATCGCAATCGAAACAGCAAAAATCGTTGCGCCAAACACCCGAACCAAGTGTCATTCGGCCGGATTGCCATCCGACCGGGCTGCCACTTGAACATGGTGCCAGGCTGCCATCCTACCGAGATGACATCCGATCGGACAGTCATCTGGGCGGGATGCCATTCGACGACCTGCCCCTTTCCACTTTAGGTATCCTATAAATACCCCATGTCACTCTCATAGTTACCACTTTTGGCAACTGACGTCCGAACATCCCGTGCACCTTACTTTTTCTTTGATTTCTCTCAATTCCGGTAAGATCTCGTCCTAAATCTTGTACTTCCTTAATCTACACGTACTCCTACACCTTTCTATCTTTTAAATCTTAACTTTTAACCGTGAAATCATCAAGATTCAAGTGTTCTAGGATGACGTCATCATGTGTTCTTGAAGAACTTCATGTTTTGGCCTCAACCCACCAAGAACAACTTCGATCTAATCGATTTCCACACAAGTAAACAAGGATCTTGCATAGATCTAAACACATTCATGGTGAAAAAGGATTGAAAGATGGTTTCTAACTTTCTTTCAACTCTTTTACACTCAATGCACTCAAAACCGATAGGATCGGACCTTGATCTAGTCTTCTACTCATTCTCAGTGTTGTGCTAGCTCAAGATCTGGATTCTACTCACGAGACCACCGACTTCGGGTTAACCAAGAACAACCGTCTTGAACCAGTTAACTGGTCGAACTAGGGTGATTCCTGTTTGATCGGGTCACTAGGGTCAAGATGGGGTTCTGTTGGATAACACGTTGTCAAAACGTCTCGATAAAACGACAAACAATCAAAACGGCCAAGTGAAAGACGAACGGGACAACCGGGACGGAGTGCTATCCGACCGGACTACTGTCCGAATGAATAGCCATCCGAGCGGCCGGCTGTCCGAACGACCTACATCTTTGGTCCCACACTTAACCAATTTTATCTAAAGTCTGAGTGTTGAACGAGTTACTATCCGGTCGGACTACCATCCGACCGAATTACCCTTCGGATCATGAGATACTTGGACTTTAACACTTAAATAATTTTCAACATGTTCAACAACAGGGTTGCCACCCGCTCGGATGGGCATCCGACCGAGTGACCGCCCTGCTGTGAATTTGTTCTCACTGAGTAACCTCGCCACTCGAGTCGTCGTTCGACCGGATAACCATCCGAGCGGATTGTCATCCGCACGACTGACCATCCGAACGACCGACTTGAAAGGTAGAGATACTTCAATGTTTTCAAAATGCTACAATGAAAACTTCAAAGGTCAAGCCATCGTACACAAACACATCCTTCTCAAAGGAAGAAATAATCCAATCGAATGGTCATCTGACCGGATAACCATCCGAGCGGATTGTCATCCGCACGACTGACCGTCCGATCGTATTACCGTCCGACCGAACTGCTGTCCGAGCCACTTACCACCTTGCATCGTTTTACAAGTCGCTTATCGTTATGCTATCATTCTCATCAGGCTAACCCTACTCTCTAGCGCTCCCTTCAATCCATCCATCGCTGTGAGTATACTCGATCCCTTTTTGCTTTATGCACTTTTGGGTGTTACATACGTTACTTATACAAAATCACATCGAACACACTACTCAATACTATTTAAACGCTAACCGTTACCGCATGTTATACGTGGCTTAATGAATGCTTGTTTGTTATGTTTACACATGGAATGATGTCTACCTGCCTTAGCAACGATAGTACTATTAGTTTGGACTCAGCACCCGTTCACTCGGGGGTTGTTAAGGACAATTATTTGCATGGATTACAGTGGTGATCGTGTATTACGAACTGCCTTGGGCAGTCAACCTGCAGTCATTGGTATCGATAGGTTCATGTCGATAACTAACATGCCTCATTTCACTCTGTGTACGTGCTGGTTATGCGTAACACTTTCGAACTCTATATGCTATTATCAAACTTGTATACTCACCTTTACACTACGTGTATTGACTTTTACTTTAACGTATGTGACAGGTGCTTAGGATGCTTATCTGCTAGGAAATCGAGGCTAGAATAAGGCTCTAGAGGCCAACAAATAGTTGTCTGTACAAATGAAATCAAGGGTCTCTAGAAGCAGATAAATAATTGGGCTATTTGAAAAATCTGAGTTGTCGGAACAGAACTGTTTGCCTAGATTTTGTCTGTAATAATTTGTTTACCTTTTGAGACATGGTATGGGACATGTTAGTTTAAATTGATTGGTAATGATAATTGTTATGGAAACTTCTGGACAATCTGTTTCCCTCAGTGCCATACCCTGATGTTTCCGCCATCGGTTGGGGTGTGACAGATTGGTATCAGAGCCATAACTATAGGGAATTAGGCAAGACTCGACCTAGTCCGGGTCGATGTCTTAGATACCTAGTCTATAGTTAGGAACCCACGGGCCGACTTGTGCATATCCAGTAGGGATTATGTATAAGCTTGCTACTTTCTCTCGCTGTTCTCGCCTATGCTACACTATCGCTGCACTCGAATTTTCAAATAAGAACGAACGATTACGTCGAGATTAGGTGTGAAAACCGCAAACTCTCGACTAAATTGATTGTTCAACCCACTTTTTTATCTATAAACACGAGAATTTGCGTTGAACCAGGAGTGAAATCCATACTTTGACGCATAATTCTCTCTTATTTTATCAAAACAGGGACGAAGTTGTTAAGCCAGGGGTGAAACCCTTACCTTGACGATTTGTTCCGATCTTTATTTTGTTTTACAAAACTCTCACCAAAGTCTCGACGGACTCCAACGACCTGAAGTCACGACATGACTAACGGGATGCGTGCCCAACGTCCAAGAATCGAGGCAAAGGCACTGTCCTGATGGTCAAAGGTGCACAACAAGTCCTTGTGAATAGTCGAATCACTTTGGGTAGTCAATGTCTAATAGCCACAAACGATCTATCTCCTGATTTTATGTGTTTCGATTCTGAGCCCGCAACTGCTGACTCTAATGATTCGTTGATTTTATGTGAAATTGCCTGTTTATATGTTTAAATTTGGAGATTTACTCGATTTTTTGCTTTCACTTCGACCGACATGCACAACTCGCACTGCATTTCTATCTCAATACGCTGACAAGTCGCTAAATTGTGGACGAACTTATGATACACTTATACTATACTACTCGCTATGCTATTCGCGATCACTATATTTGAACACTCGCAGACTCTGGGTGATAGGATCCAGTATTCTGAGGTAGTCAGAATGCTCTACGTGTCTCTAAATACTCCTCTTGTGCTTAAATACTTCTTGTGATTACATGATTATGTGCTTTTGTGGATTATGTGCTCTACGTGCCTACGTGCTTATGTGCTTCTGTGTTTATGTGAATCTGTGATTATGTGCCTATGTGTTTATGTGATACATGTTACATCGCGTGTTCCTAAGCTTTAGTAAGTAGTAGACGTGTGAGGTGAGATTCGATTATGATGTGTCTGAGACCTATGGCGATGTCTATTGTAGACAATGTCAACTGGACCATCATCCCGTCACCCACGACTCTCTCGTCAAGAACAGAGGGACAAACGCCTTGCTGCCATCCTCGCGAAACAAGTGGCCAAGGTTGTGCCTCAGATCGTGAGTGAGATTTACGAGAATGTTAGCAAATCGTCTGAGGAGTCTAGAACCGAAGCTCCTAAAGCTGCTACTGCTTTCAGCTTCAAGCAGTTCAAGGCATGCGGTCCAAAGGAATTCACTGGAGAAGATGGCCCGACGGCTATGTTTCAATGGTTCGATTCCATCGAAGTCACTCTGCGCCAAAGTGGCTGTCCTGAAAATCTCCGTACCCTAAACGCTACCGGCGTCTTCCAGTCCCGCGTATTAGACTGGTGGACGGCCGAGAGAAACAAACGCGGGAATGATGCAGCTTATGAGTTGACTTAGGAGGAGCTGAAAGCCATCATGATGGATGAATTATGCCCTCCCCATGAACGCCAAAAGCTGGAGGACGAGTTTTGGAACATAAAGCAGAAGGATGGAGACAACGCTGCCCTGACTGCTCGCTTTAAGCAGCTCAGCATCATCTGCCCCGATCAAGTGAAGGCGTCTGACATGGCGATCAAGAAGTACATTCGAGCTCTACCCGACTGTGTTGCGGATTTTGTGCATGCCGCAAAGACCACAACGATTGAAGAAACTTACTTGCTTGCCGCTGAAATCAATGACAAGCGGGTAAAAGCTGGTGTTTGGGATAAAGCTTCAAAGAGTCTGCACCAAGTCACCGCCGCACCTACTGCCGAAACCGCCGCCGCTCAGTCGTCAAAGTCCTCATGCCGCAAGAAGAAGAACAACAACAGCAGCTCCAGCAACAAGAACTGTGCTGTCACCACCACTGCTGCCCCTCTCCAAGCCGTACCGGCCCAGCAGCATCATCATCACCGACCAGCACCAGTTACTTATGCACCACCAGCAAAGCGTGCATACACAGGCCCCCACCCGGCTTGCCCGACATGTTCTTATCATCATCCGGTGGGTCTTGCCTATCGTTTCCGCGCTCACTGCAACCTGTACGGCCACTTCACTGTCAACTGCCGTACTGGTCTCCGTCAAGCCCCAGCTCAAGCCACTGCTCATCAAGCTCTACTCCCTGCCCCGTAAGGCCAAGAAGCGGCTCAGGCACCCGCGATCAACGCCCGAGTCTGCTTCGCATGTGGTGATCCCAACCACTTTGCGAACATGTGCCCGAACAGGGTTGTGAAACAAGAGCCCCAGCAACAGTAGCAACATCAGCAGCAACATCAGCAGCAACAGCCTCAGCAGCAGCAACAAGCCGCACACGCCAGAACTTTCAACATCAATGTGCGCCAAGCCCAGGCTGACAACAACGTGGTCAATGGTACGTTCCTTGTGAATGGTATTTATGCTTCATGTTTGTTTGATACTGGAGCCGATAATTGCTTTGTGTCGTTCGAATTCGAGAAACTTCTTAGTCGTAAACGCTCCCATCTCCCCTCGACGTTCGATGTTGAAGTCGCTACTGGAAGAACGGTCGCCGTTAATTCTGTTCTTCGTGATTGCACTCTTGAGCTCAACAATCACATCTTCCCAATCGACCTTATTCTGATGCAACTCGGAAGTTTTGACGTCATAGTAGGCATGGACTTTCTTCACGAAAACCATGCTGAAGTTGTGTGTTTTGACAAGATGATTCGATTCTCGCTCGCGAATGGTGATTTATTGTGTGTTTATGGTGAAACTGCTTCGAAAGGCCTCAAACTCATGTCGTGTGTCCAAGCTAGCAAGTATCTCCGCAAGGAATACAGAGCCTTCGTGGCTAACATTGTAGTAGCGGAGAAGGAAAATAAAGGGAACACATTAGTGAAGAATGTACCTGTTGTTTGTGAATTTCCCAACGTTTTCCCTGACGACCTTCCCAGACTACCACCAAGTCGTGATATCGACTTTCGCATCGACCTCATTCTGTGACAACCCTCAAAATTTCAGGTACTGTACAAATTAATTAATCTTAATTACGTGCTTAATGACTGTGCTTGATTACAACTGATAATTTAAACTGCTCTATGATTCTATATCATATATACATGCATCACATTTTATACCGTCACTCCATTCATTACACACCTACATTAGTGATATACTTGATGCACTCAGTACAGTTGACACACTGAACGGTTGATTCAGAAATAATGCTGACAATGGCAGCACTTAGACAGACAATATTATTATGGCCAGTATGAGCCAGGGATAGAGTGCTACACTGGTTTGTAGCGTAGGGAAGTGAGGACCATAAGACTGCGTCATTAGGGGTTAGATATAATGCCGGGAAGTGCCTAAAACACACTTTAAATACATAATTCTGCTTCCTTTTAATAAATTCAGCATTTTATTATACCAGTAGAATATACAAATATAGCAGAGTGGTCTTGTATACTTTCCTAAGTGCCAGGAATGTTTTCATTACAAAAGGGATGCATAAAAGACGCTATACGGTACAATTAAACGCTTTAACGGAACGATACGTAACCGAACAACCGGACATTACCCGGGACACCAAAATTTTTGACAGAGACATTATTTTATTATCCTTAAATAATCATGGTCACAATAAATCCCCACACACTATAGAAACATGTCATACACCCACTATTTTAGAAAATACCCTTAACCTCTTATATATTTACCTACTAATTACCAAAAATTTTCATATTACCCCCCCCAACCGATTTCCAGCCATGGGGACCCACCCTAATCATATTCTTCATGCCTCCTTGTTCTATTGGCTGAAAACTTGTGTGTTGCTTGTGGGACTTGCCAAATCTTGTAAGAAATCCTACAATTTCCAAGATATCTCATCATTTCTTCCAACACCACACTCCAACCCTCACCTCCCTCTCCCTATTTCGGCTCCCCCAACCGATTTCACCATCACCACTTCAACCATCTTCATCTTCTCCATTACACAAGTCCATTCAAGCTTCAAGAGGATCCAAGAAGGTTGCAAGGTTGAAGGAACTTCAAGAGAGCTTGTTCTAGTCACTTCACCATACTTTTCTCACCATCATCTTCACTAGATTTCTACCCTAGCCTTGTTCTAGTAGTAAGTCTCTACACCTTGTTCCATCTTATTTTAGTCAAAATGTGAAGCATGACGTTTGTTTGTTCAAATCACAAGAAATAGAACCCTAAAACATGAACATGGAACTCTACATAAAAACCCTACATAAAAAGTTTGTATGAGGTTAAAATCAGGTTGGTTTGAGTTTGGATAATACATGCACAATGTTTGATCATTTAGTTACTGATAAATCAAGGTTAGGACACTCGTTAATATGTTTTTAGAATCATTAAACCTGAAATAAACATGCTGATTGAAATTTCCAGCCAACTTCAACAGGCTGTAACAGGGTCATTTTTAATCGAAAAACTGAATTTCTGGAGACTAAATTGTGTAATTTTGAACAACCGAACAAATGGCACTGGAATCGTAATTTTTCGAGATCATTTACTATTTTTAAAGAAGTGTTTTTAGACAGCAGCTCAAGCTGAAATATTTCTGCTGAAAAAGTGTGTTGTATTCAGAGTCAAAACTTGAAACCTGAGCAGAATCAGCTCATGGAATTTTTACTGTAGATGGTCACTGTTGTTTCCGTGACCCTCCAACTGGAATTTCGTCGATCGGACTTACGATTGATTTTTAGTGAATTTTTCCGTAAAACTGCAATCAGAAAGTAACAAATCTGATTGCAGTCGGGTAAAAGAATTTTTATGTAAAATTGGTAATGAACTGGTCTCCGAAATTTTTATACAATAAATTTTGGATTATATATGACATTCTGTAAAAATTTGAGAATTTTTGGAAAAGGTTAACTATTTTATTTAAATACTCGAAAACAGTCCAGTTTTGGTTAATAAAGCTGAAAAGACGTAAATAGAGCATTGCATGTATGATTGTCGGGTTGGTTATGTGGGAACACTCTATGAGATATTTGTAAAAGAAAATGATATGCTCTTAAGCATGGACACCTCTATTTGCAGAGGAGGCTATGGCGAAATTTTCCGAAAATTATAACACTTAGTAAATATTTGCCTTCTAAGACTAGAATTTACTAGAACATTGAACGAACAAATATTTATCACGCGAATCAATATAAGTAACACAACTCTAAACATTAAACTCTAAGCCAAGGCACGGCCCGTTCGTCTAATAGACATTAGTACGTGTAGGTTGTCGTGTAGCAGACAGAGTTTGAGATTCGGTACAAGACGCACTACAGTGAGTTCATGTCCCCCTTTTCTCTTAACTATTTTCAGTTTTTACATTTCGGGGGTGAAATACATGTTACAGACATTTACAGACTTATACAGACATTTACAAACATTTATTATGGTATGGTTAGCTTAAGGAGGGTTTTTACTACGCGATCATGTGAGTGGTGGGTACAACGCTTAAGGCCATTAATCCTCATAGAAGGACCAAGGGACATGAGTGATAGATCTATTTGGGTGTAGCGAGCCCACACCCATGAGGCCGGGGCGGCCCATAGTGGTGACTATGTCTTCATACCGGAGACAAATTTGCTAGGTTTGAGTCTTCCTGCATCATTTCACACATACTATTGGCTTTGCAACCCAATGGTGATCAGGTTTTTCCTTAATTGCTACGTACCAGGGACTTTTACTTTTACAGACATTTTAAAGGCTTTTATATACTCACTTACACATGAACTCGCTCAACTTTTTGTTGACTTTTTCAAATTACATGTATTTCAGGGAATGAATAGGATCTGGCAAGTGGTGCATGTTAGCTGCGTACTAGATAAGGATGTCATCCAGGGTCATAGGGTTTTGGAAGTGCGACCCATTCCTGGATGGGTTGCATGTCTTAAATCCTCGTTTTGTTGGTAGTTCATCGTTGAGTCTTATGAACTCATTTTAAACAAGTCATGTTTTGTAATATGTTTTAGGATTGTTATTTTAAAACAATATGTTCCGCATTTTCTAAACTATTTTAATGGATGAACATCCCGTATTTTATCATATAGCATTGTTGTGATTGTTGCTATGGTATTAAGAAGTCACACCAATTAAACCCACGCTTCCGCAAAAGCCAGGGTGTGACACATTCCTGGAGCCAACCCTATTGCCAAAGCTCCTTACCGACTCGCACCATCCAAAATGCGCGAACTCTCAAACCAACTCCAGGAACTACTTAAGAAAGGCTTCATTCGCCTGAGTACCTCTCCTTGGGGCGCGCCAGTCCTTTTCGTCAAAAAGAAGGATGGGTCGTTCTGGATGTGCATCGACTACCGGGAATTGAATAAGTTGACTATCAAGAACCGCTATCCCCTGCCCCGCATTGATGATTTGTTTGATCAGCTACAAGGTGCTACGTGTTTCTCGAAGATCGATCTACGCTCAGGCTATCACCAACTACGCATTCAAGAGGAGGATATACTCAAAACCGCGTTTCGCACTCGTTATGGCCATTATGAATTCGTTGTTATGCCCTTTGGTTTAACCAACGCACCCACGGTTTTTATGGATCTGATGAATCGCGTGTGTAAACCATATCTCGACCGTTTTATCATCGTATTCATCGACGATGTCTTGATCTATTCCAAATCGAAAGCCGAACACGCGCAACATCTACGTTTGGTTCTAGAACTACTCCAGGGGAATCGACTCTATGCCAAGTTCTCCAAGTGTGAATTCTGGTTGGAGGAGGTTCAGTTTCTGGGTCACATTGTCAATAGTCAGGGTATTCACGTCGATCCTGCGAAGATTGAAGCCGTTAAGAGTTGGATTACACCGAAGAACCCGTCTGAAGTCCGTTCTTTTCTCGGACTAGCAGGCTATTATTGACGATTTATCGAAGGATTCTCAAAGAACGTTGTGCCGCTTACTGCTCTCACGCATAAAGACAAGCCCTTTGTTTGGGGAACTGAACAAGAGTCTGATTTCCAAACCCTCAAGCACATGCTTTGCAATGCTCCCGTTCTCATATTGCCCGACGGAAACGACGATTTCATTGTCTGTTGTGATGCTTCCAACCTTGGTCTTGGCTGTGTCCTTATGCGGCGAGACAAGGTTATAGCCTACGCATCTCGACAGCTCAAAATCCACGAAAAGAACTATACAACCCATGATCTCGAGCTAGGCGCAGTTGTTTTTGCGTTAAAGATTTGGCGACACTACCTGTACGGTACAAAGTGTACGATCTTCACCGATCATAGGAGCCTACAACATATCTTTGATCAGAAAGAACTTAATATGCATCAATGCCGATGGGTAGAATTTCTCAACGATTACGACTGTGAGATTCGTTATCACCCAGGCAAAGCAAATGTTGTTGCCGACGCGCTCAGTAGACGGAGTTATTTGCTCAGCACTCGCAATGTCCAAGCTCAATACTATCTCGAAACCCTCATCCGCGAAGCCTAGCATGGATGTTTTAATGAACGCACTCTGAAGAAGGAACGAATCTACCACGATGGAGCCCAGCTTGTGAATAAGTCGAATGGGATATTCCACTTTCTGGACCGAATTTGGATCCCTAAACGGACCAATTTGCGACAGATTCTGATGGACGAAGCCCACAAATCCCGGTATTCTATTCATCCCGGTGCCGACAAAATGTACCAGGATCTTCGCTATAAGTACTGGTGGCCGGGCATGAAAAGGGATATTGCTCTCTACGTTGGCAAGTGCCTGACGACAGCATCTGGGTTGTTGTTGACCTCTTAACCAAAGACCCTCTGGCTTACTCGAGCAACCGCCTATCCCTATGTGGAAGTGGGAGAGTATAGCTATGGATTTCATAACAAAGCTTCCGCACACGTCATCAGGTCACGACAGCATCTGGGTTGTTGTTGACCGCTTAACCAAATCTGCTCACTTTTTGCCAATACGGGAAGACTACAAGGTAGAACGATTAGTCCGAATCTACACCAACGAGATCATTTGTAATCATGGGACGCCTCGCGACATCATCTCTGACCGTGATGCTCGGTTTACCTCGCGACTGTGGGAAACGTTTCAAACGGCTCTCGGTACATCGCTTAATCTAAGTACCGCTTTCCACCCTCAAACCGACGGACAGACTGAAAGAACGATCCGTACGCTTGAAGACATGCTCCGTTCGTGTGTCATAGACTTCGGTGGTAATTGGGATACATACCTGCCGTTAGTCGAATTCTCGTATAACAACAGTTATCATTCCAGCATTCAAATGGCACCATTCGAGGCTTTATACGGAAGAAGATGTCGATCGCCTATTGTGTGGCACGAGATCGGTCACTCGCAACTAACTGGTCCTGAGCTATTGCAAGAAACGACTGACAAAGTCCTCCAAATTCGAGACAACTTGTTGAAAGCTCGAAGTCGACATAAAAGTTACGCCGATAGACGACGCAAGCCCCTTGAATTTGACGTTGGCGACTACGTACTCCTAAAGGTATCACCTTGGAAGGGTGTGGTCAGATTTGGCAAGAAAGGGAAACTAGCGCCTCGATATGTTGGACCTTTTAAGATTCTGGAAAGGATCGGAAAAGTCGCCTACAGACTCGAACTACCGGAGGAACTTAGTAATGTCCACCCGACTTTCCATGTGTCAAACCTCCGAAAGTGCCTGGCTGAGCATGATTTAATTTTACCTCTCAATGACCTTCAAGTAAACGAAACACTACACTTTGTGGAGAAGCCTGTCGAAATCATGGATCGCCAAACCAAGCAGCTCAGACGCTCGCGCATTCCTATTGTGAAAGTTCGATGGGAAGGCAAACGAGGCACAGAGTTCACTTGGGAACTCGAAAGCGATATGAAGGCGAAGTACCCACAGTTGTTTGTTACGGCTTCGGACTAATTTCGGGACGAAATTCCCTCAACTTGGGGAGGCTGTAACACCCCGTGTTTCTGAAGTCAAAGTCAAAGTCAAGATTTAAGTCAAAGGAAGACAAGATCACTAATTGTGATCTGTTTCTCCTTGCTCAATTCCTGTTTTGACTTCTTTGACTTGTAATTAGTCTATTTTATTTTTGCTTTAGTTGTATTATGTGGAGTATCTATTAATAATCGCATATTAATCGCTATTTATCGCATGTTTAATCGCTTTATCGCTATTGCAATCGCACTCGCAACTCGAATTACGCATTTGGGTTATTGTTATACGTGTGTGTGTGCCTTACATGTTTGCATGCTTATTTTTGTTATGTGTGGTAATCGATCGAATCGCAATCGAAATGGTATGATAATTGGTAGAGAAGAGATAGTGCGAGATATGAGTAGTTGGGATTAAAAGTAATCTGACTAGGAAACTCTATCGCATCGAATCGCTCGCAATCGCAATCGAAACAGCAAAAATCGTCGCGCCAAACACCCGAACCAAGTGCCATCCGGCCGGATTGCCATCCGACTGGGCTGCCACTTGAACATGGTGCCAGGCTGCCATCCGGCCGGATTTCCATCCGACCAGGCTTCCACTTGTTTGTTATGTTTACACATGGAATGCCGTCTACCTGCCTTAGCAACGATAGTACTATTAGTTTGGACTCAGCACCCGTTCACTCGGGGGTTGTTAAGGACAATTATTTGCATGGATTACAGTGGTGATCATGTATTACGAACTGCCTTGGGCAGTCAACCCGCAGTCATTGGTATCGATAGGTTCATGTCGATAACTAACATGCCTCATTTCACTCTGTGTACGTGCTGGTTATGCGTAACACTTTCGAACTCTATATGCTATTATCAAACTTGTATGCTCACCTTTACACTACGTGTATTGACTTTTACTTTAACGTATGTGACAGGTGCTTAGGATGCTTATCTGCTAGGAAATCGAGGCAAGAATAAGGCTCTAGAGGCCAACAAATAGTTGTCTGTACAAATGAAATCAAGGGTCTCTAGAAGCAGATAAACAATTGGGCTATTTGAAAAATATGAGTTGTCAGAACAGAACTATTTGCCTAGATTTTGTCTGTAATAATTTGTTTACCTTTTGAGACATGGTATGGGACATGTTACTTTAAATTGATTGGTAATGATAATTGTTATGGAAACTTCTGGACAATCTGTTTCGCTCAGTGCCTTACCCCGATGTTTCCGCCATCGGTTGGGGTGTGACATCCAAGGTTTCAAAGATTCAAAGTCTTAGCTTCAAAAATATTCTAGGTGTTGAAAGGTTAAGAGGCACATGCCACTTAGATCGGATGGCAGTTCGATCGGAGGACAGTCCGATGGGATTGCCATTCGACGATGGTAGTTTCCAAAGTTTCAAAATGTTTAAGGTTAGGAGGCATGTGTTACCTGATCGGATGGCAGTTCGATCGGATGGCCATTCGATTGAGTTGTCCTTGTCCCGTTCATAACCTTGTAAAGTTTCTAAATTTCTGGGTTAACGGTGACGACACAGTACGTCTTGAGACAACGGTAAGCATATTATTGTCCAGCCGGTCTGATCGGATGGGAATCACCCCAGTCTGATCAGTCGTCTGTTCGTGACGGTGCTTATGTCGGAATCCGTACTTTGGTCATCTTATCCGGCAACAATCCATTTCCAAACCAACTTCAGACTAATCATCACGTCTATAGTCCGTTTGGGTCCGGATTCCACCGTTTCAAGTAAAGTCTTAAGAAAGGTGGAGAAAACATGAGTTTTAGCATGAAAAAGTCTAGATTTGTCAAGATTCGCTGTAAAAGTACTTGAAATTCCTTAGATCTGTAACACCTCGAAAATTTACGTCCAATAATGTATTGACACGTGTCATGGGCTTAGAATATGTGAAAACATACTTTAGAGGGACTAAAGTTGACAAACAGTGAAACTATGCGAATATAAGGGTCCAAAGTGTCAACAATTGATAAATAGGCTCTACAATAACCCTACATGGTGTTTATAACCTTAAACGGATAAATCATGGATCATACGAAGCGAGAAATGAAAGAAAGTGAGGAATTACAAACTACAGGGACTAAATGTGTCAACATGTTGAAAGTATACCTCTGAGTGACCTTTTGGCAAACCCAAAGCTTTGTAATGGTAAAATATACTCACTAGAATATGTGGTAAAAATTTCATCAAGTTTCGTTATCGTATGAGAAAGTTATGATCAAAACCGTACACAAAGGGTTAATTACGTTAACGATGAAATTCGTGACTTTTCGGGTAAGCACAAAGTTAACCGAGGACTTTACCATGTTTGTAAAAGTCCCAAGGCCCTTAAAAATCAGATTTGAGGGTCTAATGAGCAAGATAAATCGCCAAAAACACGTTACAAAAGGACAAGGACTGAATTGCAAATTGTTGAAAACTTGTAAAGCTGGTCACCACTTGTACGCGGCCCGCGAGGGGCCCGTCGCGGCCCGCCTACCAGCTGCCAGCGACAAAAGCAGCGACCAGCTGCCAGTTTGAGTCTGTTGCGAGTTGTAACCAGCTGTTGTCGACTCCAGAGCCTCACCAATCGACTTTCATGCATTTAGGGGCACTTGTCCTCTTCTCATAACACTCCTAGACCTCTGTGGCAGCCTCTAATCAGATCAAAATGGTGATAAAAGGGACTTGAAGCTTGAAACCTTCATTACTTACATTTTCAAAAATTCACAAGAACATCTCTGGAGCTCTCTGGACGCCAAGACAACTTCCTAGTGATCTCTAAGCTTTGTTAGGACTCTTGTAAGTATTCATAACCTTCTCAAATCCGTTCTAGCTTAGTTTATTAACCGAAAGTCAATCCATCGTAATTTAAGTTTGACTTCGTGATTAAACAAAAATTGCTCAGTCATTTCTCAAATTGAAAGTACCTACAAGTTGGTATTTATGTGGGTAACAAACCCTCAAAAGGGTATTTTCAGATTCCCACTCTAAGTATGATAATTGTCGAGTCAAAGCTTGTTTCAAAAAGTCAACAGAATGTGTTTTTGCAAATTTAAGCATGATTAGCAATGTAGGGTACATGCAACCTGTTTGATCATTAAAATAACTTGATAATTAATGTAAGAACATGTCTCAACATGTTCATCTCGACAATTTTCAGTTTAAACCCGAATCGGAACCGAAAGTCGCATAAATTGACTTTTTCTTTGACTTTCAGTTCTGATCCGTTCATGCATGTTTGAGATCAGCCTTAGAGCTTATTTTGGACCAATTTTCATATAAGTTTAACTCTCTGAGATTTTACAACTTGGTTCAACACTTATCCGATTCATATGCATGTTTCCGATTTATGCTTAAAGTTGACTATTATGCCCTTTTGACTATAAAACGTGATTTTTGAAAAAGTGAAAGAGTAGAAACATTTGTTACTGATTTATAAACTTGCACCTAAAATTTGATATCAGTTTGAGGTCTAGATTAAGAGTTATGCTCATTATCGTAATTTGAAAGCTTTATGTCACTTAAATGGCGTAATTAGCATATAACCCATTTAAACCCACTTTTTGATACCAAACTTTTTACCCACTGATGTTATATAATATTTTGGGATTTTTAAAGATTTTTATTTAATTTTTGGCTGAGCATAACATAGGTCTCTAGGATTGATTCGGTTATGACGGTTTTGCCCTTTTAAGCCATAAAATGAGTTTTACAAATCATTTTGACCCCAAACCTTTTCCTACTGATTTTATTGATAAATAAAATATTTTGAGCATTCTGGAAATATAAAAATATCAGCTTTCTTTTAAAAACCCGGAAACGGCTCTAAATCGCCTTTTTAAGCGTTTTTAACGCATAGTATGTACTATAACCATATTAAACATAAAAGGTTGATACCTACTGATGTTTTTAGTATATTTTTATAAAATAACAGTAAGTACAAGTTTATAAACTCAGGTTTCCAATTTCGACATTTTTAGCCCTTGTGAAATTACCAAAATACCCCTAAGGTGCATAGTTTGGGTTTAAATGATAAGTTTCACATATGGGTCAGACCCTACTGTTATAACATGTTAAATTAAGTATATTTACTGTATGAACCAGACCTGTAACTCAGATTTCTAATTTAACTCTTTTATAATCTTTTAAATGACCAAAATGCCCTTATGAGGCATAAATTGTGTTTAAATTCATTTGGGGCATAATAAAAGATATTTTACTGATATTATAACATATTTAAGCCATATTATCTCAGGGAACTTGCATATGACTCTTATGGTTACCCGTAACGCCCTTTTCGCGCTCGGTTCGGTTTATGTAACTAGTTTGCATAAATTGACCGAAACGGGTCAAACCTTATCATTTTTGTCTCAAAATCCAGAATGTATTTAGTATAACCATATTATACAAGTATTCAAACTTGTCGGGTCTAAATCACATTCTATCCGGTCTTCGCTTAATCGTGCGTTTGAACCGTATCGTCCTTAAAACTAGCCGGTCTAAGCTTAAGCTTAAATAAAGACCCGTTAGAAATCTAATAGGTTATTATAAACCTTTGTTCCAGAATAAGGAGAACCAGTAAAAGCTACCTCCACTTGTGTAACACCCCGAAAATTTACGTCATATAATGTGTTGACACGTGTCATAGGTTTGAACGTGTGAAAGAATGTTCTTGAAGGACTAAAGTTGACAAACAGTGAAAGTATGTAATTATAAGGGTTCAAAGTGTCAACAATGAATAAATATACTTTGCAATAACCCTACATGATGTTTATAACCTTAAACGAATAGATCATGGATCATACGAAGCGAATTGTGAAAGAAAGTGAGAGATTACAAACTACATGGGTTAAATGTGCCAACATGTTTAAGTTATACCTCTGAGTGACCTTTTGACAAACCCGAAGCTTTGTAACGATTAATTATGCTCACTAGAATGTACCACAAAAATTTCATGAAGTTTCGTTATCGTATGAGCAAGTTGTGATAAAATTCGTGTGTGAGGGTTAGAATCGTCAACATTGAAATTTAGGGCTTTTCGGGTGATCACAAAGTTACCCGAGGACTTAACAAAGTGGGTATAAGTCTTAAAGCCCCATATGTTAAATAACAAAGCTTCATATGCTAGTAGGATGGTGAAAACGACCTTTCGGGGGACCAAGGACCAAAATGCAATAACAAAAACATGTGTGACCTGACCAGAAGGGCCACGCGGCCCGCCTCACACATAGCAGAAGGCCACGCGGGCCGCCTGCGACCTGCAGATGCAGAAAAAACAGACAGCTGCCTGTTGATGCATGTAACCGACTCCAATCTCATTTTTTCGAAACTTTGGGCTGCCTAAGATGGTTTCTAGCTAGTAGGGGACTTGTGGATGATAATGCAACACCCCTAGACTTATGTGTTGATCATCTAAGAATGTTTGAAGCCTTATATCAAGACCCACATGTTACCACATTGTTCATTCATCACTTCTGAGCATTTCCAGAGCATTCAAGCAGGCCACAAGCATTTCAAATCATCCATTAGTCGTGTGTAAGTGCCTTTGATCCTTCTTGTTTGAGTTATACTTAGTTAAAAAGCCTAGAAATCAAACCGTCGTAACTACGGTTTGACTTTGTGATAAATCACAATCGGTCCAGAGATTTGTCGAATCGAAAGTTGTTATAAGTTGGTATTTATATGGTTAATAAACCCCTAAAAGGGCACTCACTGATTCGAATCCTAACTAGGTCGTTTGTCGAGTCAAAGGTTGTCCGAAAAAGTCAACAGAAACATTAATCGCATATTTAACGATACGTAAGGCGTGTAATCTGTTTTATCAGTCATATAACTTGAAAATAAGTATAAAAACTTGTCTACGCTTGTTTGATTCGACAACTTTGTGTTTTGAACCGATTCGGAACCGAGAGACGCAAAAGTTTGACTTTTGCTTTGACCTCAGTTCTGACCCGATTTATATAGGTTTAGACATGCCTTAAAGTTCCATTAGGACCTAGTTGCATATGTGTATAAGCCTCTGCGTTTATACCACTCGAATCCCTAATCGTCCGATGTTTCCGTTAAACGCCTAAATATTGACCGTAATGCCCTTATGACCATAAAACGAGATTTTTGGAAATATGAAAGTGCCATAATCTTAGTTACTAATTTTTAGACTTGTACCTAAAATTTCACATCAGTTGGAGGTCTAGATAAGGAGTTATGCTTAATGACGTAATTTGAGTACTTTTAAGTAATTAAACGACGTCATTAGCGTAAAGCCTATCTAAACCAAATTTTGGACACCAAACCTTTTACCCACTGATGTGATATAATATTTTGGGATTTTTAAAGATTTTTAATTATTTTTAAACTGATCATAAGCTAGGTTTATCGCCTCGATTCGGTTAATACCAAAAATACCCTTTTCGGCCATAAAATGAGTTTTACAAATCCTTTTAACGCCAATCCAATTGCTACTGATTTTAAATAATAAATGGAGTATTTTGAGCCTGATTATTTGATCAGAAAACTCAGAATCGTATTTTAACCCGTACGTCGCTTAAAAACGACTTTATACGCGTATTTAACGCATAGTTTGGGTTTAAAACTATTTTAGTATATAAGACTTATTACCAAAGGTTATAACCTGTTAAAATAATCTATTTTACTGATCAACTCAGACCTGGATCACAGGTGTCTAATTAAACCCTTTTATAATCTTTAAAATGACCAAAATACCCCTACGGGGCTTATTAAAAGATTAAACTCGTTTGGGGCGTCATGGGTGATATCCTACTGATGTCACAACTTATTTAAGGCATGTTAACTTAGGAAACCTGTTTAGGACTCTTACGGATACCCGTTACGCTTCATGCGCGTTCGGTTCGGTTTATATAACTAGTTTACATAAATTAGCCGAAACGGGTCAAACCTTATCGGTTTTATCTCAAAATCCAGAATGTGTATCATATACCCATATTAAGAAAGTCTTCAAACTTGTCGGGTCTAAATCACATTCTATCCGGTCTTCGCTTAATCGTGCGTACGAACCGTATCTTTAAAACTAACCGGTCTAAGCGTAAGCTTAACTAAAGACCCGTTAGGATTCTAATAGGTTATTATAAACCTTCGTTCCAGATTAGGAGAACCAGTAAAAGATACTTGCACTCGCTGATTTTGAACTATACTTACTCAGGTAAATACTTTTAACTTATTTTCCCTATACGGGCTTGGGGTACGGTATATAAAATACCGCTTGGTCGGGGCGTTGAATCTTTGATTGAATGAATGATAATGAAAGTATTGAGACGTCTCGTTTAATATTGTTTTGTTTACTTAAAGCCTTAATGACCGTGTCCCGGATATCCCTGGCATCATTTTACGAAATGGCCACGACCTTAGCACTCAGGTGTAGGCGTACACCTGTCAGTGTCTCATAAATAAAGTGGTGTGTTAATTGATCTTTAACCCGGCTCGATCCGGGCTACTGAACGCATAAGGAACATGTAAATCCCTACAAGTATTATATATTTAAATAATTATCCCAAGTTATAAAATATTATTTGTGCCTTGTGCCTTAAATGCATTTTCTTAAACTCTTTTCAAAATGAGTCGGTTGATTGTATTTACCAGTGTAAACTGACGTATTTTCTTAAAAAGGTTAAGTGCAGGTACTACGCGAAATAGGCTGGCTTGTCTCCTAGCATCCACATTAAGTCTCGCCAGCTTGGATGTCATAAACTGTTGAACATTTGTTTTCCTTTTATTTGGATCTACCTGTGGATTTATATTCGACTATTTGTGATACTTAATATTACAATATCGTTTGGTTGAATTAAATCTATACTTTGCTTCCGCTGTGCATTTGAATATTGTGTTGTTTGACTATTATGTTGCCAACCACGTCACGATACTCCCCTACCGGGCCCACCGGTGACACGTGGAAATTCGGGGTGTGACAACTTGCTAGTTGTGTTTTATACTTTACTCAGGTAAATACTTTTAACTTATTTTCCCTATACGGGCTTGGGTTACGGTATATAAAATACCGCTTGATCGAGCATCAAATCTTACATCTTTGGGTGGTTAATTGAATAATTTGATCGGCTCGTTTAAACAGTCTTGTTCACTTAAAGCCTTGGGGGGTTAATGACCATGTCCCGGATATCCTTGGCATCATCCTACGAGATGGCCACGACCTGAGCACGGGGTGTAGGCGTACACCTGTCAGTGTATAACTCTATAATGTGGTGTGTCTATTGATCTTTAACCCGGACAAGATCCGGGCTACTGAACGCACAAGTAACATGTAATTCGTTCACAAGATTATATTGCATAATTATCCCAAGTTATAAAAAGGTTTTGTGCCACGTGCATTCAAATCAATTTTCAACTTTTTCAAAATGAGTCAGTTAAATTGTATTTACCAGTGTAAACTGACGTATTTTTCCAAAAGGTTAAGTGCAGGTGCTACTCGTACTAGGCTGGCTGTCTTCTAGAGCGTCCACAATAAGTCTCGCAAGCTTGGATGACAATAAAGCTGTTGAACAATATCTTATTTTATTTTGATCCGCCTGTGGATCCGTTTCAACTATTGTGATATTTAATATTACACTTTATTAAAGTTGAAATGAATCTATCTTTGCTTCCGCTGTGCATTTATATATTGTGTTGTTTGTCTACGATGATACCAACTACGTCACGATACTCCCCACCGGGCCCACCGGTGACACGTGGAAAATAGGGGTGTGACAAGATCTGAGCTAGATCTTGAACGGAATGACATCACTTAACAGTTTGTACAAACCGCCATGATGACGTCACTCTCAAGAGCTCAAATCTCAGAGATTTCACGGTGAAAGGTGAGATCTCAAAGGAGAACCTTGTAGAGAATAGTGTAGTGATCAAAGATGTACAAGAATCTAGTGTAAAACGTACCGAAATTGCCGAGAAATGGAAGAAAACTGGGAGTGCGTGCGTCTGGTTCGAAGGAGGCTGTCACTTCAATGAGAAATGATGTGACATCTCCTATTTATAGTGCAAGGAGGAGATAAAGGCGGTGTGCAGCGGATCGGATGGCACTTCGATCGAATGGCCCTCCGATCGGATGGTCATCCGATCGGATTGCCATTCGGCCAATCCCATGCTTTCCGTTTCACCGTCTTTGATTCGTTTTGCGAGTTAGGTTCAGCGTTGCGTTGCGTATTATTATGTAATAGCATGGTTGTAAAACAAGGTTTCCAAGGCCGAGTACTCCCCGAGTAGTCGCTACAAGGTAGGCCGCCGATGCGACTTTCTCTGACTCCGCCTAATTACTCGGAATCGGTCAAACGCGGTCAACCTCGGCCAAAATCGTATCTAGTAGGTTAACTCGGGCCGAGTTTGACTTAAAAAATAACAAAACATAATTTCTATGCCTATCATATTAAAGAATGAATACCATTTTCACGTATTTTTTATAGATATAAGTAAATTTATGTTATTTGACATATATTTAATTTCCAAAAACTAATTTCTTTATTAATTAACATGTCAAAGTACTTCCCGAGTACTCTCCGCCTAAGACGAGTACTAATCTCAGGATTAACTTGATGTTTCTCAAGTGCATACATGTAAGTCACATCTTTGTCACTTGTTTTTTCATTCAATTCTCATTATATTTCTTTTAATCCATTAACATATCATTAAAAACTTAAAATGACCCCACCACTTTAACAGTTTATTTTGTACTCGAAACTTCCCGATTCGTCAAAACATAATTCAAGTTGGTTCTTTTTGGTACCATGGACAAGAAAGATTCCTTAATTTAAATTTTTAATGGCAAAGTAGAGCATAAACATATATTGAAAAACGGACCTGACCAACGCATATTCAAAGTGGGACCTGACCAAGGCACTTGGACTTGTCATTCTTGTGGTTTTTTTTTTTTCATTCGATCAAGGTTTTATTTGAAAATAGAAATATTTTCTCACAACTTTGCTAGGATAAAATGGATTTCAAAGAATATTAATTTCTTGGCTAAAAAAGGAAAATTATTAATAATATTTAACTAAAAACTTAACTTTTAATAATTTTCCCCTGTATTAATTAACAAAATTTGAATGTGAGTGGTTTTTACTATTCAATTTTTGAGAATTTTATATGTTCACATGTCACTCTATCACCTTTTTACACCTACAATATAAAATCATTTTTAGAGTAAAAATGAAATGGAATTGTCGAGCTATGTTTATATCTATAGTTTATAGTTCATTGCTTTTCAAACTACCTGATGGTTTTTTGGTTGTACATTATAGTATTATACTACATTTTAAAGCACAAAATCGGTGCATATACTGAAATTACAATTTTGTCCTATTATACTACATCTTGAAGCACAAAGTCGGTGCATATACTGAAATTACAATTTTGTCCTTATGTCGGAAATTACAGTTTTACCCTTTGTTTCAATTTTATTTTCCTTTTACGTTTAGGGTGCAAGGAAGCAGCACATGGATGAGCCAATCTTGGCGACACGATTAGAGTCCCGTCGTGAGCCCATTACAGCAGCAACCACGACAATTTTTCTACAAGCTTGAAGGGCGTTGGCGACCAGAGTACGAGTAACAATGACGGACAAACCCGAGTGCTGATCAGAGACAAACTGGTGACCAATGGAACTCAGTTCCGTACTTTGTTGAATAAAACTGGTCCGATGAGAACTTTGGCAGCAATTAAAGCTGCATGAAACTCTTCCATTGCATTGTATTAACATGCAGATGTTTCCAACGACTTTTGAGAATGCACATGTGGTCGTGGCGGAGAGATGATCTTGGCCGGCTGCATATATAACTTTTTTGAAAAGCAGGCGAGGAATGTTTACGGCTGTAGATGGTTGTGAACAATGTAGATGAAGAGAATGAGTTTGTATTTTGGTTTGATTTTGGGTACAATAAAGTTGAGGGAGGATGTCACAATTTCTATAAATTGGAATTTAATCCGTTTTGAAGTCCACCTCCAAACGTGAATGGATGTTGACCACATATTCTTTAAGGTTTTATTCAGTAAAAAAATATAAAACGTTGATTATTTTCAGAAATAAAATTAAGGTTATGATCACTACATATTTTGAACGTTCTTTGATGATTAACTAAAAATATTACTGATCATTTTCGTATTATATCAACAGTTAAATTCAACCTCTAGATGACGTTATAACCTTAAATTTTGATGTAATATTAAATGCATTAACAATAACATTGATAACTTGATACTTTCTTTTGTTTAAATTACTCGATTTTACACCGTAACGTGTGACAAATTATTATACTTTTTATCTATTCCTAACCACGTTTTTGCGACTTTACACTATAACGTGCGACACATCATTATACTTCTTTTATCACGTCTAACCACGTTAGTGTCTACATTAGTTTTACGAATTCACACCACTATCTAAATTACTTTTAGGAATTTAAACCACAACGTTCGAGACATACTTTTTTTTTTATCTATGTCTAATGATGTTAATGTCATGAACGTAACGTGTGTAACAAAGTAAAAACATGTTAACGTGCACGCACCACACATTAATGTCACCATTGTTATGCGTGTAACGATGTTCATAAATGCGACGTTGCTGCCGCAACGCGCGGCATGGCAAATTACTAGTTCTACTTTATTATTAGTACCATATCTCATATTTTTTATATATTTTTTTAAACTTTAGTATTTTTTTCAATTTCTTTTTTTTAGAGTATTAACAACTCTTACTTTTATTCACTTAAAAGATTAGTAAAAAAATAATATAACACTTATACCTTTGTTTAATTTGAATAAACCCTATACTTTATAAGTTTATTTTACTATTTGAGCTAAGTTATTTTTTCTATTCCATTTTACGTGGGTGTCTTATCGTTTCGACGTATTTTTTACAAGAATGTTTTATGTTTTGATATAATTCTACGATTCAACAATTTTACATTTACTTTTTGTTTGATTTAATAATCCCGTAGCAAAGCACGGGTCTCAAATACCAACAATTAACAAAACAACAACTTAAAATACTGACAACTTATTTTTTAAATAATAATAAAAACTAAATATTTAAAAATATAATTAAAATTCAATCTTAAAAAACATTCTATAAAATGCGGTGAATCCCGCCGTAGAACATGCTATTATTGCAAAAATAGGTGAATACAACCAACTATCATTCAGGATTTCATCTTTTAACCAAAAACAAGCAAGAGGTGGAATAATGACCATCACGTGATCGCGTTACCTTTTGATTAGAATATTTGATTACAATATTAAAATGATTAGAATATTTGATTACAATATTAAAAATATTATGTTACCTTTTGATTAGAATATTTGATTACAATATTAAAATATTATATTTATGTAATTTTATATTCATTGAATTCTTGCTCATTACGTCTTATTTTCTTAATGACACCTTCTTGTTCTTAATTCACCGCCCATTCCCTTACACTTTACAACACAACTTTATTCTCACCCCGACAGGTTTTATAGCCATGGTTAATATAAATTAGAGTTAAATGCCTAGTTGGTCTTAGTGGTTTGCATATGTTGGAGAGTTGGTCCCAAGACTTCAATAATTATAAAGTTAGTCCCAAGACTTCAATAATTACAGAGTTAGTCCCAGATAATGTCATTAAAATCCCAGTTAAATACATGTTAAACTACTTATTCACCTAAAATCAAAACGCAATTGCCAATACAAACACATGCTAACAACTAAGGCTGTAAATGAACCGGCGAACACGAATAAGTCATTGTTCATGTTCGTTCGTTAAGAAAATATTGTGTTCATGAACTGTTCATGAACACTTATTAAACGAGATTTCCTGTTCATGTTCGTTCATTAAGGAAATGAGCATGTTCACGAACACAAATAAAATAAGTGAAGGCGGCAAAGGATAAAAATGGATAACCAAGGGAGCAACACCAGAACTTAAATTGGATAGCCGAGGGAGCAACACTAGAACTTAAATTGGATAGCTAAGGGAACAACACTAGAACTCGTAAGGGGGACGGGGCGCCCGGTTATGAGCCAAACACCACCGCCGGTGCCGTGTATCACGCGTGGAGAAACTTGATTTTTGGACCGTTGTTTGAATGTAAAACACCCAAAATAAAGGCTACATAGATAGTTGCAGGTCTTGATTGTTTGAAATTAGGGTTGTGGTAACAGAGGAAGAAAGAAGAAGAAAGGTGTTAAAAAGTCAGAAAACTAAATCTTTTTTAAAGTTAAATTTGAAATCCGGAAAATTAAAGAAAATAAAAATATATACAAACATTTTCTTGTGAGTGCTGGAATCTCATCACCAGTAAAGCACCTAATACTGGAAGAGACTAAAGTGGTAAAAGTGACATAAACTCAAACTTAACATTTTGTCATTTAGTCGATTATTTATAACTAGATCACTCCAAAGTCCAAACTGCCCATTCCCGGACACTCCTTATCTCCAATGCTAGGGGAGCCCTTAGGCGCCCTTACCTGCCTAGTCAGCTACCACATCATATCCTTACAAATCCATAAAAATCCTTACAAATCCTTAAAATCAATCAATTTCACCTCCAACCATACAAACATCCTCACATATCCTTACATTTTCCATCTCATCATCCATTTTTTCTTTAAACTTAATTAGTTAAGTTATTAAAATGTATTTAAATATTAAATGGTCAAATAATTAATTTAAGTAAATAAATAATATCAATATTAATATCTAAAAAAACATAACAAGATAAATTTTGCATTACATAAAAAACAAGGCACCTTTGAAAAAGAAAACAAAATAAAAGGAATGAATATAGAAATACCACAATTTAATACTCCAGTTTAATAATGGGCATTACATAAATTTGTGCAATTAACAAAGTTGGTATACGCCAATGAAGCCCAGCTCAGCTGGGTGGAGGTGTGAAGGTTTTCCACATAGACTTGGGTTCGATCCCGGTCTGTGACGGTTTCCTGTACGAAATGCTCAGATCTGAACCCAGCTTCGACCGAGCTATGGTCATGTACAGCCATGACCGAGCTAGCCGTTCAAAAAAACAAAGTTGGTATACAATTAATTAAAATGAAAATGCACAACAACCTAGAAAAACAAGGCCCGGCTGACAACAATTAAAATGAAAATGCACATTCCCCACCCCTTAGTGGTGTGGTGGTAAGGGTTTGGTTTTCCCCAGCAAAGAGCTGGGTTCGAGCCTCATAAGAGGCAAAAAGGGTTTGATTTTAAGGGGGTAAGATTTAGCCGTTCAAAAAAAAAAAAAAAATGAAAATGCACAACAACCTAGAAAAACTAGGCCCGGCTGACAACAAACATCAACAACGCTGATTTATGTAATTTTATATTCATAAATTCTTGGGCATTACGTCTTATTCTGAATGACACCTTGTTCTTAATTCACCGCCCATTCCCGGACACTTTACAACACAACTTTATTTTTTATTTTTTTGAACAGCAAACACACTTTACAACACAACACCCCGGCAGGACACGACACTCCTTTTGTTCCCTTACACTTTACAAACAGCTTTATTCTCCCATTTTCCAATAATAATGATTAAATTCCCCAAATCCTCATATCTTCCAAAGGTACGAAAATTTCTCAGATCCTTTTGTTTCCTGATGCTCGGAAAGTCGCAATCGTTTGCAGCTGCGGCTAGGCGGGACACGACATTTACGATCGTCAACAAGTGTGATCAGACAGTCTGGCCGGGGGTTTTATCCAATGCCGGAGTCGTACCTCTTCAACCCACCGGTTTCGCACTTCAAAGAGGCGAATCCAAGGTGCTCCACGCGCCGTCGCCATGGGGTGGTCGTTTCTGGGGTCGAACGCATTGTTCCCAAGATTCAAACGGTAAATTCACCTGTGGTACCGGAGATTGTGGATCTGGAAAGATCGAATGCGCCGGCGCCGGCGCCACTCCTCCGGCCACATTAGCTAAGTTTACCATTGGCGGGAAGGATATGTTCTATGTGAGTTTGGTGGGTGGATATAACCTTCCGATGCTGGTGTCTCCGACCGGTGGGTCTGGTGGTAACTGTACGTCGGCTGGGTGTACGGTGGATTTGAATGGTAGGTGTCCGCCGGTGTTAAAGGTGGTGAATTTTGATGGAGAAGTGGTGGGGTGTAAAAGCGGTTGTGTGGCGTTTGGGCGGGAAGAAGATTGCTGTCGTGGCGCTTATGGCTCACACGAGGCGTGTAAGCCGTCCTCTTACTCGCAAGTGTTCAAGACGGCTTGTCCGCGAGCTTCTAGTTATGCGTACGATGATGAGACTAGTACATTCACCTGCGTTCGTGCGGACTACCAGATCACCTTTTGCCCTGCGTCAAACGACAAGTAAATTCTCTTTCTTTATAATTATTGGCTTAATTGGTGTAAAGGGGGTAAATGTAATAATTGTTTTTAGAGGGTGAAATAAAGTAATTTTTAATTATAATAATCGGTGTAAAAGGAGGTTAAAAGCAATAACTGTTTTTTTAATTATTAATAAAAAGTATGAGACGTTGACGTTTGTTTGTGAAAATGACATACATACATACATAATCAAAACATATGTTTTCCGTACAAACGATTTTTAAGGTAACATTTTTAAGCCGGCTAACGGTTTTACTGTTTCATCCACGGTAAGTTTCACTTGTATATAAATAGAGTGAATTTCAAGGATTGTCTTTTATCTTTATACCAATTTTTAGACGCTATCCCTTATGTTCAAAATTGACGAGTTTTATCCTTTATGTTTTCATATCATACACGTTCTGTCCTTTAGACCTAACCCAGTTAGTTTTTTCAGTTAAATTTGGTCATGTGCTTTGCACATGAGAGCATTTTTGTCAATTCAAAGGTTGCAGAAGCTTTGAGCTGTAAATCTGCCGTTGAACTTACATTTGAATTGACAAAAATGCTCTCATGTGCAAAGCATATGACCAAATTTAACTGAAAAAACTAACTGAGTTAGGCCTAAAGGACAAAACGTGTATGATATGAAAACATAAAGGACAAAACTCGTCAATTTTGAACATAAAGGACAATGCCTGAAAATGGGTATAAAGATAAAAGACAATCCTTGAAATTCACTCTATATTTTATTCAAGTAGGGGCGGTTGTAGTTTATCGTGAGGGATATCACCCCCTGCCCCTCAATTCCAGTGAAGTGTATTTTTTTTACGTTTTTTGTGTTACGCTACCCTTGAAATTAAATTATGCTACTCCTCAAAATTTAAAAATCGTAACATACTTATCATCTAAAAGCCCATTATTTAATTGGTAAGTGAAAAACCCAATTAAAATGATTTCAAGCCCAAAGACTTGTTAGAATTGATTTTTGAAGGGCAAAAAGATCTGAACATGAACAAAGCGACCAAAGAAGGCAGCACCATGCACCTCCACCGTCACTAGGGGTGCAAACGAGCCGAGCCCGAGCTCGATTAACTTATGAGAGCTCGCGCTCGGCTCGGCTCGGCTCGAGCTTTGAAAATAATATAATAATAATAATAATAATAATAGATTCCTTTAGGCTCGCGAGCTCGATAAGTGAAGCTCGGGCTCGTTTACTGAACAAGCTTATTTTTAGGTTCGGTCTCGACTGGTAAATAAGTTTAAATAAGCTTGGCTCGGCTCGTTTACTAGACAACTTAAAATAAAGGGTAAATGTTATTAAATATTAATAAAAACTAATATTACACTAGCGCTCTATAAGGCTCGATGAGCCAGACGAGCTTCACATGCCAGACTCGAGCTTGGGCCGATAAATAAACGGGCTTTAGTTTAGGCTCAAGTTCGAATCGGGCTCGATAAGGCTTGGCTCGTTTCGAGCTTTTTTTCAAGCCGAAAGAGAAACTTCTGATAAAGTAAAAGAAGAGTATGTAATGACTCGATTTTAAGTTTTCAAAAAACGAAGAGAAGAAATCTATTAGATACGTGTTTAACTTTATTTATTATCGTGTTTTTTTCATTTACATTGTATGAAGTATGGAAAATTTTAATCTAGATCCGCCATTGTATTCAAGTTTGATATCTAAGACCATTAATTAACGAAAAAAATAATTTCATTGACAGCAAGAAATCAAAGAGGGAGCAACAAAATCCAAAAGCGCCACAGTTTAACATGGATATGGTATACGAAGGCGCAGGAACGACAGGAAATAATAGCGGCGCGCCTCTGCAGTCCACCTACATTCGTGCGATCATCAGTGTGGTTGTTGTGATCATGGTTATAATTTTAGGAGTGGGCGGCGCATATGCAATTAAGACTGGGAATATTAATATCCTAAATGGAGCATGCAATCAGGTCTATATATTGTAGGCTTTTGGGATTGAGAATAAGAAGAATTTTCTCACAGTTCGATCGATGCTACTGATTTTAAAGAATTTTCTTATGTATTTGTATGCTTGAAAATGGTCAAAACCGAATCATTTGGTAACGGTTTGCCCTTCTTCCCTAACCGAAACCGATAGTTATATATTAATGTGTTTTTCATGTATATCCATGTATCTGAAACATATTTTCATGTATTCCATGTATTTGAAACATATTTTCATGTATTTCCTGGGTATTTCATGTATTTTTCATGTGTTTTCATGTATTTGTATGCTTGAAAATGGTTCAAAACACTTGACTAACTATTTTAAGTTTATAATTTTGCACAATTTTGTTTTTGGTAATTAACCGAACATAACCGAAACCGAACCGATAATCGACATATTAACCGAACTGTCTTAACCATTCGGTTTCGGTTATATGTAAAAATTGAACCGAACAGACATTTGTTCATCCCTAAATACCATATAATAGCCCAGGTATTACATAGGTTGAAACATATGTATGTAAATATATATACACACACATGTCTTGTGCACATGAATACCTGTTCTCTCTTGATTGAAGCCATTAGCGGTAAAATTATTGGATTAAGCTTTGCAGGAAGCTCAGACATCCAAACAACTGCTGCAGCTACTAAGGCTGATACAGTAACATGCAAATTGCTCTGAAAATTTCAAAAATATAAGAGGCTAATTACGAAGACGATAAACACTATAATGAAATAAGATGCAATTCACATAGAACAAACCTGGACACATTTTAGGTATCCTGAAGTGGTCAAAAGTCTCTGCTTTATAGACTCTAGATCGTCAAAATTGTTCCGACCACCTGAATCTTCAGTAGCAGCACCATCATTACTTGGCAGTTGTAATTTTGATATAAATGCCATTGCATCATCAGGAGTCAAATTCTCCACATCCATGGGCATGTGCATGCCACATGTTTCAAGAACCCTAACAGGTTGAGATGCCTCGTTTCGCATCTTATCATAGGTTCTAGAAAGTTTAGAATAAGGAAGACGTGAACCTTTTGTAGGAAATGAAGGATCAGTGCATGTTAGCAACTCCAACAACCAGTTCTTTAGGGTATCATAGTTGTTAGAAGCAAGTCCTTTAATTCCAGAAAGGCCTTTATTTTTCATCTCTTTAAACCAAGATATCAGAACCAATGAAGCCACCTAGTGATAACAATAAGATAAATTTATATAAAAAAGACTCTGAAAGCAAATCCAAAACCATTTACATTAGAATGGGTCCGCGAGTCAACTAAACATTTTAACCCTAAATGGCTAAACGGTATCTTTGATGGTAAGAAAACAATACCCGTCTCTGAACTCCAGATAAAGAAGTAATAGCTTTCCATAAGGGATCAAAAACATACTGATCAGAAACCTCATGCAACTTGGATGCTAAAATTCCCAATGCTGTTGAAGTAATTATTCGAGTATTTGTAACCGACATTTCACTATCTGCACCTACTATTAACTTAACAGAATTCATTGAAGGATCTCCATTTCTATCATGAGAAAGTGTAGCTTCTGTAGAATCCGAGACCGCATTGGGGTAAAGACCGTTTTCAAGCTTCACAGCTCTCATTTTTGCTGCAGCTTTAAAGTGACTTTTTCGCGGTAGTGCAAGAGGCCAAAACATTTTGGTAGTATCCAATGGTGACCCGTATGGAGTAGTTACAAGCTCTATCCAAGATCCCATGTATGAGCGAGCAGCAGCTTCTAAGTCTGGGACCGAGCACTAACATCAATTCAAGACATATTGTTAGTATAATAACAGAAGAAATAAAATGGTGAATTATAATCATGCATTACTGTCAAATCAATCACCTCAAGAAGCAACCTCCAGACCCTCTCTGAACACTGTAAAATTTCTTGATTTGATTCAAGCAATAAATTCTGGAACACGATTCCGAGGGTGTCAACCAGTATAAAAGAAGGCCAAAACGAGCTAGAAGATTCAGATAAACTCCTTCTGTATTCAGCTTCAAGCAGACGCTCCTGTGTTCATAATACTGTTAAAGTTCGAACCAGGCAATATATTTAGAGTAAAATAGCATTTTCGTCTCTGAGGTTTGGCCAGTTTTGCAACTTTCGTCCAAAGGTTTGTTTTTCCGCGTGGATCCAAAAGGTTTGAAATCTTGTCATTTTTATCAAGCTTGTTAACTCCATCCATTATTCTCTGTTAAGTCAAGGGTATATTCGTCTTTTTCTTAACTTAAAAGGCAATTTGGTCTTTTGAATACTTGTACATTATTGCTAAATAATGTACATAAAGTGAAAAAGACCAAATTGCCTTTTAAGTTAACAAAAAAAAGACGAATATACCCCTGACTTAACGGAGAATAATTGATGGAGTTAACGAGCCAGATGAAAATGGAAAGATCTCAAACCTTTTGGATCCAGATGGGGAAAAACAAACCTTTGGACGAAAGTCGCAAACCTGGTCAAACCTCAGGGGCGAAAACGGCATTTTACTCATATATTTACAAGCATTTTGAACGACATAAATAGAAAAAAATGAAAAAAAAATAGGTTACCAATGTGCGAATGGCTGAATAACGGACAGATGTAATACTATGTCTCATAAATGGCCACAATCTTGGAGCTAATGTTGGCAGCATGTAGGGATTTTCTTGAGAATTAACTGTACGTGAAAGATCAGTAGAAACAATCTCATTCAGATCAAACCCTTGTTTTCCTTTCATTCCTTGGGCTGAGAACATTCTAGAAATCATCTCTTCCTGAGAATATATTTCCGCTAATAGATTCATCACACTGTAATGTAACCCAAACGCTCTTCAGAACACACTCATTCAAAACAAAAACAGAACTCTTAAAAAAATAAACAAAAAAGACATTACCTGCTAGTGGACGGGCTCAAATCATCCAAATCTAGCAAGATATCCCATAGTAGCATCACAATAGAATGCAACATTTCTCCACTAAGTGAAACAATGGCAGATGCAGTTGGAATTAAGGCCTCTGCAGCAACTGCTCGTACATCATCGTCAGGATCTGTTGTATAATTGGTCTAGAACAAGTAATTTCAAAGAAATTAACAAACCTGGAACCCGAATTGAAATTGCAAAATTATGATGAAACCTGGATTAATCTCTGAATCGTATGAGAACTATCAGATAAACCTATTTGCGGGTTACACGCAATGATTTATCGGATTAGACAGAGATCACTCTTGTTGGAATTGGATTTGATGATTCTGTGATATTGAATGAACAGCACTTCCAAGTTGTAACCGTTGTTTTCTTATTTTGTGCGTGTGAAATTTTTGATCGAGAGCACAGATCTCACTTCATATATTTGCGGCCTTTTATTTTTATCCCTCATAGAGTCATCGGCCAAACTTTGGGCCTTTAAATCATCAGCCCAAAACAAAAACAATTTTAATGGACTGAATCATCATTTAATATGCATTAACAATCTCAAGGACAGTATCCATTTAGTGGATTGTTAATGAAATAATAATATTAAATATGTTAAGCCCAAATAATTATTAGATTAATCAAACTAATAATTAAATAAGAGACCCAAATAACATTCGTGTTAAACGAGCCCGCACTCCCGCGTCGCCTAACCCGTTTAATCTCTAACGTTATTTCCTCGATCAACAAGTTAATCCAATACCCTAAAATACATGTCGATAACACTAAAATAACCAACATTCCTCCCCCATTTTAGTGGTATCCATGATTAACTTAGGGGCTGTTTGGTAGCCTCTTAATGACCATTCAGATGCTACCTCTTAATGGTTTAAAACCTCTGAATGAATAAGAGGTAACCTCAAGTCTGAATGGTTAAGAGGTAACATCTGAATGGTAAATCATCACATGTCACATTCTACTACATTCTCATCACATGTCACATTCTAATACATTCTCATTGGTAAAATTCTTAATGGTTCCATTAAGAGGTAACTTCTTAATGACCATTCAGAGGCTACCAAACGGCCCCTTAACCTTTCTCACAGAAACACAAACGCATGCATAATGAAAATGTCCTGAGGATTGAATTTTCACTTTGTATATTACACGTTACAAATATTAGAATAACAGGGTGTCTCTATGGATTGAACCCATGTTATCCATTTAAATACATGTAGGTAATATACACAAACGTTTACAAATCCAAATTCCACTTGACACAATGTTTTACTAGCCTGTGTCCTAATCCTTCAAAGAATATATCAAAGCTCAAGTCCAAAGCTTCTTGAAATGGCTAAATTTCATATTCTTATAGGTAGTTCATTACTCTTGCACCTGCACTGCAATTTATCAATGAACTATTAAGAAGTTCAACTTCAACCTACTTTATCTTGCAGTCTGAACACATACCTTGGGATGATTTGCTAATGTGTTCCAATATCGTTATGACAAGCTTTCCGCATTGAATCCTGCATCTAACATTGTATTAGATGGGAATTGGGTGTCTTGACATAAGATATTTAAAATGGACTTTAAACCCATCCCTTTAGCTGATTTCTTCACGAGATCTCTTCCTAACCCTTTGGTTAGATGATCAGCTAAATGAAGCTCAGATCTAACAAACTCAACGGATATCACCCCATTCATGATTAATTCTCTAATCATACTATGTCTAACACCTAAGTGTCTAGACTTCCCATTGTACACTTGACTATATGCCTTAGCCAATGTAGCTGCACTATCGCACCTGATAGAGATTGGTGATATCGGTCTCGACCATAATGGAATCTCATAGATCAAATTTCTGAGCCACTCCGCTTCTTTACCAGCTGCAGCTAGAGCCACAAACTCAGATTCCATAGTTGAGTCAGTGATGCAAGTTTGTTTCTTTGAAACCCAGGAGATAGCACCTCCACCAAGTAAGAACACCCATCCACTTGTGGAGGAATGATCTTCCTTATTATTTATCCAACTTGCATCAGAGTACCCTTCTATAACTGAAGGAAAACCTGAATAGCATAAACCAAAGTGCATGGTTCCTTTTAGGTACTTAAGCAGTCTGTTCACTGTTTGCCAGTGTCGAGCACTAGGATTAGTAGTAAATCTACTCAACTTACCCACAACATAAGCTATGTCAGGCCTTGTGCTAATCATAACATACATCAAACATCCAATGACCTTAGAATACTCTAATTGTGAAACTAAATCACCAGAATTGGGCATTAACCGGATGCTAGGATCTAGAGGAGTGCTCACAGGAAAACAATTATAATGATTGAATTTCTTCAACACTTTCTCAATGTAATAAGACTGTGTCATAGTTATACCATTGTTACTCCTTTTAATCCTTATTCCAAGGATCACATCTGCTTCCCCCATATCCTTCATTTCAAAATTCGAAGACAACAATTTCTTTGTCTTATCAACCTGATCTTGGTCAGTGCCAAAGATCAACATATCATCTACATATAGACAAATAATCACTCTTTTTCCAGAAGATTTAAATCTACTGTAGACATGCTTATCAGCCTGGTTTAGAAGAAAACCAAGAGATAAGATCACTTCATCAAATTTTTGATGCCACTGCTTAGGTGCTTGTTTCAAACCATATAACGATTTGATAAGCTTACACACCTTGTGTTCTTGTCCAGGTAATACAAAACCCTCATGTTGTTTTATGTATACCTCTTCATCCAATTCACCATTCAAGAACGCGGTCTTGACATCCATTTGGTGAATTACCAAGTTATGAATTGAAGCAAGAGCTAAAAGAAGCCTTATGGTGGAAATTCTTGCAACAGGAGCATATGTATCAAAGAAATCAATTCCTTCCTTTTGTCTAAAGCCTTGGATAACCAACCTGGATTTAAACTTATCTATGTTACCATCAACTTTCATCTTTCTTTTAAAAATCCATTTGCAACCCAAAGGTTTGCAACCAGGAGGCAAATTAGTCAATTTCCATATATTATTATGCATGATAGAATCCATCTCATCTTGGATGGCTTCTTTCCAGAAAGCAACATCCCTAGATGTCATTGCCTGACTGTATGTCTTAGGGTCCTCCTCAATATTGAAACAATATTGATACTGATGTTCAACCACATTCCTGGTTCCTTCCACCAAATAAAGATGATAGTCAGAGCCAAAAGACTTGGCTTTCTTGACCCTAGTGCTTTTCCTGGGTTCAGTACTAGAAGATGGTACATCTTTGGTACCAGCAGAGTTACTACCAAACTCAATTACAGCTGATGTTTTCAAGCTATAAGGCATGTCCTTTAGTCTAGGCACAGAAGAAAATCTATCCTCATTGCCAAAATCAGCAGTTCTTGACTCAATCACAGTGTGAACAGAAACATAGTCAATCGGTTCTGTAACATAGAACCTATGAACAGGGGAATGCTCACCATACCCAATAAGGATGCAATCAATGACTCTTCCACCTATGTTTCTCAATTTTGGTTCAGTAAGCTTTACAACAACTCTACGACCCCAAACTCTAAGATGACTTAAGTTTGGTGCCGTTTTGTACCAGAGTTCATGTGGGGTTACTTTAGACTTTTATTAGGAACTCTATTCAACAAATAACAGGCTGTTAACATAGCCTCACCCCAGAAACCTTCACTTAACCCAGAATAGGATAACATGGAATTAAGAATTTCTTTCAAATTCCTATTCTTCCTCTCTGATACACCATTTTGTTATGGTGTATAGGGAGCAGTGGTTTGATGTATTATACCAGTAGACTGAAAGTAAACTGGATCATAGTACTCTCCACCTCTATCAGTACGAAGGTTCTTTATCAAACAACTTTGATGTCACTCTACCTCTTATTTATAAATTTTGAATTTATCTAGAGCTTCATCTTTTGAATGCAACAAATAGATATAACAAAACCTAGAGGGATCATCAATAAAAGTAACCACATACTTTTTATTTCCAAGTGAGGGCGTACTATGAAAGTCACATAAATCAGAATGAATTAATTCTAATACCTTAGAATCCCTTTTAACATCTTTAAACGGTTTCCTAGTAATTTTAGTCAATTTGCAAGTATGACATTTACTACAGTTTTGCATGTCAAAGGCAGGTATTAGGCTCATTTTAGACATATCTTTCATCCTATAATAATTAACATGACCTAATCTAGCATGCCTTAAACGTGAATCATTCTCAACATTACTAGAAGATATAGATGCCATACATACAGATTCAATAGCAGACGGGACATTAATATTAAGCATAAACATGCCATTACATAAATATCCAAATCCAACAAAGGTTCCATGTCGAGACAAGATAAACTTATCCGACTCAATGGCTTGTTTATAACCACAATTGTTTAATACAATTCCAGATAAGAGATTCTTTCGAATCCCTGGTACATACAACACATTATCTAATAATAAATGTTTTCCAGAAGTAAATACAAGTCTAACTTTTCCAACTCCTTTGATGGGCCCGGTTGCAACATTTCCCATCCTTAGTACAGATCCATCTTCAATTGGTTCGAATTCCTCAAACCATTTGAGATCCTAGCAAACGTGACTCGTAGCACCCGAGTCTACCCACCATGCAAGCATGTCATCTTGTACATAAAAGGATTCAGAAATAAATGATACATAATTCTCAACCAAATTATGTTTATAAACCATTGGACTTTTTGAGTCCAATAACAAACCCGAAGACTGAGTTTCATTTATTTCACACCCAGAGGGATTTTTCCCGACTTGTACACTTCTAGTAATTTGGCCCAATTGTCCCATGTGTGTACCACCACAGCCAACGGGCTGCACCTTTGTATTAAATTTGTTTGATTTAGAAACATTACCTTTTATTTGCTTATTATCCAAATCACAAAATAAGTTTTGTTTATCTGAATCAAATCCAATTTTTGTATTTTGTAAATAATTAACATGTCCCGAATGACCAATTGAATCAACTACAAAACTCATAGGTTTTGTCAAACTTAGAGTGGAATCAGTAAGCGTACCTTGTGAAACATTTGCATCTTTTGACCCACTTGGACCCACTATATTAGCTTTGTTCTACCCATAGTCTTCACATGACAATCTTTCTTGAAATGCCCCGGTTTGCCACATCTCCAACAATCCCCTTATAGTTTCTTGTTAGAATCATTATTAGCCCGATCAAACTTTCTTTTATTACCCTTATCCTTGTTAAACTTATCACTTTTCTCATAATGTTGGTCCATTTTAAGTCAACAGACTTTGAAAAGATGATCAAAATAAAATTCAAAGAACACTACCCTTCTAATATAATTTAAAAGGTACCACTTTCAATTAAATGATTTTTTAATTCTTAAACTTAGTTCTCCAACCAAATAGATTCCTATGCTTGAATTAATTCTTCAAATTAATCCACTATATATATCCAGACGATGAAACAATGTCATAATTCTAATTGAATTGAAATTCAAACTTTACTATAAGATGCCTGATCATGTAATCACCACTTATACCATCAATAATTTTGCAAATTGATGTTAATAGTCAAAGCACTATTCACGGAAAATCAAAGTGTATGCAAAATAATATTAATTTTTGGAAAAACTTCATGCCATAAAAATTATACAGTAAACTAAACTTGCATGATGACAACAACCGAAATTAACCGAAGAGATTCCAGAAAATAATTCACTGCTAGAAATAAAAAATTTATGAAACTAGATTTCTATAATAAAAACTTGTGAAATCAAGATAAACAAACCCAAATTAATCACGAGAACATGTGAATTAGGGTTATATTCACTGTACAATATTTTTTAAACTTGAAATCACAACCAATGACCAAATTGAACCCTAAAATAGGTTTATCTTTGTTGTATAATTGGTCTAGAACAATTAATTTCAAAGAAATTAACAAACCTGGAACCCGAATTGAAATTGCAAAATTATGATGAAACCTAGATTAATCTCTGAATCGTATGAGAACAATCAGATAAACCTATTTGCGGGTTATACGCAATGATTTATCGGATTAGACAGAGATCACTCTTATTGGAATTGGATTTGATGATTATGTGATATTGAATGAACATCACTTCCAAGTTGTAACCGTTGTTTTCTTATTTTGTGCGTGTGAAATTTTTGATCGAGAGCACAGAAGTATATCTCACTTCATATATTTGCGGCCTTTTATTTTTATCCCTCATAAAGTCATCGGCCAAACTTTGGGCCTTTAAATCATCAGCCCAAAACAAAAACAATTTTAATGGACTGAATCATCATTTAATATACATTAACAATCTCAAGGACATTATCCATTTAGTGGATTGTTAATAAAATAATAATATTAAATATGTTAAGCCCAAATAATTATTAGATTAATCAAACTAATAATTAAATAAGAGACCCAAATAACATTCGTGTTAAACGAGCCCGCACTCCCGCGTCGCCTAACCCGTTTAATCTCTAACGTTATTTCCTCGATCAACAAGTTAATCCAATACCTTAAAATACATGTCGATAACACTAAAATAACCAACAGGATCTTCAAGACCAACTTTACAAGCGGGAAGAACTCGACCAAGTAAATCCGGCAGCATCTCCTATTTACGATAATAATATTGGCTTAACAAAATCTATAAAAGGACATAGCTCGAGTTATAAGTTATAACACGATGTCTGCGGAGCATGAAAAGAATACCTGACGCACAACAACCAAATATTTGATACCCAAAAGACTGCCATGGCGAATTTCCCATTCTGGTCTACGCTGGAAGAATCAGCAAAAGAAATCAACATCATACACCGATAAGATATTGCGCAAAATAAGTTAAATAACCAACAAAACTTTCAACGTATGGACCATTAAGATTAACATAAGTCACAAACATGATATTTACCTGCATTTTCAGCAAGACATTTAGTGTCTCGTGAACTAACAAAGGTGACATGTGTCATACCCCAACCGATGGCGGAAACATCAGGGTGCGAACACTAAGCGTTCAGATTGCTCATGGGATTTCCATAACACTAAATATTTTGATAGACATTAAATAGATTTCATAATAATTGTCTAAAACAACCATCAACCACAAATAACAGGTATCAAACATAACAAACATTGTTCAAATTGTTCAAAAGACTAAATTAACTAGGCGACGTTTCTAGGCATCTCCTAGCTTGACTTCCATGTGTTCCGAAGCGACCTATTATCCTGCAACATGTATTAAAATATCAATACAAAAGTATTGGCGAGTATACAAGTTTGATAATAGAATAATAGATTAAAACAACTCATATCCATGGTGTAAGTAGAATAAAATAGTTTCCGCCGTGCTAGTGTCGCAGTCCACGCAGTGATAGCCCAAGTATCCCAATGCTTTAGTGTTTACCCAAGACTCAAGGTAAACTAGAATCCTCCTAACAATACCCCCTGAGAATAATGGGAGAGGTGCACCCTCTATAGCGCTACTATTGTTAAGGCAGAACTACACACCCTGGATTAAACGTCACATAGCACATAATAGAATACTAGAATGCACAAGTTTTCACATACACATAGGATAGAGTTTAGCTTGCAAAATCACAAGTTTCGTAGTTTGATATAGAATACATGTTACACCCCAAAGTGTTAAAGTAAAAAGGGGATCGAGTATACTCACAGTGATTGCTTAACAGTATAGACTGTTATTGGATCAAAGGGAGCTCTTTTAGAATTAGCCTGATTAGATTACAACAGATAAGAGTCGGGCATAATAACGAGATTACACGAAGTGTCGGAATAGTCACTGATTCGGATGGCTGTCCGATCGGATGGCTATCCGATCGGATTGCCAGTCGATCGAGTGGCTATTGTGTGAGGGAAACGGGTGGCTGTCCGATCGGGTGGTCACTCGATCCAAGTATCTAGTTTAGCGTGTTGGTCACCTCGATCGGATGGCAGCTCGATCGGATGGCTATCCGATCGGGTTGCCGTTCGATTGAGATTTCCAAAGTTCCAAGTTTCTGAAAAAGTTCTAAGTGTTGAAAGGTTTCAAGGCTAGAGGACAAGTGTCTCCTGGTCGAGGGGTTGTCCGATCGGGCGACTACCCGATCGGGTTGCCGTTCGATCGGGCGGTCCTTGTTCCGTTCACCTTTTGCAGAATTTCTAAGTTTCAAGATTAGCGATGGCGGCGCGGTACGAATTGAGACAATGGTAAGCTCATCGGCACACAGCCGTTCTGATCGGGTGGGAACCACCCCATTCCGATCAGTTAACTGTCCGCGATAGTGTTTATGTCAAAATCCATATTCCAACCGTCATTCTCCGGTAGAAATCCATATCTATGCCGACTCCAGACTAATAATCAAGTCTACAGCCCGTCCAGAGTCGGATTCTCCCGTATAAAGTAAAAGTTTGAAGAAAGATGAAAATAACACCAGTTTTATTATGAAAAATCCTAGATCTAGCTTAGATTTGATGAAAATACATGGAATCCCTTAGATCTCAGCTAGATCTTACCAAGAATGACCTCATATAGTAGTTTGTACAAACCACCATGATGACATCATCCTCAAGATCTCAGATCTGAGAGCTTTCACGGTGAAAAGTGTGATTTCAAGGGTGGATCACGTAGAGAATGAAGTGTAGATCAAGAAAGTACAAGGATCTAGCTTAAAACGTACCGAAATCGACGAGAAAATGAAGAAATGTAGTGTGCGTGCGTCTGGTCGAGCAGGGCTGTGACATCAGGGAATAAAGTGATGTGACAGGCCTATTTATAGTGTCAGAGTGTGTGAAGAGGGGCGGTGTGCACGGATCGGATGGTGGTCCGATCGAGTGACCATCCAATCGGGTCAATTTTATCTTCAAATCAATTTCCCGTTCTCTCTTCACGTCAATTTTCATTTTATCTTCTGATTCAGTTAGTAACGTGCCGTCAGAGATGTTGTCTGACACTAGAACCCCCGCACAGCCACCTTGATGTGTCAAGATTTCCCTTAAAGCCATGACACTGCCATGCCGAACCTCCTAAACTGGTGTCATTAATTTAAGAAGATTAAACGTTAACGGGAAACAGCTGTACATAATAGTTAAAAATACCGAAAAGAACATCTACTATCAGAAGCTTACCAGGATCAAAAATATCAAGAATGAGTTGTTCAACAATATTATGAAAAGGCCAGGTTCCGTCTTTTTCATGGTCGGGGGTGTCTTCATCAGGAATAGTATCCTGAAACAACTGCATCCATATATTGATTTAAACATTTAAAACTTGACATAAATAATAAAGTAAAATACCAATTTTGTCCCTGAGGTTTAGCCAGTTTTGCGACTTTCGTCCAAAAGTTTGTTTTTCCGCATCCGGATCCAAAAGGTTTAAAATGTGTCATTTTCATCCGGCGCGTTAACTCCATCCATTTTCTACGTTAAGCCAGGGGTATTTTCATGTTTTCGGTCTTTTGAATACTTGTACATTATGCTAAACTAGGAGAGACACCCGCGCTACGCGGCGGGGTATCTGGTAAGAAAGGCGGTTAACATATTTTTTTACCAACCTTTCACATATATGACATTATGATAAACAAAGAAACTACATATTTTGTTTTGTTACTAATAAAAAAATGACTTATTTCAAGTACAAGTCCGTTTTTATTAAAAATTTATATCTAAACATCAAGAAAAAAACTAACCGTGTATTTAGTTATTTTTATCTAAAAAGACAACGAAAGCAAGTTGTTAGAGAAAAATAACGTTACTAAAAAAATAAATGAGTTAAATATGTATATAGTTTGTAGTATAAGGGTCGAAATTCATAAAAACGAATATCGCTCCCGATAATTCGATAGTAGAATTTTTTTATATCGAATATGACTATTTTTTTAAATACTTATATCGAAACGTTGAGAAAAACAAATTGATTACAAAAACATATTCATGTTTTTTAAGTTCACGTAAGTTATTAAATAAAATTAAGAGTTAATTACATAGTTAGTCCCTATGGTTTGCACAAAATAACATACTTAGGTACTAATAGTTTAAAATCACCTTCTAGGGTATTAACTTTTCATTTTGTAACGTTTGGAGGTATTAACTTCTAAGGTATTAACATAGTTAGTCCATGTGGTTTGCACAAAATAACATACTTAGGTACTAATAGAATGTGATTTTAAACCTACAAATACCTCCAAACGTTACAAAATGAAAAGTTAATACCCTAGAATGTGATTTTAAACTATTAGTACCTAAGTATGTTACTTTGTGCAAACCACAGGGACTAACTATGTAATTAACTCTAAAATTAAAATTACTAAATTTAAATGAGTTATCGACATGCATTAGACATGTATTCTTTCTGATGTGAGTGAATTATTTATACTTACATTCCATTTATAACTATGCATTAATTTCAAAGTTCCTATAAGATACTTTCTTTTTGTAATATGAATTTTTAAATAAATATTTGGTTAAAAAATACTAAATCCATATGTTGTGTTGGGGTGTTATTATAATTTTGGTTTTGTAGTAAATAAAAATTATAATTTTGGTTTTGGAGTAAATAAAAGGAAGAAGTCCAAGTTATGTTCAGCCGTTCAATTAGGGAAAAAACGGAACTTGGAAAAAGTCCAAAGGGAATCAAACTCTCGGCTGCACGTTGGCTTTCATATTAACTTTCCACTAAAGTAACAACTTGCTTGTTAGTTTTCTCGCATTATTAATCTAATACAGAGAAATAGCCTGCAATTAAAAATAAATAAAAAAAGGAAACTTAATGGATGCCATATGGCATCCACTGATTGGCTCCACCACTCCTCACTAACCAATAAAAAGAGGATATTAGGTGACACGCTTGCGCTACGCAAGAGGGTGTTTAGTAAGAAAGATGGCGAGCACATTTTTATATCAAACTATCACATATAAGACATTTTAATAAACAAAGAAGTTTTATAGCTTGTTTTATTTCTAATAAAAAAATTATTTGAAATACAATTCTAGTTTAAAAATAAACATGAAGGAAAAATAAGGTAAAAAAAAAAATTCAAACTTAGGTGAAATGGATTATAGTTCCTTGCACTTTCCATTGAAACACTTCACCTTATTTGTGGAAGACAATCTAATTATCAATATATCTTAAATTAAGGGGCTGTTTGGCTAAGCTTTTCAAAATGACTTATTTACTTATTTGCTTTCTGAAAAGCAAATAAGCAAATAAGTCATTTTGAAAAGCTCCATTTTAAAGCTTTTCAAAACAGCTTATTGACTTATTTGCTTTTCAGAAAAGCAAATAAGCAAATAAGTAGTTTTGAAAAGCTTAGCCAAACAGCCCCTAAATGATGAAAAAAGGTAATAGATGCCAAATGTCATTCACTTATTGGAGCCATAAACATTACTGTACATCATCTTTGTATTTGTTAGATATAGAATGATTGTACATAAAGTGAAAAAGACCAAATAGCCCTTAAAGTTAACAAAAAAAAAAAACGAAAATACCACTGCCTTAACGAAGAAAAATAGATTAAGTTAACGAGCTGGATGAAAATGACAAGATTTCAAACCTTTTGGATCTAGATGCAGAAAAACAAACGTTTGGACGAAAGTCGCAAAACTGGCAAAACCTCAGGGACGAAAATTTTACTCTAAATAACATGAACAAATTGGGAAATCTAATATTTATTACCGAATTGGTGATTGGTAAATCTGAAGAAATGCCTTTGGGAGAAATAAATTCCTGAGTATTCGAAACGTTAGGTTCTCCATCTTTAGACCAACCTTTTGTTTGGTCTTTGGAATTAATTTTAGCTTTGCGTTTTAAGAGATTTCTTTCACGAGCACTTGGCTTTCTTGGTCTGTAACCGGGAACCACATCTACAACAAATTGCTGGACGTTACGCCCGGTTCTTTGTAGGTAAAATTGAGGCGGTACACCGCTCCCAGTGGAATTTGATTTATGCATCATAAGATCTTCATCTCTGATCATATCGTTTATATCCATAAACTGCTCACACACATCCATCCCTACACATAAACAATCAGATATACAAGTTTAAAGCAATTCAACAAAAGAAACTGTTTCCAGATTCATGCATTGTATATATAGCAAATTCACAGCTCACCCAACCGCCGTTTTAGGTTTTGCTTTTGTTTGGCTAGTCTTTCTTTAGGGTTGTTGCCAAAATCATTTGCAAGTTCAAATTCCTGAAACACAAAATAATATCAAAATTGCCTATATCCACAGGAGTTTAAGCCAACAGTTGTAAAGAAAAAAGTAGTACCTGTCCTCCAGAAGCCAAAAGAGCCCATAATTCCAACACTTTAGTGAGTTCAAAGCTATTCATCAAATAAAATGTCAAATTGATAGCTGAAACAGAGCAAAAATGGGAGTAGGTAGGGGAGCAAGAATAACCTCTGGAATGAAGTGCTTGCACTTATTTTAGGATGAGATGTTGGCCAAAAAACAACATCCTCAACAGAACAATTTATGCAAGCCTCCTTCAACTTTGTCTCAACAAGATTAAAGAGTTCTGCCATGGATGAATGTTTGAAACATGCAGCGATTGCTCCAGTGGGTGCTAAGTATCGACCAGCACGCTCTCCGACTTTCTCAAGCACTCTACTTCGATTTTCAAGCGATTCTTGTAAGTTTTCTTCCTGATTCTTGTACAACCTTCATCTATACACATTTTCTCACTTGATTCCTCATCAAAATCATACTTTTCACCGTGAAATCACTAAGATTTGGGCTCTTGAGGATGACGTCATCATGGCGGTTTGAACAATCGGCCGTGTGATGTCATTCCGTCAAGATTTAGTCCAGATCTAAGAGATTTCTACACGTTTTACTATGAAGCTATACAAATCTAAGCGTTTTCAGTTGATTACATGTTAATCTTCAAGCCCTCTTAAACTTTTTACTCGAAACGGTGAAGTCTGGATCCAAACAAGCTATAGACTTGTTCTTTAGTCTGGAGTCGGCTTGAAAACAGATTATCACCGGAGAGGTGACCAAATTACGGATCAGACATGAAACACCGTCAAGAACAGTCATCCGATCGAACGAGGTGATTCCCATCCAATCAGACGAGCTGAACCGTAGTGGGTTTCCGTTATCTTGATACGTTACCACGTCGTCTCCATTAAGCTCAAACTTAGAAATTTTACAAAGGTTGAAAAGGAACGAGATCACGACAGTCGGACGATCATCCGATCGGACGATCATCCGATCAGACGATCATCCGAACCAACGACCTGTTTCCTGTAGCCTTCAATATTTAAACTGTTTGAATCAAGATTTTTAAACTATTAAACTTCCACTCGAACAGTCATCCGATCGAACGGTCATCCGTCTGGATGACCACCCGATCGAACGACTTGGATTATACTACAACGAAAACTTCAAAAGTTTGAAACATATTACAAAACACACCTACTGAGCGAATGGCATTGGATCGAATGGTCATCCGTCCGGATGACCATCCGATCGGATGGGGGTCCATCTAATTCAACAGGTCATCTGACCGGATGACCATCCGTCCGGATGGCCATCCGATCAGGAAACCTGTCTGACACTTTGCACGGTTTAACTTTCTGTTCAACGCTCATACTGTTAAACAATAATCAGGCTAACTCCAGCGCTCCCTTCAATCCAATAGTTGGTGTCGATACTTAGCACCCACTGTGAGTATACTCGATCCCTTTTTTTGTTTTAAACACTTTTGGGATGCAACATGTATTCTATAAACTTGACACATGACACTTGAAACTATTTGAAACTTACTCTATCCGCTGTAAACATGGAAACTTGAGACTTTTATGCTATATGAACGTTTAATCCTTGTGTGTAGTTCCGCCTTAACAATGGTAGCGCTATAGGGGTAACGCACCTCCCCATTAGTCTTTGGGGTATTGTTAGGAGGAGACATTTTTGCTTTCCTTGAGTCTTGGGAAAGCGGTTAACGCATTGGAAACTTGGGCTATCACTTGGACTGAGTTTTGGAACGTTTTAAACTATTATGCTATTACGTAATCAAACTTGTATACTCGCCAACATTTTGTTGATAGTATTTTAATACATGTTGCAAGTTGATAGTAGCTGGAGCAAGAACCAAGCTAGGATGATGCTTAGAAACTCACCTAGTTAAATTCAATGATTTGAACAATATTTTGGATGTTTGTAATCGATACTTATGGTTGTGAAACCTTGGTTGATGGTTAGACAATGCTGTGAAACTTGATTTAATTTATATGGAAACTATAGCGTTATGGAAACTTGTGAGCAATCTGGGCGCTTTGTGCCGCACCCCGATGTTTCCGCCATCGGTTGGGGTGTGACAGATTGGTATCAGAGCCATAACTATAGGGAATTAGGAAAAGTAGGAATACTAGCCCTAGTCTATAGTTCTAGGAATCTTGACTCTTATCTGTTGTTTAAGACTTATGCACTCTACCGTACTTGCTTCCTAGCAACACATATTCCCGTTAAACTTACATGCCTTTCCTAAGGCTGACACAATATACACTTAGATACTTTGAAGACGCTGCTATGCAGTGTTTGTATTTTGTCCTTTCACACCCTATTAACTAAGAAAACTAACTGATGTTAGGCACAGGGACTACCCGGGAACAAAAATTGAAAAGTTGGGGACTATAGCTGTAATTTTAGAAAGTTAGGGACTAAAGGTGAAAAAATGGAATACCACAGGGACTATCCGGGCATTTAACTCACAAAAAATATAGCACAAAAAATGTAGTACAAAAAAATATAGCATAAAAAAATCAAGTACAAAAAAATATAGCACGAAAAAATTCAGCAAAAAAATGTAGTACAAAAAAATCCAGCACAAAAAATTGAGAAAAAAATTAATGTAACACCCCAAAACTCGAATTATTAAATTCGTTAGCATGTTACCATGTTTAATAAAATGCGATACAATAACTAAGTTATTAAACTTAGTTAAATGCCTAATAAATAAGTTAAGGAATGAAACTTGTGGCAATTATGATGGTATGTTAAACTTGAGGGACTTAGGGTGTCACACCCCAACCGATGGCGGAAACATCGGGGTGAGGCACTGAGCGAAACAGATTGTCCCGGAGAAATCCATAACAACTAAATTACCAGATAATTAACATTATGTCCCATACCATAACTTGATTCCACATAGCAAGCATCCTAGCATCTCATACACATGTCACATACGTTAAAATAGAGGTCAATACACATAGTGTAAAGGTGAGCATACACGTTTAATAGTATAATAGATAACGAAATTGTTTTATACATAACCAACATGTAACATGTAGCAAAGTGAAGCTAGTAGGTTATCGACAACGAAATATGCACAGACGTGACTACGAGTTGTAGAATGCGCAACACTTATCACCCCTGTGACACGTGAAGTAAAACCCTTAACAACCCCTGTCCATGACAGGTGCTGAGTCCAAACTATAGCACTATCGTTGCTAAGGTGTCAGGCAACAATCACTGTGTAAACATAACATACAAGCATTCATCGAGTAACATGTATAACATGCAATAATAGTCAGCGTATAAAAGTGTTTGCGTTGGGTGTCGATTGTGATTTGAATAAGTAACGTATGTAACACCCAAAAGTGCATAAAGCAAAAAGGGTTCGATATACTCACAGATCGTGTTTACGAATAAACACAGTCTTGGATTGGATTGAAGAGAGCGCTGGAAAGTTAGCCTGATTACAGAACGATAGCATAAGCGACGAACGATGCGTAAAATGGAATGAGTGAATTGAATGACGAAAAGTCATTCGATCGGATGACAATCCGGATGGATGGTCATCCGGTCGGATGGCCATTCGGTCGGATTGTCATTCGTTTAGGATGGATGTGTTTGTGTATGATGGCTTTGAAGTTTTCATTGTAGCATTTTAAAATCAGAGAAGTATCTCTACCTTTCCGGTCGTTCGATCGAACGGTCATCCGAACGGATGGTCGTTCGATTGGATGGCGATTCGTTCCAGGTGAGACATTTCACAAAGAACAAGTTAACAGCAAGATGGTCATTCGATCGGATGACCATTCGTTAGATACTGATATGTATTGAAAGTTTGTAAAATGTTTAAGTGTTTAAGACCATGAGTCATCCGATTGGATTGTCGTTCGATCGGATGGCAATCTGATCGGACGACAGTCCGTTCAGCGACTTGATCGTTTTAAAACTTGTAAAATTTTGCTAAGTTTGAAAAGTTTGTGGTTTGACCGAGACAGTATGACAACGTGTTAAACAACGGAAGACTCCACCAAGTCCAAGTCATCCGATCGGATGGGAATCACCCCATCCCAATCGGTTAGCTGTTCTTGGCGGGTGTTCATTTTCAACCCGTGAATCAGTTGTCTCTTTGATAGGAATCAGTTCTCAGACCGACACTTCACTAAAGAATGGGTAGGAGGCCTGAAGGAGCTTCGACTCTATCGGTTTTGAGTGCAAGAGTGTAAAAGAGTTGAAAGAAACTTAAATCAGTTGGAAAATGTTTAGATTTAGGTGAAATCAGTGTTTAAACATGTTGAAATCTCTTAGATCTGAGTTGTTCTTGGTGGAATGAGGTCACACTTTGAAGTTCATGAGAACTCATGATGACATCACCCCAGAACAGCCCAAATCAGCCGATTTCATAGTGAAAAGTTAAGATTTGATGGTGCAAATGATGGAGAAGTGTGTGTAGATGATAGAAGTACAAGATTTGAGGTAGAAACTTACAGGAATCGGGAGAAAATAGCCAAAAAGCGTGCTGGTCGGAGGAGGAGCTGTCACATCACTGTTCATGATGTGACAGGTGTTATTTATAGGTGACAGAAGAGGAAAGGCGGTGCAGGTGACGGATCGGAGGGCAGTCCGATCGGATGGCCATCCGATCGGATGGTCATCCGGACGGATGACCATTCGATCGAAGGGCTCGAGTGAGTTGGGTTTCGATGCTTCGTTTCGTGCGTTGAGCGTTGCGATGCGTTTCGAGGAAGCGATGCGATAGGATTAAATAATAGTTACACAAATAACCTAACTAACATCCAATAACATGAATAACCTTGCGTTACCAGTTCGCGATGAGGTTGCGTTGCGATAGAGTTGCGATTGCGTTTTCGGTTAATCACCACAAACATAAAAGTAAGCATGCACAAGTAACACATAAGTAGCACACACACGTAAAACAATATTCAGGACCTGTGATTCCAGTTGTGATGCGATAGCGATGCGATTAGCGATAAAGCAATAAATAGATTAGCGATAAACATCGATTAACTGCGATTATTATAGATACTCCACATAATACAACTAAAGTACACAAAACTAGAATATCGATTACAAGTCAAGAAGTACAATCAACAATTAAGCAAGGAGTGACAGATCGCATTTAGCAATCTTTTCTTCCTTTGACTTTGATTTTGACTTGTACTTTGACTTCAAAGACGTGGGTTGTTACAACCTCCCCTACTTTAGGGAGTTTCGTCCCGAAATTAGGCCGTAGGGGTAACAAACAACTGTGGATACTTCGCCTTCATGCCACTTTCGAGTTCTCAGGTGAACTATGCACCGCGTTTGCCTTCCCAGCGGACCTTCACGATAGGAATGCGTGAGCTTCTGAGCTTCTTGGTTTCTCGATCCATGATCTCGACAGGCTTTTCCACGAAGTGTAATGTTTCGTCCACTTGTAGATCCTCAAGTGGTACTTGTAAATTCTGCTCAGCCAGACACTTTCTGAGGTTCGATACATGGAAAGTCGGGTGGACGTTGCTAAGTTCCTCCGGTAGTTCGAGTCTGTAAGCCACTTTGCCAATCTGATACGTGGTCGAAAACTGGTGTTCGTAATCGTGTAACTTGATGTTTTTACATAAGTTTTAATTCCGAATAGCCTACTTTTAATTAAAAATGTGTTTTGCAGGTTTAATGAAGTTAAAGGTGCTTTTTGGGAGCTTTACGGACCACCGGGATGCGAAACGGGTCAACCGGACTCAAGAAATGGATAAAACAGAAAAATGGGCTTGTGGGCACCGTCGCCGACGCCCATACGGGCCGTCGCCGATGCCGTTTACAAAATTCCGTCGTTGGTTTTGTCCGTAGATAGCAATATAGGTCGTCGGCCATAATTGAATTAACATGAGGCGTCGTCGACGGGGCTTCAGGCCGTCGACGACGGCCTCCCAATATGCTGACGCGTGCTTTTTGTTTCTTTGAGTGTTGGAACGATCAAAAGACATCTTGGTCATCAATTTTCGGGGGTTACACAGCATTGGGAGTTTGAATTGAGTTCTTGGAGCCTAGGATCACTACCACTTCATCCCCAATCCATCTCTTACACCGAATCATCATCATCTACCTCCTAACCCTAACCAATTCTTCAACCCATTCCACTATCCATTCGATTCCACCATTACCAAACCCTAATCACTATTCCATCCTTCTCCACACTTCAAGATGATCAAGATCAAGCTTCCAACATCCGGTGATCAAGTCCTTCGATCATGCGCAACTAATTTCTTGGAGGTTTCACCCCGATGTAGACTTATGTAAGATTTAGGGTTTACTATGTGTTGATGTTTGGTTTGTGACAACTTGAATTGCATTGAAATCTTTAGACAATTTTCCTACGTTTGTATTGAATTTACGAATTGTCGAGTGAATGATTAAATGTGACTTTGTGAAACGAATACACGTATTTATGCCTTGTCTTTTGATAGGATTTGCTAGTCAAAGGTAACGAAGTGCATTGATGTGCGTTAGGTGTGATAGGTTTTTATGTATATTTTTAGCCATTTTTACACTTTAGTCAAGTTTTAAATTTATAAAACACGATATTTTACTAACACTAAACACACATATGGGCAAGTGCACCCATCGTGAGCGTAGTATAGCGTTGGTAAGATACCGAGGTCGTCCAAGGACACAAGAGCTTTTAGTACCGGTTTATCCTCAACGTCTAATCAAATCAAAATTTTAGAAAAAAGTTTAAACATGAAAATAAAAACTAAAAATGCTAAAAATAAAAATAAAAATATAAAAACAGATAGACAAGATGAATCACTTGGATCCAACTCGCCTTTAGTGTAACCTTTGATTATTTCCGCACTTTTGCACTTTTTAAAAGATTATCTTAGTTATAGTAGTACGCCCCTCTTTTGAAGGTGACGTTACCCTCAACCCAGTAGTTTGAGTCAGCAAAGATACAATCCTATAGGGTTGGATTATTGAAAGATAATTAATTAACTTATTAATGCGTAATGTGGTAGGCCCCTCTTTTGAAGGTGACGTTACCCTCGGCTAAGTAGTTTGAGTCAGCAGGGATACAATCCTAAGTAGCCGGGTTAATGTATTAACAGTAGTTTACATATGAGGGGATCAAGAAATTCGAACCCCCGCCATCCAATACCAGTGGGTATTGAAGGAGGTCCTACTAAGCTTGACCCATGTGCTTGCAGGATCTATACACTGAACAAGGCAAGACGCTTACCAAACCATTCCCTTAACCCCCGACTAGGTAGCCAACATATCTCCATATAGACCGTGGAGATATGAATGGTGTAAATCTTTTATTTTATATAGACAGTAAAATAATGCCAAGACACCACGGACAAATGATAAGGAAGTTTCACCTTCAACATAAGAAACTAGTTATTAAAGTCATTAATACATAACCAAATAAAAAGTGCGAAAAGATTGAAAATAAAAAGTATTACACTAAATGCTTGTCTTCACCAAGTGATGTAAGAGACGTAGGCAAACATGGCCTTTGATTGTCAAGAACTCTTACTATCAATCTTGGATCCCGAGACTACTACACACACTCTATGATGGATGATGGATGATGGTGTTGTGGTGGTGGTGGAGTGTGGATGAAGTGTGAGAGAGGTGGTTTGCCAAGGGATGGTTTGGAAGTAAGCTAAGCACCCCTATTTATAGCCTGCACAGAAGCCCGGACACGGCCCCATGTCCATTGGGCACGGCCCCGTGTCCACCCATCTTCTCTTTCTTCATTAAATGCAGTTTGTCTGCATTAGTTGACCACGGCCCCATGTCCCCTGGGCACGACCCCGTGTGCAGAAGCGTATCTGTACTATCAAGATTTGCTTAGATTCTGCGAATCTTAGCGTTGACCACAGCCCCGTGTCCGCTGGACACGCCCCGTGTTGGGTGATAGAAGCTTCTACAACTTTGTCTTTTCTGCAGACACTTGGGCACGCCCCCATGTTCATTGAGCATGGGGCGTGTTCAGCCTTCTGATCTCTTGTTTTTGCTTGGGAAGATGCTGTCGAGGGGTCGGGCATGCCACGTTTATTCCTTTTCTTGTATTATTGTTAGATTTGGCTGCATTTTTTCTTCTTTTGTTCATTTAAGCTCTTTTAATCCTGAAAATACAAAAGGAAGACAAAATCACACTTTTTCCAACATTAGTACTAAAAAGGGTTAGTTTTATGCCTTATTTGATGTAATTTATATGTTGCATTTTGCACACATCAAATACCCCCACACTTGAATCTTTGCTTGTCCACAAGCAAAACTCTCTATAATGTGGCTTACACTCCCAAATGGAATGAGTAGAAGAGAAGGTTTTTGGGCTTGTCTTGAGTGTCGGGAATCCAAGATTTTTATTAGGCTTTATTTTTATTTTATTTACAATCCTATTCGTTATGATTTATTTAGAACATTACATAAGAGAAATTACTTATTTGGGCATAACATGCCTCCTTAAAATTCCATTTATATACAAGTTCACATACCTCACGGGAGATCACTCAACACTCGGCCGAAGATGTATTTTTGTGAAACACTCGGGACCGGCATGGAACTTACTTCTACCATAGGCTTGCCAAGCAATCAATCCTCCTCCTTTTTAACTATATACCTTTGTAAATATCAAGAGGACTTTTGGGGAAGGGTTAGGCTTGGGTTAAAGGTAGGTGGTTGGGTTAGTGGTTAGTGGTTAGTAGAAAAGGTGAAAGGCGTAGAAAGTGTCGGTTTTCGTAGAACATTTTGTTTTTGTGACTTTTTATTTTAATGAAGTATTATTCAAACAAGCCTTGTTTTGATGAGCTTTGTTTGTTTATTGCTAACTTCATTTTTCTCTTCTCTTTTTTTTTTCAAATGATAAGGAAGTCACAAGAAAACCGAGCTTTGTTACTAAAATAAAAGGTTTAAAATGAAAAGGGTTTTGGTGGGTAAAGGGTGTTTGTTTTTTAGGTTTAGAAATGAAAAGGTTTAAGCTTAAAGAGGTTAACTAGGGGGATTTTGGGTAGGTGGTAAGAAAAAAAAAAAAGAAAAATAATGGTGTTGAAAGAAAAAGGGTTAGTCCTAATGCCTCCATCATTTACTGACTTGGGTTTAAGTTGGTAAGGACCGGGAATGTATCGTCTTGGCAAGTTCTAGAGTCGTAAGAAACCAAACGGCTATTCACATAAGAAACGAAAGGTGAGCATTTAGTTTAAAAGATGTGTATTTATATGCTCAATAAAGGCTCAAAACTCACTTTTTGTGGAAATGGATTTTTATGTGATCAAGTATATATAATCAAATTTTAACTAGATTTGTCATGCCGTTTCATAATTTTTTTATGTTGGTTCTTTTTATCACGACGCTATCGGTTGTAAATTTGTAAAAATATAACCTTTTTAGAACTTGTTTTTCCCAATTTAAACCAAGACAAGTAAAAAATGAAAAATTTTTGAAAAAATTTGGGGTGTTTAGCGGTTCCAATAGAGTTTTGTGTAAGGCTTGTAATTAGGACTTGCAAAATTCAAGGTTTTAGCATCCCCCCCACACTTAAATTACACATTGTCCTCAATGTGTCCCAAAAATAAGTTTTTAGGTTGACTGAATGTGTAAAAGGTGTGTTAAAAACAAAATTTTATGTTATTGGGCATCTGGACACGGCCCCGTGGTGTTCGGGCACGGCCCCATGTTCAGATCGCCAGTAACAAAAATTATTAGAGAGTAACAGAAGGTTGGGCACGGGGGCGTGTTCAGTGAACACGCCCCGTGTCCAGTTACCTGAACTGGGCATTTTTCTGCAGATCTTTGAGCACGGGCCGTGTTGGCTGGGCACGGCCCCGTGCTGAACTTGCTGTAATGAAGAAAAAATGTCGGGTGGCTCTGTTTTTGTGCATGGGGTGTTGGTTCAAGCTTCCCTTAGTATCCTTCACCATCCCGAGTGTGTTTTACCCATTACAACATCATCCAAACACCAAATAATTTTGAAAAACCATCATTCATTAAAATAGAGAGAACTACATAAGGTTCCTAATAAACTAAAACTTTAGATAAATAGGTCAGAAAACATAAGAAGTCTAAATCCGAAAAGAAGTTCTAGCCTATAGTTTATTCTAATAGCAAAATTTCCGAAAAGATATTTTTCTCGGTTGGATGTGGCTTAAAGAACTTCTTTCTCCGGTTATGGGTCCCTCACACATCGGCGAGCCATTCTTCGATCTCCATAGGGAGAAGAAAAGCGGGCTCATTGGCATCATCGTTTTGAGGGGGTGTAACCTCTACTGGGACTTCTTGCAAGTTGTCAAGAGGAGGTTCCGCGGGGTGGTCATCCCATCCGGTAGGATTATTGACTCCAAGTGCTAAGTTCCAATCCTCTTGAGGGAGTATTGGTTCCATGGGAGGTGTCATAAGAATGTTCAACCTCTGGTGCAAGAGGTTGATTTCTTGGAAACTGTTTTCCAACCCCATCGTAAGATAATTTATACGGTATATTAGGACCTCCTCTACCGATGTCATCTCATCAAGAGCTTCACGTAATGCCATCACGTAGCGTACGAGAGTTGCTTCAATTGAAGACCTCCGTTCTCTTCGACTGTTTCTAGAATGTGCTGACGAAGTCCCACTGTTTTGGCTCGACATTCTATGAAAATAAACTGAAAAGAGTTCATTTTACTGAAACAGTAACCTCAGACACAGCCCCGTGCTCACTGAGCACGGCCCCGTGTTTAACTGTCTGCAGATTTTTGGAACAAGGAATCTTGGAGTTTCAAATTATTTTTCTAAATTTTAAAGCATTTTCAAGCAGAAATAACTTAAAACAATGTTGTAGAAATTATTTTTAACAAGATTCCTTGAATAAAAAGCTAACAAACATCACACTAAAGCTTGAAACTATGGTGATTTCAAGCTTTAATGGAGGTGTCTTGAGGTAAAAATGAAGAAGAAGGTAATGGACAAAAGTAGAAAAGACAAGATGGTTGTTGGGAACCTTCTTTAGAATATACCTAGGATGGTATGTGTGAAGATCCACAAAATCTCTGTCTTTTGGAGTGGTCCAAATGTGCAGGAATCTTGGTCGCATTTATAGAAAACGACAGCAAGCTGTACACGGCCCCGTGCTCAGACAAGATCCTGACACATTTTGTCCGTATTCTGACAGAAAGTCAGACGGGAATCTTTTGGTGGACACGGGGGCGTGCTGACTTGGACACTGCCCCGTGTCTAGAGGCTGTTTATGAAGTTTCGTCTATTTTTAAGGAATTTATCCTGATCGGGTGGTTCCTTATTGGACGGAACAACACCGAAGAGCCTGAGATACCTTAATTGCTCTAGATTTAGACGAGAACGCAAGAGGTTACCGGTGAGGGTGATTCCTATGCTAAATGTAGGTGGACACGTCCAACCCTTTCCAGGGCTCTCGTTAAAGAAGGTGTATGTCGAATCACTCGGGTCTATGTATGCATAAAAGGAAGTCGATGGGGAGTCCTTCACGGCACAATCGACACATGGACGACTATCGCTCATGTCTTCGCAAGAGTTAGAGGTGATTTCATTAACAACGAAGTTGTTTTTATCCGAATGCGATCTCAATAATTCTTCTTGTGTATCGTTTTGAGATGAATTAATGATATCCTTCTCAAGTTCTTTCACCCAATTAAGAATTAGATCTTCCATTTGAAATAATTCATCAAGAAGCATTTCTCCTAGAAGGGATGATTGAGAGCATTCGAAGAAGAGATAGGAATTATTTTTACTTTCGCCCCTCTTAAGGCTACAGGAAAACAATGGGTCTATATAGTGGGGCTTGTAATTTAAAAAGTAACATTCTAAATCTTCATGATTGCCACCACATATTTGACACCACGTACCATAAGAGTGCCGAAAGTAAAAAATATCAGTATCGCTCATAGTTGTGTCAGAGATTATCAACCGTCGGGATCTCACGGTTCTGTTTTCAGTAACTGATACTTGGGCACGGGGCGTGTTGAGTGGGCACGACCCCGTGTTCAGCTACTGTCTGACATAAAACAGGATTGCCAGTACCAAAGATTGGGCACGGGGTGTGTTCAGCGGGCACGGCCCCGTGCTGAGCTCTGCAGAAACTGAAAATTAAGAAATATCCTAAAAAAAAAGAAAAATATGAAAAACGATTAGGCCGTTGATTCCTAACTTCCTTAAAATCCTTGTGTCCCCGGCAACGGCGCCAAAAACTTGAGCTTTAGTACCGGTTTATCCTCAACGTCTAATCAAATCAAAATTTTAGAAAAAGGTTCAAACATGAAAATAAAAACTAAAAATGTTGAAAATAAAAATAAAAAAATAAAAACAGATAGACAAGATGAATCACTTAGATCCGACTCGCCTTTAGTGTAACCTTTGATTATTTCCGCACTTTTGCACTTTTTAAGAGATTATCTTAGTTATAGTAGTACGCCCCTCTTTTGAAGGTGACGTTACCCTCAACCCAGTAGTTTGAGTCAGCAAGGATACAATCCTAAAGGGTTGGATTATTGAAAGATAATTAATTACGTTATTAATGCGTAATGTGGTAGGCCCCTCTTTTGAAGGTGACGTTACCCTCGGCTAAGTAGTTTGAGTCAGCAGGGATACAATCCTAAGTAGCCGGGTTAATGTATTAATAGTAGTTTACATATGAGGGGATCAAGAAATTCGAACCCCCGCCATCCAATACCAGTGGGTATTGAAGGAGGTCCTACTAAGCTTGATCCAGGTCCTTGCAGGATCTATACACTAAACAAGGCAAGACACTTACCAAACCATTCCCTTAACCCCCGACCAGGTAGCCAACATATCTCCATATAGACCGTGGAGATATGAATGGTGTAAAGCTTTTATTTTATATAGACAGAAAAATAACGCCAAGACACCACGGACAAATGATAAGGAAGTTTCACCTTCAACATAAGAAGCTAGTTATTAAAGTCATTAATACATAACCAAATAAAAAGTGCGAAAAGATTAAAAATAAAAAGTATTACACTAAATGCTTGTCTTCACCAAGTGATGTAAGAGACTTAGGCAAACATGGCTTTTCTGCAGACACTTGGGCACGTCCCCGTGTTCATTGAGCACGGGGCGTGTTCAGCCTTCTTATCTCTTGTTTTTGCTTGGGAAGATGCTGTCGAGGGGTCGGGCATGCCACATTTATTCATTTTCTTGTATTATTGTTAGATTTGGCTGCATTTTTGCTTCTTTTGTTCATATAAGCTCTTTTAATCCTGAAAATACAAAAGGAAGACAAAAGCACATTTTTCCAACATTAGTACTAAAAAGGGGTTAGTTTTATGCCTTATTTGATGTAATTTATATGTTGCATTTTGCACACATCAGCATCGTGGTCCGTTGTCGATGACGTTGATAGCGATTGGCACCTAAGCTTTGTGATTGTTAACCCGTTAATGAACTAATTCGAGTAAATCAAATTAAAACGTGTAGTAACCCTAAGTCTTGCATTTGTCGAAACCGGGTGTGAACCTTGTTATTCCATCTTGTTTTATTAATTAAGTTTCTTGCAATTGTTAAACTTTAGTAGTTAATCAATCCAAACCATTTGCCATCTGATTTAAACATCTTTTCAAACTCAATTAAAAATCATAAAAACAAGTTAGCAAGCTTCATAATTGTGACATATGTTTAAATTCAATCAAATCCATTCGCAAACCACGTACTCTTCATGGTTCGACCCCTTACTACCACTAGCTATTTGTTAAGGGTAATTAGGGCTTATAAATCTTATCTTTGACTGGAATGCGACACTCCGATCAAATTTTGGCGCCGTTGCCGGGGAGTGCGTGCGCTTTGTGTTTGGATTATTGTTTGAATCTTTGTGATTATCTGTTTAATTTTTTTGGGTTCTTTTTGTACTTTGTCTTTTTCCTTGTTAAGCGGGTTGTGTTACTTGTGCAGGTTACAGGTAGTGCGTACATACAAGGAATTCCGGGGGGACTTCACCGTTAGTCTACGAACCGGAAATTGAAAGAGTTGCAAGAAGGAACCTAGCAAGCCGGTTAGAAGCAACCCTTGTTTCTAACCAAGTCTCCCAAACACCACAATTCACACCATCCATTGAAACCGATTCAATGGCGAACCAAAATTCAAACCAAAACCTCAACCAAAACCAAAATTCAAACTAATTCTAATACCGAGGCAATCTTCGCCCAGTTCAAAATGTCCAACCTATACCTCAAGATCCACCAGTTGGTGGTAACAATTCAAGACCACCCACACCACCTTTCCGAAACCAAAATCCCAACAACACCCAAAGAACACCCCAACAGCAAAACCTTCACCGATATAACTCCTTACCCACTCAACTTGATGACCGGAATGTTAATTCCGATCGTAGAGGCAATCGAGATCGTGGCAATCCCGCGAATGACGATCCTTTCTATAACTTAGATGATTTGAGAAATGCTATCCCCGATGATGAGTCATTTAGTGTTCCCGGTTACCAATCACCGAAACATGTGAGTATTCACTCGGAATACTCGGATGATGGGGGCAACTATGATGATCGGGTTGATGATGACGGTTGGGGGTATGTGAACCGGGGGAATGTCTACAATGCTAGAGGGTTCGAAGACGATGAATTTGGCTATCAAAATGCCAATTTTGTGGGGAACGACAATTATGGATATGGGAATGTAAGGAACGATGGTTACGGAAACAACCGAAACCCATGAAACAACAATAAAAGGAACCGGAATGATGGGTTCTACAACAACAATAATAATGTGAACCATAACCGGATTCCTCGTTTTGTGGGAGGAGGTAATCAAGGTGGAAACCAAGGTGGTAACAGAGGAGGTGATCGAAGGGATAATCGAAGACCGGGTGATCAAGAAGTTAATGGCCCACGTCGTTGTCAACAACCTCCAAGGGGAGTAAATGACTGTTTTAGGCCGGTGGTCACCGATAATGACTCACCAATCGTATGCGAGAGAAGAATGTTCGATTGCAAGCCCCATTACATCAACATCCTCCCCCACTTCAATGGGAGGTCCAATGATGAACCATACACTCATTTGGCGGAGTTTTCGGCCATATGTAGTACTATTGGAGGGCATGATTTTGCATTGGAAGAGGTCAAGCTTCGTTTATTTCAGTTTTCTCTAAAGGATAAGGCGAAACAATGGTTCCTCACACTTCCGGTAAATAGTATTCGTACATGGGCTGAAATGGAACAAGGCTTTCTTGACGAGTATTACTCGATGGCGAAGACGGATGATGCTAGAGATGAAATAAGGTCTTTTCGTCAACTTTTGAGTGAACCATTGCATGAAGCTTTCACAAGATATAAAGAATTGATCCGGAAGTGCCCACATCACCAAATAGAAAAGTAGGAGTTGGTTAAATGTTTTGTGAGAGGGTTGGATGACGAGACATGGAACCACCTCGAGTCAACGAGCAACGGAACATTGTTGAGTAACCATGAAAATGACGATTGGGAATTTCTTGAGCGGATGAGCAAGCGATCAAAGTCAAAGGAGTCGGCCGATAGAGCTAAAAAACATCCCGTTTCCCGGTCACTTCCCGATCTTGACTCTAAAGATCGGATTTCTACTCTAGAACGGGAGTTGGCTCGTATGAAGAGGAATGAGGTAAATGCGGTGCAATTTACGGTTTGTGAAGATTGTCGGGAGATTGGTCATCGGACCGATCAATGTCAAACGGGACCGGGTGACTACACCGAAAAGGTAAATCAAGTGTTCGGTGATAGAAAGATCAATGATATGAATTCGAACACTTATCATCCCGGATTAAGAAATCATCCCAACTTCCGATATGGGAATGTTGCAAATCAAATGAACCCGAATTTTCAACTGGGTAACCAAAGCGGGTCATCAAGGGGGTTACCAACATAATTACAACCAAGGGTACCAAGGTCGAGACAATAATTACCAAGGTGGATACCAAAGGAATTACAACAATCAAGGCGGTAATAGAAGCGAGTCGAATAATCAAGCCGGTGGTGATGATTCGTTAAACTCTAAACTTGATGCTATTATGAATGCTATAACCAATTCAAATCAAGAGATCAAATCCGAAATGAAGAAAGAGTTTGAAGTAAGAGATAAATCCCACAAGGCATTGGAGAAGCAAGTTGGGCAACTTGCATAAGAAATGGCTCAGATTCGTAGAAGCGGAGGGGGACTTCCAAGTGACACCACGGAGAACCCTAAGCATCAAGGGTCGAGCTCAAAGAACACACGTGAGGTACCAATAAATAAAATTTCTTTACGTAGTGGTCGAGCCATAGATAGTGGAGTCGAGCCACCACCACCCAAATTTGTTGAAGGGGTGGTGGAGGATGCTAGTGATGAGGAAGGTAGCGACGATCAAACGGGTAAAAAGCAAAATAAAAATTATGCAAGAGTTAATAACAATACACCCGCTGTGACCGTCCTAGTCCCAAAAGCTAAGGACAAGGGTGTGGAGGTTAATACCGCCCCTTATCCCGAAGCTTTGTTGGGACCATCTAAGAAAGTGGTAAATAAACGAGGCCCACAACAAGAAGAGATGTGGGAAATTTTTAAACAAGTTAAAATCAATTTGCCACTCTTGGATGCAATTAAACAAGTACCTTCATATGCTAAGTATCTAAAAGAATTATGCACCCAAAAGTGGACTCACAAGTTTCCTAAGAAACTTGATTTAACCGAAAATGTGAGTTCGATCCTTTTGGGTGCACTTCCATCAAAACTTCGAGATCCGGGGCACCCATAATTTCAATACAAGTTGGTGAATTTAAAATGACTCGGGCACTTTTGGATCTTGGGGCAAGTGTGAGTATCTTGCCGGGTAGTTTATATGACCAATATGATTTTAGTCAACTTCAAACGTCAAACACCACCGTGGTGTTAGCTGATTTGACCCCTAAACTACCCCGTGGGATAGTCACGGATGTAATAGTCAAGGTCGAGGACTTTTACTATCCGGTGGATTTTCTTCTACTTGATTATGTTTCTTTGGACCGAACCAAGCAACTAACGGTTATCCTAGGTCGACCATTTTTGGCAACATCGAGTGCTCAAATAAATTGCAAATCAGGCACGGTCGACATGACTTTTGGTAACCGTCAGTTGCGATTAAATGTCTTTTCAGGATTGACGGATCCTCTAGTCGGCGATGAATGCTATATGGCGGACATTGTTGACGAGTGTATACCTCTATGCGACATTAATGTCGAAGAGGAAAGCACAATAGAGGAGTGTTTCATGTTTGACAGGTTGCAAAGGGAAACAAATCGAAGCATGGATGAGGAGGTGAAAGAATTGGAGGTATTAGCGGCTAGGGAAGGAAGGCCCACTTGGACACATCAAGTGGAAAGCCTCCCGAAAAGCATTGACACCAAGTTAAAGCCGTCGTTAGAAGAACCTCCGGTTGTAGAGTTGAAGGAGCTACCCAAGCATCTCAAGTATGCTTATGTGGGTGAGGGTAGCACGCTTCCGGTCATTATTGCATCCAACTTGACCGGGGAGCAAGAAGATAAGTTGATGAAGGTTTTGGTCACTCATAGAGCCGCTATAGGGTGGACCATTGCAGTTTTGAAAGGGATTAGTCCCTCGGTGGTGATGCACAAAATCATCACAGAAGATAGCATTAATCCTTCTCGCGACACACAACGGAGACTGAATCCGAACATGCGGGAAGTGGTTAAGAAGGAGGTATTGAAATGGCTAGATGCGGGTATTATATATCTCATTTCTGATAGCCAGTGGGTGAGCCTGACACAAACAGTTCCTAAGAAGGCATGTATTCAAGTCGTCACAAACGACGCAGTTGAAGAGGTCGCCACTCGGCCGGTAACCGGGTGGCGTATTTGTATCGATTATAGAAAGTTAAATGCCGCTACTTCTAAAGATCATTTCCCTTTACCATTTATTGATCAAATTGTCGAGAAATTAGCCGGACAAAAATTTTATTGTTTCTTGGATGGTTATTCAGGTTACAATCAAATTGCTATACATCCGGAAGACCAAGCAAAGACTACCTTTACTTGTCCATATGGTACCTTCGCATTTAGGCGAATGCCCTTTGGACTTTGTAATGCCCCTGCCACCTTCCAAAGGTGTAGGATGAGTATTTTTTCCGATATGGTAGGGGAGTCTTTGGAAATCCTCATGGATGGTTTCTCGATATTTGGGTCATCATTTGATACATGCCTTGACCAACTTGAAAAGGTTTTAAAAAGATGTGTTGATAAAAATCTAGTTTTGAGTTGGGAAAAGAGCCATTTTATGGTTCAAGAGGTGATTGTGTTGGGGCATGTGGTGTCAAGTCATGGGATAGAGGTTGACCGTGCAAAAGTGCAAGTCATCTCTACCTTACCTTATCCCACGAATGTTAAGGGTATTAGATCATTTTGGGTCACGCGGGGTTTTATAGAAGGTTTATAAAAGCTTTTAGTGATATAACAAAACCTCTATGTAAATTGTTGCTAAAAAATCAACCGTTTGAATTCAATAAAGATTGCCAAAATGCCTTTAATGTGTTGAAGAAAAAGTTGGTTGAGGCCCCAATCTTGCAGTCACCGAATTGGTCATTACCATTCGAAATTATGTGTGATGCAAGTGATTATGTGGTGGGGGCCTGTAACACCTCGTAAACACGTATCCATTTATGTAAAGACACGTGTCCTAAACTTTAAACATGTGAAAGTTTGAGTTTGAAGGACTAAAGTTGTCAAACGATGAAAATATGTATGCAAAGGGACTAAAAGTGTCAACATGCCAAAATTGTGCCTCTGAATGACTACACAAAGAATATATTCTTAAACGAGTGATTATTCGAATATAAGAAGCCGTTTGTGAAAGTAAACGAAAGTTTATAAGATACAGGGGTTAAACATGTCAACATGTTAATTCTTACCTCTGAGTGACCTTTTAATGAACCCGGGGCTTCGTAATATAAGATTATACTCCTAAGAATAAGTGATAACAAATTCACGAGATTTCGAGATCGCTATGTACTGTTTACGCAAATTCCTAAGAATAAGGGTTAAAAGCGTCAACGAGACGAAACTAGTGTTTTCTGTGATCGTTAAATGAAACCGGACATAACGTTGTTTGGTTATACTCCCTAGATCATCTACAAACTAACTACAAGGACTAGAAGTGCCAAAAATGGAAGTCATTAAGCTTATGAAGGTGCAGGGCCTAAAGGTAACAACTTTTGAAAGTTGTCTGGAGGGCTAGCATCGCGCGACCACACCCCCTGTTCACTGTGGCGCAATGTGACGGGTCCATATCGACAGAATGTGCATGGCATCTACAGGTTTGTCATCTTTCTTGAGCTCCAAACAAGTTTAAACGAAATCTATGGCTTGTTGATGGTTTCTAATACCACTATGGACACCTGGAGACATCTGAATCCACCCCTAAACACCTGTGATGATCTTGGGCAACCTCCATTCACTATAAATAGGATCCTTTGGCAGCCATTACACTTGCACCTTCACTCTAAACTCTCATATCTCACTAGTTCAAGCATTTTCTTGAGCTTTCTAGAGATTCTTGATCAAAGGAGACTCTTTCTAAGTTGAAAAGATTATCTAGGACCCTTTGTAAGTGTCTTAGCCCCCTCTTTAGTTCAGTTTTGTTATTTAAAAACCGAAAAGTCAAAGTTATGCAAAATGGCTTTGACTCTTGGTTTAGACCTAAATGGTCCAGTCATTGTTCGAGGCGAATATGGCTATGTAATGGTAATTAGGTAGGTGTTAATCTCTCAAAAGGACACCTCCTAATTATCATGTTTACTTGGTTAATTGTCGGGTCAAAGTAACTAGTCAAAAAGTCAAACTAGTCAGATTTTTATAAAATAATTAAAACTGATAATGTAGAAGTTATGAACCATATTTTATCACTTAAATAACTTGGTAAATAATATTAGAACATGCCTAAGCATGTTCACCCCGACAATTCTGAGTTTAGGGTCGGTTCGTAACCGAAAGTCGCAAAAGCTTGACTTTTGCTTTGACTTTCATTTCTGACCCGATTGAGCTTAATTCTTCTATGTTTTAAGCTTCCATTAGGACCATATTATGTTTTAATATAACCCTCTGAGGTTATATTACCTGGTCATTTATATTTTGAATTATATGCTAGTTTCCTTTATTATGCTTATATTTGACCATTATGCCCTTATAGTCAAAAATTGAGATTTCTGAATATATGAACATTCAAATAGGTTAAGTACTGATATATAAGCATGTCTAAGTTAATTTGACATGATTCTCCGGTCTTAAAACGATGTTATGCACGATATCGTAAAATTGAAATTTTTATTAGTTAAATTACGCTTCTGTGCATAATACATGTTTAAACATAGAATTTGAGCCAAAACTCATTACCTACTGTTATGATATCATTTTTAGGAATTTTTGAATGTTTGGTCAGATTTGTTACTGACCATAACATAGAGTTCTTGTATAAATTCCTTAATTGACGATAATGCCCTTTTGACTAATAAAATGTGATTTACATGTGATTAGCATGCCAAACCTTTTTCTACTGACTTGATATGAAAAATAAAATATTTTAAGCATATAAGACTGATCAAAATCTCAGAATCACATAAACATCTTAAATATCGTCAATTATCGATTTTTACGCTAATTAGGTGCATAGTATGGTTTAAAACCATAATTAGCACCTAAGACTTGTTACCTAGTGAACTTATAAATAAATTTTAATATTTTTATAGTAGGTATAAGTCGTGAACTCAAACTTCCAATTATGTCCTTAAAAGCATATGTGAAATGACCAAAATACCCTTTCGGGGCATAGTTTGGCAAAAAATGGTAAACCTCACATATGTGAAATGACCAAAATACCGGTCTAAGTCTTTGACTTAAATAAAGACCCATTAGTATCCTAATAGGTTAATAAACCTTCCATACAGATTGAGTAGCTTCGGTAGAAGGTATTTACATAAGGCTTTAGGAAACATACGGCTGAGTAACATCTTTCACATCTAGCTCAGGTAAATACTTTTAACTTATTTTCCCTTATACGGGCTTAGGATACGGTATTATAATAATACCGCTTGGTCAGGTATGAAATCATTTAATCAGATTGTGATTAATAAATTGCATAACCCGTTTTAATCTGTTTTGTTTGATAACATAAACATTGGGGGTTAATACAACCGTGTCCTGGATATCCTTGGCTCATTTAATTGCAAATGACCACGACCTATGCACGGGGTGTAGGCATACACCTGACAGATGCAAATGCTAAATAATCCACATGTTGGGGATAACTCCTTTGTGGGTTTATAGTGGTGAGTCGGTTAATCATGACCGACTGACAAACATGTAAAACTGTATACAAGATTTTATTAAAGATTGTCCCAAGTTATAAATGGTTTTGTGCCTTGTGCGCCTAAATCAATTTTCAAAAACTCTTTTCAAATGAGTCGGTTAATTGTATTTATCAGTGAAAACTGACGTATTTTCCAAAGACTAAGTGACAGGTACCTCTCGAAATTAGGCTGGAGCTACTTGGTGTCAAATAAGAGGATCTTGCAAATCCTTAGATGCCCGAAGTCTGTTATTTTAGTTTTCTTGTATTTTGTTTCATGATCCGCCTGTGGATCTCTATTACAACCAGTCTGTATATTCTTTTGTTTGGACACTCGGACATTATGGTTTGTAATAGTAATAATCTACCAAGCCTTCCGCTGTGCTATTATATTGTGTATTTTGACTATGATGATATCAACTACGTCACGATACTCCCTACCGGGCCCACCGATAATATGTGGAAATATCGGGGTGTGACAGGTTGGTATCAGAGCCAACACTGAGTGAATTAAATACTAGCCTTTTGTGTTTAATCTCAATGACACAATAGCACATTCCTTAGACTTCCGAATCTAGGCAAATGACCTAGGACTTATTCTTAACTTTCCTTTTATCGTTTATATGTTGTTTTATTTTTTTGACAGGTCTTATATAATGCCGCCACGCGTTCGAGGAAAAGGAAAAGGTCCTATGAGGGGAGGACCATCTAGCAATGCTGGACCCTCACACAGACGCACACCATCAGCGTCATTTACTAGCTCCGATTCACGAGACAATTGGAGACACTCTTTCGAGCCTGCGAGACACTCAGTTTCGTTAGGTTCTTCACCATCATTTCACCCTTCCTTTGGGCCGCCTATTCAAGACGAGCTCCAACATTCTCACCATTCTCAACATTCTCACTACTCACATCATTCATATCACTCTCTACACTCTCATTCATTTCACCATTCTGATTCTCACCAATCCTATTCCCGGGGCCAATTTAACCCAAATGATTATATTAATGAACCACTAGGTTATAATCCTCTAGGACCCGAGGACCACTTCTCCCAAGATATGGAGATGGACGATGATCCAGATCCAGAGATGCCACCAACTGGGACGCCAACTTATCCCATCAGTATCTCCAGCGGTTCTTCTTACGCAGGATCGCCATACATGGCCCTGACTCATGGGCCGAAAGGTGGAACACATACAAGTGGGAATTTACCCCTTCTTTTCACAACTCTCCTCCATAACCTCCATTGGAGGAACCGTATCTTCAGGCGGTTACTCCACCGCCATTGCCTGTTGAGGAACCATCTCAACAACCACCACAGCCACCTCCTGAGCCACCAAGGCGGAGGAGGAATGCACGGATTTTCGTGCGAGGGGGACCGAGATTCAGTTCCCCATAAGCTTCAAGTACTTACCCTCCAATCCCGGAAGATCCACAAATGGGTGGACCTTATCACGCGGTGCCAGAAAATGATCCCCCGCTAGTTACATTTGCACCACCGCCACCGCCACCTCCAATGGGTTATGAAACCCAATACCAACTTATCCAGGTTCATCTGGGTATAACCCGTTTGAATATCAAACTTCTACGGGTTATGAATATCAAGCCCCTGCCCAAGATCCATATCTTGAGGCAGCTCAATTTAATGCACTTTATCCCTCACCATTTCCTCCAGTATACCCAACTGGGTATCCCGTGCAAGGGTATCATTACCCTCCTTATCAACAGCAACCTCCACCTCCACAATTGCAAACGCAACAAATCCTACAGAGGTTGGATCAGGTTGAACAAAAAGCGGAGGAACGCGATAAAAGCACAACAAATTCCTTAAAGGTCTCGCGAACTTCATAAAGGGCAAGAAGAAGTATACATTTATTTTATTTTATTTTATTTTGTATTGTAATTTCAATTAAGTCCCTGCGTGGACATTTTATTTCTGTATTTAGTCCATGCGTGGACTTGTGTCTTTTCAGTAGTCCCTGCGTGGACAGTATGTTTATTTCAAAGATCCGTTTAGGCCATCTTTGTAATATTTTAGTATTTTAATGGAATTTATTTTAAAATTATATATGTGTATTTTATTACATCATCGTGCAAATATCATTTCAATTTTTTTTTAAATTGATCTGCCAAAGAAATTCCAAAAGATGTTCTTAAAGGTATAACCTAGCCAATATTGATGGTTATGATGGTATAACCCTCTTAAGACAATGACACTTTGTTAACATCTGAAAATATGTTAACATTCCTGGCAGTGTGACTTGAGAGACCACACTAGCTTCCAAAAAGTACTTGGATCTTTCTAAGCCACATCCATGGCCTAAATGATCAATGTGAATCATGGCTATTTCAAATATGATGTCCTTACAAAACATCCATTTGAGATGTATTGCCTTTGGGCAAATGTGTAAGACTGACAAAGATAGTTTTATAACTTCTTGTCAAAAAGGCGATGAACTATGTTCGACCCTTAAAAATCACTGATCCAAGAGATCATTGATAATACTTGAATTGTCTTAGTAACAAGGCCTTTTGCGCCATCTAAATGTCCTTCGAGACGAGCCTTTGTGCTATACAAAAATGTCTTTATGACATTGACAGTTGTGACTTATGTCCCCTGTCTGATTAAAATATAAAGGATTGTATCCTACTCGATTGCCAATAATGGTTCGTTTGTAGCCTTGGCAAATCATAATCAAATAAATTTTAACTTATTATTCAAAATGGTCTATATGGTTTATTAATACCATGGCCATCTAATCATCCAATATGATGATTCATTATATAATCTAAAAACGAATCAATATTGTTTGATATAGTATTCAAATCATGGCTGGCTCCGATGAAGTTAACAGTCATCCGGTAGAAAGAAACAATAATGATACCAGGATAAATGTTGCTGGTGCTGAATTACAAGCAATGATAAACACAACAGTTGCTTAAGATGTGGACAAAATGTTCAAAGAACCGAGTAATATTCGGTCTAAAACTCATACAAAGTCCCTATCGCATTCGCATACATTGAAAAAGGATGATTCTCGACACTCATCCAATAAAAAGAGTGAACCTCAGAGGTAAATAGTCGTTAATCAGGCTCCCAAGTACAACAAGGGTTGTACTTATAAAGATTTCGTATCTTGTAAACCAAGAGGGTGAAAAGGGAGCTATCGATTGTATGAAGTGGTTGGATGAGATGGAAACTGTGATTGATATCAATGCGTGTGCTAAGGAGGACGTCGTTAAGTGTGTGTCTCAGTCCTTCAAAGGCGACGCCTTAACTTGGTGGAAATATTTGGTGCAGTCCACAGGAAAGGTTCCTCTGTATAACCTTTCCTGGAATCAATTTGTTGATCTTATGAAGGACACTTACTGTCCCCAGCATGAGGTAGAAAGGGTGGAGACTGACTTTCTCACTCTGGTGATGAAAGATTTGGATTCCAGGTCTTATGTGACCAGTTTTAACTCGATGTCTCGACTCGTCCCATATCTGGTCACCCCAGAACCCAAACACATTGCGCGTTTTATAGGTGGATTAGCCCCTGAGATCAAGGGGAATGTCAAGGCTTCTAAGCCTGCTACTTATAGATTTGCTGTAGATCTATCTTTGCCACTTACTCTCGATGTTGTAAGGAGTAAGTCAAAGAAAACCACCGAGGAGGGGAAAAGAAAGAGGGAGGATGACCAGTCCCACCAGTTTAACAAGAAAAAGAAAGGAAACTCTGGTTTCAAGAAGGGGCAGTCGGGTGAGAAGTCCAGGTGTAAGACTTGTGATAAAAGGCACTTTGGGAAGTGCAATCAGGATCCACAAGCTAAACCTTGTGGAATCTGCAAAAGAAAGGGCACAAAACTCTGGAGTGCCGAAACATCAAGGATGCAACCTGTTATGGTTGCAATGAAAAAGGGCACATCAAGACTAATTGGCCTAAAAATGCCAAGAAGCCTGATAAGGCGAAGAAAACCAATGCAAGGGTTTTTGAGATGAACGCAAGGGAGGCGGTGAATGATGACAATGTCATAACAGGTACCTTCCCCATTAATGATATTTATGCTATAGTTTTATTTGATTCAGGTGCTGATAAGTCATTTGTAGACTATAAGTTTAGTAAGTTACTGAATCTGCCTATTAAAACTCTAGACATAAAATATGAGGTAGAGCTCGCAGATGGTACCTTAGAAACCTCTTCAACTCTTCTTGATGGATGCTTCATATCCATTAAGAATCATTCTATCCTGCTATCTCTTTTGCCAATGAAATTGGCTGGGTTTGATGTAGTTTTAGGCATGGATTGGTTATCGTATAACCAAGCCCAAATAGCCTGCGATAAGAAACTAGTTAACATCAAAACCCCATCTGGTGAATTGGTCACTATTCATGGTGATACTCACTATGGTTTGCCCGATAATGTGTCTATACTCAAAGCATCGAAGTGTCTGAAGAACGGATGTGTCATCTACATGGCACAAGTGACAGTGAATGACCCGAAACCCAAGATTGAAGATATCCCAATTATTTCGGAATACCCTGATGTCTTTCCTGATGAGCTACCTGGATTACCTCCTGAGAGGCAAGTCGAATTCAGGATAGACATTCTGCCAGGATCAGCACCAATTACACGAGCTCCTTACCATCTAGCGCCTACAGAATTGATAGAGCTAAGGACTCAATTGGATGATTTATTGGAAAAGGGTTTCATACAACCCAGCTCTTCGCCTTAGGGAGCTCCTATATTGTTTGTTAAGAAGAAGGATGGTTCAATGCGTCTATGCATTGATTATCATGAGCTAAACAAGGTAACGATCAAGAATCGCTATCCATTGCCCAGGATCGACGACTTGTTCGACCAAATCCAAGGGGCAAGCTTCTTCTCGAAGATCGATTTGAGATCTGGGTATCATCAACTCAAGGTGAGAATAGAAGATGTACCTAAGACAACATTTAGAACAAGATATGGCCATTATGAGTTCTTAGTGATGCCTTTCGGCCTCACTAATGCACCTGCAGCATTCATGGACCTCATGAATCGAGTCTGCAAGCCATACTTAGATAAGTTTGTCATTGTCTTTATAGACGACATACTTATTTATTCTCGAAGTCAAGCTAATCACAAGAAACACCTTCGGTGTATCTTATGATTGCTACAAAAGGAGAAGCTGTATGCTAAATTCTCCAAATGCGAGTTCTGGCTTCGCGAAGTCCAATTCCTTGGACATGTTGTGAGCGAGTGTGGTATCCAAGTAGATCCCGCTAAAATAGAAGCAATTATGAACTGGGAAGCACCTAAGATACCTATAGAGATTCGCAGCTTTCTGGGATTACCTGGTTATTACAGAAGATTCATTGAGAACTTCTCAAGGATAGCTGCACCATTGACTACTCTGACCCGCAAGAATGTAAAGTTTGATTGGGTTCCTAAACAACAAGAGTCCTTTGAAATCCTTAAGCACAAGCTAAGTAATGCTCTAGTATTGACATTGCCTGAAGGAATAGAAGAGTTTGTTGTCTATTGTGATGCTTCGCACACTGGCATGGGCTGTGTGCTTATGCAGAGAGGCAAGGTGATTGCCTATGCATCGTGACAACTAAAAGTGCACGAAAAGAATTACACCACCCACGATTTGGAGTTGGGTGCCGTTGTATTTGGACTAAAGTTGTGGAGACATTACCTATATGGAACTAAATGTGTGATATATTCAGATCACAAAAGTCTCCAACACTTGTTCAACCAAAAGGATCTCAATATGAGGCAACGCCGTTGGATGGAAACTCTAAATGATTATGATTGCGAAATTCACTACCATCCTGGCAAAGCGAGTGTAGTCACAGATGCTTTGAGCAGAAAAGAAAGGATTAAACCTATACGGATTAATGCCAAGAGTATTGAACTCAAGAATAGCTTGAATGAAAGGCTGTTGGCTACTCAAAAGGAAGCTATATTGGAAACTAACTTTCTAAGTGAAAAATTTGGTGTAACTGCTGATCAGTTGTCACCTGGAAAGGATGGAATCCTTAGATTGAATGGTAGGATCTGGGTTCCTATCCATGGAGGACTTAGAGATATAATCCTCCTGGAGGCTCACAATTCCAAATACTCCGTTCACCCTGGAGGTGACAAAATGTATCAAGATTTGAAAGCCAATTATTGGTGGATAGGTTTGAAGAAATCTATAGCCACACATGTAGCTAAATGTCTGACATGAGCTCAGATTAAAGCTGAACATCAAAAGCCGTCAGGTTTGCTACAACAACCAGAACTTCCCACATGGAAGTGGGAGATGGTAACCATGGATTTTATAACCAAGTTACCTAAAACAAGGCATGGAAATGATACCATATGGGTTATAGTTGACAGACTAACTAAGTCAGCACATTTCTTACCCATCAAGGAGACTCATAGCTCTGACAAGTTAGCTCAGTTGTACGTAGATAAGATTGTATCTCTCCATAGAGTGCCAGTATCTATTATATTCGATAGAGATACTAGATACACCTCTCATTTTTGGAAAAGTTTCCAACAATCATTAGGCACTTGTTTGAATTTTAGTACTGCTTACCATCCCCAAATGGATGGACAAAGTGAGCGTACAATTCAAACTTTGGAAGACATACTTCGTGCATGTGTTATTGATTTGAGTGGTAGCTGGGAGGACCACCTATCTTTGATCGAGTTCTCCTATAACAATAGTTACCATACTAGCATACAGGCTGCGCCTTTTGAGGCATTGTATGAGAGGAAATGCAGAACGCCTGTTTGTTGGGCGGAAATTGGAGAAACTCAGTTATCAGGACCTGATATAGTCCTTGAAATGACGGACACGATTGTCCAAATTCGTGATCGCCTAAAAGCTGTCAGGGATAGGCAAAAAAGTTATGCAGATAAGAGGCGAAAACCTCTAAAGTTTGAGGTAGGCGACAAAGTCTTACTAAAGGTATCACCCTGGAAAGGCGTGATGCATTTTGGTAAGAAGGGCAAGCTAAGCCCGAGATATATTGGACCATTCGAGATCATTGAATGTGTCGGAAGTGTAGCTTATAAGCTAAACTTTCCAGAGGAGCTTAGTGGAATTCACAATGTGTTCCACATTTGTAACTTAAAGAAATGTCTAGCTGATGAATCGCTAGCAATGTCTCATAAAGACGTACAGATTGATGAAAGCCTGAGGTTTGTTGAAAGACCTATATCGGTCGAGGATCGACAGGTTAAAAAGCTCCGAAGGAAGCACGTGCCTATTGTGAAGGTTAAATGGGATACCCGTAGAGGCCCTGAATATACATGGGAGGTTGAGTCCACTATGAGACAAAAGTACCCTCACTTGTTTCAGTAAATCTTGGGGTCGATATTTCTTTTAAGGGGGTGAGGATGTAACACCTTGTAAAAATGTGTCCATTTATGTAAAGACACGTGTCCTAAACTTTAAACATGTGAAAGTTTGAGTTTGAAGAACTAAAGTTGTCAAACAATGAAATTATGTATGCGGAGGGACTAAAAGTGTCAACATGCCAAAATTGTGCCTCTGAATGACCACACATGAAGAATATATTCTTAAACGAGTGATTATTCGAATATAAGAAGCCGTTTGTGAAAGTAAACAAAAGTTTACAAGATACAGGGGTTAAACGTGTCAACATGTTAATTCTTACCTCTGAGTGGCCTTTTAACAAACCCGGGGCTTCGTAATATTCGATTATACTCCTAAGAATAAGTGATAACAAATTCACGAGATTTCGAGATCGTTATGTATTGTTTACGCAAATTCCCAAGAATAAGGGTTAAAAGCGTCAACAAGATGAAACTAGTGTTTTCGGTGATCGTTTAACGAAACCGGACCTAACGGTGTTTGGTTATACTCCCTTGATCATCTACAAAGTAACTACAAGGACTAGAAGTGCCAAAAATGGAAGTTATTAAGCTTATAAAGGTGCAGGGACTAAAGGTTGTCTGGAAAGCTAGTGTCGCGCGACCATACCCCCTGTTCACTGTGGCGCGACGCGACGGGTCCATATCGACAGAATGTGCATGGCATCTGCAGGTTTGTCATCTTTCTTGAGCTCCAAACTAGTTTAAACGAAATCTATGGCTTGTTGATGGTTTCTAATACCACTATGGAACCTGGAGACATCTGAATCCACCCCTAAACACCTGTGATGATCTTGGGCAACCTCCATTCACTATAAATAGGCTCCTTTGGTAGCCATTACACTTGCACCTTCACTCTAAACTCTCATATCTCACTAGTTCAAGCATTTTCTTGAGCTTTCTGGAGATTCCTGATCAAAGGAGACTCTTTCTAAGTTGAAAAGATTAGCTAGGACCCTTTGTAAGTGTCTTAGCCCCCTCTTTAGTTCAGTTTTGTTATTTAAAAACCGAAAAGTCAAAGTTACGCAAAATGGCTTTGACTATCGGTTTAGACCTAGATGGTCCAGTCATTGTTCAAGGAGAATATGGCTGTGTGATGGTAATTAGGTAGGTGTTAATCCCTGAAAAGGGCACCTCCTAATTATCACGTTTACTTGGTTAATTGTCGGGTCAAAGTAACTAGCCAAAAAGTCAAACTAGTCAGATTTTTATAAAATAATTAAAACTGATAATGTAGAAATTATGATCCATATTTTATCACTTAAATAACTTGATAAATAATATTAGAACATGTCTAAGCATCTTCAACCCGACAATTCTGAGTTTAGGGTCGGTTCGCAACCGAAAGTCGCAAAAGCTTGACTTTTGCTTTGACTTTCAGTTCTGACCCGATTGAGCTTAATTCTTCTATGTTTTAAGCTTCTATTAGGACCATATTATGTTGTAATATAACCCTCTATGGTTATATTACCTGGTCATTTATATTTTGAATTATATGCTAGTTTCCGTTATTATGCTTATATTTGACCATTATGCCCTTATAGTCAAAAATTGAGATTTCTGAATATATGAAAATTCAAATAGGTTAAGTATTGATATATAAGCATGTCTAAATTAATTTGACATGATTCTCTGGTCTCAAAACGATGTTATGCACGATATCGTAAAATTGAAATTTTTTTTATTTAAATTACGCTTTTGTGCATAACACATGTTTAAACATAGAATTTGACCCAAAACTCATTACCTACTGTTATGATATCATTTTTAGGAATTTTTGGTCAGATTTGTTACTGACCATAACATAGAGTTCTTGTATAAATTCCTTAATTGACGATAATGCCCTTTTGACTAATAAAATGTGATTTACATGTTATTAGCATGCCAAACCTTTTTCTACTGACTTGATATGAAAAATAAAATATTTTTAGCATACAAGACTGATCAAAATCTCAGAATCACATAAACATCTTAAATATCGTCAATTATCGATTTTTACGCTAATTAGGTGCATAGTATGATTTAAAACCATAATTAGAACATAAGACTTGTTACCTACTGAACTTATAAATAAATTTTAATATTTTTATAGTAGGTATAAGTCATGAACTCAGACTTCCAACTATGTCCTTAAAAGCATATGTGAAATGACCAAAATACCCTTTCGGGGCATAGTTTGGCCAAAAATGGTAAACCTCACATATGAATGATATCCTAATGTTTTAACACCATAAAATAAATATTTTTACTAAATACTTTAGACTAGAATATCAGATTACTATAAAACCTCTTTTATAAATATTAAAATGACCAAAATGCCCCTACGGGATTTAAATTGGTTTTAAATACTTTTTGGTCATATATGTCAACATCCTACTGATGTATTAATATATTTTATGCATAATAACATATGAGACCTGTATATAGTTCATTTGGTTACCCGTTATGCAATTATGCGTTCGGTTCGGTTTATGTAACTAGTTTACATAGATTAGCCGAAAAGGGTTTAACCTTATCATTAAATCTTCAAAATCCAGAATATGTTTACTTTACCCATATTATACAAGTATCTAAACTAGTCGGGTCTAAATCACATTCAATTCCGATCTCTGCTTAATCTAGCGTTTCGAACTGTAAAGTATCATTCCAACTAACCGGTCTAAGTCTTTGACTTAAATAAAGACCCATTAGTATCCTAATAGGTTAATAAACCTTCCATACAGATTGAGTAGCTTCGGTAGAAGGTATTTACATAAGGCTTTAGGAATCATACGGCTGAGTAACATCTTTCACATCTAGCTCAGGTAAATACTTTTAACTTATTTTCCCTTATACGGGCTTGGGATACGGTAGTATAATAATACCGCTTGGTCGGGTATGAAATCATTTAATCGAATTGTGATTAATAAATTGCATAACCCGTTTTAATCTGTTTTGTTTGATAACATAAACATTGAGGGTTAATACGACCGTGTCCTGATATCCTTGGCTCATTTAATTGCAAATGACCATGACCTATGCATGGGGTGTAGGCATACACCTGACAGATGCAAATGCTAAATAATCCACATGTTGGGGATAACTCCTTTGTGGGTTTATAGTGGTGAGTCGGTTAATCATGACCGGCTTCCAAACCGGCCCCATATGTATGACAAACATGTAAAACTGTATACAAGATTTTATTAAAGATTGTCCCAAGTTATAAATGGTTTTGTGCCTTGTGCGCCTAAATCAATTTTCATAAACTCTTTTCAAATGAGTCGGTTAATTGTATTTACCAGTGAAAACTGACGTATTTTCCAAAGACTAAGTGACAGGTACCTCTCGAAATTAGGCTTGAGCTACTTGGTGTCAAATAAGAGGATCTTGCAAATCCTTAGATGCCTGAAGTCTGTTATTTCAGTTTTCTTGTATTTTGTTTCATGATCCGCCTGTGGATCTCTATTACAACCAGTCTGTATATTCTTTTGTTTGGACACTCGGACATTATGGTTTGTAATAGTAATAATCTACCAAGCCTTCCGCTGTGCTATTATATTGTGTATTTTGACTATTATGATATCAACTATGTCACGATACTCCCCACCGGGCCCACCGGTAATATGTGGAAATATCGGGGTGTGACAGGGCCATATTGGGTCAACGAGTAGACAAGAAACCGGTTGCCATATACTACGCAAGTAAAACTCTCTCGGATGCACAATTAAATTATACAACTACCGAGAAAGAGCTACTTGCGGTGGTATATGCATTGGATAAATTTCGTGCTTATATATGGGGTGCTAAAGTCATCGTGTATTTTGACCATTCTGCAGTTAGGTATCTCATGGATAAGAAGGATGTAAAGCCAAGATTAATCCGATGGGTTCTGTTGCTACAAGAATTTGACTTGGAGATTCGAGACAAGAAAGGAAGTGAGAATGTGGTTGCGGACCACTTGTCTAGATTGGTAGTGGAGGAGGATTCTTCTCGTGTGGAGATTAATGAGAATTTCCCGGATGAGTAAATTTTAAAGGTTTCAATATTACCGTGGTATGCTAATATTGTTAACTATTTGGTTACAGGTGACTTTCCAGCTCATTGGGATAGAAGGAAGAGGTTGCACTTCCTTTCTCAAATCAAGTGCTACACATTGGAAGAACCGGACTTATTCAAGATATGTCCGGATCAAGTTGTTCGAACATGCATACCCGACGAGGAGATTCCTAGTGTCTTGATGCACTTGCATTCATTTTCTTGTGGGGGCCATTTCAGCGGTCACAAAACCGGGCACAAAGTGCTCAATAGCGGTCTTTATTGTGCGACTATTTTTAAGGACACATTTAATTTTGCTAAAAACTGTGTCAAGTGTAAAAAACTAGGGGGTATTTCTAAAAGGGATGAGATGCCCATGCAACCGATCCTTATTGTAGATATTTTTGATGTATGGGGGATCGATTTCATGGGCCCATTCCCTAATTCGCATGGCAACTTATATATCTTGGTGGCGGTCGATTATGTATCCAAGTGGGTCGAAGTGATTGCCACCAAGACGAATGACCATATCGTCGTTTGCAACTTTGTACAAACAAACATAATTTATAGATTTGGGATTCCCCGAGTGATCATTAATGATGGGGGATCTCACTTTAAGAATTTTAACTTTGGCAAACTCTTAAAACGGTATGGTGTTGACCATCGAATTGCTACTCCCTATCACCCACAAACAAGTGGTCAAGTGGAGGTCTCCAATAGGCTAATAAAAGAAATTTTGCAAAAGACCGTTCAACCAGACCGAAAGGATTGGTCGACGAAGTTGAATGATGCTTTATGGGCTTATCGAACGACTCATAAAACACCTATTGGGACTACACCATATCGCTTGGTTTTTGGGAGAAATTGTCATTTACCAGTTGAGCTTGTACATCGTGCTTGGTGGGCCATTAAAGAGGTTAATATGAAATACGATGATGCAGGAAAGGAGCGAAAGTTAAAGCTTTGCGAATTGGAGGAACTTCGGGAAGAAGCGTACGAGTATGCCTCAAAGTACAAGGACGATATGAAAAGGGCACATGACGCGAAGTTGAAGCCGAAGTAGTTTGAAGCGGGTCAAAAGGTTTGGCTCTACAATTCACGGCTAAAATACTTTCCCGGAAAGCTCAAGAGTAAATGGATGGGCCCGTACGTGATTACACGGGTCGGGAAGCTTGGAGATGTTACAATCAAGGACCCGAAGGATGGGACGAAGCAAACGGTTAATGGGCATCGCCTCAAACTGTTCCTTGATGGTAACGAAGGAAAAAAGGATGAGAATGTGGAGTTGGTAAACTTCGTGGTAAGTTTGCCAACTTATGAGGTTAACTGAAAGGACCGGTGAAGGGGTAAGGTCCCAAAAATCCCATGATAAGGGCTTAGGACCATACCACAACCTCATCTTTAAGTTCTCCTTTTTACCTTGCGCGGCCGCGCACTGGTCTTACAAAAGGAAGGCTCAAGAAACAGTCAACAGTCAACACTTACGCGCCCAAAGGAAAACATAAATCCTTGCGCTTCCTCCCATAAACAAAGGGTGGAAATCCTAAAGTAAACACTTCCGCTTAACATCCGGACTTGAATACTATTTACCCAGACTTGGGATTTATTTAGCTGATTCCACATGATAAGGAGTCACACCAGATTACAACAGTGATCTTCTAGGAGGAGTTCAATCGTGCACCACTAAGACGGTTATAACCGTCTGGACACGTGTCAACTCCCCAGACGTCCCTGAAATCACAATGATAGCATGCAATTGGAGAGTAATCTCCACTTGATCACTTTACACGTGGCAAATCCCCAGCCATCGATCTAAACCACGATCCGTGTGCTCTCACGTCGGATCAAGGAGCTGGACAGAAGGAAATGCAACCGCTTACGGTGTTAGCATCTTCCGTCAACTTTTCACTAACGGGTTTTCCCGCCCAAAGACTCCCGGCTATAAATATGAGAACTATTCAGGTATGAAATTCAAGTTACACACACTTCTCAAATACATCTTCTTCTTCATAACCCATACTTATTCTCACACCGGAGTCGGGTCAAGGAGAGAACCCCTTTCTCCCCTTGGCGAGGCTAACGGTGCTTCTTTTTTGCAGAATTACCGGAGAAGAAGATCAGCTGTCACCGAATCAAACGAGAGGAAACCCACCTTTTTATGCGGATTCAAACCCCCTAGATAATTGATTCCGGTCGATTAATCTAGTGTTTCTTCATTGGCGCCCACCGATTCCTCTGTCTTATTAGTTTTCTTCTCGTTTCGATTCAGTTCTTTTCATTCTCTGTTTTCAAATGGCAGAGAATTCATCATCTCACCCATCTGGTCCTCGATCTGAATTTAAGGGTTGTACAGTCCAAAATACCCAGATCGACGGAATCACGGGAATTAACAAACGTAACAGTAATTCAGACGGAACGAATTCCTCAGATCAGCTCACAGAGAGAGCTCCAGAATACTGGATCGATAGATGCCAAGAGGCTTTAAACCAAATTTTCACACAAATTTACAGATCTGAGTCCCTAAACATCAGATCTGACGATCCAAAAGGAAACAAGGATGAAATCAATACTACAATATTGGACCCACAGATGCCTTATCAGTGGGACATCCAATCTGACAGTTACGTTGAGATACTCCAACAGTCAAAAGATACCAACTATCAGAAAACCAGACAAATAAACATGGTTTAAGGAGGTCCATCACGAAGGCCAAACAAACGAAACCATGATCAACATTGGAGGAAACAACAAGTTGTGTTTCCTGTTGTTCCTGGGGGCCCTCAGGAAGAACGACCAGTAATTATTACTGGCATCTTCGGCCATTACCGGACGAACTATATGTTTATAGATCCGGGAAGCTCAATGGACATCATATACGAGCAGTGCTTCAAACAGCTTGATCCAGAAGACAAAGCACGTCTAGAGCCGGTTGATTTTCCCCTCACCGGATTCTGTAATGAAGCCGTACTCCCATTAGGGCAGGTAGCATTCCCTGTAACTCTATCTGATAGCGAGCTCGCGCGCAGTCACAGTAAACTTCATGATTATACCAGCAACATCACAACATGATGTCTTGCTCGGAAGAAGGTCACAAAGAGAATTTAGCATGATCACTTCTATTCCACATGCTGCATACAATATATCTTATTTTAAATTCAAGAAATACTAATATACGACTGGGCATCTCATGATACACCAGCATTTGATAATGAATTTTACAGAGCATTACATATGAGCACGTAAGTCGCCACGCGCGCATGCTCCTTTACTTACGAGCGAGCACACATGCGCCATACACGCATGCTCCTCTACATATGAGCACGTAAGTCGCCACGCGCGCACACTCCTTTACTTACGAGCAAGCACACATGTGCCAGTCGCATGCTCTTCTACATACGAGCACGTAAGTCGCCACGCGCGTACGCTCCTTTACTTACGAGCGAGCACACATGCGCCAGTCGCATGCTCCTCTACATACGAGCACATGAGCCAGTCGCATGCTCCTCTACATACGAGCACGTAAGTCGCTAGTCGCATGCTCCTCTACATTCGAGCACAAAAGTCGCGATTCGCGCATTCCCTCTTATAAGCAAGCACACATGCGCCGGCTGGCGCATGGTCCTCTTCTTACGAGCAAGTCTTTTCTTACAAGCAAGCACACATACGCCGACTAGCACATACTCCTCTACATATGAACGAGCACACCTGCTCCTTTGCATACGGTCTCCTCAGTCTCCATGCGAGTCTGCTGCTCTACATACGAGCACACCAGTTTTCTTGCGAGCCTGCTACTCTACATACGAGCAAGTAAATCGTCGTACGCGCATGCTTGCCATGGAAAAGCTAAACAATAATAAGCAAGAGCGAAGATTGGATTTAGACCTTCTTGAAGAAAGGCGCGAAAACGCCGCCATCACAGAGGCAAGGTACAAATCCAAACTCGAAAAATATTACAACGCGCTTGTACGCCGGTGTACCTTTGTTCCTGGTGATTTCGTCTTGCGCGACAATAAAGCATCCAACGCAGAAAAACCAGGCAAATTAGCGCCAAAATGGGAAGAACCATACATCATTAATGAGGTCCTGGGCAAAGAGGCATACACCCTGAAAAAAATTGATGGGACTCTGGTTCCCCGCACCTGGAACGCGCAGCAGCTGTGCAGGTGTTACATATAAGCCAAATCATTCCCAAAATGAATATATACAGGCAATGTATTTCCTATTACACTTGTATTATTAGCCTCGCGCTTTATTAATACAGACATCATCCTCATGGTGTTACTGTTTGTTACAAATTGCATGTAATTCTTTTAGTTCACGCGAAAACAGTATGGTAAACATTGTACACCTCATGAACAGTCTAAGCGCATATGCTAGACAAACGTTCACACATGAGCATAATACCATTTCTCATTCGCTCTACCTGTTCAAAGCAATTAAACACATGCAACATATTGTAATCCAAATACACAAAACAACCAAAGCTTACAAGAACAACAGTACATCAAAAAATATATATATCAAGTGTAGCATAGACACTTCATAACAAAGATCATGGCAATGATCTTCAAAAATTTTGTCGGTACCAAGACCAGCATATTTACAAAAACATCAAAAAGAAAAAGGAGGAAACACTGTTTCCAAATTAAACCTAACCAGCAGCAGGGCCATCCTCGACAGTTGGCACCTGATTAAACCGGCGATTCTTTCGACGTTGATACACCAACTGGCATCCTCCTTTCCGAATCATCGGAAAACGGGCCATCAAATCATCAGCAGCTAGCACAGCGACACCACCATCAACGACATCTTTTTGCTGGGAAGCTTCACAGTCAGAACCAGCAACCGCCGGAGAAACAAGGACAAACGAATCCTTTGCTCCGACAGTTACTAAGGGTGGTGAACTAGAAAGAAGCACAAGGCCCTTAGCGGCCTCATAAACTCTAAGAATATCCAACAGACGGTGAGTACGGAAAGAACGCTTCATCTTCCTTTTGCCAAAATCAAACAGGAGATTCAAAGAATCCATCAGGCGTATATATAGGCGAGTTAACTCCGGGAAAAGAGAAGGTCATGATCACCTGTCAAATGTCTTTTCCAGACGGCGCTACAGTAACACATGTCACGTCTTCATAAATAAAACCTGCCAGGCGCCATTACGTATCCCAATGTAAGAAGGAAAATATTGCAAAATATCAATTTTTATTACAAACTGACGTCACCACACGTCAGGGCATGATTACAAGGGGCAACAAAGTCATAATTTCCCCTAAAAAACTTTTTAACAAAATTAAATCTTCTCATAAAAGATTCTCTATTTTTTCGCGCCCAAAAGCATTTCCCTCTCATAAGTCCAGTGCTCCACTTACTTGCATAAGTGCAACACTAGACTGGGGGGACATGAAGGGGTAAGGTCCCAAAAATCCCATGATAAGGGCTTAGGACCATACCACAACCTCATCTTTAAGTTCTCCTTTTTACCTTGCGCGGCCGCGCACTGGTCTTACAAAAGGAAGGCTAAAGAAACAGTCAATAGTCAACACTTGCGCGCCCAAAGGAAAATATAAATCCTTGCGCTTCCTCCCATAAACAAAGGGTGGAAATCCTAAAGTAAACACTTCCGCTTAACATCCGGACTTGAATACTATTTACCCAGACTTGGGATTTATTTAGCTGATTCCACACGATAAGGAGTCACACCAGATTACAACAGTGATCTTCTAGGAGGAGTTCAATCATGCACCACTAAGACGGTTATAACCGTCTGGACACGTGTCAACTCCCCAGACGTCCCTGAAATCACAATGATAGCATGCAGTTGGAGAGTAATCTCCACTTGATCACTTTACACGTGGCAAATCCCCAGCCATCGATCTAAACCACGATCCGTGTGCTCTCACGTCGGATCAAGGAGCTGGACGGAAGGAAATGCAACCGCTTACGGTGTTAGCATCTTCCGTCAACTTTTCACTAACGGGTTTTCCCGCCCAAAGACTCCCGGCTATAAATATGAGAACTATTCAGGTATGAAATTCAAGTTACACACACTTCTCAAATACATCTTCTTCTTCATAACCCATACTTATTCTCACACCGGAGTCGGGTCAAGGAGAGAACCCCTTTCTCCCCTTGGCGAGGCTAACGGTGCTTCTTTTTTGCAGAATTACCGGAGAAGAAGATCAGCTGTCACCGAATCAAACGAGAGGAAACCCACCTTTTTATGCGGATTCAAACCCCCTAGATAATTGATTCCGATCGATTAATCTAGTGTTTCTTCAACCGGTAATAAGTTTTGTAGAGTTTTGTGTATTTTATTTTGATTGCTTTAGTGTTTCAGTGTTAATCATTATCGTTTCATACTAACCTCCATTGATTATGTGAAGTCCGAACATTACTAACGGGTCATGAAGACAAAAGGTATGTTTTTAGACTTATTTTTGTGTATTAGGGACAATACATGACTTTTGGGGGGGGGGGGGGGTGATAGGACCGTTAAACGGTTTCGTGTTTGTAAATTTTAACTTATAAGAATTTATAAAAACATTTTTAATAATTTTTTGGAATTTTATTAACATAGGGTTCCTTTAGAAAAAGTGCATAAATTTCCTCCTAGTTAAAAAAAACTTAAAAATTGAAAAAAAAATAAAAAACTGAGGAACTAAGCCCCGTCGGCGACGGGTGTGTGGTCCGTCAGGGACGGATAACCAAATGGGGGCGTCGGCAAAAAGTGTCCGTAGACAGACGAATATGGCGTCACCCATATTGGGCTTTTCTTGGTTGCGTCACCGACGACAGGGGGTGCCGTCACCGACGGTGCCTCCTTTGTCCTCTGGCGCTGAATCGTTTTTTTTTTTGCTTATATATCGAACCCAAGTCCCTTTGTATCGAATCAAAACCTCACTTAAACACTTATTGGCCACACCAATCGATTTGGGGGACCACAATCTGACCCATAGACCATTTGTTACCACTAATTCTCCTCCATTCACTACATCCACAACCTTTTGCACTTCATCTTCCCCAAAAAATTCTCACAAGAACCCTAAATCTTCAATCTTCCATAACTTCTTCAAATCTCAACCAAATCACCTGATTCTTGAGCCCATTATGTGTATTTTTTCGAGAGGAACAAAACCCCTATCACGGTTTTCATCAATTCTTGCTAGTTTTCAAGATTTCCGAGCCTGAATTTTCCGGTTTTTGAAGGGTGTTCATCAAGTTTCTTGTTTTGCATCTTTTCTTAGTTTTTCTTGTTCATCTACATCAAAGGTATGGAATTTCTTTAAATTTAAGTATGATTATCATATAGTTAGTTGATTTCTTCCGAAATTTTAAGCTTATGGTTTAAGAGTAGGTTGTTTATCATAATGTATGATGTTTTAGCATAAATTTAAGGATGATTACTTGATTTGGGTGGGATTTGAACATGCTCTAGTCTTAGTGAGGTGATTACACTAGTTAGTTGCATGATTGAGCATAGTTATGATGTTGAATATTGTTGAAACCATATGAAATCGTGAATAAACATGTTAAATTGATATATAGATGATAAAATGTGCGACTTTGGAAGTTTAAAAAGGCGATTTTGCATCTAGTTATTAATTGGAACTCAACGTCATATATTATGTTCAAAGTTTGAGATTGTTTGAAGATTGGGGTGTGCTAATTGTTCTTTTGTCTTTTGATTGTAGCTATGTTTGGAAGAAAAAGATCTAAAACTTCCGGAGAGGGTTCATCTTCTAGAGCCGGTTCAGGTTCGGGTCACTATCAGAAATGATGGGACAATTAAGCAATGTGGATGAAGGTGAAGGGCAATTATATCGACAGGATTGGAATTGGGAAGAATTCAAAAATAGTCGAACGACCTCAGGATGGAAAGATGATAAAAAGAAGGCCCTTTCCAGATACAACAATAAGAGGTTAGAGGCGAAAATGTGGAAGTGGAAAATGGTTACGGGTGTATCAACTTCTGTACCTGAGAGGATAGTGTGTGAGTGTGCGGTGATTGTTGAGGAATTCCACACAATTGGCATAACTCAAAGGTTTGAGGAGCTCGGGTGGGAAAGAGTATTGGATTGGTGTGAGGATATCACCTCACGGGTCTATCTAGCGGCAGTTTGTGAACGGTTGTCGACTTTGAGGTTTGAAAACTCTGATCGGCCGGCTCCTGCATGGCAGTTAATCGGCAACATTGGCAAGAATCAAATGATTATGTCGTTCAAACATATGAATGCCATTGCTAGATTTGATTCGTTGGGGGTCGAAGCATACGATTATTATGATTATGATCGTTTTTTGGATAACAAAACAAACACTTCTGATTTGGATCAAATGTTAGCGTCTGTGTTGCCAGGTTCTATAGGTGCAGGGGAATCCAGGAACGATTTGTCCTTGGAGGGGAGAATATTACAAGGTATTTTGTTGGAAAATGTAATGGTGCGGTTCGAAGACCGCGGGAAAGTGAAGGCACCCGACTGCCGGGTTTTACATGCTTTGTTGTATGGGACGCCAAGGTTGTCATGGCATCAAATTGTGATGATAAACACTTGGTACACAAGGGAGTCATGCACACGGAAGATGATCCCTTATGTGCGGTTAATCAGCGCGATGATTTTACAACAAAACGCGTTTCCCCAGGAATCGCTATGGGTTTCTAAACCCATTGATCAGTTTAACCTTGCTTCAATGAATCGTCACTGGAAAATCATGGTTAAAGTCTTTGGTCATCATCATACTGTGGAGGATAATCAAGGAAACAGTTATAATTATACTGATCCACGCGAGGCCGAAGAGGGTGGTCATGATGAGGAGATGGTTGATGAGGAAGATGAGACTGAGCCTGCCGGTCCACGGGGACCAAGGCAGAGGTACAGGCGGCAACATCGGGAAATTTCTACCGATGTGGCAAATTTTGTGAATCAGTGACGGGGGCCATCGTACAAGGATTTTAACCGCGGTCAACAGGCGGTTTATGATAATGTGTCGGCGGGTATAGGAGAAGGAAGAGAGTATGAGGTGAGAAGGAAGGCATGGGAGGAGATGCGCGGGGCCCAGTTGCAGGCACAGTGGGACCTCCAAGCGGCCCATAGAGAGAGGATGGAGAAATATGGAGGAGCAGCAGATGCACCAAGCGCTCCAAAGATCACAAATGGAGCATTTGATACAAATGCAGGAGGAAGAGAAGGCCCGAAGACGGGCGTGGGAAGAAAATGAAGAGAGACAACGAAACGAGCAAAATACATTGGAAGGCCGCCGATGGAGTGCCTTATACGTCTCTACTGAAACGATTATTAATAACGCCAAAGTCCTCCATGATCAGGAGCAACACCGGAGAGATTGGGAAGCCAGCCTCCCCTATGCAGAACACGCGGGGTGGACCAACCACGCCAACCTCCCTGTTCCCCGAGGTCCCTCCGATCCATCACCTCTTTGGCCCGAGGCAGTAGGGTCTAGTTTCATCCCGCTACCATACCAGCCGCCAGCACAAGGAGAGTCGGGTCCCCTCGATAACTTCCAGGAGATGTTCGAGGCTCTCACTGGTTACTCATACTTCCCGAACCCGCCAATCGACCCGAATGAGAGATACCAACGGTGACGGCGAGGTATGTATTTTGTTGTTGTTGATTATTTTTGTTTTCTTTATTTTTATTTTGTTAGTATTTCTTTTTCCTAGTTAAATGAACGTTGTGGGTGTGTTCCCTATATAACGCTTACGAGACCTACTCGTCCTCCCAAGCTATTGGGGGGTTTAAAAGGGCTTGTTGCATAAGCTAAATGCAACTGTGATTCCTACGAAAGTGAGTTAGGATTGTTGTTATTGTAAATTTATTTTCCACATAAATCAAGGAAAATTAACGCATGATTTGGTAACACTTTCATAAAATGGTAGAACTAAGTAGCTAACAAATTTCAATGGTTGTGAGAAGCATGCTTCTACACAAGGGTTATGATTTGTAGGTACATCATGTTCGAGGGACGACCGTTTTTGTGAAGAGAAGAAGAAGAAATGAGTATTTAGCGAGAAAAATCAGGTGCATGCGTTTCCTTTTACCTTGATTCCTAGTTAGTAATAAGTGGATTGTAATTGTAGTTTTAGTTTTCGGGGTGGAATTTTTGGGAATTAGCCGTGTCACATCCCTTGTGTGTTTTAAAACTCTAGTTCTTACACATTGAGGACAATGTTTACCTCAAGTGTAAGGATGGGGGAGTAGTAAAAGTTTTTCGATTTTGACTCGTTCATTTAAACACTACACATTGAGGACAATGTTGACCTCAAGTGTGGAGATGGGGGAAAATTTCAAAAAAATTTCAAAAATGTCTTGTTTCGAAAGCGATCTTAAAGCACAAGTAACTAAGTCAACGAGGGATGGCACAACCCATGTGGTCTTTTGTCATGGTCAAGTTCAAATTAATAGCATGACGGGTATTTAGCGAGTGGTTATTTGGGAATAATCCGCCTAAGAAACTAGCATATTATGCATGTCACATACCATACCCTTTATATATGTGAGGTTTTGAGCCACTTTTACATCATAAGAATTACATATGTATGTTTCTTTGTTTGAGTGGACCATTAGTCATGTATTGTAGAACTTGCAACTTTTGATACATTTGAGACCATAGACCGAATACAAGCACAAGAATGATGAAGGCATTAGGTAAACCTTTTCCTTTTACACCATTTATATATCCTTAACCAAAAATTTATCCCTTAGTAGCCAATTTTGAGCCTAATCCTTTTGTTTGACCACCCTTTAGCCCATAACCTTAAACCTTTTTCTTTTAAACCCGTGTGATGGAAATTCGATTATAGGAGTCAAGTTTGTATAGTTGTGAATTGTTTGTTTGCATAAAAAAAGAGAGAAAAATCAGAAAATGTTACAAAAAAGAATAGAAAATTATTGAGAAAAGAACAAAAATATGTGTTTTTAGTTTGAAGAATAAAAGACGAAAAATTGTTGCCTTCTAGTTTGATGTTGGTAGTTAGTCGTGCTTAGAAAAGTTGTTTTGTAATAAAAATTGAATTTTCATCACCTTAGCCACTTTCAAATATCCTATTTTCCTACCCTTAGCCTAGCCCCGTTACAACCCTTACAAAGACCTTTTGACTTGTGCTTAGTATTCGTGATCGGTGGTGGAGAATGATTGAATTGCAAGCTTATGCGGGTACGTGTTCTAATCGGTTTGAGTGATTATTTCAAAAGTGCTAATGCATCAACTATTAGCCAATTTTAAACCGAGTGGAGAGAACATTGTGAGGGATGTGCATGATTTATTGGTTTCACGGGCGGGTTAATCTTGGATAACCATTTTTACATAATTAATCAATTATTGCTAAATATGTTGGAAATTGTAAAGAGTTTGAACTTGGGTTTGACAATTGACCTTAACCTTTGTCTCGGGAATGGGGAGTGTATTCTTTGTTCGACCCACGTGAAAGTGAAAGACAGATTTGCTTGAGGGCAAACAAAAGACAAGTGTGGGGATGTGATACGTGGTCGAAAACTGGTGTTCGTAATCGTGTAACTTGATGTTTTTACATAAGTTTTAATTCCGAATAGCCTACTTTTAATTAAAAATGTGTTTTGCAGGTTTAATGAAGTTAAAGGTGCTTTTTGGGAGCTTTACTGACCACCGGGACGCGAAACGGGTCAACCGGACTCAAGAAATGGAGAAAACAGAAAAATGGGCTTGTGGGCACCGTCGCCGATGCCCATATGGGCAGTCGCCGACACCGTTTACAAAATTACGTCGCTGGTTTTGTCCATAGACAGCAATATAGATCGTCGGCCACAATTGAATTAACATGAGGCGTCGTCAACGGGGCTTCAGGCCGTCGGCGACGGCCTCCCAATATGCTGACGCGTGCTTTTTGTTTCTTTGAGTGTTGGAACGATCAAAAGACATCTTGGTCATTAATTTTCGGTGGTTACACACTATTGGGAGTTTGAATTGAGTTCTTGGAGCCTAGGATCACTACCACTTCATCCCCAATCCATCTCTTACACCGAATCATCAACCGAATCATCATCATCTACCTCCTAACCCTAACCAATTCTTCAACCCATTCCACTATCCATTCGATTCCACCATTACCAAACCCTAATCACCATTCCATCCTTCTCCACACTTCAAGATGATCAAGATCAAGCTTCCAACATCCGGTGATCAAGTCCTTTCGATCATGCGCAGCTAATTTCTTGGAGGTTTCACCCCGATGTAGACTTATGTAAGATTTAGGGTTTACTATGTGTTGATGTTTGGTTTGTGACAACTTGAATTGCATTTGAATCTTTAGAAAATTGTCCTACGTTTGTATTAAATTTGACTTTGTGAAATGAATACACGTATTTATGCCTTGTCTTTTGATAAGATTGGCTAGTCCAAGGTAACGAAGTGCGTCGTGGTCTGTTGTCGATGACGTGGTGTAACACCCCGAAAATATAAATCCTTAAATTGGAATGAGTAAGGTATAAATAAACAAGAATTTACTAACTAGGAATTTTAACCTAATTAGTTATAAGTCTAGAAATAACCTAAAGTAGGGTTAAAAGTAACTAAAACCAATATTTATCAAAGTGGAGGGGTTTAAGTTGTTGAAATTGAAACTTTAATTCTAATAAACAAATAAAACATAAACTTAACACCCCACTTTGAAGCCCTGGTCGACCAGAACATCAGGGGGCGACACCCACCTTCAACAAAACCTAGAATTCTACTAAAATCCTCAAATTGAAGGAGCAAATCTGGTCCAAACGAAAATCTGAGCTTAGAATCGTGATCCTCATCGCAAGAGGATTACAAGGTATGTAAAATTTAGTAAAAACTCTTAACTTGAAATTCTCATGAAAATTTGAAAAATCTGAATTAAGGTTGCATGTATATGTTATGATGATTGAAGAACAACTATAGTGTTTAAGAACAAATCCTAGACCAATAGAAGTTGAAATCATAGGAAATTTTGGTGAATCTATGAACACCATTATATGTGATTAATGGGTTATGAGTAAATTGATGAATACTAGGATATTGGATGTTGATTTTCTGTAATTTGACGATTTGAAAGTGATTTCAGAAATTTAGAAGCTAACAAACATGTAAAATGTTGATTGAAGTGAAATTAAGGCTAAATGTTAAGCTAGAAACTTGTCATATAATCTTGTGATAAATCTGCCTTTAAGGTGTTTGTGAAAATGCCTCAAAGAAGATTTAAAAATAGAAATTTAAAGCTTTAACGCATAATCGTGATGTTTCGGTATATTATGCGAAGTAAGGTCTAAAGAGAGTTCTAAACATGTTTTGAATTGAACTCTATAGGAAAAGATACCAGAACGTCTAGTGGACAAGCCGGTGGTGATTCGAGGTTGAAGGGCGTACGCTAAGGTATGTAACTTGATCCGTTACATTTGGTGAATCGTTGTTAAACTTTGCGTTGTTGATAAAAATCGAGTTGGTTGTGGTAATCATGTATGATACTTAAATCCGTAGGTTAAAGATTGTTTTGTAGTCGTTTGGTTGCCATCAAAATGGAGAGTCACCTTAGATGGATCAAACAGGTCGAATCATGATACCTTGTAGTTTTAATATTGTAAAGTTGAAAGTAGAGGTGATAATATTCACAAGAGCACGAAGTCATAAATTGGTAAGAATGTGAATAATAATAAACCCGGATGTTAGGCATAAGGCGTTATAGGTCTAACAGTTAAATGATAGTAAAATGGGTAAGGCTATAATGGGTCGAATAATGGTTTATGGACATATAGTCTTTTGACCCGTAATCAAGTTTTTCGGTATGAATTTCATAATAGGTGTGTCGGTAACGAATTTACAGACATTTAGGAAAAAGAATCACCTAAAACGGACTTACGAGTCAAAAGTTATGGTTATTTAAAGTTGGAACTTGATTGTACTTGGAGCTGGAAATAATCAGCATCAGCAAACAAAACCTACTGTGAAAACAAGGGCCTCGCGTAGCGCGAGCCCCCGTCACGTCGCGCGACGCCTTCCAGTTCGAAAATTTTTATTTTTTTTCAATTGTTTATCTATAGAACTTGTTTATAATTGCTTGGACTTGATCAAAACTAACTTATGTTGTGTTTTTTATCCTAGGTGTTGATAGTAACTAACCGGAAGATGATCAAGCAAACTTTTGAAGAACCGAACACTATCTTCAAGCTTCCGCAATGTTTTAAATCCTTACTTGACTTAGATTATGGGTTGTAAATGATTGTTAAACAACTTTTGAAACGTTTTGTTTAGTCATATATGACTAAACTTTTGTTACTTATGAACCTTTTGTATAAATTATATGTTAATTAAGCAGCCCTTATTTATAATGGTATACGCTATTATTAAAAATCATGTTTAATTAGACGGGTGTTACACGTTGATAGCGATTGGCACCTAAGCTTTGTGATTGTTAACCCGTTAATGTCCTACGTTTGTATTAAATTTACGAATTGTCAAGTGAATGATTAAATTTGACTTTGTGAAATGAATACACGTATTTAGGCCTTGTCTTTTGATAAGATTGGCTAGTCCAAGGTAACGAAGTGCGTCGTGGTCTGTTGTCGATGACGTTGATAGCGATTGGCACCTAAGCTTTGTGATTGTTAACCCGTTAATGAACTAATTCGAGTAAATCAAATTAAAACGCGTAGTAAGCCTAAGTCTTGCATTTGTCGAAACCGGGTGTGAACCTTGTTATTCCATCTTGTTTTATTAATCAAGTTTCTTGCAATTGTTAAACTTTAGTAGTTAATCAATCCAAACCATTTTCCATCTGATTTAAACATCTTTTCAAACTCAATTAAAAATCATAAAAACAAGTTAGCAAGCTTCATGATTGTGACATTTGTTTAAATTCAATCGAATCCATTCGCAAACCACATACTCTTCGTGGTTCGACCCTTACTACCACTAGATATTTGTTAAGGGTAATTAGGGCTTATAAATCTTATATTTGACCGGAGCGCGACACTCCGATCACAATCCTTTCCAGGATTTTAAAGGGTCCAACATATCAAGGCGCGAGTTTTCCTTTCTTGTCGAATCTGATAACCCCCTTCCAAGGTGAAACCTTTAGGAGTACGTGATCGCCAACGTCAAATTCAAGGGGCTTGCTGCGTCTATCGACGTAACTTTTCTGACGACTCCGAGCTTTCAGCAGGTTGTCTCGAATTTGGAGGATTTTGTCAGTCGTTTCTTGCAGCAGTTCAGGACCGATTATTTGCGCATCTCCGATCTCATGCCACACAATCGGCGATCGACATTTTCTTCTGTATAGTGTCTCGAATGGTGCCATTTGAATGCTAGAATGATAACTGTTATTGTACGATAATTCGACCAAAGGTAAGTGCGCGTCCCAATTACCACCGAAATCTATGACACACGAGCGAAGCATGTCTACAAGGGTACGAATCGTTCTTTCAGTCTGACCGTCGGTTTGGGGATGGAAAGCGGTACTTAGATTGAGGGTTGTACCAAGAGCAGATTGAAATGTTTCCCAAAGACGCGAGGTAAACCGACCATCGCGGTCAGAGATGATATCACGAGGCGTCCCGTGTCGATAGATGATCTCGTCGGTGTAGATTTGGGCTAATCGTTCTACCTTGTAGTCTTCCCGTATCGGCAGAAAATGAGCAGATTTAGTCAAATGGTCAACGATAACCCAGATGCTATCGTGACCTGAAGGTGTACATGGAAGTTTCGTTATAAAGTCCATGGCTATACTCTCCCATTTCCACATCGGGATCTCGGGTTGCACGAGTAAGCCAGAGGGTCTTTGTTGCTCGGCCTTGACTTTTGAACAAGTCAGGCACTTCGAAACATAGATAGCGATATCCTTCTTCATTCCAGGCCACCAGTACCGTAGACGAAGGTCATGGTACATCTTGTCGGCACTAGGATGAATGGAATATCGAGACTTGTGCGCTTCAGTCAACAATATGTCTCTAAGTTTATTGCGACTTAGAATCCAGACGCGATCTAGATAGTAGTAGATACCGTTCGATTTGGTGACAAAGTGCGATTCAGCACCACACCTTTTCATTTCCTCTCACATGGTATCTTCAACGAAGCAGGCGTGCTGGGCATCACGAATCAAGGCTTCGTGTCACGGCCCCCGACCCTATCCTGGGAGTGAGAGCCGTGAACAATAGAATATGATCAATAGATATCTAAATTCAATGTTTACAAGTTGTAAGTGACTTTAGGAACAATAGAATTCATTGTCAAAGGAAACTTACTTTGGTTGTCAACCGAGGAAGAGTTAGAATCAACAAGCTCAAGATGAAATAGAAGCACGAAAATAATTTGTCAATTATCGAATTATGATATGAGAAAAATCAATGCGTTGACATTTATTGAATTGCAAGGATACACCGAAATACAACAGAGTTTAGTGTATCATTGTCTTTAATACATAATTGTATCGAGACTGCTTTTGAATGATGAATCAAAGAAAAGACATACGTGGTTTTGAATGATTCGTATGATTATGATTAGCCCAAGCTACAAGTTTATATCGATGCCGCAAGGTGTCGTAGTGATTGAAATGGTTTGATAATTACGGTGACCAAACAAATTCACCGTTTTTGAAATCAACTGAAAGCTTTAATGAAATAAATTTGGATATTCATTTCGAATAGGATTTTCAATTTGATGATGAAAAGACCAAATGAATATCATAGAATTTTCAGTGAAAGAATCTTTAGAGGTACACAGGAATATGATATGAATTTGTGTACTCTTATCTTAACACATAATTGTATTAAGACGGTTTAAGATAATGAACCAACAGAAATTAAATAAATAAATCCGTACATCAGGATTAGCGCAAGCTTCAAATTAAAGAAAACGCCACCACAAGGTGTCGTAACCAATTAAATGATTTAATGAAAGTGAAAACCAAACGATATTATGGTTCTGAATAGATGAAGTATTTGACATAATGCATTTATTTATAAACTTTTATATATACTAGAGTCAAATAATAACTTAACTTAGATATTACATATCAACGATTACGTCTGGAATCATTTCTGCTTTTTGCGTAGTAAGTACGAATGCTTGCGCGTTCTTCTTAGCTCTGTCTGTTGTTCTTGCCTTGTTGTCGACTGCCTTAGTCAGTTTCGGGCAATATGGTTTGATGTGTCCTCTTTCTCCGCAATTGTAACAGATATTAGTTTTTCTTCTACACTCTTCCTCTATATGCCCGGTCATCTTGCAGAAGTTACAGTAGAGTGTTTTCCTAAAACGGTATCTTCCTGAATGCTTTTTGTTATAGCTTCTGCAGGTAGGTTGTTCCAGTGATGGTTCAGTTCCTTTCTTCTTGAATTCTTGGGAAATTTTCTGGGCCAACTCTTTCTTCTTGTTTTCTTCTATTGTGCGGATTAGTCCATCTGTCAGGATGTTAGCTAGTTCAACTGTTTCTTCAATAGTCCGTGGTCTGGCGGCCTTCACCAGGTCTCGGATTTCACTAACTAATCCCCAAATATAACGAGAAATTAGTACGGGTTCTGGCGAAGCCAGAGTTGGTACCATTCTTGCGTATTCGAAGAACGTTGTCGTATATTCACGACAATTCACATCTATCATTTTATGATTTAGGAACTCGTTAGCCATTCATTCCTTTTCATAAGGGGGACAAAATTTTCTTTTTGTCATTTCCTTGAATTTTTCCCAGTTCATGTTATAAGCCATGTCACTTCCTTTTGCCTGAAGAATTGTATTACACCATTCTAAGGCTTCTTCCTTAAAAGGTTGGAAGCATACATCACCTTATCTTCTTCGGCACATTTGCTGATTTTAAGAACAGCTTCCGTCTTTTCCAACCATCGCAGAGCAGCCGTGGCTCCTTCACTTCCCGCGAACTCAGTTGGTTTACAAGCTAGAAATTCTTTGTAGGTACACCCGAGAGTCATCGCCTTCATTTTATTGGGATATGGGGTTTTGATAATATTATCATTGCCTCCATTGACACTATGGCTAAAACTGTCGTCGCGAGTATGCTTGCTACTCACAACTTTGGTGGGTTCTACGGGGTTTTTAACAGCTTTAATTATTAAAGGTATAGCATTAGCTATTCCTTGGGCTATTATATTTTCTATAGCGTTTTTATCCAAAGGATTTTCATTATTAGCATGAACTTCTGGATTATGTGATACTTCATTCGACATCTGAATGGCAAACATTTTCAATTATTAATATCACAGAATAATTAAAACAAAACAATACTTCCAGGAATCATATGTGCATATCTACATATATATATATATATATATATTCATATATTTAAATCTACAAAATAACACATATGTTACTTTGTATTAATTTCCTAACTTTATTGTTTAAGTTTAGATATTAAAAGAACACCTAAATAGCTTAAACAAGTGGCTCTGATACCACCTTCTGTCACGGCCCCCCGACCCCACCCTGGGAGCGAGAGCCATGAACCAGCTAGATGGTATCGATGTTTATTAATTACGCAGCGGAAAATTTTTCATCAGAATCGTAGTTAGGAAATAATTTCAGAGTTTGTAAAACACCGAACTTTTAATATTAAATAAATGGGCTCAAACCCATATTTCATTCAATTGTTTTTATAGGGATAACCCAAATAAAACATAATTTCTTCTTTTATTCAGGTATTTATAGCCACTTTATTTAAGCCTTCAGTGCTCCATAGCTGGCTTCTATTATCTTTACAGCAAATTACCTGAAACGTGTTTTGAAAACATTTTATCAGTAATAAATACTGGCGAGTTCATTCCATTTTTATAAAAAATATATTGTTATACTTTACAGCATCAAGGTTTTTATATTTGTTTATATTTACCCAAAAACTCAATCAGTATTTGTCACATGGTGGCAGTTCCGATGTGACGATGGTCATATCACTCATTGGCTAACTTTCGTCCAATAGTGAATTTATCAAGTAATTATATTTTACTATTATTCAAAGTATCTGTCACTAGGCGGTTCCCGTGACGGTGGTCAAATCACTGTTGATCATTCTTTCAACTAGTGACTGTGGTCATTACACTGTTGATCATTCTCTCAACAAGTGTCGGTGGTCATGTCACTGTTGATTATTCTCTCAACTAGTGACTCTGGTCATTTTTCTGGTCATATCACTGTTGATCATTCTTTCAACTAGTGATTCTGGTCATAACACTGTTAATCGTTCTCTCAACTAGTGTCTTTAGTCATGTCACTGTTGATCATTCTCTCAACTAGTGACTCTGGACTTAGTAGTGTCCCGTGACATTACTTTGTCAAATATATTTTCTATGGCACAAAATTACTTAGCCCAAAAAATGAAATATATCATTTTCTATCAAACTAATAGCTATATATTAATTAAATAATTGTAATATTATTATTTAATATATTAACATGACTAAGACTAAAAATATAATCTTAGTATAGTGGAATATATTATTTTTGACTATTATATTATGGTATACATTTATGGACTAAACATTATTTTATAATGTAAATAGTAATTTAGGGTTATTAAATATATTTTCTTTAATATATATTTTAATAATGATTAATAAAGCTCTATTTTAGGTACACACCATTTAGATTTATTTCAACCATACATTAAATTTATTAATGATTTAATGTTAAAATAATATTAGTTATAGGCTATGGCTACTGGGGCACAATTCCCTGTTGGATCGTCGTGTGACCCTAACGAGTCAATCTGATGAGTTCATCATCAAAAACAAAGGCGGAATCAATGTAATTGATGTAAAACAGCTTGTTCCTTTCTAATTATCTTCTTATTGATTGTTTCTGAGCTTTTACAAGTTCAAATGACATACGGACAGCACCTCGACTCAGAACCTATGAACTAATTCCGTTCCAAATGAACATGGCACACTCCTATATATAGAGATCTAATTCCGCTTGAAAGAGTCCCAAACAGAATTACATGTTCAAACGGAATTACTTAATTCCGTGCGGAATTACCTAATTTCGCTTGAACTCTAATTCCGTTTGAAATCACATGATGTTCATTTCAAGCGGAATTACCCTAAAAACTTGTTTCCTCGGTTTCCGTGCCCTAATCTATACATGACTCGATACAAGACAAAGTTAACAGACATCTAATGCACCAACAGACTCCCCCTTGGATGTTAACAAAGTCTTAGGGATCGAGTCTTCAGTCTTGATCGGTTTTGACTGTCTTTCCAAATTAATTTTACATTGTAAAAGCATCCTTCAATCTTCTCTTCTTCTATCAACAGCTAGCATGAATCACAGACTCTTGAATCTTTAACAATCTTCAAGCTCCCCCTTGAATGTAGATCCAGGAACTGCATCTGACTTTAAATCTTTAGACTCCCCTTATCAGTTAGCTGGGATTTTCTTAGCTGCTATCTCACTTACAAATCTGTTACCTGCATAATCTCTACCCAAATATAAGATATATGACAATAACAGATTCAATCCATACTTACCATACAACTTCATTTGTTGGTTTTGTCAGAATTTAGAAATCCAGTTAAGTATTCAGGTCCAAATTAATGACCCTAATTACTCAATTTGTCTACCAAGTCCAACTTAATGACCTTGGTTGATCTGAGACAATTCACACTGACATTTGTTCAACTTTTTCTAACAATTTTCTGAAATTTACAAGTTTCAAATTAATGATCTTGTTTTAACTTTTCAACTTTCACAAACTTATCATGTTTAGCTCCAAACTTATCCTCCAGTCCAGAAACTTCCTGCATCTGCTTCAATTCGAATCTGAAGATCAGCTTTCCACTTTGGTTTGTCGGAAAATAAAGCAGAAATGTAAAATCTTTTTGGATTTTCTATAAAGTTTCTAAACTAGAAATGAAATACAGAAATAAAATGCAGTAAATGTAAACTATTTACAAACATATTTTTGGCGAGCGTGTTAGGGAATCATATCAGCTATTCGACAAGTCACAAGTACCGTTAAGCTTTAATTTCATACTGAGAATTAAACAATTCACTTAGATTGTCGATATACTGATCCACTTAAATTCTCACATAAATTTCAATCTGTCCAGGATACTGATTTAGTGTTTTAGACACTTAAACTCATTCATGTGTCCCACCTCTTGAATATACTCCCGTATCCAGATCCCAATATTCAATCTTACAGGTGAGTATACCACAGATGATATCTGTAAGGGGTTAATCGCTGCCTCATTATCAACAAAGATAGGGGTGTTAAGAAATTGCAAACCGTAGTCGCGCATCTGTTGCTGGATCCACAAGATCTGAGAACAGCAATTGCTCGCAGATACATATTCAGCTTCACATGTGGATAAAGCTACAGAGGTCTGCTTTTTGCATTGCCAGGTGACCAATCGTGGTCCGAAAAACTGGCACCCCGCTGTTGTTGATTTAGCGTTAACTTTGCAGCATCCGAAATCGGAATCGGAATACCCTTCGAGCGTGAAATCACCTTCTCTTGGATACCACAACCCCAGTGATGGAGTTCCTTTCAAGTAGCGTAATATCCGTTTCACAATTACCATATGCGAAGCTCTCAGGTTAGATTGAAATCTTGCTGCGAGGCAGGTTGGATACATAATATCGGATCTTGAAGCTGTCAAGTACATCAGCGATCCGATCATGGAACGATACATCGTTTCATCTACCTTCTCTCCGGTGAGATCAGGGTTTATCCCATGGTTCGTCGCTAATGGGGTGGAAGCTGGAGTAGATCCTGACATCCCGAATTTCTCCAAGATATCATGAACGTACTTCGTTTGATGTATGAAAATTCCTTTGGGTAGTTGATCAACCTGCAGTCCCAAAAAGAATTTCGTCTCACCCATCGATGACATTTCAAATTTCTGCTTCATAACTCTTTCAAAATCTTTGCACAAATTTTCATTTGTTGACCCAAATATGATGTCGTCCACGTATATTTGAACTATCAGAAGATGTCTGTCGACCTCTTTGGTGAAGAGAGTGGCATCCACTTTTCCTCGGATGAAGCTGTTGGCTAGCAGGTGTTGAGACAATGTCTCATGCCAAGCTCTCGGGGCCTGGTGTAAACCATACAACGCTTTATCCAGTAAATAGACCTTGTCTTTGTGGTTTGGATCGGTGAAGCCCGGTGGCTGTCCGACATATACCACCTATTTTACCTTCCCATAGAGAAACGCTGATTTAACATCTAACTGATATACTTTGAAATTTTTCCAAGATGCAAACGATAGGAAGATTCTGATCGCTTCAAGTCTAGCAACCGGAGCATACACTTCAGTGAAATCTATACCATCCTGCTGACTAAAGCCCTGGACTACGAGTCGAGCTTTGTTTCGAATAATAACTCCACGATCATCCCTCTTGCACTTGAACACCCACTTGGTGTTTATCTTCCTTTGACCATCAGGCAAGTCTACCAACTTCCACACACCTAACTTCTCAAACTGACTCAACTCTTCTTGCATGGCATTGACCTAAGAATCTTCAGTTAGCGCCTCTTTATATGTACGCGGTTCGATCTGCGAAATAAAACAACTAAGTGAAAACTCAGTTTGTAAAGGAGCAACTGTAGAATAAAAACAAGTAAGGCATTGGTCAATTTGTCGTCTTGTGCGAATGCCTGACTGCAATTCTCCAATAATCAGCTCTTCTGGATGGTACGAAAGAGTTCTCGGCATCACCTCGCCTGGAACATCTACCTCGCCTTCCAAATTTGTGACATTCTGATTTGCACCTTGTTCACTGACTGGGTTTGTTTGACTTGAGATCTGGATTTGCTCCCCCTCAGAATCTGTATCACCATGATCAAATACTGGTCCATTATCAGATTCTAGATTATCATTGACTGCCGTCTGATTGTCAAGAGATTCCTGAATATCATCATGTTCACCAGCATTGCTTGGACCTGCTTCATCATCATTTGAAGCTTGTCGTTGATGAATGAAAGTTTCTGCTGGGAACCTTTCCTGCGATTCTTCATACTCTCTCAAAATATCCAACTCGTCAAAGAAATCCGGTTCTTCTTCAATGTCAAACGAATCCCATAAAGTATCGAAATTAAAACGCCATGAGTCACCGGGATTCTGAGGCGGCATAGTATACCCCTGACACTCAACATGTTGTGCTTCGATGATCCGCTTCAAGCTTGGAACAAAGACTCGTTTTAATGGACTTGAGTAACCCACGAAAATTCCTTCATTGCTCTTTGCACCAAACTTTCCAAAAGTCTCTAGAACTGTGCAGGGAGACCCAAACGGTTCTAAATACTTCAGGTTCGGTTTACGATTGTTGATCAGCTCGAAACATGTCTTGTTGAATTTCTTCACTGTGAGAACCCGGTTGAGTGTATAGCAAGCGGCTGACACTGCTTCTGCCCAAAAATTGACTGATAGCTTTGAATCAGCAAGCATCGTCCTGGCCGTTTCAATTAGTGTCCTGTTCTTTCTTTCAGCTACTCCATTTTGCTGCGGAGTGTAAGGAGCACTAAATTCTTGCAATATACCTCTCTCATCACAATATTCTTCCATCCTGTTGTTCTTAAGCTCGGTACCATTATCACACCTGATTCTTCTGATTCAGGTTTGGTACAAGTTTTCAATCTTTGTGAACAATGCCATCAAGCTTTCAAATGTCTCATCCTTTGGCTTCAGAAATGAAACCCATGAAAATCTTGAGTAGTCATCTGTTACCACTAGACAGTAGAGATCCCCTGTAATACTTTTGATGTTTACTGGACCAAACAGATCCATATGGAGTCTCTCTAACGGTCTTGAGACTGAATTGACTTTCTTTTTAGGATGTGATTTCTTCTTTTGTTTGCCTTTGACGCAACTGATACACTCTCCTTCCAGATGAAAACCTTTCACATGAACACCAGTTACTAAGTCGTTATGCACCAGGTGATTCATTTTTCGTAAGTGAATATGGCCCATCTTTCGATGCCATAACTTTGATTCTTTTTCGGTAGCTCTTGACACAAAACAGTAAGCTTGACCCGTGGTAGTAGTTGCTACGCTCATGTCCAACACGTACAGATCATTCACTCTAGGTGCCCTCATGATAATCCACTCTTCGGGAACAACAAATCCTGGTTTCAAGATCAAACATTCTTTGTCTGTAAAGTGCGTTGTATACATGCGATCACATATTTGCGAAATACTCAGAAGATTATTCTCAAGCTCGGCGATGTAGTTCACTCTTTCAAACGTGACAATGCCATTAGATAAAGTTCCTTCACCGATTATTCGACCACCCTGATTACCTGCGAATCCCACGTAACATCCATTAAACCCACGAACATCGTACAATAGGATTTTCTTCCCCGTCATGTGCCGAGAAGCTCCACTATCCATAATCCATCGTGAAACGGATCTTGGAAGCTCCTGCACATATTACAAACACTTAGTGAGATTTTGATGCTACCCAAGCCTCTTTTGACTCAGGTAGGTTGACTTTGATGTGAGATTTAACAGTGTAAAGTGGCGAAAAATTCTTGTCATTCATCTTTAAGCTCTCCTCAGACCCAATCTCAACCTTTTTGTATAAAGAGAAATCATTTTTAGAAGGTTGACCAGATGATTGGTCTTTCTTTAGTACATTCTTCTTTTCAGAAGTAGTAGCCTCTTGTGATTCAAATTTCTCATAGTAATCCAAAGGAACATCCATCTTTACCGGAGTGGTAGAAGACGATTATTTTTCCAACTCTGAAACCTTTGGTTTTGGAGAAATTGTTTTCTTTTCAACAACTTTTGGCTTCCATATTTGTTGAGATGACGCAACCCCCCCCCCCCCCCCCCCCCGTTTGTCAAACTTGTCATTTTTAGTTACCACATTTTAAACAGGTTTAGTTTTGACTTTGATGTTTTCATTTTTCAAAACCTTTTTCTCAACAACCATTGAAGCTTTTCCTTTCACATCAACTTTCCTTTTCAGAATCTCAACAACTTCAGTCTTAGGCTTCAAGTTGGTACACTTTCATGCAATATGTCCAACTTGATTGCATTTGAAGCATGTTCGGGTTTCAACTACCCGACTTGTGCCTTCAGACTGAGGCTGTGAGGCCCTTTCCGCAATGAACTCTTTGTTTGATTTTGAAAAAATCTCAGACTCGTGCTCGGAATGAGAACTCGAGCTTTTTACAAACACCTTTTTCTCAGTAAACTTCTTGTTTTGAAAATTCTTTCTCTGATATTTCTTACCATCCTGATAACCACCCGAACATCTGTTTTGATTGTTGTTATAAAAACACGGCGGTACAACATGCTTTTTGTAGTAAGCTTTATCTTTTTCAAAGTTTAGTTGTCTTTTTGCATTTCTCAAACCTTCTATCTCAGACACATCAATCTCAATCAACTTGAACACATTTCTCAATTTTCCAACATTCACATTCTCCAAAGGAAAATCAAGATCCGAATACAACTTATCCGATCCTGCCATCTTGTACATCACAAGATGTGGTTCTTAATGTAAGTTGTTTTTGGACTTTGATTTTGGAATATATTTGTCCAAAAAGCATTCATCATCCTCAGTAGTGTCACTATCAGATTTCAAAACACTTTCAACCACACTTTTAACAACTTCAGATTGGACACTTCCTTCATCGGATGATGAAGTGAATGTGACATCGATTGTGTCTGGAAGTTTCACTTCATTTTCATCTTCATCATTAACCAACCCTGAAATTTTCTTTGAATAATTGTTTAGAACAGGTGGTGGAACCTGATGATACCCCACCCCGGTTCCATCAGCATATACATCTTCGCCTGCTTTGTTCTTTCCAATCGGTTTAGGAACAATATGTTGAAGAACAAAACTTGCGGAGCTGTAACTGTTCAGTTTCAACTAGATGCGTTCATTTTCAATTTTAGCTTCTTGAAACTGAAGCTTCAACTTAGCAATTTCATCCAGTTGTTGGTTGATTAACTCTTCTTTAACCCTAAGAACTCCTTTTAATTGCACATTTTCTGTACATGTCTTACCATTTCTTTCATCAGAATCTTTCACCGTTCGTTTTAGCTTCTCAAAACTTTCTGAAAGTTGACGATTTTCATGAATCAACTTTTCGTTTTCTTTCCTAACTCTTTCTACGTCAATTTTATCATTTTCGATTTTTTCAGTTAGCTCTTTTATGCGATCATTTGAAGCTTTTAACATTTTATCACGGTTTAAGATCTGATCTTCCACATCTCTGACTCTTTTTGTCAGATCTTCAATCTTTTTACCACTGTGGTAAGTGATTGTACTACAAACCTTGCAGTTTTTCATGCAATTTTTGCAGTCGCTCTTGGTTTTAGCTTTCTTACCTGACTCATTGAGAGTATCATTCTGACTGACCTTGTTTTTGGACTCAGTGCCAGAACCAGAAACTACCTCTAGTTCTTCGCAGCAAACACTTTGTCAGCCATTTTCTTCAGATTCTCAGCAGTAAACTCTTGTGTCGTATCAATAATCCCATTATCAACTTTCTTTGACTGCTGCTCTTTCTCTTTTTCTTTTTCTTCAGCTTTTACTTCAGCTTCTCCTCCTCCCCACCACTCTCTCTGTTTGGCTTCTTCTTCTTCAGCAATTTGTTTGGTGAGAACTTCAACATCAATGGTTTTTTAATCAATAGCTTTGTTACCATCGGGATCTAGGTAACATTCTCTATCAGCATCCCATCTTTTTGCTCTCTTTGCTTCGTTGTAAATCTTAGACATTCTAATCATCCTGTCTTGAGCTTTCATCTTTCTGTAATTATATTTCTCTTGTTCATTCCTGCTATCTTTGAAAGGAACTTCTTTTATTACAGCAAATGCATAACCCACTGCATCCTCTTCTGGTAACACATCACTCCAATCGTATCCCTCGTCATCATGAATAACAGCAAGAGCTCTTGATTTTTCTTTGGGGGTATCTTCAAGCTGCTTCATTCTAGGAGGTTCAGATTTGTTCTGATGATAGATTGCTCTTTTGTAATAATCCTCACGAAATGGATTTGTAGTATCATCAGCAGGTGCATTTCGACATTCACGTTTAAAATGTCCTTTTTGTTTACATCGGAAGCATGTGACTTTTGTTTTATCAAAACCAAGTTTGGTGGAAGGTCCGCCAATTGAATGTATGCCCGTAATCTCCATGAACCTTTGAGCTCGTCTAACCGCACTAGCCATACACCACCTGATGTCGATCAACTCCATCTCTTCTGGGTCGATCTGGTCATAATCCTCCATGGTGAGATTTGTGTTTCCAATCTTACCCGCAACCAGGCTCTCGTACGACTCTAGAACAGACGCTAAAAACACCATTTGTTGCTTTGCGGATTCCTCACTGAAGTTTTGTGCCTTCTTCAGATCCACAGCAATATTACACTAGAATAAATTCTTCAGAACAGATTGGCTTGGAGTTGTTGATGAAGAACCACTATGAAAACCACTGCTCGGACTCTCTTGATTTGTCTTGTAAGAACCTTCAGCTGAGAAAGCTGTTTTTGGAGACACATTCTTCGGTATTCCATCTCCTCTGTAATATAAACCAACATTCTGTTGATATGAAGAATGATTGACTTTGAAAGATTTCTTGATATCCAGCTCATGGCTTTCTAGTCTTTCAATCAACAAATCAACCGTCAGTTTCTCCGACTCGATTGTATTCTTCAGCATCAATGCAAACTATTGCCAGTCATTGTCATCAAGCAATGAGTCAAACAGCTTATCAACAAGTTCTTCTCGCGAATAAATGATTCCATGTCTTGCCAGCTCCATCTTCAGATGTCCAAATCTCTCAATCATCTTAGAAACATACTCATTTTTCAAACAGCCATAAAGATCAAACTCTTTTCTTAACAATTTCTTTTTGTTTTTGACTATTTCTGCACTACTCACACATTTAACTCTCAATTTCTCCCAAAGATCTGTTGAATTTGTGTATTCAATCAATGCTATGATATCGTCTCTCACAGACTGATGAATTAAGGCAATGCACTTTTGTTCAGCCACATATCTATCAATCTCCTCATTTTCTGTCAAATTTTCAAAATCTGATCTTCCCATAACAAAACCATTCTTCAACATCCTCCAACTGGGATATGCAAACGCTTTGAGCCATTCTTCAAATTTTTTAGACCATTTATTGTAATCTTCAATCGCCATCAACTTGGGAGGTTTGTTGTACGTCCCATAAGCACTCTCAACACTTAATGCATCAGAAAGAGTCTTTCTCGCATTCGGAGTTTTCTCATTTGTGTTGTTTGATGTGTCGTTTGAAATATCATCTCCACCATTTCCAGCAAAAGCAAACACGTCACAGAACGGATTGAAATCATCCATCTTTCAAGTACCTGAAACAATCAACAAACACTTAGAAAAATTTTTGAAATTTTGAAAAATATTTTCAAACGGAATTAGTTGAAGCGGAATAGCTACTCAAACGGAAATAGCTCTTCAAACGAAATTACTGCTTTTCAAACGAAATTACTCAACAATATCTAATCCCGTGCGGAATTAGATCAATTTCAAACGAAATTAACCTAATTGAAACGGAATTAGGTACTCTGAAGCGGAATTAGTAATTCCGTTTGTACTTTCAAACGAAATTAAGTCCCGTTTGAAATTTTCAAGCGAAATTAAGAACAATATGTCTAATTACGTGCGGAATTAGGATCTGGTTCAAACGGAATTATGATGACGTCATTATGTACGATCAGTTTTTCAAGCGGAATTAAAAGTTTTATCAGTTTTTAAGTCGAATTTTAGTCCAATTCTTTCAAGGATTAGATAAAACTATGTTTCGCTTATAATATGTGAAAATCAGGCCATTTTGTCCGTTCAATCTTGTTCAAATCAGAAAAGAAGGAGTAGAAGTGATAGAATCCGATGAAATCAAGCTGAATTGGTATGAACTCCTCGTCCTGAGCTCTGATACCACTTGTTGGATCGTCGTGTGACCCTAACGAGTCAATCTGATGAGTTCATCATAAAAAACAAAGGCGGAATCAATGTAATTGATGTAAAACAGCTTGTTACTTTCTAATTATCTTCTTATTGATTGATTCTGAGCTTTTACAAGTTCAAATGACACACGGACAGCACCTCGACTTAGAACCTATGAACTAATTCCGTTCCAAATGAACATGGCACACTCCTATATATAGAGATCTAATTCCGCTTGAAAGAGTCCCAAACAGAATTACATGTTCAAACGGAATTACTTAATTCCGTGCGGAATTACCTAATTTCGCTTGAACTCTAATTCCGTTTGAAATCACATGATGTTCATTTCAAGCGGAATTACCCTAAAAACTTGTTTCCTCGGTTTCCATGCCCTAATCTATACATGACTCGATACAAGACAAAGTTAACAGACATCTAATGCACCAACATTCCCCCTGTGATTTTGGTCATGCTACTATTGGCTAACTTTTTGGCCAATAGTAACGAGGGTCAAGTAATGTATAAAACCCTACATAGTGGCAACTATTGCATAATACAAAAACTTAATTACTGTAAGTATAACTTATAAACATTTAGGATTTTTGGAAAGCATTTTTAAATATAATTATATCACAAAAAGGTGATAAAACGGTGAGAAAAGAGAATGGACTCACTTTGTAACTTTAGGGTTCAACTAGAAAGCCTCCTGGTAGAATCTTGGGTATAACTTCTGAGCTATTTTAATAAATATATAATGCACCCGTGTTAAGTATAGTACCCCTAATTCAACCTTATCCCTATGTCACGAGACCGAACCCCAACGAACTTAGTCAGGAAGAGCCTTGACATGCGTTATGGGGCTCTAGATCAATCGGAAAGGGTAGCGGTGATCGGGAGTTAAACACTTAAAATGGGGCAGGGCTTTATTATTATTAAATAAATAATAAACACTATAGAATATTTTAGAGATAGAGGTGAACGAGATGGATGGAAAGGTAAGTAGAGATTTTGAAACATTGTTGTGCTATTTATATTGCAATTCAACTTGAGGGCTACGCAATTCAATTGTCCACATACACTAATTCATTAAATTCTTAATTCTATGCATGATACGTACTCAACAAAGTTCAATTCTCATATTTCATTGTTGATTATTTTATTATTTCTCATTCCATACGTACACTTTAATGTTGAGTACGATTATTATTATTTTATTAGTTTATATATTATAATTAATTTAACTGCTTCACTTATTTGGCGCGTATAACTTCTAAATTATGACGTTTTACTAAACAATAAATATGTCATTAGAACGAGAATAATCTTATCTACATTTTGAACCAAGTTTCATTAAAAACAGAGTAGGTTCAAATATAATGTATTTTTATAATTTAATTATTAAACGGTCACTAGGCCCGTCTAGGTACTTCATATTTCTAACAGTCAACTTACCTGTAATCTACCCGTTTAATAATATAGGTTTTATATACTTTATTTTAATATAGAAAATAAAAATCACATATATATAAGCCAATTAATTAGTAAAACATTCCAACCAATTATATAAAAATAGTTTTTTTTAAACTATAAGGGTCGAATAATTATACTAAAAATAAAACTAGTTACTAATGGTTAATAAATTTAAACAACCTATAACTCTTATATGATAAAAAAATGGATATGTTACACTTCGAGGTTGTGTTAACCATGGGTATTACGAACGCTATGCAAATAGCTTTGTCTGCTTAGAGCATCGGCCACGACATTTGTTTTGCCAGGGTGGTAACGAATCTCACAGTCGTAATCGGTAAGAAGTTCAACCCATCGGCGTTGGCGCATATTCAGTTCCTTTTGATTGAGGATGTGTTGTAGGCTCTTATGGTCTATGAAGACCGTACACTTGGTACCGTAGAGGTAGTGTCGCCAAATCTTCAACGCAAAAACAACTGCGCCTAGCTCGAGTTCATGGTCGTATAGTTCTTCTCGTGGATCTTGAGCTGGCGAGAGGCGTACGCGATAACCTTGTCCTGTTGCATGAGAACACAACCCAGACCAAGGTTCGAGGCATCGCAATAGACAACGAAGTCATTGTTTCCGTCGAGTAGAGCGAGAACAGGAGCATTGCAGAGCATATGCTTCAGAGTTTGAAAGGCGGTCCCATGTTCGGTTCCCCAAACAAAAGGCTTGTCTTTATGCGTCAAGGTAGTAAGTGGAACGGCGATTTTAGAAAAGTCAGTGATGAATCGATGGTAATAGCCCGCCAATCCGAGGAACGAACGGACATCGGATGGTGATTTTGGAGTAACCCAACTCTTAACAGCTTCGATCTTCGTGGGGTCGACATGTATACCTGACTATTGACGATGTGACCGAGGAATTGAACCTCCTCTAGCCAAAATTCACACTTGGAAAACTTTGCATAGAGTCGATTCCCTTGGAGTAGCTCGAGAACCAAACGTAGATGCTGCGCATGTTTGGTTTTCCACTTCAAATAGATAAGGATGTCGTCGATGAATACGTTGATGAAATGGTCAAGAAATGGTTTGCACACACGGTTCATCAATCCATGAAAACTGCGGGTGCATTGGTTAAACCAAAGGGCATTACGACGAATTCATAGTGGCCGTATCGGGTTCGGAAAGCGGTTTTCGGTATATCTTCCTCCTGGATTCGTAACTGGTGATAGCCTGAGCGTAAGTCGATCTTCGAGAAACACGTAGCACCTTGCAATTGGTCAAACAAATCATCGATTCGAGGCAGGGGATAGCGATTCTTGATAGTCAGCTTATTCAACTCCCTATAGTCGATGCACATTCAGAACGACCCGTCCTTCTTTTTGACGAAAAGAACTGGTGCGCCCCAAGGAGAGGTGCTAGGGCGAATGAAGCCTTTGTCAAGTAATTCCAGAAGTTGACTCGAGAGTTCGCGCATTTCAGACGGAGAGAGGCGATAAGGAGATTTAGCAACAGGATTAGCTCCAGGAATGAGGTCAATAGAAAAATCAATATCACGACTCGGAGGTAAACCAGGTAAATCATCAGGAAAGACTTTAGGAAAATCACTCACCACAGGCACCTTATCCATTGCCTTCTTTTCCTTTTCCTCCGCTACTACGATGTGCGCTAAGAAAGCTTTGTATTCCTTGCGGAGATACTTGTTTGCTAGGATACACGACATGAGTTTGAGATTCTTCGATGCGACTTCACCGTAGACACAAAGTTGATCACCATTAGCGAGCGAGAAACGAATCATCTTATCAAAGCAAACGACTTCAGCAATATTTTCACGAAGAAAATCCATGCCTACTATGATATCGAAATTACCGAGCTGCATCAGAATAAGATCGATAGGGAAGACGTGATTGTTGAGCTCAAGAGTACAATCACGTAGGACAGAACGAACAGTAACGGTTCTTCCAGTGGCAACTTCAACGTCGAACGTCGAGGGGAGATGGGCGCGCTTACGATTAAGGAGCTTTTTGAATTCTAACGACATAAAACAGTTATCTGCTCCAGTATCAAATAAACACGAAGCATATACACCATTCACAAGGAACGTACCATTAACCGCATTGTTATCTGCTTGCGCCTGGCGGGCGTTGATGTTGAAAGCACGTCCGCGGGCTGTTGGCTGCTGTTGCTGCTGAGGCTACTGTTGTTGATGTTGTTGCGGCTGCTGCTGTGGCTCTTGCATCACCACTCTATTGGGGCACATGTTTGCAAAGTGGTTGGGATCACCACATGCAAAACAGGCTCTTGTATGAGCTGTGGGGGCAGGAGCTGCCTGTTGGCCCTATGGAGCAGAAAGGAGAGCTGGTGGAGCAGGAGCTTGACCTTGAGCTTGAGCGGGAGCTTGACGTGGACTAGTACGGCAATTGGCAGTAAAATGGCCTTACATGTTGCAGTGAACACAAAACCTGCATGCAATCCCCACGGGATAATGATAGGTACAGGTAGGGCAGAGCGGGTGAGGACCAGTATACGCACGCTTGGCCGGCGGTGCATTGGTCACCGGTGCCGCTACTTGGCGATTCCGAGGTTGCGGTTGAGCGGGTGAGGACCAGTATACGCACGCTGACTGCACAGTTCTTGTTGGTGTTCTTTCTCTTGCGGTGGGAGGACTTTGAAGCTTACGGTGCGGCGGCGGTTTCAGCGGTGGGAGCGGCGGTTGCTTGATGAAGACTCTTCGGAGTGTTCTTGAAGTACCCAGCGAGAACTCGCTTGTCATTAATCTTAGCAGCGAGTAGGTAGGTCTCTTCAATTGTTGTTGTTTTCACTGCTTGCACGAAGTCAGCAACATAATCCGGTAAAGCACGGATATACTTCTTGATCGTCATCTCAGGTGTTGCCACCTGGCTTGGACAAATGATACTCAACTGTTTGAAACAGGCAGTTAGACCGGCGTTATCGCCACCATCCTGCTTGATGTGCCAGAACTCATTCTCCAGCTTCTGGAGCTCGTGGGGTGGGCAGAATTCCTTCATCATGAGTTCCTTCAACTCATCCCATGTAAGCCATAAGCTGCATCATTCCCACGTTTGTTTCTTTCGGCAGTCCACCAATCCAGAGCCTTGGATTGGAAAACGCATGTTGCGTTGACAGTACGTAGGTGTTCGGGACATCCGCTTTGACGTAGCGTGAATTCGATTGAATCGAACCATTGAGTCAAACGATTGAAACATAGCGCTTGGTCCGTCTTCACCCGTGAAGTCTTTTGGACCACAGGCCTTAAACTGCTTAAAGCTGAAAGTACCCTTAGGCGAGTCAGTCCTTGATTCCTAGAGGACTTGCTGGCATTTTCATTAAGCCACTGACGATTTGTGGGATAACTTTAGCCATCTGCTTAGCGACTAGAGAAGCGATTCGCTTGTCAGCGTGATTGCGGCGGGCGGCGAGATAAGTGTGCGATCCGAATGACGACATTGTCTGCAACAGACATCGCCATAGGACTCAAACTCTATATAATCGAATCTCACCTCACACACTACTACTAAATAAAGCTCAGGAACACATCGACACATAACACTTATTCACATAATCACGTAAACACATAAACCACATAGGCACGTAAACACATAAGCACGTAGAGCACAGAGGCGATCCACTATATTTTGCACGTATTCACCTACATATATTGCTCGTATTCACCTATTAATAAAGGTCGTGAGGTGCGTTCGAAAGTAGCGATTGCGAGTAGCGATTACGAGTAGCGAGTAACACAGCGAGTAGCACGGCGAGTAGTATAGCGAGTAGTATAGCATAAGCGAGTAACATAACATGCGTTTATTCACAGAGTAGCTGCGATTTGTTAACGTTTTGCGATAGATGTGCAGTGCGATTTGTGCCTGTTGATCAGATCGGAAAGCGTATAAATCACCAAAAATCGAAACACATAAATACATAAAACCACATAAATCACATAGAATTCCACATAAAAACGATAATCACAGAGTCAGCGGTTGCGGGCTCAGAATCGAAACACATAAAATAAGCGATGGCGGCTCGAAATCGAAAATAGATTGTCTCGGCTTGATAGACGTCGACTACCCAAAGTGATTCGACTATTCTCAAGGACTTCGAGTACACGTTTTGGCCTAATAGACTGTGCTCTATCACCGAAATACGGTGAATGGCACGCATCCTTTCGGTTATTTAGCAACTCGAGTCGTTGGAATCTATCGAGACTTTGGTGAGAGTTTTGTAAAAACACGATAGAGAGTGGAACATGTCATCAAGGTTCGGGTTTCACCCCTAACTTAGCGACTATGTTCCTGTTTGTGTGATAGAATCACGAGATAGATAGAGAGAATTGCGTCGAAGTACGGATTTCACTCCTGATTCAACACAAATTCTCGTGTTTATAGTAAAAATGCGCGTCGAACAAGCGATATAAACAAGAGTTTGCGGTTTTCACACCTAGTCTCGATCTAATCACTTGTTCATTTTTGAAAATAGCGTGCGGTGTGCCTGCCCTAGGAAAGGCAGAGTGATAGTATTCCAGCCTTAGGAAAGGCGGATAGAGTATAGTACAGTTGCGAATTGATTGAATACAGAAGTAGGCTCGTGCGGAACCCCTACCGGGTTCGCACAAGGCGGTCTGTTGGTTCTTAGAGTATAGACTAGGTCATTTCTAAGACATCGACCCGGACTAGGTCGAGTCTTGCCTAATTCCCTATAGTTATGGCTCTGATACCAATCTGTCACACCCCAACCGATGGCGGAAACACAGGGTGAGGCACTGAGCGAAACAAATTGTCCAGGAGAAATCCATAACAACTAAATTACTAGATACTTAACATTATATCCCATACCATAACTTGATTCCACATAGCAAGCATCCTAGCATCTCATACACCTATCACATACGTTAAAATAGAGGTCAATACACATAGTGTAAAGGTGAGCATAAAAGTTTAATAGTATAATAGATAGCGAAATCGTTTTACGCATAACCAGCGTGTAACATGTAGCAAAGTGAAGCTAGTAGGTTATCGACAATGAAATATGCACAGACGTGACTGCGAGTTGTAGAATGCCCAACACATATCACCACTGTGACACGTGAAGTAAAACCCTTAACAACCCCTGTCCACGACAGGTGCTGAGTCCAAACTATATACTATCGTTGCTAAGGTGTCAGGCAACAATCACTGTGTAAACATAACATATAAGAATTCATCGAGTAACACGTATAACATGCAATAACGGTCAGCATATAAAAGTGTTTGCGTTGGGTGTCGATTGTGATTTGAATAAGTAACGTATGTAACACCCAAAAGTGCGTAAAGCAAAAAGGGTTCGAGTATACTCACAGATCGTGTTTACTGTCACACCCCAACCGATGACGGAATCATCAGGGCGCGGCACTGAGCGAAATAGATTGTCCAGGAGAAATCTATAACAACTAAAATTACCAGATATTTAACATTATATCCCATACCATAATATATCAAATAAAAGCAGTTATTAAAGATATTGTTTTCTCATAGACAGATCAAATGTTTCGACAACTCAGATTTTTATTAGATTTGTTTCTAGACTCCAACCTAGCTTGATTCCAGCAAATAACAAGCAAGCATCCTAAGCACCTGTCACGTACGTAAAAATAGAGGTCAATACACGTAGTGTAAAGGTGAGCATACAAGTTTAATAGTATAATAGATTTCGAAATCGTTTACGCATAACCAGCATGTAACATGTACCAAGTGAAGCATGTAGGTTATCAACAATGAAATATGCAAGACGTGACTGCGAGTTGTAGAATGCGCAACACGTATCCCCATTGGGACACGTGCAGTAAAGCCCTTAACAGCCCCTGTCCACGATAGGTGCTGAGTCCAAACTATAGTACTATCGTTGCTAAGGTGTCAGGAAATAATCACTGTGTTAACATAACATACAAGTATTCATCGAATAACACGTAACATGCAATAACGGTCAACGTATAAATAGTGTTTGAGTTGTGTGTCGATTATGATTTTGAATAAGTAACGTATGTAACACCCAAAAGTGCATAAAGCAAAAAGGGTTCGAGTATACTCACAGAGATGGTAGTTGCTAAACACAATCTGTGATTGGATTGTGGGGAGCGCTGGAGTAGGCCTGATTATAGAACGATAGCATAAGCGAAGAACGACGCGTTAAACGGTGCGAAGTGACCAAGTGACGAATGGTAATCCGATCGGATGGTCATTCGATCGGATGTCAATCCGTTCGGATGGTCATCCGATCGGATGGCCATTCAGTCGGATTGACATTCGTTTAGGATGGACGTGTTTTTGTATGATGGCTTTGAAGTTTTTGTTGTAGCATTTTGAAAACAAAGAAGTATCTCTACCCTTCAGGTCGATCGATCGAACGGTCGTTCGATCGGATTGCGATCCGATTGGCGAGACATTTCAGTTGAGAACAAGTTCATAGCAGGATGGTCATTCGATCGGATGGTCTTTCAATCGGATGGCAATCCGTTAGAACTGATGATCTTTGCAAATTATGAAAATGCTTAAATGTTGAATTCCCAAATGTCGACCGATCGGATTGTCGTTCGATCGGATGGCAATCCAATCGGACAGCAATCCGTTAGACATTTAGATTGTTTGAAAAATTGAAAATGTTTAAGTGTTGAACCTCAAGTGCAATCCGATCGGATTGGCAATCCGATCGGACGGCAATCCGATCGGACGGCAATCCGATCGGACGACAATCCGATCGGACGGCAATCCGTCCCGACAATCTGATCATTTTGAAACTTGAATTTTTGTAAGTTTTGCAGTTTGCTTGAGATGGTATGACAACGTACTAAACAACGAAGCCTCGTCAAGTCCCAAGTCGTCTGGTTCGAACAGGAATCACCCTAATCCGACCAGTTACTGTTCCTTGACGGTTGTTCATGTTCAATCCGAAATCGGTTATCCTTTTGATAGAAATCAGATCTCAGATCGACACTTCACTAAGAAATGAGTAGAAGACCTGAACGAGCTCTGATTCTATCGGTTTTTAGTGCATTGAGTGTAAAAGAGTTGAAAGAAAGTTGGAAAAGTATCTTTCAATCCTTTTAACTTTGAAAATGTTTAGATCTATGCGAAAACAATGTTTAATCATGTGGAAATCCTTCAGATCTGAGCTGTTCTTGGTGGAGTAAAGCCATATCTTGAAGTTCATAAGAACTCCATGATGACATTATCCTAGAACACCTCAAATCCGTTGATTTCACGGTTAAAAGTTAAGATTCAAAGGAGAAAATGATGAAGAAGTCTGTGTAGATCATAGAAGTACAAGATTTGAGGAAGAAACTAACAAGAATCGCGAGAAATCGAGAGAAAAGTGGGCTGGTGCGTGCTGGTCGAACGAGAGAGCTATCACATCACTGTTGGTGATGTGACAGGGGTATTTATAGGTTGCCAGAAAAGGAAAGAGGAGTGCTGGCGTCGGATCGGGTGGCACTTCGATTGGATGGCCATCCGATCGGATGGTCATCCGCTCAGATGACCATTCGATCGAATGGTCATTCGATCGAGTGGTCCGGCGAGTTGGGTTTTGGCGTTTTGTTTCGCGTTTCGAGCATTGCGATGCGTTTGAGCGAGTGTCGATTAAGCGATGTGATAGATTAATCAATAGTCTCACATAAATCCCATATCTAACATACAATCATCATAATTAACTTACGTTTAGCGTTTGCGATTGAATTGCGTTGCGATGGAGTTGCGATTGCGTTTCGATTAATCACCACCAAACATAAAGTAAACATGCACAAACAACACATAAGTAGCACACACAAGTAAAACAATATACAGAGTAACACACATACTGATAGGTTCTGTACTGCGATTGTGATGCGATTAGCGATAAAGCGATCAATAGATTAGCGATAAACATCGATTAAACCTCGATTATTAAAGATACTTCACATAATACAACTAAAGCAACTAAAATACATAATCTGATAACAAGTCAAGGTAGTCAAATCAATAGCTAAGCAAGGAGTGACAGATCGCAATTAGCAATCTTTTCTTCCTTTGACTTTGACTTTAACTTGTACGTTGACTTTCCAAAACACGGGTTGTTACAGCCTCCCCTACTTTAGGGAATTTCGTCCTGAAATTAGGCCTTAGGCATAACGAACAACTGCGGGTATTTCGCCTTCATGTCACTTTCGAGTTCCCAGGTGAACTCAGCACCTCGTTTGCCTTCCCAGCGGACTTTCACAATGGGAATGCGTGAGCGTCGGAGCTTCTTGGTTTCTCGATCCATGATCTTGACAGGCTTTTCCACGAAGTGCAATGTTTCGTCCACTTGTAGATCCTCAAGTGAAACTTGTAAATCCTGTTCGGCCAGGCACTTTCTGAGGTTCGATACATGGAAAGTCGGGTGAACGTTGCTAAGTTCCTCCGGTAGTTCGAGTCTGTAGGCCACTTTGCCGATCCTTTCCAGAATCTTAAAGGGTCCAACATATCACGGCGCGAGCTTTCCTTTCTTTCAGAATCTAATCACACCCTTCCAAGGTGATACCTTTAGGAACACGTGATCGCCAACATCAAATTCAAGGGGCTTGCGGCGTCTATCGGCGTAACTTTTCTGACAACTCCGAGCTTTCAATAGATTATCTCGAATTTGGAGGATCTTGTCAGTCATTTCTTGCAGCCGCTCAAGACCGGTTATTTGCGCATCACCGATCTCATGCCACACAATCGGCGATCGACATTTTCTTCCGTATAGTGCCTCAAATGGTGTCATTTGTATGCTAGAATGATAACTGTTATTGTACAAGAATTTGACCAAAGGTAAGTGCGAGTCCCAATTACCACCGAAATCTATGACACACGAGCGAAGCATGTCTTCAAGGGTATGAATCATTCTTTCAGTCTGACCGTCGGTTTGGGGATGGAAAGCGGTACTTAGATTAAGAGTAGTACCGAGAGCAGATTGAAATGTTTCCCAAAGACATGAGGTAAACCGCCCATCGCGGTCAGAGATGATGTCGCGAGGTGTCCCATATCTACAAATGATCTCATCGGTGTAGATTCGGGCTAATTTTTCTACCTTAAAGTCTTCTCGTATCGGCAGAAAATAAGCGGATTTAGTCAAACGGTCAACGACAACCCAGATGATGGTCAACGACAACCCAGATGATGTCGTGACCTGATGGCATACGCGGGAGTTTCATTATAAAGTCCATGGCTATGCTCTCCCATTTCCACATAGGGATCTCGGGTTGTACAAGCAAGCCAGAGGGTCTCTGTTGTTCGGCCTTGACTTTCGAACAAGTCAGGCACTTCGAAAAATAGATTGCGATATCCTTCTTCATTCCAGGCCACCAATACCGTAGACGCAGGTCATGGTACATCTTGTCGGCACCGGGATGAATGGAATATCGAGACTTGTGCGCTTCAGTCATCAATATGTCTCGAAGGTTGTTGCGACTTGGAATCTAAATGCGGTCTAGATAGTAGAGAATACCGTTCGATTTGGTGACAAAGTGTGAATCAGCTCCACACTTTTTCATTTCCTCTCACATGGTAACTTCTACGAAGCAGGCGTGTTGGGCATCACGAATCAGGGCTTCGAGGTTGTGTTGGGCAAGAATATTACGAACGCTATGCAAATAGCTCCGTCTGCTTAGAGCATCGGCCACAATATTTGCTTTGCCAGGGCATCACGAATCAGGGCTTCGATGTTGTGTTGGGCAAGAATATTACGAACGCTATGCAAATAGCTCCGTCTGCTTAGAGCATCAGCCACAATATTTGCTTTGCCAGGGTAATAACGAATCTCACAGTCGTAATCGTTGAGAAGTTCCACCCATCGGCGTTGGCGCATGTTTAGTTCTTTTGGCTGAGGATGTGTTGTAGGCTCTTATAGTCGGTGAAGACCATACACTTAGTACCGTACAGGTAGTGTCGCCAAATTTTCAACGCAAAAACAACTGCGCCTAGCTCGAGGTCGTGGGTCGTATAGTTCTTGTCACACCCCGACTTTCCACATGTCACCGGTGGGCCCGGTGGGGAGTATCGTGACGTGGTTGGCAACATAATAGTCAAACAACACAATATTTAATATGCACAGCGGAAGCAATTTAAAAGATATAATTCAACCGAATATGATATTGTAATATCATATCTCACAACTGACGATTGTTTATCCACAGACGGATCGAAAATAAAATGGAAACAATAGTTCAACAGACTTTAGGCATCTAAGCTTGCGAGACTCTTTAATGATGCTAGGAGTAGCCAGCCGATTCCGATTAGTACCTGCACTTAGCCTTTTTGGAAAATACGTCAGTTTACACTGGTAAATACAATCAACCGACTCATTTTGAAAATGATTTAAAATTGGTTTGAATGCACATGGCATAAATGTTTTATAATTTGATTAAAATGCACAGTGGCAAAATTAACCTTTTATAACTTGGGATAATTATTTAAATATAATGCTTGTAAAGGATTCACATGTTTCTCCGCGTTCAGTAGCCCGGATCGAGCCGGGTTAAAGATCAATAGACACACCACATTATGTAAATGAGACACTAACAGGTGTACGCCTACACCTGAGTGCTGAGGTCGTGGCCATTTCGTAAAATGATGCCAGGGATATCCGGGACACGGTCATTAACCCCCCAAAGGCTTTAAGCAACAAAACAATTTAAACGGTCATTTCGATAATACTTAACCACCAAACGATTAAGGTCGAAATGCCCGACCAAGCGGTATTTTATATACCGTACCCCAAGCCCGTATAGGGAAAATAAGTTAAAAGTATTTACCTGAGCTAAATATAAATTCAATCCCAGCCGTATCAAATCAGCAAGTACAGATAGCTTTTACTGGGCTCCTAAATCTGGAACGAAGGTTTATAATAACCTATTAGAATCCTAACGGGTCTTTAGTTAAGCTTAAGCTTAGACCGGCTAGTTTCAAAGATACGGTTCGTACGCACGATTAAGTGATGACCGGATAGAATGTGATTTAGACCCTACAAGTTCAGAGACTTGTTTAATATGGGTATTTCATGCACACTCTGGATTTTGAGATAAAACCGATAAGGTTTGACCCATTTCGGCTAATTTATGTAAACTAGTTACATAAACCGAACCGAACGCGCAAAAGGCGTGACGGGTAATCATAAGAGTCCTAACCAGGTTTCCTAAGTTAATATGCCTCAAATATGTTGTGACATCAGTAAGATGTCTTTTATTATGCCCGAAACGAATTTAAACACAAACTATGCCCCGTAGGGATAGTTTGGTCATTTTCAAGTTTATAAAAGAGTTTAAGTATTAACCTGAGTTACAGGTCTGATGTAATCAGAAAAAATACTCCATTTAATAAATTATAACAGTAGGGTAAAGTATATATGTGAAATTTATCAATTATAACCAAACTATGCACCGTAGGGGCATTTTGGTAATTCCACATAAGCCGAAAAGCTCAAAACTGAAGTCTGAGTTTAACAACCTTTGCTTACTGTTAAAATATTATAATTTGCCTCAAATATCAGTAGGTATTACCCTTGATATGTTTAAAATACTCTTAGTACATACTATGCGTTAAAAACGCTTAATTAGGCGATTAAAAGCCGTTTACGGGTTCGATACATAAAGCTGATATTTTTACCATTCCAGAAGGCTTAAAATAAATTATTTATCATTTAAGATCAGTAGCAAAAGGTTTGGAGTCGTTTAGATATGTAAAACCCATTTTATGGCCCGTAAGGGCAAAACCGACAACTACCGGGTTAAGCCTACGACTATGAGTTATGCTCAGCCTAAAATTAATTAAAAATCTTTAAAAATCCCAAAATAATATATTACATCAGGGGGTAAAAGATTTGATATTAAAAAGTATGTTTAAGTAGGCTATATGCTAAATACGCCATTTAATAATCATAAAGCTTTAATTTTTTTTTTTACGCTAACGAGCATAACTCTTAATCTACACCTCAAACTGATGTCAAACTTTGGGTACAAGTTTATATATCAGTGACTAAGGTTTTTATTCTTTTACATTTCCAAAAATCACGTTTTAAGGTGAAAAGGGCATAATGGTCAACATATGGGCAATTAACGGAAATCATGCGTATTAATCGGTTAACTAATGAACCATGGTGTATAATCACAGAGGGTTATACTAGCATGCAATCTGGTCCAACTAGAGCTCTAAGGTATTTCTAAATCATACCAAAACGGGTCAGAACTGAAGTCAAAGCAAAAGTCAAAGCTTTGCGACTTTCGGTTCTGAACCGGGTCTAAACAGGAAATTGTCGGGTTGAACATGTTTAGACATGTTCTTAAACTAATTACCAAGTTATATTAATGATCAAACAGGTTGTATGTGTTCTACATTGCTAATTATGCATAAATTAGAAGTTAATTATCCTGTTGACTTTTTAATAACAAGATTGACCCGACATTTGACCTAGTTAGAGTGGGAATTAGAGGGTGCCCTTTTAAAGTTTTAATGCCCACATAATATAACAAAATTTGCATCGATAAAATTTTACCGAGCCTCGTGTTGACCGTTGACCAGCAGTTGACCACGTTTGACCGATGTTGGCCAGGTTTGACCGAACCCAAAACTGAACCGAGGCACTAACATGACCCAAAACTTCCCCTTGACCAGTTTTGACCACGTTTGACCTGTTGACCATGTTGAACCGAGCCCGAGAGCGTCCCGAACTTAAATTTTTCACCCGAGTCGAAAGTGGTTCGATGGACTCTACGGGTCACTAGGAGCCCAAAAATATATTTTTCATCGAAAACTGACGGCTGGAACTCGCCAGAACTATGTCAGAAGTCGAGCCCGAGAGCGTCCCGATCAAAGCATCTGCAAAGTCAAAAGTTCAAAACGGACTCGCCGGAATTTGACCGGAATGTCGCCAGAGTTGCCATAGAGCTCAAACCGCTAAGAATTAGCTAAAACTAACCACACCACGCGATCCGGAACGTCGGATATAGTTGAAAAAGTGTACTCTTGGCCGGAAAACGGCCGCCGGAAAAGTTTCTAGAGAGAGAGAGAGTAGAGAGAGTTTTAGAGAGAGAAAGAGATGGTGAAAAATGATTTTTATTTTTTATTTTATTTATTTTTCATTTATATAGTGGAGGTTTTGTGGGCTTGGGCCCAAGGCCCACAAGCCCGTCTTCGCACCCGAACATCATGGAAGCATCGTAGAGCATAATATTAATACTAAAATATGCAAATTAGGATCGGTAGTTGATGTTTGCGTGTTCGTTCGTCGGTTGCGTAAAAATCACGAGAAATTAAATCGTTGACGTTTTTAACCCCTCGTATACGAATATTGCCATAACTTTCTCATACCTTAACGAAACCTTGTGAAATTTTTATCACACATTCTTGTGAGTATAATTAAGCATTATAAAGCTTCGGGTTCGCTAAAAGGTCACTCAGAGGTATACCTTTAAACATGTTGACACATTTAACCCCTGTAGTTTGTAATTCCTCACTTTCTTTCACAATTGGCTTCGTACGATCCATGATTTATTCGGTTGAGGTTATGAACATCATGTAGGGTTACTGTAAAGTATATTTATCCCTTGTTGACATTTTGAACCCTTATTTTCACATACTTTCCATGTTTGTCAACTTTAGTCCCTCTAAATATAATTTCACACGTTCAAGCTTATGACACGTGTCAATACATTATAGGACGTGAATTTTCGAGGTGTTACAGTTCTTCTCGTGGATCTTGAGCTGTCGAGAGGCGTAAGCGATAAACTTGTCCCGTTGCATGAGAACACAACCAAGACCAAGGTTCGAGGCATCACAATAGACAATGAAGTCATCGTTTCCGTCAGGTAAAGCGAGAATGGGAGCATTACAGAGCATAAGCTTGAGAGTCTGAAAGGTAGTCTCTTGTTTAGTTCCCCAAACAAAAGGCTTGTCTTTATGCATTAATGAAGTAAGCGGGACAATGATTTTCGAGAAATCAGCGATGAATCGACGGTAATAGCCCGCCAATCCTAGGAACGAACGAACATCGAATGGTGATTTTGGAGTAACCTAGCTCTTAACAGATTCAATCTTCGCGGGGTCGACGTGTATACCTTGACTATTGACGATGTGACCGAGGAATTGAACCTCCTCTAGCCAGAATTCACACTTGGAGAACTTGGCATAGAGTCGATTCCCTTGGAGTAATTCGAGAACCAAACGTAGATGCTGCGCGTGTTCGGTTTTCGACTTCGAATAGATAAGGATGTCGTCAATGAATATGATGACGAAGCGGTCAAGAAATGATTTGCGCACATGGTTCATCAAATCCATGAAAACCGCAGGTGCATTGGTTAAACCAAAGGGCATTACGACGAATTCATAATGGCCATATCGGGTTCGGAACGCGGTTTTCGGTATATCTTCCTCCTGAATGCGTAACTGGTGGTAGCCTGAGCGTAAATCAATCTTTGAGACACATGTAGCACCTTGCAATTGATCAAACAAATCATCGATTCGAGGCAGGGGATAACGATTCTTGATAGTCAGCTTATTCAACTCCCTATAATCGATGCACATCTGGAACGACCCGTCCTTCTTTTTGACGAAAAGAACTGGTGCGCCCCAAGGAGAGGTGCTAGGGCGAATGAAGCCTTTGTCAAGTAATTCCTGGAGTTGACTCAAAAGTTCGCGCATTTCGGACGGAGCGAGGCGATAAGGGGATTTAGCAACAGGGTTGGCTCCAGGAATGAGGTCAATACGAAAATCAATATCACGGCTCGGGGGTAAACCAGGTAAATCATCAGGAAAGACTTTGGGAAAATCACGAACCACAGGCACCTTGTATATTGCCTTAACCTCCTTTTTCTCTGCTACTACAATGTGTGCTAAGAAAGCTTGGTATTCCTTGCCGAGATACTTGCTCGCTTGAACACACGACATAAGTTGAAGCTTCTTCGATGCGACTTCAGCGTAAACACAAAGTTGAACACCATTAGAGAGCGAGAAGCGAATCATCTTATCAAAACAAACAACTTCAGCATGATTCTCACGAAGAAAATCCATGCCTACTATGACATCAAAACTACAGAGCTACATCGGAATGAGATCGATTGGAAAGATGTGATTGTTGAGTTCGAGAGTACAATCACGAAGAACAGAATTGACAGCGACAGTTCTTCCAGTGGCAACTTCAACATCGAACATTGAGGGGAGATAAGCGCGCTTATGATTAAGGAGCTTTTTAAAGTCAAACGATACAAAACAGTTATCGGCTCCAGTATCAAATAAACACGAAGCATATATACCATTCACAAGGAACGTACTATTAACCACGTTGTTGTCTGCTTGAGCCTGGCGGACGTTGATGTTGAAAGTACGTCCGCGGGCTGCTGGCTGCTGTTGCTGCTGAGGCTGCTGTTGTTGTGGCTCTTGCTTCACCACTCGATTTGGGCACATGTTTGCGAAGTGGTTGGGATCACTACACGCAAAGCAAGCTCTAGTGTGGATCGCGGGTGCAGGAGCCGCTTGTTGGCCTTGAGGAGCAGGAAGTAGAGCTTGTTGAGCAGGAGCTTGACCTTGAGCTGGAGCTGGAGTTTGACATGGACCAGTACGGCAGTTAGCGGTAAAGTGGCCGTACATGTTGCAGTGAACACAGTATCTGCAAGCAATCCCCACAAGATGATGATAAGTACAAGTAGGGCAAGTTGGGTGAGGGCCAGTGTATGCACGCTTAGCCAGCGGTGCATGGGTGACCGGTGCTGCTACTTTGCGGTGTTGGGGCTGCGGTTGAGCTGGAATAGCTTGAAGTGGAGCGGCAGCTATGACAGCGCAATTCTTGCTACTGTTGTTGTTGTTGTTCTTTCTCTTGCGGCGGGAGGACTTCGAAGATTGCGGAGCGGCGGCGGTTTCAGCGGTGGGAGCAGCGGTAACTTGGTGGAGATTCTTGGAGGCTTTGTCAAAGTAACCAGCCTTAACTCGCTTGTCGTTAATCTCGGCGGCGAGTAAGAAGGTTTCCTCAATAGTTGTCGTCTTCGCGGCTTGAACGAAATCGGCCACGCAATCCGGTAAAGCACATATGTACTTCTTGATGGTGATTTCGGGGGTAGTAACTTGGCCTGGACAAATTATACTCAGCTGCTTAAAGCGGACAGTTAAACCAGCGTTGTCGCCATCCTTTTGTTTGATGTGCCAGAACTCGTCCTCCAACTTTTGAAGCTCGTGGTGAGGGCAGAACTCTTTCATCATGATGTCCTTCAACTCGTCCCACGTAAGCCCGTAAGCTGCATCATTTCCACGCTTGTTTCTTTCGGCAGTCCACCAGTCCAGAGCCCTGGACTGGAAAACGCTGATAGCGTTAACAGTGCGGAGATTATTAGGACAGTTTCTCTGATGCAGGGTGCATCTTCTCCGGTGAATTCTTTGGGTCCGCAGGCTTTGAACTGCTTGAAGCTAAAAGTAGACTTAGGAGAATCCATCCTCGACTCTTCAGAGGACTTGCTAGCGTTTTCATTCAGCTTGCTAACAATTTGCGGGATAACTTTCGCCATCTGCTTTGCGACGAGAGCAGCGATGCGTTTGTCTTCATGATTGCGGCAAGCTGTGCCGGAGTGAAATGATCCAAATGACGACATTGTCTGCAATAGACATCGCCATAGGACTCAAACACTATATAATCGAATCTCACCTCACACGCACTACTATTACTAAATAAAGCTCAGGAACATGTATAATCATGTAAGCACATAATCACATAGGCACAAAACCACAGAAACACATAAGCACGTAGAGCTCAAAAGCACATAAAGCACATAGAACACTGCAATCACACGTATTCACCTGCATTTGTCTTACATATTCACCTATCATTCAAGGTTCGCGTGTTCGAGAATAGCGATTGCGACTAGCGAGTACACAGCGAGTAGTATAGCATGCGATTTGTTAGCGTATTGAGATAGATGTGCAGTGCGAGTTGTGGGTGTTGATCAAAACAAACAGCGAAAAGCGTATAAATCACCAAAAATCAAAACATATAAACATATAAAAACCACATAAAACACACAAAGGTTCATATAAAAGCGATAAATCACAATAAAACACAGAGTCAGCGGTTGCGGGCTCAGAATCGAAAACACATAAAAATCAGCGATTGCAAAATTAAAATCGAAAATATATTGTCTCGGCTTGATAGACGTTGACTACCCAAAGTGATTCGACTATTCTCAAGTGCCTCGAGTGCATGCTTTGGCCTAATGGACTGTGCTCTATCACTGACATACGGCGAATGGCACGCATCCTTTCGGTTATTCATGCAGCTCGAGTCGTTGGAACCCATCGAGACTTTGGTGAGACTTTTGTAAAATCAAAATTGAGAGCGGAACGAGTCATCAAGGTTTGGGTTTCACCCCTAGCTTAGCGACTTCATTCATGTTTGTGTGATAGAATCACGAGATTGAGAAAGGAAATTGCGTCAAAGTACGGATTTCACTCCTGATTCAACGCAAATTCTCTTGTTTATAATAAAAATGCGGGTCGAACAAGCGATTTAATCAAGAGTTTGTGGTTTTCGCACCTAATCTCGATCTAATCACTCATTCATTTTGAAAATAGTGCAGTGCGAATGCCTTAGGAAAAGCAGTGTGATAGAGTATAGCATGATCGAGTATTAGGAGTAGGCTCGCATGAAACCCCTACCGGGTTCGCACAAGGCGGCCTATTGGTACTTAGATTATAGACTAGGTCGTTTCTAAGACATCGACCCGGACTAGGTCGAGTCTTGCCTAATTCCCTATAGTTATGGCTCTGATACCAATCTGTCACACCCCAACCGATGGCGGAATCATCGGGGCGCGGCACTGAGCGAAACAGAGTCCAGGAGAAATCCATAACAACTAAAATTACAAGATATTTAACATTATGTCCCATACCATAATATATCAAATAAAAGCAGTTATTACAGACATTGTTTTCTCAAAGACAGATCAAATGTTCCTACAACTCAGATTTTTATTAGATTTGTTTCTATACTCCAACCTAGCTTGATTCCAGCAAATAACAAGCAAGCATCTGAAGCACCTGTCACATACGTTAAAATAGAGGTCAATACACGTAGTGTAAAGGTGAGCATACAAGTTTAATAGTATAATAGATTTCGAAATCGTTTACGCATAACCAGCATGTAACATGTAGCAAGTGAAGCATGTAGGTTATCGACAATGAAATATGCAAGACGTGACTGCGAGTTGTAGAATGCGCAACACATATCCCCACTGGGACACGTGAAGTAAAGCCCTTAACAACCCTTGTCCACGACAGGTGCTGAGTCCAAACTATAGTACTATCGTTGCTAAGGTTTCAGGCAACAATCACTGTGTTAAAATAACATACAAGCATTCATCGAATAACACGTAACATGCAATAACGGTTAGCGTATAAATAGTGTTTGCGTTGTGTGTCGATTGTGATTTTGAATAAGTAACGTATGTAACACCCAAAAGTGCGTAAAGCAAAGAGGGTTCGCGTATACTCAAAGAGATGGTAGTTGCTAAACACAATATGTGATTAGATTGAAGGGAGCGCTAGAGTAGGTCTGATTACAGAACGATAGCATAAGCGAAGAATGGTGCGTTAAACGGTGCGAAGTGACCAAGTGACAAATGGTAATCCGATCAGATGGCAATCCGATCGGATGGTCATTCGATCGGATGTCAATCCATTCGGATGGTCACCCGATCGGATGGCCATTCGGTCGGATTGACATTCGTTTGGGATGGACGTGTTTGTGTATGATGGCTTTGAAGTTTTAGTTGTAGCATTTTGAAAATAGAGAAGTATCTCTACCCTTCAGGTCGATCGATCGAACGGTCGTTCGATCGGATAGCAATCCGATTGGCGAGACATTTCAGTTGAGAACAAGTTCACAGTAGGATGGTCATTCGATCGGATGGTCTTCCGATCGGATGGCAATCCGTTAGAACTGATGATCTTTGCAAATTATGAAAATGCTTAAATGTTGAATTCCCAAATGTCGACCGATCAGATTGTCGTTCGATTGGATGGCAATCTGATTAGACGGCAATCCGATCGGACGGCAATCCGTTCGACATTTAGATTGTTTGAAAAATTGAAAATGTTTAAGTGTTGAACCTCAAGTGCAATCCGATCGGATTGTCTTTCGATCGGATGGTAGTCTGATCGGATGGCAATCCGTCCCGACGATCTGATCGTTTTGAAACTTGAATTTTTGTAAGTTTTGCAGTTTGCTTGAGACGGTATGACAACGTACTAAACAACGGAACCTCGTCAAGTCCCAAGTCGTCTGGTTCAAACAGGAATCACCCTAATCCGACCAGTTACTGTTCCTTAGCGGTTGTTCATGTTCAATCTAAAATCGGTTGTCCTTTTGATAGAAATCAGATCTCAGACCGACACTTCACTAAGAAATGAGTAGAAGACCTGAACTAGCTCCGATTCTATCGGTTTTGAGTGCATTGAGTGTAAAAGAGTTTAAAGAAAATTGGAAAAGTATATTTCAATCCTTTTAACTTTGAAAATGTTTAGATTTATGCGAAAACAATGTTTAATCATGTGGAAATCCTTCAGATCTGAGCTATTCTTGGTGGAGTAAAGCCAGATCTTAAAGTTCATAAGAACTCCATGATGACATCATCCTAGAACACCTCAAATCCGCTGATTTCACGGTTAAAAGTTAAGATTCAAAGGAGAAAATGATAAAGAAGTGTGTGTAGATCATAGAAGTACAAGATTTGAGGAAGAAACTTACAAGAATCGCGAGAAATCAAGAGAAAAATGGGCTGGAGCGTGCTGGTCGAACGAGAGAGCTGTCACTGTTGGTGATGTGACAGGAGTATTTATAGGTTTCCAAAAAAGGAAAGAGGAGTGCAGGCGTCGGATCGAATGGCACTTCGATCGGATGGCCATCCGATCGGATGGTCATCCGTTCGGATGACCATTCGATCGAAAGGTCATTCGATCGAAAGGTCATTCGATCGAGTGGTCCGGCGAGTTGGGTTTTGGCGTTTCGTTTCGCGTTTCGAGGTTTGCGATGCAATTGAGCGAGTGTCGATTAAGCGATGCGATAGATTAATCAATAGTCTCACACAAATCCCATATCTAACATACAATCATCATAATTAACTTACGTTTAGCATTTGCGGTTGACTTGCGTTGCGATGGAGTTGTGATTGCGTTTCGATTAATCACCACCAAACATAAAGTAAACATGCACAAACAACACATAAGTAGCACACACACGTAAAACAATATACAGAATAACACACAGATTGATAGATTCTGTACTGCGATTGCGATGCGATTAGCGATAAGGCGATCAATAGATTAGCGATAAACATCGATTAAACCTGGATTATTAAAGATACTCCACATAATACAACTAAAGCAACTAAAATACATAATCCGATTACAAGTCAAGGTAGTCAAATCAATAGCTAAGCAAGGAGTGACAGATCGTAATTAACAATCTTTTATTCCTTTGACTTTGACTTTGACTTGTACTTTGACTATCCAAAACACGGGTTGTTACATTTATGAATAAACACAGTCTTGGATTGGATTAAAGGGAGCGCTGGAAAGTAAGCCTGATTACAGAACGATAGCATAAGCGATGAACGGTGCGTAAAACGGAACGAGTGAACTGAATGACGAATAGTCATTCGATCGGATGACAATCCGGATGGATGGTCATCCGGTCGGATGGCCATTCGTTCGAATTGTCATTCGTCTGGGATGGATGTGTTTGTGTACGATGGCTTTGAAGTTTTCGTTGTAGCATTTTAAAATCAGAGAAGTATCTCTACCTTTCAGGTCGTTCGATCGAACAGTCATCCGGAAGGATGGTCGTTCGATCGGATGGCGATTCGTTCCAGGTGAGACATTTCACAAAGAACAAGATCACAGCAGGATGGTCATTCGATCGGATGGTCGTCCGATCGGATGACCATTTGTTAGATACTGATATGTATTGAAAGTTTGTAAAATGTTAAAGTGTTTATGTCACACCCCAACCGATGGCGGAAACATCGGGATGAGACGAACAAATCGCTCAAAAGCATCATAACACTATTGTGACAATATAGTTTAATTCAAATTTCATAAAATGCTAAAATTCGTACATTGTTTCCAAATAAGACAAATTGCAACAAAATAATTCAAAACATTGCTTATTCTAAGATGGGTTTCTAGGTTCATCCTAGCTTGTTTTCTTGATCACTTCGTCTATCAACTTGCAACATGTATTAAAATAACATCAACAAAAGTTGGCGAGTATACAGGTTTGATACATAGCATAAAGAAGAATAAAAAGTTTAAATACTCATATCCAACATGAACAACATAATACAAGTTACTAATATGCGGAAACGGTGTCACTATATGTCAAACCCAAGTTTCCAATGCAAACACCCCAAGACTCATTCAAGGGCGATGCGTACTCCTATAGCATAGGAGTTTAATAAGTATAAGAAGTCTAACAAGTCCCACAAGTCTCACAAGTCTAATAAGTTTAACAGGTTAATGAGCATATAGACACGAAAAGTTTACCTAGCATATGAGATTAACAAGCATCAAATTGTGTCATGTTTAAAAATGGATAGAGTGTGCATCTAACAAGTTTAACGTGTTTTTGAATTTGAATATGAATACAAGTTGATGCTTGTTAATCTCATATGCTAGGTAAACTTTTCGTGTCTATATGCTCATTAACCTTGTTAAACTTATTAGACTTGTGAGACTTGTGAGACTTGTTAGACTTCTTATACTTATTAAACTCCTATGCTATAGGAGTACGCATCGCCCTTGAGTGAGTCTTGGGGTGTTTGCGTTGGAAACTTGGGTTTGACATATAGTGACACCGTCTCCGCATATTAGTAACTTGTATTATGTTGTTCATGTTGGATATGAGTATTTAAACTTTTTATTCTCCTTTATGCTATGTATCAAGCCTGTATACTCGCCAACTTTTGTTGATGTTATTTTAATACATGTTGCAGGTTAATAGACGAAGTGATCAAGAAAACAAGCTAGGATGAACCTAGAAACCCATCTTAGAATAAGCAATGTTTTGAATTATTTTGTTGCAATTTGTCTTATTTGGAAACAATGTACGAATTTTAGCATTTTATGAAATTGGAATTAAACTATATTGTCACAATAGTGTTATGATGCTTTTGAACGATTTGTTCGTCTCATCCCGATGTTTCCGCCATCGGTTGGGGTGTGACAGATTGGTATCAGAGCCATAACTATAGGGAATTAGGAAAATTGCTATACTTTTCCCTATTCTATAGTAGGAATACTCTGATACCAGATTGGTATCGGAGCCATAACTATAGGGAATTAAGAAAAGTAGGAATGCTTTTACCTAGTCTATAGTTTAGGAGCTTTATCCTTATGTGTTGTTTAAAACTACTTCTCTTCTATCTTATTTGCTTCCCTCTACTCTCTTTGGTCTTTTAATATACATGCCTTTCCTAAGGCTAACACAATACACACTTGGAGGCTTTGAAGACACTCTTATAACACAATCGAAATGATTCATCCAAAATAGGGGTGATTCCCACATTTGGTGATGACTTTCATTCAGATAAACTTTGAATTTTGCACGAAATCTACCCTCAAGTTAGGAGTGATATCCAAATCTTGAAGGAAATTTCCATTTCATATTCTAGTGGACCCTTATCTTTTGATGAGTACTAACCACGTTAGGGTACGATGTTATCAAGTTAGAGGTGAAACTCGCATCTTGTTAACTAGTCCCACTCTTCGTTTTTCAATCTTGCCAAAGTTTCGATTTTTCCCAATCGATTAAGGACGTGTAGTAACTGGAAGGACAAATATCGTTAGTCGCTTCTCGATGAGAGTATTTGTCTATTAGGCCAAAGCACGTTTCCTTAATTCGAAAAGGACTTCGATTTACTTTGGAATAGTCTCATGTTACGTTCCGTGACAATCCACGTTTTACGTTCAATCTCTTTTATGCTATCCCAATTTTAATGTGTTTTACGTTGTACGATATATCATTTCAATCTTGCATGCTAATATGTTATACTGGATTCGCGTCACTGGGTTATTCTTATGTGATGAACTTGTCTTTTAACCCACGCCTTAACATGTATAGCACTATGCGTAGTGCTATAGGAGTAGCGCCCGCCCGTATTCTAGTGGTCATGTTAAGTTAACAACATTACACCCTCTTCATTGCGACGATGTTGGGTAGTCAACATTGCGGTACACGATGGGTTGACCTGTTTATTGTCACACCCCGGATTCCACGTGTCACCGGTGGGCCCGGTGGGGAGTATCGTGACGTGGTTGGCAACACAATAGTCAAACAACACAATATATAAATGCACAGCAGAAGCAAAAGATAAATATATATTACAATCCGAATTTAAAGTAATATCCAGTATTACAACGGAAACTAAAGGATCCACAGGCGGATCTTAAAACATAACATTGTTCAACAGACTTTAGACGCCTAGAACTTGCAAGATTCCTTATTAACGTCTTGAGCCGCTTCCAGCCTATTACGTACTTGTACCTGTCACTTAGACTTTTGAAAATACGTCAGTTTTCACTGGTAAATACACTCAACCGACTCATTTAAAAATGTTTATGAAAATTTGTTTAGGTGCACAAGGCATGTAAATATTTCGACACTTGGATTAAAATGCACAAGGCAATATTAATCTTTTATACTTGGGAAAATTATTTGTATATAATCTTGTATACAGTTTTACTTATTTGTCGTCCATTAGGGCCGGTTAGAAGAGCCGGACAGATTAACTGACACGCCACAGGTATAATGCCCACAGGCTATCATCCTCTAAGTGGATTACCAGTTCCGGTATAATGCCCACAAGGATGATACCTCGGAGTGGATTACCAGTTTTTACATAATGCAGCTGCCAGGTGTATGCCTACACCCCGTGCTTAGGTCGTGGCCATTTCTTAAAATGATGCCAAGGATATCCGGGACATGGTCATTTAACCCCCAAAAGCCATACACCAAATAATACATATTAAACAGGTTATGTGAATACATCAATCATAATCCGATTTAAATGACTACATACACCTGACCAAGCGGTACTTTTATAGTGCCGTATCCCAAGCCCGTATAGGGAAAATAAGTTAAGAGTATTTACATGAGCTAGCTCCTGTCTTAAATAGCAAGAATTATAATAACTCAGCCGTATTCACTTAAGTAAGCGTAGGTATAATTTACCGGAAGGCTCTAGTCTGGAATGATGGTATAAATAACCAATTAGAATGCTAACGGGTCTTTAATTAAGCCTAAGCTTAGACCGGTTAGTCTTAAGGGAATATATGGTTCAAACGCATGATTAAGCGAAGACCGGAATAGAATGTGTTTTAGACCCGACAAGTTTGAAGACTTGTATAATATGGGTAATCTAAACACCTTCTGGATTTTGAGATAAAACCGATAAGGTTTGACCCGTTTCGGCTAATTTATGTAAACTAGTTACATAAACCGAACCGCACGCGTAATAAGCGTAACGGGTAATAATGAGAGCCATTTACAGGTTTCCTAAGTTAATATGCTCCAAATATGTTGTGACATCAGTAAGATATCATTTATTATGCCCGAAATGAATTTAAACACAAACTATGCCCCGTAGGGGTAGTTTGGTCATTTATAAGGTGATAAAAGAGTTTAAGTAGTATCCTGAGTTACAGGTCTGATATAATCAGCCAAAATACTTAGTTTACTAAGTTATAACAGTAGGGTAAAGTATATATGTGAAATTTATCAATTATAACCAAACTATGCACCGAATGGGCATTTTGGTAATTTCACATAAGCCGAAAAGCTCAAAACTGAAGTCTGAGTTTATCAACCTTTGCTTACTGTTAAAATATTATAATTTACCTAAAATATCAGTAGGTTTCAACCTTTGTATGTTTAAAATAGTTTTAGTACATACTATGCGTTTAAAACGCTTAAAAAGGCGATTAGAAGCCGTTTCCAGGTTTTATATAGAAATATGATATTTTATTATTCCAGAAGGCTTAAAATAATTTATTTATCATATGTGATCAGTAGCAAAAGGTTTGGAGTCAATTAGATGTGAAAAACTCATTTTATAGCCCGTTAGGGCAAAACCGACAATTACCGGATTAAGCCTACGACTCTTAGTTATGCTCAGCCTAAAATTAATTAAAAATCTTCAAAAATCCCAAAATAATATATTACATCAGTGGGTAATAAGTTTGATATCAAAAAGTATGTTTAAATAGGCTATGCGCTAATTATGTCGTTTAATTAACATAAGGCCTTCAATTTACGCTAATGAGCATAACTCTTATTCTACACCTCAAACTGATGTCAAACTTTGCATACAAGTTTATATATCAGTAATTAAAGTTTCTACTCTTTTACATTTTCATAACTCACATTTTAAGGTGAAAAGGGCATAATGGTCAACATATGGGCAATTAACGGAATCATGCGTATTAATCGGTTAACTAATGAACCATGGTGTATAATCACAGAGGATTATACTAGCATGTAACTTGGTCCAAATGAAGCTCTTAGGTATTTCTAAAACATACCCTAACGGGTCAGAACTGAAAGTCAAAGTAAAAGTCAAACTATGCGACTTTCGGTTCCGAACCGGGTCTTTACTGAAAATTGTCGGGTTGAACATGTTTAGACATGTTCTTACACTAATTACTAAGTTATATTAATGATCAAACAGGTTGTATGTGTTCTACATTGCAAATCATGCATAAATTAGAATTTAAGTATCATGTTGACTTTTTCTTAACAAGTTTGACCCGACATTTGACCTAGTTAGAGTGGGAATCAGGGGGAACCCTTTTGAGGGTTTATTACCCACATAATTACCAACTTATAACTACTTTTGATTTGACTAATCACTTGACCATTAGTGATTAATCTTGAAGTCAACCGTTAATTACGACGGTTTGACTTTTAAGCTAAAACTAAGCTAAAACTTAATTACGAAAGGATTAGCAAACTTACTGAAGTCCTATGCTTGATTAGGAAGGTCTTGTGTCTGCTCTTAAGCTCCCAAAGGCTCCAGAATTGCACAAGAGATGAATGATCAATGGTTGCAACTTCATGCCCTTTTATAGTGATTTAATCACCATAAAATGTTGACAAGTAAGTCTACCACTGACCACAACTTATTAACAAGTGTCCCTAGTGTTTAGGGGTTGTTTAGGGGCCAAGCAAGATGAGGAAAATCATTTAAAGATCAGTTGCAACGTTTAAAACAGCCAACAGCCAACTTGCTGCATCTGGGCATACCTTGCGCACCGCAAGGGTGTGGTTGTTGAGGTGCGCAAGCATGTCATCAGGGCAAAAAGTCTCTTTTTCAGTTTGCATCCTTGGCTCTTGGTCCTCCGAAAGGTCAATTAACTTATTTTCTTGCACTTTGAACCCTCTAAATTGACATATAAGGGCTTTAAGACATTTACCCACTTTGTTTAGTCCCCGGTTAACTTTATTGTCACCCGAAAGGTCCAAACTTTCAACGTTGACGCTTTAACCCCTCGTACACGAATTTGATCATAACTTTCTCATATGATAACGAAACTTTACAAAATTTTTATCGTGTATTCTAGTGAGCATAATTAACCGTTACAAAGCTTCGGGTTTTTCAAAAGGTCACTCAGAGGTATACTTATACATGTTGACACATTTAACCCCCCGTAGTTTGTAATCTCTCACTTTCATTCACAATTAGCTTCGCATGATCCATGATTTATTCGTGTAAGGGTATGAGCATCATGTAGGGTTACTGTAAATTATATTTATCCCTTGATGACATTTTAAACCCTTATATTCACATACTTTCCATGTTTGTCAACTTTAGTCCCTCTAGAGTATACTTTCACACGTTCAAGCTTATGACACGTGTCAATACATTATAGGACGTGAATTTTCTAGGTGTTACATTTATTCACATGCCAGTGATACGTTAATCTTGTTAACTAAGTATGTGATGTGGATTGTTCTAAATTTTTATGCTAATACTCATATTTCCAAAAATGGAAGCTTATCGTAAAGATAGGAGTGATTTCCTTACCTTGACGATTAGCTCCGCTCATTTTACAACTTCACCAATGAGCTAGGGGTGATTTCCTTACCTCGGAGGTAGTTACCAACTCTTCTTCTTTCTCAACGAAACTTTAAATTTGAACGTTACTTTCATTTCAATCTTGGAGACACGAATCGCACTGTCTCAGCAATCTAAAACAAATAATAATAATCTCTCTTGAACGAACTAAATTTACGATGTTTTCATTTTACAAGTGATACTACGTGAAATTCAAGATTATGCTATGTGGAACTAGTTGAACCTTTTATATGCTATGTGAAACTAATTGAACCTTTTGTATGCTATATGCTATGTGATGCATCCATGAAAACAATTTCCTTAAAACTTTATGTAACACCCTAGTTACTGATTAACGATTTTGTATGTAATTACCAATAATTAGATGTGTAGTTAAGACTACACATGCTATAAAAATACGAGTTTATTAAAACTTTTACAAATTATAAGTTATTCTACATAACGTGAATCGAATCCGTTGTTTAAAATCTACAACGTGGCAAAGTGCGGAAGCGTGATTCTATATCGTGTTCGGTTCTTCGTTGAGCTTGATCTTCATCCGGCATCTACTAAGTACCTACATTTCATAAAAACATGAAATGCTTTAGTCATACAGGATTTAAAACGCATCTAAAAGAATCTGGGAATTAAAACTAAATAAAATGCATTTTGTTTCTGGGTCCACCGTAATTTACGGTGGGACCGTAAATTACGGTAGCCCCTGAAGGTTTGTTCTTCCACCGTAAATCAGTATATAACCACCGTAACACATATCAACTCCACCGTAATTTACGGTGGTACCGTAAATTACGGTGGGCTCTGCATCCAGATTCTCTATTTTGTCGTAATTTGACACGAAATCTTCCGTATCTTTCAAACCGCTTATCCGTTTGACCTACCGTTTCTTCCTACATGTTTGTAATTTGATTCTCCATCAATTGGAGTTAAAATCCGACATCCGACTTAACAAGATTTAAGACTTTTAAGTCTTCGGCTTATTTCCCTTTTTACCAATTTTTGACCCATTCGCGGTTTTATCAAACAAACGTATTTGTTTGATTCCTATATCACATACAACTCTTTAATTTAATATTACTTACCATTTTAGGTTCTATTCATAGGTTTATTACACAAATTAGACCCGTTTTCACTCGTATGCTTATTTTGACCCGTTAAGGGTTCTTAAGTACTTTCGAGCCTAAAATCACTTTCAATTGCTTCTATAATTAATCTAAGTATTCATTTAATCATAACACTTATTTCCGAACAACTTTTAAAGGTTGTTTGGTTAATTTAGCCACCAAGGGCGTTTTGGTCCATTTTAGTCCTTTATTAACAATGAAGGACTTTTGAAAGTATATTGGACCCATAATCCCTCTTTTAACCTATAATTATGTTTGAAAAGTCATTAAGCTTTCCAAACGCCATGTTCATTACATAAAACATTTGGTTTACCTAACAAGTAACCAAATGTCCGTTTTGACCCCTTTTAACGCTCTTGAACCATATGTTCTAAATGAGTGTTACCTTATTTCACATACCTGGCGCAGATCAATATATTGACCCGTTTTTAATACCTTGCTTTTATAACCGCTAATTCATAGCGTTGCTAACACCAATTTGACATTTACACCTGAAATAATATAGCTCGACAATAATCATTAGTCGCTATTGTCAAAGGGTGATATCTTCACCTTTTGACCCATTTGGTCTAAGTGACCGATTATGTTGGCGAGATGATATTTATTACCATCTCATCTATACGACTCGCTTCGATTTACACCGTGTGGCCATTTCACTTATTAATTGATTTTCTTAACGCTTTTTAGCCTGTTATGGCTTACGCCTTACAGTGTCTTTCAAAACTAATAGTTATGGTCAACGCATGACCAATTTACCTTTTTACCCTTATTGTTTGTTTTGGGTTTACCCTATAAGGTAACCATTCGAAAGCTCATTTTGCATTTGTCATAAATTGATCGAATTACCGATTTAATTCCTTTTTAACCATCAACATGGTTTCTTGTCGTGCTAGACTACCTTGTTCCGTACGTTTACACGTCGGAACATCATACCTCAATTATGTAATTGTCTTTTTAGTAACTATTATGGTAAGGGAGTATTCTAACCTATAAGACTAGTGTAAGCTATACTTACCTTGCATCCGAATTATGCTTTTTCCACCATTCTTGCTTCGTTTGACCCGCTTCCTTTCCAAGCCTCCACCTAGCTTGTCAAGCGCCAAACTATCATCGTAATTCGTAAGACGGTTATATTAGTCATCATTAATTATGACTATTCCATCTTACATATTTTCTATCACAAATACCATTCGATTTTGTTAATGGTCGGTTTGACTACTAAAAGTCAAACGCCCCTTAGCATATAAATGCACATTCAAGTTCTATCTATCAATTAGTAGCTAACATAATCTTATACACTTAGTTACATGAACATGGCTACCAAATTTCATCATAACATTCAAACCCATTTCAATCATGTATGAACAAGTTCCCAAATCACTTAATTTGTTTGAGTGCCTTGTTTCTATTATCCAATATGATGATTTTAAACATAAACTTATCATCACCTTTACTATTACATAAAAACCCACTTCCTAGTTTACTTGTTAATCACATACAAGTGATATTACTTCAAGTTCTTCATGATTTCATCATTTCTAACAAAACCCACTTCTAGTTACTTATGAACTCTTAACAAAATCTCTAATTTGTTCAAGTAGTTCATTCATATGAATTAGTATGATGTTTATAAACACCATTAGGACATCAATTTCATCAATTTAACCAAAACCCACATAGCTCATGCTAGGGTAATTATCAAATCCCTAGTTTTGACAACAATTCATCAAGATTTCTACTAGGGTTTGTTCCTAAACTAAGATATAATCACAATAACACTCATAGATTTAATATTCATTCCAGAATTTCTATTATGATTGTTCATCATAATCTCAAAGTATCACCAAATCATAAATTTCAACATACCTTGTGATCCCCACGACTAGGTGATCATTAATACGTGTTCATGCATTCGATTCGGGCTGGATTCGACCTTCAATTTCGTTGTTTTGTTGAAACTAGGGTTAAAGCTCCATGGGAGCTTTCTCCTGACCTTAACCACGCACGCACACACACACTTGTGTGTGTGTTGTGTTTATTTTTAAGTTTTTAATTTCAATTTCAAGTTACCCGGCTTTGGTCCCTCGTGTTTGGTTAGTTATTAATTAGATCACAACCTAATTATTTTCAATAACATTCCCACTTATTAACTAGGTTTAATATTCCTAGTGAACTTAGCGGGTTCGGGAATATTTATGACTAAGTTTATTTTAGGTCCCGTTAACTCGGGCCTTCTAAGCTTTTATTTCCTTAAAAGCTTTTATTCACTTTTTATTTATTATTAGGATTAATTATTTAAATCCTAATATTTACCGGGTAAATTTTTACCACTAAAGGTATTTTACCCGTCTTTACTATTAACGTGGTTTGATTACCAAAGCCGTTTTCGGGGTGTTACAAGTCTACCCCCCTTAAAGAGGTTTCGTCCTCGAAACCTTTTCTTACTTAATTTATCGAGTTCAACTCCATGTATCTGCTCTCGATAATTAATTAAGCATTTTTCATATCTTAACCGATTGTTAGTATTACCAAAAAAAAAATATGGTAATATTCTTTTGGTTATTAATCATCTACGTATCTTACATGACATAATGCGACTGGAAATAACGTAATCTCGTTATTTCCACTAGTTTAATTAACTTAGCGATATTCCTCGCTTTCATATACTATCGAATTCTTTATGAATCCGTGACCTTGACCCGTTTAAAGGTCTTTAGTGAAATCTCTCACTTTTTGCAACGATTTTCTTTTGTTTTCAATTTTATTTATTCGGTTCATCTATACCGAATCCACCGCTTACAAGCAAACCAAATTTATTTAAATGACCTTGACGGGTCTCACTAATTAGTCTTATTAGTCCAGTTACTATTTACCGCTTGCTTGGTTATAATGTGATTCTACTTCACGTTACATTTCTTGACCGTTATTGTGTTACATCATGTTTAATTTATATCAAAATTTCATTTTCGAAAATATCACTTTTCGAATATATCGTCTTGCGCCTATCAGCGTCAAGACTTGTATCTTTCATGCTTACTATTTAAATTCCTATCAGAATTTATGTTTGTAAAAACATTACTTCTTACTAAAACCGAAGTTTTAGTTTTAGGATCTTTTTCTTTAACTTGTGTCAATCATCCATACTGGGATATCGACAGTCCATAATTTATTCTTTTACAGCCTTTGTTTTATGCGGGGATTCTCAATTTATCCGTCGCTTTGTCTAATTAACCCTGTAAGTTTTATCGTTTTGCTCTATAGGCTATTTTATTAGACTTTCACCTCTTTAAGGCTAGGTCCTTGTAGTCTATTTCTTTCTAGTCGTGACCCGTAGGTCATATTAGTCTCGTAGACTTTTCCATTGTTTATAACCCCAAGGGTTATATTGATCCCGTAGATCATTCTTTACGCATGTCTATATTGAAATATATATATGGTGTCAAAGCACTCTTTTTATGTTTGAAAATCATTTGTTTTCACCCTTGAACTTCATTTGACCTTGACCGTAGTCTAAGGCTTCATTTGTTTACTTCCGGGCTAATCCTCCGACTTTATGACTTCTGACGTTATTTACGCGTCCGTTTGTCTCAAGCTTACCATTATCCGGATTGCGCCTACTTATGCCATTAAGCATTTATACTTTATTCAACCCGTTCAACCTCAAAATGGTTGGATATAATTATCAAAATTTCTGTTTACGAAATTTTATGGTCTTTTAGTCATAACTCATAATCTGAGTCTTTTGACTTTAAATTCTTGTTCTCGTCTCTCGGTTTACGCATGTGTTTAAATCCTTACCCATCAACCGGGTGTTTTACCGAAGTCGTTATTATTGCAACCCTTCCGGTATGCATTAAGACCTCGCTTCATTTTTATATTCCGACTTTGTCTTTAAGTTGGGCGTTTTACAAAAACGACCCGTTAAGGGACTCATTTGCAATTTCCGGGTTCGAGCGTAAGTACACTCCCTCCCAATACTTGTCTAATCATGTTTGCGTTTTCTGGGTTCGAGTGTAAGTACACTCCCTCCCAATACTTGTTTAATCATGCTTGCGTTTTCTGGGTTCGAGTGTAAGTACACTCCCTCCCAATACTTGTTTAATCATGCTTGCGTTTTCTGGGTTCGAGTGTAAGTACACTCCCTCCCAATACTTGTTTAATCATGCTTGCGTTTTCTGGGTTCGAGTGTAAGTACACTCCCTCCCAATACTTGTTTAATCATGCTTCTTTGTCCCTTCACTCGGGCTCATTATCCTAATGTAATACGCTTCCGTCACTCGGTTGTGCGTTTACATTATTATCAAATATTTTGCTTGTCTGATTCATTTGGGTACTTTTTACTTAGTCCCATTCACCCCGCCCTTACTACATCGGACATAACTGCGCTCATTATAAGAAGCTCATGCTATCATGTGTTCACTACTTACTTGGCCAGAGTAAGCGATCAACACGTGGTACGCGTGACCTTATTATAATTACCGCATCACGTCCCATGTAAGTAACTCCTCAATTTGTCTCCATATTTATGGTTTCATTTGGCAAAACTCTATTTAATTGTTAGTTAATAATTATTAGTTTTAATCGTTTATCCTTGAACATGTACAATGTCCCTTTTTATGAACATTTATTCGCATTCATTGATGTGATCATAAATTTTCTCAATAGGATTTGTATTGAGAATACTTGCTTGGATGATCACTCTCGTCCAAGTTTCTATATAAACAAGTCTTGTTATTCATTTGTTATTCATCATTGTGAATAACACATTTCCTATTAAATTTCTCTTGGAAATCAGGTTTTCCAAGTTCTGTCATATGTGTATGCAACCGTTATTACTTACGTGTTTGTTGCATATAATGACTCGTGCGATTAGATTTAAAAGTGTGCACCTGGTGATGCTTGCCCTAACGGGCTTCTCTTGTCATTAGTCTTGTTCGCGACCGTTACGCGATTTTGGTCCTTAATGAGTCTGCTCTTTCTGTCGTACCCCGGACCGTTCCATCATCATGTCCATAATTTGTTTGACTCTCGTCGTCTTCAAACGCGAGTGTCCTTCATTTAAAACATTCACAAAAGTTAGTAAAGTCAACTTCAATAATCGCCCGTATTATAATACAAGGCATTTTCTACTATACACGTCAACGCGCGTATTTTCGTCAACCCTAACAATCATTTAAATTGGGGTAACGTATACCACACGATAGCTCTATGTGTTGTTTACAACACTTAAGCATACTAGCTAATAACGTTCCTGTACTTACCGGATTTGCGATCAAGCTTCGAACCGAACACTATTCTTTGTCAAGAGCATAAGGTTTAAGTCCAAGCATGGTTCCTCCCAACCATACTCGAATCTCTTAAACCAAGGCTCTGATACCAACTTGTAACACCCTAGTTACTGATTAACGATTTTGTATGTAATTACCAATAATTAGATGTGTAGTTAAGACTACACATGCTATAAAAATACGAGTTTATTAAAACTTTTACAAATTATAAGTTATTCTACATAACGTGAATCGAATCCGTTGTTTAAAATCTACAACGTGGCAAAGTGCGGAAGCGTGATTCTATATCGTGTTCGGTTCTTCGTTGAGCTTGATCTTCATCCGGCATCTACTAAGTACCTACATTTCATAAAAACATGAAATGCTTTAGTCATACAGGATTTAAAACGCATCTAAAAGAATCTGGGAATTAAAACTAAATAAAATGCATTTTGTTTCTGGGTCCACCGTAATTTACGGTGGGACCGTAAATTACGGTAGCCCCTGAAGGTTTGTTCTTCCACCGTAAATCAGTATATAACCACCGTAACACATATCAACTCCACCGTAATTTACGGTGGTACCGTAAATTACGGTGGGCTCTGCATCCAGATTCTCTATTTTGTCGTAATTTGACACGAAATCTTCCGTATCTTTCAAACCGCTTATCCGTTTGACCTACCGTTTCTTCCTACATGTTTGTAATTTGATTCTCCATCAATTGGAGTTAAAATCCGACATCCGACTTAACAAGATTTAAGACTTTTAAGTCTTCGGCTTATTTCCCTTTTTACCAATTTTTGACCCATTCGCGGTTTTATCAAACAAACGTATTTGTTTGATTCCTATATCACATACAACTCTTTAATTTAATATTACTTACCATTTTAGGTTCTATTCATAGGTTTATTACACAAATTAGACCCGTTTTCACTCGTATGCTTATTTTGACCCGTTAAGGGTTCTTAAGTACTTTCGAGCCTAAAATCACTTTCAATTGCTTCTATAATTAATCTAAGTATTCATTTAATCATAACACTTATTTCCGAACAACTTTTAAAGGTTGTTTGGTTAATTTAGCCACCAAGGGCGTTTTGGTCCATTTTAGTCCTTTATTAACAATGAAGGACTTTTGAAAGTATATTGGACCCATAATCCCTCTTTTAACCTATAATTATGTTTGAAAAGTCATTAAGCTTTCCAAACGCCATGTTCATTACATAAAACATTTGGTTTACCTAACAAGTAACCAAATGTCCGTTTTGACCCCTTTTAACGCTCTTGAACCATATGTTCTAAATGAGTGTTACCTTATTTCACATACCTGGCGCAGATCAATATATTGACCCGTTTTTAATACCTTGCTTTTATAACCGCTAATTCATAGCGTTGCTAACACCAATTTGACATTTACACCTGAAATAATATAGCTCGACAATAATCATTAGTCGCTATTGTCAAAGGGTGATATCTTCACCGTTTGACCCATTTGGTCTAAGTGACCGATTATGTTGGCGAGATGATATTTATTACCATCTCATCTATACGACTCGCTTCGATTTACACCGTGTGGCCATTTCACTTATTAATTGATTTTCTTAACGCTTTTTAGCCTGTTATGGCTTACGCCTTACAGTGTCTTTCAAAACTAATAGTTATGGTCAACGCATGACCAAATTACCTTTTTACCCTTATTGTTTGTTTTGGGTTTACCCTATAAGGTAACCATTCGAAAGCTCATTTTCCATTTGTCATAAATTGATCGAATTACCGATTTAATTCCTTTTTAACCATCAACATGGTTTCTTGTCGTGCTAGACTACCTTGTTCCGTACGTTTACACGTCGGAACATCATACCTCAATTATGTAATTGTCTTTTTAGTAACTATTATGGTAAGGGAGTATTCTAACCTATAAGACTAGTGTAAGCTATACTTACCTTGCATCCGAATTATGCTTTTTCCACCATTCTTGCTTCGTTTGACCCGCTTCCTTTCCAAGCCTCCACCTAGCTTGTCAAGCGCCAAACTATCATCGTAATTCGTAAGACGGTTATATTAGTCATCATTAATTATGACTATTCCATCTTACATATTTTCTATCACAAATACCATTCGATTTTGTTAATGGTCGGTTTGACTACTAAAAGTCAAACGCCCCTTAGCATATAAATGCACATTCAAGTTCTATCTATCAATTAGTAGCTAACATAATCTTATACACTTAGTTACATGAACATGGCTACCAAATTTCATCATAACATTCAAACCCATTTCAATCATGTATGAACAAGTTCCCAAATCACTTAATTTGTTTGAGTGCCTTGTTTCTATTATCCAATATGATGATTTTAAACATAAACTTATCATCACCTTTACTATTACATAAAAACCCACTTCCTAGTTTACTTGTTAATCACATACAAGTGATATTACTTCAAGTTCTTCATGATTTCATCATTTCTAACAAAACCCACTTCTAGTTACTTATGAACTCTTAACAAAATCTCTAATTTGTTCAAGTAGTTCATTCATATGAATTAGTATGATGTTTATAAACACCATTAGGACATCAATTTCATCAATTTAACCAAAACCCACATAGCTCATGCTAGGGTAATTATCAAATCCCTAGTTTTGACAACAATTCATCAAGATTTCTACTAGGGTTTGTTCCTAAACTAAGATATAATCACAATAACACTCATAGATTTAATATTCATTCCAGAATTTCGATTATGATTGTTCATCATAATCTCAAAGTATCACCAAATCATAAATTTCAACATACCTTGTGATCCCCACGACTAGGTGATCATTAATACGTGTTCATGCATTCGATTCGGGCTGGATTCGACCTTCAATTTCGTTGTTTTGTTGAAACTAGGGTTAAAGCTCCATGGGAGCTTTCTCCTGACCTTAACCACGCACGCACACACACACTTGTGTGTGTGTTGTGTTTATTTTTAAGTTTTTAATTTCAATTTCAAGTTACCCGGCTTTGGTCCCTCGTGTTTGGTTAGTTATTAATTAGATCACAACCTAATTATTTTCAATAACATTCCCACTTATTAACTAGGTTTAATATTCCTAGTGAACTTAGCGGGTTCGGGAATATTTATGACTAAGTTTATTTTAGGTCCCGTTAACTCGGGCCTTCTAAGCTTTTATTTCCTTAAAAGCTTTTATTCACTTTTTATTTATTATTAGGATTAATTATTTAAATCCTAATATTTACCGGGTAAATTTTTACCACTAAAGGTATTTTACCCGTCTTTACTATTAACGTGGTTTGATTACCAAAGCCGTTTTCGGGGTGTTACACTTTATGATCAAGTCTCATCCATTCTATTCTTTCTTTTGAATTTTTTTAAACGTCTTCCTCTTAGATTTCGAGGACGAAATCTCCTAAAGTAGGGGAGACTGTAACCCCCGTCAAAATCCGACCCGTTTTAAAAATACGGATCCTAAACTTTAAACCTCGGAAATTTTCGCGAAATAAATAATCGTTGAAAGATATCGTTAATTTAATACATTTATAAAAATGGTTATTTATTTATTTATTTTATTTAACTAATTAAATTAATCTTACAATTTAAAAGTTTTATTCTTTTTATAAAAATAATAATCTAGTTAGCCTCGTTAAGGTTTTAAAGCTAGTCAAGTTAACCTAGTTAGTGTTAGTTAGTCAACTAGTAAAGTGGAAGGACCTGGTTGTAACTTTTAAAAACCCCTAATCACCTGGTTGTAACTTTTAAAAACCCCTAATCAAAAAGAGTTAAAAACTGGTTGTAACTTTTAAAAACCCCTAATCAAAAAGAGTTAAAAACAGGTAGACACCAAGGATCGAACCCGGGTCGTTCATCTAGCAATAACAAAACAAAACCACTCCACCAGTTGCGTGTTTGGTGATAACAGCCGCGTGAAAATCATTTAACCCGAACAATCCGCAGTTGTAATTCAAGTTTGCCGCCCAAGAAACGCGTACACCTGTTCTTTCCTTCTTTCTTTCTTCCTGATTTCTCGTAATTGATTTCCTTCCTTTATACAACAATCATGCACCTGGTCTATGTTGTAAAACATATGCAAATCAATCACGATATCATTTCTAAACTTACAAAGCTTGCAAAATACTATATAATAGGCACCCATCTCTTTTGTTTTTCCCACCCACTGTTCTTATTCGAACACAAAACAGCAAGGTACTCCAGTGGTGTTTGTGCGTGGGAAACAAGCGGAGGGTCACGGGTTCGAACCCGGACTCCCTTGTTTTTCGCTTCACGTTATGTTTTTTTATGAACCAGTAAATGGAGTAACACAATTAGTGTATAAATTAATTCTTTTCTGTTTTAATTAATACCTTAAATTTTAAATTCATTTTCAGTTTTATTTAAAACCCTTAAATAATACCTCATTTTCTTTCCTGTGTTAATTAAAACTCTTAAAATGTTTTTTTCTATGTTCTTAGTTAACACTTTTAAATCCAACAATAAAATTCAAATGATGTAAGATTTATACGAGATTACTTTTTATAATATATGAATATTAAAAAGGATTAGTTAAAATTCTAACTAACTAGGGATGTAATTAAATTGCAAACAATAAATATTAGGATCTTATTTAGCCTAAATAATAACGAGTTCGTTATTGTTATTCTAAACATCTAGGATAATCGCTCTCAGGGGCGAAGCTTGAAAATTTTCACCGGGGGGGGGGGGGGGGGGGGGCGAAAACGTATATACCCAAAAATTTCTATACGAAAACTACATATATAACACTACTGAGTGAAAAATTCGGGGGGGCGGGCGTCCCCCTCCCGCCCCTCTTATCCTTCGCCCCTGATCGCTCTTGTTCGTTCTCTTGGATTTTTCCCAATCATACTCGTGCGTTACTTACAAGAAATTGCAATGCAACCAATGTGACTATACTTGATCCCATTTTTATTTTAACACTTTTGGGTGCAACATGTGTTTTATACAAAAACACGCAACGCTTGAAACTTGTTATATGCACACTCTATCCATTTTTAAACATGACGCAATTTGATGCTTGTTAATCTCATATGCTAGGTAAACTTTTCGTGTCTGTATGCTCATTAACCTTGTTAAACTTATTAGACTTGTGAGACTTGTTAGACTTCTTATACTTATTAAACTCCTATGCTATAGGAGTACGCATCGCCCTTGAGTGAGTCTTGGGGTGTTTGCGTTGGAAACTTGGGTTTGACATATAGTGACACCGTTTCCGCATATTAGTAACTTGTATTATGTTGTTCATGTTGGATATGAGTATTTAAACTTTTTATTCTCCTTTATGCTATGTATCAAACCTGTATACTCGCCAACTTTTGTTGATGTTATTTTAATACATGTTGCAGGTTGATAGACGAAGTGATCAAGAAAACAAGCTAGGATGAACCTAGAAACCCATCTTAGAATAAGCAATGTTTTGAATTATTTTGTTGCAATTTGTCTTATTTGGAAACAATGTACGAATTTTAGTATTTTATGAAATTTGAATTAAACTATATTGTCACAATAGTGTTATGATGCTTTTGAGCGATTTGTTCGTCTCATCCTGATGTTTCTGTCATCGGTTGGGGTGTGACAAGGAAGAAATCAATTACGAGAAATCAGGAAGAAAGAAAGAAGGAAAGAACAGGTGTACGCGTTTCTTGGGCGGCAAACTTGAATTACAACTGCGGATTTTTAGGGTTAAATGATTTTCACGCGGCTGTTATCACCAAACACGCAACTGGTGGAGTGGTTTTGTTTTGTTATTGCTAGAGGAATGACCCGGGTTCGATCCCTGGTGTCTACCTGTTTTAACTCTTTTTTATTAGGGGTTTTTAAAAGTTACAACCAGGTCCTTCCACTTTACTAGTTGACTAACTAACACTAACTAGGTTAACTTGACTAGCTTTAAAACCTTAACGAGGCTAACTAGATTATTATTTTTATAAAAAGAATAAAACTTTTAAATTGTAAGATTAATTTAATTAGTTAAATAAAATAAATAAATAACCATTTTTATAAATGTATTAAATTAACGATATCTTTCAACGATTATTTATTTCGACAAAATTTCCGAGATTTAAAGTTTAGGATCCGTATTTTTAAAACGGGCCGGATTTTGATACGGGTCGATTTTGACGGGGGTTACAGTTTAAGACCATGAGTCATCCGATCGGATTGTCATTCGATCGGATGGCAATCCGATCGGACGGCAGTCCGTTCAGCGACTTGATCGTTTTGAAACTTGTAAAATTTTGCTAAGTTTGAAAAGTTTGCGGTTTGACCGAGACGGTATGACAACATGTTAAACAACGGAAGACTCCACCAAGTCCAAGTCATCCGATCGGATGGGAATCACCCCATCCCAATCGGTTAGCTGTTCTTGGCGGGTGTTCATGTTCAACCCGTGAATCAGTTGTCTCTTTGATAGGAATCAGTTCTCAGACCGACACTTCACTAAAGAATGGGTAGGAGGCTTGAATGAGCTCCGACTCTATCGGTTTTGAGTGAAAGAGTGTAAAAGAGTTGAAAGAAACTTAAATCAGTTGGAAAATGTTTAGATTTAAGTGAAATCAGTGTTTAAACATGTTGAAATCTCTTAGATCTGAGTTGTTCTTGGTGGAATGAGGTCACAGTTTGAAGTTCATGAGAACTCATGATGACATCACCCTAGAACAGCCCAAATCAGCCGATTTCACGGTGAGAAGTTAAGATTTGATGGTGCAAATGATGGAGAAGTGTGTGTAGATGATAGAAGTACAAGATTTGAGGTAGAAACTTAAAGGAATCGTGAGGAATCGAGAGAAAATAGCCAAAAAGTGTGCTGGTCGGAAGAGGAGCTGTCACATCACAGTTCATGATGTGACAGGTACTATTTATAGGTGTCAGAAGAGGAAAGGCGGTGCAGGTGACGGATCAGAGGGCAGTCCGATCGGATGGCCATCCGATTGGATGGTCATCCGGACGGATGACCATTCGGTCGAATGGTCATTCGATCGAAGGGCTCGAGTGAGTTGGGTTTCAATGTTTCGTTTCGTGCGTTGAGCGTTGCGATGCGTTTCGAGTAAGCGATGCGATAGGATTGAATAATAGTTACATAAATAACCTAACTAACATCCAATAACATGAATAACCTTGTGTTACCAGTTCGCGATGAGGTTACGTTGCGATAGAGTTGCAATTGCGTTTTTGGTTAATCACCACAAACATAAAAGTAAACATGCACAAGTAACATATAAGTAGCACACACACGTAAAACAATATTCAGGACCTGCGATTCCAGTTGTGACGCGATAGCGATGCGATTAGCGATAAATAGATTAGCGATAAACATCAATTAACTGCGATTATTATAGATACTCCACATAATACAACTAAAGTACACAAAACTAGAATATCGATTACAAGTCAAGAAGTACAATCAACGATTATGCAAGGAGTGACAGATCGCATTTAGCAATCTTTTCTTCACTTCAAAGACGTGGGTTGTTACATAGGGTGCCAAAATGGAAATTTAATTTATTAAAACAAAATATCTCACACACACACACAAGGTGTGTGTGTGCGTGACATCGATCAGGAGAAGGGAATGAGGGGTGTAAACCCTAACCCTCAAGAAACCATCAAATTAAAAGGGGATTCAGCCCAATTCTACTGCATGAACAAGGATTCTTGATCACTCAGCTCTATAAAATCACTTGGTAAGTTGTAATTTATGATTTTTTGATTTTGTAAGAAGTGGGTTTTCGATCAATCCATGAATTTGTATGAAATTAAGCATCATTATATGCTAGAATCACCATACGGAACATGTGTTATGCATGATTTTGATCAATTAGGTGTTTGGAGGTGAAACCCACCATAGATGATGGAAATGGCGACATGGGTATGTCACCCATGTCCAATCTTTGTTTGATTCTTGATATGTTATGTTGTATGTGACCATCTTGTTAGTTATGTTGAACATGGTATGAAATTGAATTGATATTTAGTATTTTGGATGATTGAAAACAAGAACTAGGAAGAAAAGTAAGAAAATTACTTGTACATTATGTTTAAAAACTTGTACGCGCGCCAAGTGTTTGATGAAATGACTAGGTGAAGTTAGAAGGTGAAATTGTATGCAAGAAAGTGGTAATTAGATATAGAATGTGATAAAGAGGCCTTTGATAGTAAACTAACATGATAATTGTGTTTAGATATAGTTCGTTGCTAAGTATGGATCAAGGTGCAAGTGTAGAATTATGGAGGTTTCTAGTATGGTGTGTACATGTAAACAAGTGATCATGTGGTTAAATGAGTATTTCACTATGAGTATACCATATGCTTGTTGAAATGATTAATGGAAGCCGGATGTGAAATGTAAATTAATATGGTCGTTCTTATGTTTAATTTCATATGCTAACAAGAACGTGAATGTAATGAAATGAAAGTATAGGAATCATGTCAAGATGGATGGAAGCATGAGAGGCTAACGGATCAAGAGGACATAAGGAAGCAAATGCAAATACGGATGCATAAGGTAAGTGATTTCCGGAATCACTTCTTATTTGTTTGAGTAAGATAGCGTTTAGTTAATTAAGCATGATGATGATTGAAGTTATATATGGTTTTGGTTGTATGAAATCAGTAATTTTTAGCTAAGTAGACCGAACGGGTCAATAGGAGGTCGTAATGATATGACGGAATGATGTCTAAGTAACGCCTATGTTATTGTAACCGGGTAATAGCTAGAATTGCTTATAAGCGTGCTAACCGAGAATGGGGACTTAGGTTAATGGTCAAAAGACTTAGCTTTTGACCTTAAACAAAGGAGATGTTTGACAATTATACGAACGGGTCGAATAAATGTGCATAAGTTTGTAATGATAATGAATCACGTAAAGATTAAGGACCCGGGGTAAAGATTTTTAGTTAATAATGTAAAGCCATGTTTTACGAACAATGGAAATGAGTTTTGAGTAAATTGGTTGTGGTATGTCCGAGATATGCTAGTTTTATAATAATAATATGAATGGTTCAAATAGTTAAAAACGAGTATGTAAAGCCGAAGGCTTTAAGCTAAGATTGTTCTTAGTCCGGATGTTATATTACAATCTCATATTATAAAAAAAAAAATCAAATTTCGATCACGTAGGAAAAAGAATCGCGTTAAACGGACTTGCGGAACAAAAGTTATGGCAGTTTTAAGTTAGAATTTTGATTGAGTATTTAGAGCTGGGAAACTGCAGCTCAAAAGAAAATAACTTTCTGTCGAAAAGTGGCCGTCGCGCCCGCGACAGAGAAAGGTTAGTTTGTCGCACCCCGCCACCGGCTCTGGCGGCCCGCGAATGAGGAGTACAAAGCTGTCGCGGCCCGTGACAGCCTACAGAACTGGCAAAAATCTTTAGTTTGTTTGTTTTGGCCATGGAACTTGTTCTAATTGGTTTTTAAGGTCTCTTAACTAATGATTAAGATGGTTTTTGATTATAAGTAAGTGCTATGGGTCTCCGGATAGTACAGGTATGGATTTATCTTTGTGTTAGTGAAGGAAATATATAGTGTATGTGTTTAGGGACGAGTAAGTATTGATCATTTTCGTATTATATCAACATTTAAATTCAACCTCTAGATGACGTTATAACCTTAAATTTTGATTTAATATTAAGGGTGGAGATACAATAGGAAGTTTATTTGGCTAGGAAGGTTAGGAAGTGATCTTGACCATCCATTTAGTTAATCAAGGGCTAAGATTAAATCAGGGAAATTGAAGGAAAGAAAAGAGGCGCGTGAGTTTGTTTAGGGGCATTCTAGTCAATCCAAGCCAATAGTTTCTCTCTCCTCCAATTCCCCCCCATTTTTTAAACGTTAATAACTCTTTCAAACGATATTATTTTTTTATAAAAATTGCACCAAAAAAACGAGTGTTTTTTTATCTTTAAAACGAGTATACTATTGCTATATTTTCAAAAAAAAAATTAAAAACCCAGTTGCGTAAAACGCAATAGAAAAACCCCCAGTTACGTAAAACGCAATGAAAAAAAAACCTAAAAATGACATTTTTCTAAAACGCAATGCACAAAAAACACAAAGAAATGACTTATTTGTAAAACGCAATGGCCAGAAAACACAAAGAAATGTCTTATTTCTAAAACGCAATAGCCTAAAAACTCAATAGAAAATGTACTTTCTAAAACGCAATGGACTAAAAACACATAAAAATGTGTTTTACCTAAAACGCAATGCACCAAAAACACATAAAAATGTGTTTTACCTAAAATGCAATGCACCAAAAACACAAAGAAATGTCTTATTTGTAAAACGCAATGGCCAGAAAACACTTAAAAATGACTCATTCTAAAACGCAATGGACTGAAAACACCTAAAAAATGTGTTTTACCTAAAACGCAATGACTAAAAACACTTAAAAATGTGTTTTTTTCTAAAACGCAATAGCAGAAAACACATAAAACTCTCTTATTTCTAAAACGCAATGGACATATAAAACTGTCTGGGAACTGTCTGTGACTGTGAACTGTCTAAATTGTCTACCAATTATTGTCTTCGAAATGAGCCAATTTCTGGAAAATTAATTTTTCTGATGATTTTTAATACAGCTATCTGATGATTTTCAACCCCAGCCAGGGGCTCTGCCCCTTGGACCCCGCCAGGGGCTGCCGCCCCTAGGACCCCGCTACCAGGGGCGCTGCCCCCGGACCTCCGCCATGATCGTAAAACGCAATGAGTAAATCAAAAACCCAGATCGTAAAAATGAAATTAAAGAATTTCTTACATGGATCGAAGTGATTTCTTCAACAATTGACGAATTTTGAATGATTGAAACACTTATCAGCGCTCGAATCGAACGAATCGAGTGATTATCTCCAAAATCACCGGAAAAAAACGAGATTTTTTATGAAATTAAACTGGGTTTTCTTCAAAAAAAAGCTGAAGAACACGTTGATCGGGTGTTTGAATCATTGATTGGTGATGAAAATCGCACTATAATGTAGTGATTATTGAGATAGAAAGTGAAGAAATGGTTGAAGATGGTGGGTTTTGAAAATGGTGGGTTTGGAAGTTACTGGGTTTTGAAAAGGAAGAAGAAAGGGTTGGATTGACTAAAATACCTTTTTTCTTTATTTTAAATGTTGCCACATGTCCTAATCCTATTGCTTCCTATACTTCCTAGCCAAAATAAACTTCATATTTGATCTTTTCCCTTAATATTAAATGCATTAACAATAACATTAATAACTTGATACTTTCTTTTGTTTAAATTACTCGATTTTACACCGTAACGTGTGACAAATTATTATACTTTTTATCTATTCCTAACCACGTTTTTGCGACTTTACACCGTAACGTGCGACACATTATTATACTTTTTTTATCACGTCTAACCACGTTAGTGTCTACATTAGTTTTACGAATTCATACCACTATCTAAGTTGTTATGAAACAATGGTCTATTAGCAACCAATATACACGCTAGACATGAGAACATATATCATGTTGAGAAAGAAATATGGAGAATGAGATAATTCTTATAATATTGAGTATATCATATCAAATACATAGGACCTCTATATATAGGCAATATTATTAATACAAGAGTAAGTAAAGAGACGGGAGTTAAGAACGTGGAGAGTCACCACATTATGATGCATTCATAACACTCCCCCTTGACTATCCACGTGTTGAAATATAATAGTCTACTATTCTTTTAATACGCTAGATGATGTTGCCTCGTTAAAAACCTTGCTAGGAAAACCCAGTGGGATAAAACCATAGCTAAGGAAAAAAGAGTGTAGCGCGTATTTTCTCCCCCTGATACTTTTGGATCGGGTGTGTTGCCTCGTTAAAAACCTTACTAAGAAAACCCAATGGGACAAAACTTAGTCAAGGGAAAAAGAGTGCAACTTGAATAAGTCTCCCCCTCATTTTAACATGTATCCTTTAAGTGACGTGTGTCCATCTTCCTTAAAAGTCGAATAAAGCTTTTGTAGCAAATGATTTGTCGCTTGATCCCTTAATGAGCACGACTGTGTTTTGTTACATTTCTGCATCTACAAGACTAACCAAACTTGTTTTGATGGGTTAGTAAAATATAATTAAATATCGTTTATACCTAAAATATTTCTTTGAACTCATTCCAATGTCTCTTCGCTTGACAAAGATTATATCATGACAATAATCTCAAGTGAAAGATATTATAACCATACATAGCTAGCAAAACATATTAATGCACTTATGCATTTAACGATGGTACTTCTAGAATGAGAATCTCTACTTTGGTAGGAGATGATAATAGACATTTCTTATAATAAATGACTTAAGAACATTTAACATGCTTTAAGGTTCAACTATGTCCATACTAAAATATCCAAACATCATCTTATAGATGTACTTGAGGGATTAGTAAAATATAATTACATATATACTCGAACTACAGTTCAAGTAATAATTAGACCGTGCCAAGGTCATTCAAAAATTCTCCCTCTAAAAGCTCGACAATTTCTCTCAATGATGCCAAGACATCATTACTGTAAAGTGCGATTATAGTGAACTTTAAAAGTAGAATGTTCATAGAACATGACTAACTTAATCAAACTTATATCCCTCTTTATGCGAATATCTCGAGTTGGACAACAATCGACCCAACTATTTTAGCCCATACGTATTTTGTCAACTTCATATAGTACGTTCTTGAGGTTTTTATATCAATGCTTCTGGCATTATCAATCCATGAGGGAATTCTGCCCATCTTATCCAAATATACATGTGCATTCACTCTTCATGAGTTTTGCTACATAAACTTACCCATATAACACATAGATATCTATATCATATGCAAAAATGACATGAACACTTGCTTTTATCTTCAAAATCCATATTGTACCATGCGTGTACACTATTTATTGAGATATCACAATCACAGGGTAAAAGTTTCTATGTATGTTTATTGGTGCACAAGAATTACATCATTAAGATGTTTTGATTTACCTTTAGGGAACTCAATTGCTTTAGAAAACTCATCAGGAGTTCAATCGTAAACAAAAACGAATCTATATACAACGATCATATTGTTCTCAAGAACTTAACTTACATGATTTTGATCATTCAAATCCTTTAGGGACCTTCATGTACACTTTTAGTATCAAGTGATACATAACATTCATAGACGCATATCAATTCTCTCTCTATATTACCAGACTAATAATATATTGGAAAGTCAATACATCCACCACTGGATAAAATGTCTCCTCATAATCAATCATAGGTCTTTGCGAAAAATATTGTGCCACCAATTTTTCCTTATATCACTCAATTTGATTTTCACATAATTCGCATAAAAGACCCGTTTATGTCCAACATATTTTACAACTTCAGTTGTATGTACTGTTGGTCCAGATACTTTCCATGACATTAGAGAATTCAGCTTTGCCTTATTTGCGTCTTTCCATTTTGGCCAATCATTTCCTAAATATTCATTCATAGGCAGATCTTAAATCATGATCCTCATCATTTAATCATTTTAAGCGCTACATTATATACAAAAGTATAACGACGTCGATTTTTATTTCGATTCCATACATATCTTAGACATGATACAACTTATCGAGATCTCTTTATTTTCAGGTACCCGAGGTTCTTCTTGAACCATCATGTCTATTGTCTCTTCAGGAGATCTTATTACTATAACCTCGACTTGACCATCTTAATTACTTGCTCCAATTTTCGGGGAATTTTATTATTGGAATCAACTAGTCTAGCACGCTTTAGGTGTGCAATAGACTCATTACCAAAATATGTGGTTGTCCTCTTGGGACACAAATATAACTGGAGCATAAGCAGTTGATTATGTGACTTACTTAGTCACTCTATTTAGGTCAGTGAACTTGTCTGGTAATTTGTTCTTTAATATTGGTAAATGAATTATACTTTAAACTTCTAGTTCATAGTTTATAGTCTGAGGATCACGATGACATGATAATTCATTTCACTTTTCACTTTCCAACTGCTTGTTATCTCCCCCTAATGTTGGGAACATTCATTAATTAAAGTGAAAACCAATGAGCCATAAACGAATTTCTCACTAATGGCTGTAAGTATTTAATCATAGACGATTATTTATACCCAACATATTCTCAAACTTTTTAGAAGTCCCATGTGCGGTGTGGTGGATGAATGTCAATATATGTTGCACAACCAAAATCTTTGATGAGACATCTTTGGTTCCTGACCAAAAACCAACTGTATGGGGATAACTATAACTTATTGGCTTGATGTGAATTGATGGTACTAAATATAAAATTACATGTACCTAAATGAACTTTTGCCCCTCTTGTGATTATTGGCTTTGTAACCAATAGTAGACGTTTAGTGATCACAGTAACACTTATTCCAATGATCGTTGATAACTTGGGAATCAGATTCACTATTATCAAGTAAATATACTAATCTGGATTAATATGCTTGCTATCACATTAGCTAAGCCACAATCACACAAGCTTCAGGTTGTGGATTTGATTACCATTTAGACGATGCATCGATTTAAAAAAAAAACTAAATGGTATCATGTTGGGATATGCATATCCTTTAATCGATTCCAGAGTATTTAGGTATACACACCCTCCTTTATTTTTGCAAATATGTAATTGTCCTTGAGAGCAAACATTACATGCTAATTATTATCTTGAAGAATCTTCTAGTTCTTCATTATGCTTCACATCATCATTGACTTGGTGTGGTCTAACCAGTCATGCCAATTAAGTAAATAATCACGATACATAAACTTATAGTTTACGATCGTATGTGTAGTAGTTGCATTATGCGAGAGAACAACGTGTTATCATTGCAAACTATCTTTTTAACCTAATAAAAGCCATACCTAGGGGACACATGTCCCCCATCTATGGCCTCAATTCACCATTTTCCCGACAAAACTCACAACAATTCATTTGCCTTTGGTGATGTACACAACAATTCATTTGCCTTTTGTTTTTTTTTCCATCTCTACTTCTCGATCTTTAATCTTCATCGGCCACAGTCGTTTTCTTCTTCATTGTCACATGACCAAAATCAATAGTATTGTAGGATTGGTAAAACGAAAATCATCAATGTCCCGTGTCTACATCTGCGAGGCAATGGTTGCTAGGGTTCCCACGGTGATTCCGGTAAGAAGGATCTTCCGGTATGATTTTTGATTCAGAGCCGATTCTCCAATATAGGTAAGTTCTAACCATTTTAATTTCGCCTCCCGGTGATATGTTCCTTAATCGGTCTCCCATGTCCAGAGCCGACTGTTTCTCACATGTTTACAGCTGTATAGAGCCTGTAGAGACCGCCAGTGGCGGAATTTGTGAGCGTTTCGCGTGAAAGCAAGATTTATTTCATCCAGTTTATTGTCTGTTCATTCTTTTCCTAGGGTTTCACTGTTTTAGTCATTATGATTATGTTTTGAATTTTTTGATTGTGTGCCTATGACTACTCATTTGTTTATGGTTTTTTTTTTTTTTTCTTCCTTACAGATTGAGTTTGGATGAGTTTTCTTTGGCTGGCATTTTGTCGAACACCTTCCATGCATTCCCAAATTCAGGTTTTTTATTTATTCCGTTTGTTAAATCAAATATTAATAATATTGGGGTGAAGGAGTTAATTTTTGAAGAATGGTTGGGCGATATTCTCCTTAGTCGTACTTTCTTTGTCGGGAGTTAGGTTTGTGTCTTGGTTATTATTTGCTTTTTTCCAATTGATCGTCGATGTCGGTTCTTTCTTAAACTCATTTTTTATTGGGTGAAAGTAGATGTTACAGTCGGTATCATCGAAATAAGATAATGTTTACTTCTGGGTTAAAGTTTTAGCTTTTGATCATCAAGTGCTTTGATCTGTTAAGGTTTATATCTTTATTTTTTATTATTATTTAAGAAACAAATAGATATAATGACCGAAAAGGAAAACATTTTATGAACAGGAAGATCCAAACATCCTCTTACAAGTAAAAATTTTCACCTATAGATTTATAGATATATCCTTCTATGAATGCCTAAAAATATGGTTATTATAATTTTAATTGGAAATTAATACATTAAACTAACCAACCTGTTGTATTGTTGACAATCACCTTCGCGCCAAAAAGAACTCTATTTGATGAAGATGCCTGAAAAGCATGGGGTATGACCCCCACCTTCTTATAACCATCATCAAATCATGGTTGAGCCGAATGACAAGTTTTTTGGGTAGAGTTTACCTACACCGAGCCCCACCATCTACACTGAGCCCCGCCATCGAGGCACAACTCATTCGAGTCAACTCATTTCCAACAAGAAGGTGGTTTGTGCTGGCTCCCCTGGAAGCAAAGCCATGATAACAAGTCTCTCAGCAGGTGACTACTTCGCTAAAACCTTATGGGGAAGGTACATTATTAAAATATGTAAATTTCTAATTTTGAATATTGTAATTTAAACTTAATTTCTTGATATTGTTCTCTGGACATGTTAGGCATCCCTGAGCTATCTCATGAAGCATTAAGCATTTCTATCTGGTGCTTAACTCCAAACCCTTATTGTTTCAAGCAATAGGTAAGTTCCAAGTTTTTTTTTTCAAATCAAGACATGTTATTTATATTTGTGTTAAAAATGAACACATTGGTATTTGAGTAATTTTCAATTACTTTTGGGTTCACTTGAGATGCATTGATTAGTTTGGCTATAATCAGTTTGTACAAGTCAAAATGGGCCACTCCTTGAAACCTCTTTAGATGAGCCACCAGTCGAACACCATCCACCAACACTGTGTGTAACCACCAACACTCGGTTTTTTTCATTTTTTTGTTTTAAAAGTTAAAAGAATGAACTTATTCATTATGTTTTTTAATACTTAACTAAATACTAGCGTAGCAAGTTGGTGGGTCGATGCAGGTTGGGTAATAGGTTAAAACACTAGCTTATTTATTAGTGCGGGTTGAAATGGACCTGCCTGGGTTGACCCACAACCATGATTGAGTTATTTTTCTAAATACAGTTAATGTGTCATTTATTATTATTACAAACAAATTATTTGTACAATATTGATCTTAAATAAATGATTTATGAGGCTCTGATACTATAGATCTGAAATAGTGAACTTATCCTTTTCTCTTTTGCTTTGATACTACAGATCTAAAACAGTGAAGGTATCCTTTTTTTCATTTTCTGCTTAGACCAAACACTAGAGGTTGTTTATTAGATCGAAAGGTTTTTTTAGGTTTTTCTATTAATCATCTCAATTTTTTAGGGTTTTCTCAATGTAGAACTGTAGAAGCAGACTTAAAGAATGATAAGGGGAGAATCAGAAAAGTCCATGAAGAAATATTAATGAAGGAGCTCTATAACTGATTAGGATTCATTGAAGTATGTTGTGAACTCAATGATTCATTATTGTTGCTAATTTTTTCATAAAGAAATTTGCAGTGTTGGCTGCAATAATACCAATACTAGCTGCAAGAATACTCGGAGGTGATGTTGCCTCTAAACTCTCAGGTTTATGTTTATTAAAGAGATTTTTAAATCAGGTTTATGTTTATTAACGAGATTTTAAATCACTGAAACTTGGTATTATTGTCAACTTCAGTTTCTTCCAAATGAATATAGGATTCACTTTAGTCGTCTTCACTGTTAAATTGCTGAAAGATCTCTATCAAATTATTGTTTAGTTAACTGTTAATGTGCCTTCCATTCAGCTGTTGTTATGGTTCGTGTTATGCGTCCTTATGTATGCTTCTTATGTGTTAGGTTTATTGTTTGTTTTCAGCTAAATTACAACTTAGAAAGGTGTACAGTTTGTGTTATGCGGATCCTATTTGATGTATGATTAGATGGATCAGTTTAGTGTTGCGGAGTTAGCTGACTGTGAAGGCTTTAAAGTGTGTTGCTATAGGATTCGCTTTATCCGTGTCCTTATGTTTGTATCTTCGGCATTAGTTCTATTGTTTTTTTTTCAGCTAGCTGAATTACGGTTTGTGTCATGTGGAACCTGTATGATGTATGATTAGTTTGACCAATTTACCCATTTCTTCGGCTAATAGTTCATTTTACATTCAAAAATTATTTTTTTCGATGATGTATGCCCTCTATCAAACCTATTGTTACGTTTGACCTTTGTTTGACCATTTGACCCGTTTCTTTTTGAGCTAATGTTTCAGCATTTCAATAAAAATATAATTTTGTCGATAGTGCAGGCAATTTATCACAACTTATATTTTTTTCAATTAAAAGGAATTTTTTTGTTCACATGCAATTTATCACAACTTTTATTTGTTTGACATGTTTCCTTTTCAGCTAATGGTATTTTTTTATATTAATATATAACTTTTTTGATGATGTATGCACACTTTATCACAACTTTTGATTCATTTGACCAATTGACCCGTTTCTTTTTTAGCTAATGTTTTTTTGTTTGTTTAGTACAAATAAAACATAAATCAAATCGACCCAATTACATAATACTTTTGTCCTAGATGTAGGCTACCTTGCGGTGACCATTCGAGAAAGAAGGAGGCAACGGTGTTGCAAAACAGGGATACCAATTCAAGTAGTTGTGGAAGTGATGAGATGGAACGATGATCATTGGACGTTTTGGGAATTGATGGATTCATGTTGGAAGCTTTGTCAAGAGCAGGATTTCTTTCATTATCATTCTGACATTCTTTTTTGAACCATGTTTGAACAAGGTTTTTGATGGACTATGTTTAGTTTTCGATTTTATCGTTTGTTTAAAAGGGGTTTAGTTAGCAAATTATATTTGGTTCGTGTTTTGAAGATTCACATGGAGTTCAGATTATGTCAAAAAGGCGTGTTTTATGGAAAAAAGTATAACGCGCTTGGGTCGCCCAACGCATTATATTTTGTTAAATAAGCGAATAAAGGCTTTAAGCCCATTTTATTTTAAAAGCCCCTTAAACTTAAAAGGCTTCTAAAATTTTAATATATATAGATCAAAATTTGGGCTAGAAGCCTTTATAAAGACATTTTCTTTTGATCAGTTTCTTCTAAGATGGGAACATTTTATTGAGTAATGCAATCTTTGGGTATATATGATTTTTGTTATAGTTTTTGTGTTTATGGTGTAGGCGGCTTATGGGCAACAACCTTGGCGGCGCAAGCGTTCAACAACTGCACCAACTAGAGAAGCTATTTTCTTTAAAAGGTTGGAAAGTCTTCAACCATGTGAGGTATCAGAACTAAGGCTAAGACTAGTGGGTGTGGGCGTTTCGGCCCTTTAATGCCAGGTGATCCACCCTGGGTCGGGGTTTTGGTGGGCGTTGCCTGCTTGACGTGGGGCGTTGGCCTGGGGTGATGTGGCTGACAATGGTTGGCTGGGTGTTGATGACCATTTAGCTAGGTGCCACATGGCACCCCAACGCCGGCCTGGCCACGCCCCTTCCACACCCCACTTTTTTGAGTGTGGACTGATAGAGCCCACACCTGCCACGTGTCGAGCAATGCTCCCAGCCCAAGCCCCTCCACATCCCGATAATCTAAGGTCAGACAATCACATATATGTTGTTTATAGTTAGAATCTTTTCTTTTTTACCATATTTTTTATCTTTATTTTTTTTTTAGGATTTTTAACTTAATGGAGAATATGTACTTTGTTTTATTAAAGGAGATATTTTTTTGTAAACATCTTATACAATAGAGGCTATCTGTGTCACTACATATGAGGATACCATACGTACGCTTTCAACATTTTGCAAAAAAAAAAAAAAAAAAAAAAAGAACTTAGCTACATTAGTTTGAGACTGAATACAAACATGTGTAGTTTTTACCTGTTTGCTTGTATACAAATGGGTATGGTGAAATGGGTAAAAAAAGAAGCTTAAAGAGGAACGGGTCGAATGGGTCTAACTGGTTGAAAGTTAATTAAAAGTATATTTTGAGACATGATTTTAATATTTTGTTACTGCTGGGAAAAAGGAAAAATTTAATGAGCATGATGTGATTATTATGATCAATGTTTCTCATTTGGTATTTGGAGGCTTTGGCACAGTCCCAAAAAGTGACCAACAAAAACATAAAGTAAGTACTTACGCTTTTACATATATCTATTACACACTTACTTACCAAATTAGACAACAACCATACCCACTAAAATCCATCGGAGAAGAGGGGTCTGGGTGTGGGATGTAACATGTTAATTAAATTCAACCCGTGTAATACATGGGTCTATAACATATTACATGTAATAGGCAATTATTGTTTATAAATGATTTTTATTGCATCATTATTCATACCTAACATGTAGTACATGTTTTAGGTTGGTTTTAGCTATTAAGCGAGGAAATTGAAGAAGAGCAAAACTCATACTAAAAGCAACAAGAGGCATATGCTCCTTATGTTAGTTCATTGCCGCATGATAAAATGGTCATTATCGTTATGCATACAGCGATGAGGCATGATTTGCATGTGAGTGTGGTTGAAGCAGCTATTCAAGAGTTTTTACTAATTTTTTTATTTGTTATTAATATATTTTCTTTTATATCAATTGTTTACAATAGGTTTAGTGTTATTGGATTGTATGATATGATTCAAGTTGAACATATTTCGTTACGTTTATAGTACGATGCTTCGTTTTATTTTAATCTTTAAATTCAGATGGCCATAATAAGTTCATGCGTACAGTTTGTTTACGATGAGCAACATAAAACTTTATTAATAACTTTGTTTTGATGGTTATGTTGGTAGTTGGTGAACATAATGACTGACTTTTGTTATGCTTTATTGACGTAGACGGTTGTAATCGTACAATACAAGTTAGTTTATTATATGTTTAACGTTGTTAATGTTTTATCGGCATTTGTTTTTTTGTTTAGACATTCACGGTCTTTATGATCATGCGTACAGATTCTTTATGATCAACAACGTATTTTGTTTTTAAAAGTAACAAACATATCATTTTTCAACACCGTGAAATTCGCGGGTATTATCACTAGTTGTGTTATATAACTTTTATCATTTTTCATATTTTGTTCTCGTATAATCACTACCATAATTTGCCACTTATAGTGGTCAATCTCATTATGACCATTATTACAATTCTGAACTTGGCTATCATATCATTCTGATATGGTTAATCTTATTATCAACTTGGCTATCATAACACTTCTGATGACCGATGTCATTATTGTTATGATCGTCATTACAAATTTCTCAATTATATCCATGATCACGATATTTTCAATGATCGTTATATAATCACATTCAAATCCGGGAATGAAGTAGAACCAGAACAAGTCTTATAGCTTTTCATTCTTCATCGGAGGTTTTATGGATCATACATATTTTTGTTGCACTCGTGTTTGTTTAATACACGATATAAAATATGAGAGAACCGTATCTTATTATTTCAAACATTCATGTTATACATGTTTCATATATTATATTCTTGTATAATCACTTCCTTAGTGAGTCGCTTCTTGTGGTTGATTTCAATATTAACATGGATGATCTCACTATCAATATAGGATCATTACAATTTTCTCATTTACCATGATCACGACCTTTATAACAATCATTGTATAATCACCACATGGTTGATCTCATTATTCATATGAGCATAATAACAAACTTTCATGGTGGCATCATTTTAATTTCCTTTGGGTCATGATCGTGACCTTTACACTGATCATCATCATATTCACTTTAAGCAATGGGATAGAATCCGAAAACATTCATGGATTCTCATTCTTTGTTCAGTCACATAGTTATGAAATCATTTTAAACTCATACTTTGTTAATGGTATCGCTACTTCATGAGCATATCTCAGGTGTGACAAATGAACATCTTTTATCCATTTTTTCATTAAAGACAATCTTCTTTTCATATATTATAATTTGAGAAATTGTTACATGACCAAGTCATGTAGTATTATCTGTCTACAAATCTTATGACCTTTTATAAATTAATAATCAGATTCAGAGAGTATGATAATTCTGATGTCATATTTAAGCATATTTATACTTTTTTTTATGATAGCATATAAACCACAAATTTGGTTTTGTTGTTTTATTCAACAATATTTACATGATGCATGATGGCATATAAAATCAAGGTATAATGTAGAGTCAGTTTCCATAATACACTACGTTATAACATATCGTAGTAGAAAACAAGTTATAGAAAAACTTTATAAAATAAGATATATATCTTTTCATCACTTGCAATAAAATGTATGTAATTTATGCATAAATATAACATGATATAGCCAATCACAGGTATATCATATATGCACATATTTGTCACTATAGTTTAAAACATAAACAAATGTCACTATCAACTTTCTCAATCATATAATAACATATGAATCTTTATTACTTGTAAATGAGCTTTCTTATACTAATAAATTTTGTTGCTCAAGAAAATATAACAGGCATCTTGATAATTTTAGTGTCATGTTAATTTGCAAATAATATCTTTTACCACACAAATATTTCATAGAATCAAATCACATATTTAAATATCAGATAGCAATTAAAAGACTTATACAATTACAGTAACAATGATATACAACAAAGTTAACTAAGTAGTTGACATATTATCATATAAACATGTGCATTATTGTAAATTCATTAACAAATTTGCACTAATGATTATCTTCAAATAGAACTATTTGACATCACCTTTTAATACAAATTATATTTGGTAGTTCATCATGTGACAACCCTCACTAAACCAGGTATCCGTACGACTTAATTAATAATTAATTACTGCTTAATTATTGTGCTTGTTTGAAATTACTGATGAACTACTACTTGATTTCTGATACATGCATATACCTGCATCATACTTTACTTACCGTCACTACATTATTTACATGCTGAACCTTAGTGACAAACATGATGCACAAAAAGCACAGTAGCACTATAAACGGATAACCTATTGAACATGCTGATAAAGCCAGCATCAGGCAGACACTGCCCCTAAGGCCTGTATGAGCCAGAAATATTTTACTACACTAGTGGTGAGTGTAGGGATACAAGGGTTGTAGAACTGCGTCTCTAGGAATAAGTTACAATGACTGGATGTGCCTAAAACGTGCTCTAAGCACAAAATTCAGCACTTTACTTAATAATTCAGCTTTTAGCTAACTAATAAAGTGCCAAAACGTGAGAAAAATATTACTAGACACTTTCCAAAGTGTCAGAAATAAGTTGTGTCACTAAAAAGGGTATTAACGACACTTTAAAGCTTGTTTAAGCACATTAACGGATTACTATCCAACCGAACAACCAGACTTTACCCGAAACCTGAAAATATTGTTATTTTCATTATTTATCTTTTTCTGAGCCAGTTAGGGTCCCTGAATACCCTAACACCCATTGTAACGCATGACACACCACTAACCGGGTTAATCACTTAACTTAACTAGATTAACCTAACTATATACTTAACTAATCGTTGGAAATGAACTAGAACCCCCCCCCCCCCCCTTTAGGAACCGTCCCCATCTAGGGGACATACATGGTACAATGTTGATTATTTTAATCCCTATGTTTAATATCTAAATGACATTGCATCCAATGGATAAAGAACTTGCAATTGCCTATAAGATCACACTTGTGCACCATGATCATTCACTTAACTTTACACCACTCAAACACTTTCTCTCCCTCTCTCAAAGGCTTCGGTCGAACCCCCTATATCCATCCATCAATTCTTTCAAGCTTGATCATCACATTCCAAGATCATTCTAGTATCAAGGATCGCATATAAGGAGTCTTGGTGCACTCGGAGCTTGAAGGACCTCATTCTCTTGCTTTTATCCACCCGTTTTTCGCTTAGATTCTTCCCTAGCCTCGAGCTAGTAGTAAGTCGCTTAAATCACTTTCTCGAACTATTTTTAAGTGGTTAATATGATTTGTTACGGTTAAAAGTTATGAACATACAAGTTGAAGCTTAAAAGTCTACTAAAAATGCTATAAGTGTTGGATAAAAGCTCATATGTTGTGTAAATCTTGTAGTATTTGATTTGTGTGATTATTTGGACCCGATCTATGTTGTGGTAGCTCGGATCGTCATTTAACCCGGGTTGGTCATAATCTTGGATCATGACATAAGGGTTGTTTTGGAAGTAACAAGGGTTAAAGGATGAAACTCTACCACACACGAATCATGAACTTGTGTAAAAGCGATCTTACTTGTGAAATAATGTTCAAAACTAGTAGATCTACGAATCTACAAGCGGTATTTTCAAAGGACCACGTGTCAAGAGAAAACATACTTTTAAAGACGGATCTTTCATAAACAAGAATGATTTTAGTAAACACACAAGTGTGTAAACACTTGTGTAACACAAGGTTTCGACAAAATAGCTATTTTTGTAAAAGTTGACAAGAAGTTGTAACGATGGAATTTCTTTAAAAACAAGACTTTTACGAAACCGAGTCGATTTATATAAAGATCCACTAAAAGTAATGGGGTTTACTTCATAATATTAGAAGATTACAAGTTCATGAGATTCTTTTCAAACTACATGTTTATTAACTGGTTTGATACGTTGAACATTGTTTTGGTTGAATGAGAAAATTGTTGGTTGGTTTGTAAAAGAAAATGATACGCTTGAAAGCATGGCCACCTCCAGTTACAGAGGAAACTCTGGCGAAATTTTTCCAAAAGCCTAACACTTAGAAATATTTTCACTATAAGTGTTAGAAATACATTTTGACTTGTTTTCAAAATATAAGTTTCGCCACGACTATATTTACAAAACATCGGAGGTGGGATTTTCACAAAATAAAACGTGATACATGTATATATTTAGTATGTATTTTTCATAACATCACTTGTATAAGTGTTTATGGTAATTTTGTGAACTACGTAAATATTATTTTTAGGGTAAAAATAATATTACTAAGTATTATTTTGGGAAAATCACATGTAGTAAAGTATAATATTTTTGAGAAGAATATTTATATTTTGTAGTTGGAAATAAGATATATTTTAAGTGAGACTTAATAATATACTTCGAAATTATATGAACACACATGTATTAAATCCCCCATCCTTGGGAAGGAAAAATGACTACCAAGTATATACAGAATGTAAACACGAAATAGTTGCCTAACTATTTCCCAAAAACTTAAACCATAAAGCTAAGGCACGGCCGTCCGTCTAATAGAATTAGTACGTGTAGGTCGTCACACAGCTGTTTGATTTGGAGGCATACTTGGTAGAGACGCACCACGGTGAGTTCATGTCCCCCTTTTCTCTAACTGTTTTCAGTTTTCTTAACTGCGGGGGTGAAATACATGTTACTTTGATTACAAGTACTTTATACATGGTATGGTTAGCGTAAGGAGGTTTACTACTTAGATTATGTGAGTGGGTAGGAGCAATATGAGGCCATTAGTCCTCATGGCAGGACCGAGGGACAGGAGCGGTAGATCTATCTGGGTGTAGCGAGCCCAGCCCCAGGCCAAACTAGAAACGGACCTCGGGGTGACTTTGTCCACATACTAATGCCGTGGCGAAATCTGCTAGGTTTGAGTCTCCATACTTGCACTTCACATATGTCAGTGGCCTTGCAAACCATTGGTGATCTCAATTCCCTTATTTGCTACATACCAAGACTATTTTTATACTCACAAAGGTTTACTTACTCACTTACACATGAACTCGCTCAACATTATTGTTGATTTTTCAACTTACATGTATTTCAGGAGATTAAAGGATCTGGCGCGGTATGACACGTTTTCCCGCTGCACTAGTTACGAGGTCATCCGGGTTTGGGGAATGTGACTCTTTCCTGGACAAGTCACAGTCCTTAAACTATCTTTATGTTATGCTCTGTTTATTGAACAAATGTTTATGTCGTTAGGATGTGTTTCCGTTAAGACAATGTGGTTGTATTTGGTTTTAAAACTTAATTAAATGGATGATCTTGCATGGTTTTATTTCATATAGCTTTGTTATGGTTAAGCTATGGTATTAAGAAGTCACACCAAATTAACCACGCTTCCGCAAATCCAGGGTGTGACACATCATAAATTGTATAAATACTAATGACAAAAACTAATTAATGGACCAATCAAAACTCATAACCATAATAATAGTTACATCCATTCACCAAATCAAAATTAAATTTATATATTAATATATTGAAAATTTCTTAGTAACCTTGCGGATCATTTATCGGCGATTTCACAAAACATCATCCCAAAATCAATAAAATTTTGTAAATTAAAAGCAAATAATGATTTAGAATTTGTAATGTCACTTTGAAACCCCAACAACGTAATTCATTGTATAAAATTTAGAACAACAACAAAAGACTATTTATGTAAATTTAATGAGGTATACATATGAATATGTTATTGTAAACGTTGTCACGCTTAGAGTTTTGGTGTCATTATATTTTTACAGAAGGTTTGTTGAAAATATGTTTGCGATTAGTGTGTATGCATGTATCATTGTTCATAGTAATGTATCACATTTATGTAAGTGTCGTTTTATGTTTCAAGTAGCATGCATGAATAATATCTCAACACTTCATATAGTTCACTTACATCATGTAAATTACATAAATTTACATTAAATAACACAACATATCAACATAACTACAATTAACAATATGAATAACACAGTGGACGTAAATATAACACAAACAATATCGTCTCTATCACTTTGCGAAGATTTTTAGATGCATTATATTAAAAGACTTTCTAGCTTTCTACAATATGATCAACGCAAACATTATGATCCTGGTTAAATAAGGATGATGTCAATATTGATCATGATGATTTTAATCTTAAATCATAACTAATAAAAAAATATCAAGAAAAGCGTAAGTTAATTTTCAAGTTTTATCATATCAAGAATCGATGAGAAAAGAGGAAATAAAATTAAAACAATTAAGGGTTTTCATACCAGATCAACAATATTGTCTTTTATCTCTTTCGCCAACGTTGATACGACATGGCGTCTTGTGTTGATACAATCCAACTTCAAAAGCAATTCGTGCTGATAACGTGTTATGAAACAATTGTCTATTAGCAACCAATATACACGCTAGACATGAGAACATAGATCATGTAGAGAAAGAAATATGGAGAATGAGATAATTCTTATAATATTGAGTATATCATATCAAATACATAGGACCTCTATATATAGGCCATATTATTAATACAAGAGTAAGTAAAGAGACGGGAGTTAAGAACGTGGAGAGTCACCACATTATGATGCATTCATAACATAAGTTTATTTTACTATTTGAGTTAAGTTTTTTTTTCTATTCCATTTTACGTGGGTGTCTTATCGTTTCGACGTATTTTTTACAAAAATGTTTTACGTTTTGATATAATTCTACGATTCAACAGTTTTACATTTACTTTTTATTTGATTTAATAATCCCGTAGCAAAGCACGGGTCTTGAATACCAACAATTAACAAAACAACAACTTAAAATACCGACAACTTATTTTTTAAATAATAATAAAAACTAAATATTTAAAAATATAATTAAAATTCAATCTTAAAAAACATTCTATAAAATACGGTGAATCTCGTCGTAGACCAAGCTATTATTGCAAAAATAGGTAAATACAACCAACTATCATTCAGAATTTCATCTTTGGACCAAAAACAAACAAGAGGTGGAATAATGACCATCAAGTGATCGCGTTACCTTTTGATTAGAATATTTGATTACAATATTAAAATGATTAGAATATTTGATTACAATATTAAAAATATTATGTTACCTTTTGATTAGAACTAGTTATATATAGTTTGATCATAATCTGAGAGGTGTCTATAATAATATGTTGTGTTAAACTTTTATTAAAGAGTTGATATTTCAAATAAGGAACAACGTGATCTTATACAAAGTAATAATAACTAGGCATAAGAAGATTGAACCACACATGCCTGCTGTGACACTTTAACTCGTAAAATTTAGACTAAAACGTAGTTCGAAAAAATTGTAAAAGATAAAAAGTATAAGGGCAAAGTTGATAGTGAAAAAGTGATTGGGCTAAATTGTAAAAGATGTAAAAGTATGAGGTTAAAAATGAAAATTTAAGGATTAAAAAAAACGAAAAGGAAAACCCAAGTAGGCACAACCCACCAAACATATAATTCCTAAATATAAGTACAACCCAACAATGCATAAACAAATTGCAAATTCATATTATATAAATATAAATATTTGATTACAATATTAAAATATTATATTTATGTAATTTTATATTCATGAATTCTTGGGCATTAAGTCTTAACAAGTTAAGTTACTACAATTTGACCGTGATTACAAGTTAAGTTACTACAATTTGACCAAAAGTTGCTAACTCAAATGTTGAAGCAAAAAATGCATGCTGCAATATTCCGTATTACTGATAAACTTATCATGAAATGGCTAGATATTTTGAAGTCGCATACTTAATTCTTTAAAGCATCATAACTTGTGTTAACAAAAGACGCTCTAAAAGCTTGTTTCTTTGCTTGTCCAGCTACAGAAGAAGTATCTTGGGAAAAAAATAGTTATTTGAATATTTAGTAGCAATGGAAAAAATAGTCATATCATGATTTATAGCTTTTATTGAATTTATATATAAGCCAAATTAAGACATCTATTTGGTTACCCCATGCATTCTTTCTAACATGACAATGATGATGATCTTTTCATGTTTCCTAAGTCTAGGCTAATTATTGTCACCATCAAGTTAATGTTTCCTATAACTTCTCTTTCCTGGTCATAAGATATATAAATACAATTATAGGTGTAATATGTTCATTAGAGGTCAAATCACTCATGGGTACCAGAATTGTTTTGAAACATACCAATTTCCTCCTATTGTTTGTATATGATGAAGTAAATGTAAATTAGAGACACACTTACAAAAGCAGAAGCATCAACATATAGAAGTTGGTAATTTTGACCCATCAACTCATATTCAGGTGAATTCACATTATGCTTTATCTCATAACGCCCTATTATGCTTTGGTCGAAACGGGCAGGTTGGTTTGGCGTTGAACACTAATACTGTTTGTCTATCTTTTTAAAATATTTAGTAAATAAGTAAGGCACACAATACATTTAACCAATTCACCCTAATAACGCCCTAATACTGTTTGTCTATCTTTTTAACGCCCTAATACTATTGTCTATCTTTTTAACGCCCTAATACTATTGTCTATCTTTTTAAAATATTTAGTATATAAGTAAATAGCAACCCAATGTTTTAGGAAATTGTATGCGTTTACAAACACTTAAGATCATCTTCAACTCGTTATACCAATTCACCCGCAGTTAACATATTTCATTTTTAGAAAATTATTTCATTTGACCCATAAGTAAATGGGTAAATTTTCACCTTCAGTGCATGTGCATATCAAAGGCCAAAAGCGGAAACTTAAAAGAGGAAAAATTGTCACCCCTGGTGCACGCACATATGCTTAAAGGCCAAGAATGGAAACTTAAAAGAATCATTTCATTAAGGCTAGAATATAACATGTAATAATAAGACTTTCCATTAATAAAAAGTAACAATGATAACAGCCTAAACATGACTTGATAAACAAAATGATTGAAAAAGAATATGCTTACCCCTTGTTCTTTGTCGGTTCAACCCACCACTTATGGCAATTAGTAGATAACCGTTTGAAAGTCGTTGATGTGTAGCAGCTGCATACTATAAATTTAGAGTTCAAGGAAATGTTGAATACCAAAGATACAATAACTTGAAAATGTTCACTTTAAAAAGGATGAAGTGGAATTCCCACGTTCGCATGCTAGCGTTAACACTAAAAGACGTGAGGCTGTGGGTGAGAGGTAAGAACTTCATGTAATGTGCATGTGGAGTTGCTCTATGTGCAACCATAAGGTGCATCTCTATCCTCTCTTTTACATATCACCCTTTTATAATAGTTTTAAAAATATCGTTTAGCAAGAAAGCAAGTAGTTACAAAGAAGTCAGTGTGGTTACCTTGAATGGTTTGTTTTGTTTGGTTAATCTTCGGGTTGCTTTAGTTAGAATTTGACTGAACAAATAATCTAATAATCAAATTATTCAACCAATTACTAAATAACTAACACTCAAAATCTCAAATATAATTTTATAAAACTACGTTCCAATTTACCAATTCCTACACTCAAATGTTTTGCCCTAGTTAACATTTAATTCATCCTCATTTTAATCATTAAGCATATCATATTAACAATCATTTTAATCAAATCATCAAGAAATGTTCATATACCGTTCAGTTCACCAAAAACGTAACTGAGGAAACAATCCAATTGAAAACAATGAACTGCGGCAGAATCGTTACTCGTTAATGATAGTATGAGCACATACCAGAACCATAACAGATAAAAAATTCACGAAAAACAAACCAATCGAATGAAAGGCTAACGAATCATAGATCTATAACAGATTGGAGAAACTAACCTTGCAAACGTATGTTGTTTTTTATTTACAACGGCAGGTAGTTCCTTCCAAGTTTTTTCAGCCGATTTCAACAGATAAGGCTCCTTATTCACAATTCAAAACATCAAAATTATATTCATAAACAACATCAGAACACTTAGCTTATTCTATTTGAACAATTATTGAGTGGAATTCGAACTTACTGTGTGTGGATTTGGATGCAAAGGCCGAACGAACCTATCGATTCTTCACTGTAACTGTATTTCGAAAACTGCTCACACGCTTCTTCACCTCCTCGAGAACGAACCTATATCACGGATGTATTTACAAACAGGCACTTCCGTCTGAACACTTCAATACTATTAATAATCTAGAATGTAACAAAAAATCAAACTTTTACAACAAAAATTCCACTTGAAACATCGGATAATATATATCACCTCAGACAAACATCGCAAGAATTTCTAATATATCATGTAACAACAACGTGTGATCTCAACTCGATGCCGTTTTTCTAAATCCGTAAAGCAAATATAACCAAAGATAAAAAAAAAATAAGAGTACAAAATCCATAGGTACCTGCACTATTCTTACTTAACAACAAACTGAATCCCAACAAACAAAATAAAAAAAAATACACAACATGTGTGATATTATTCTTCCACCCATTGTTTCTGTATATATATAATATAATATAACTTAATTTAGATTTTATTTAATTTATAAAATAATTTTTTTATACCTTATTCCATTTTCTTGCTTGCATATACATTTTGGAAGACTGGAACACTGAGAATTCAAAAAGAGTAAGTACAAACAAATTTATGAACAACTAATTTTTAATAATGAAAGTAAAAATAATTAATTTAAAGAAAGAAACATTATACTTGTGGAGGGTGCATCTGCTAGTTAGATCAAACATAAAAGAAACTTTTATCAGCTGCATTAATTTCGTGCAAAGGCCTAATTGGAATAAGAAGAAACTTTGTAAAATAACCATAAGTTACCAAAGACATGAAATTGGAAGTCGGATTTGGAAGGGATACCGATCAGAGTAAGAAGATGAACCACATGCAGAGCAAAAAGAAAGACAAATCCGTAGACTGAAATCGTGACCTACGAAGTTATGGTGGTCGTCGCCGTGCTTCTTGTGGTCTGGTACACAGTGGCTAAGAGGCTTCTGGTGGTCGCCGCCGTGCTTTTTGTCGTCGTCGGATCGAGGAAACTGGGCGGTAAACCGACGTCGTTTCCAGATGGATTTGATGGAATTAGGGTTTGGTTGGATGAAAGAGGCGAAGGACTGTTCTTGATTTGGGGATCTGCTGCTGGATATCAAGATTAGGGGAATGAAATAGGAGGTTTGTGGTATGATGGGAGGAGAACACGCAAGAAGCAGAAATGTGGACACATCGTAAGGAGCAGAAATGTGGCAGGGCAGGAACAAAATACAACCAACATACCAATTGGTACACCTCACATATACACATAACACACTTTAAGCATGCAGTACAACCACTCAATGCCCATTTGTGTTGCAAATTTATAATATATAATTCACCGCCCATTCCCGGACACTTTACAACACAACTTTATTTTTTATTCTTTTGAACAGCAAACACACTTTACAACACAACACCCCGGCAGGACACGACACTCCTTTTGTTCCCTTAGGGTGAGGGGGGCACTCCCCTAAGAGGGGAGTCCCCTCTCTTACGCACCACCAATCCTCGTGTGCCACGTCAACTCCCCTCTTAAACTCCCCTAACACCCTAATTTGATGGCGGCACTCCCCTATTAGGTGAATTGTTTTTTTATTAAAAAAAAAAAAAAGAAAGAAAACTTTTCATTGGTTGTTACAAGCTATGGGCCCCACCATCAACTATCTCCTTCTTCGGTGAACAAGCCCCGCCCAAACCCACCGATTTGGGTCCCCGCACCAACGGCGCCGGTGTTCCCGAGCGGTGAATTGGGTCACCACACCCACTCCCCGAGGGTGCCCCGGATACCCTTACACTTTACAAACAGCTTTATTCTCCCATTTTCCAATAATAATGATTAAATTCCCCAAATCCTCATATCTTCCAAAAGTACGAAAATTTCTCAGATCCTTTTGTTTCCTGATGCTCGGAAAGTCGCAATCGTTTGCAGCTGCGGCTAGGCGGGACACGACATTTACGATCGTCAACAAGTGTGATCAGACAGTCTGGCCGGGGGTTTTATCCAATGCCGGAGTCGTTCCTCTTCAACCCACCGGTTTCGCACTTCAAAAAGGGGAATCGAAGGTGCTCCACGCGCCGTCGCCATGGGGTGGTCGTTTCTGGGGTCGAACGCATTGTTCCGAAGATTCAAACGGTAAATTCACGTGTGGTACCGGAGATTGTGGATCTGGAAAGATCGAATGCGCCGGCGCCGGCGCCACTCCTCCGGCCACATTAGCTAAGTTTACCATTGGCGGGAAGGATATGTTCTCTGTGAGTTTGGTGGGTGGATATAACCTTCCGATGCTGGTGTCTCCGACCGGTGGGTCTGGTGGTAACTGTACGTCGGCTGGGTGTACGGTGGATTTGAATGGTAGGTGTCCGCCGGTGTTAAAGGTGGTGAATTTTGATGGAGAAGTGGTGGCGTGTAAAAGCGGATGTTTGGCGTTTGGGCAGGAAGAGGATTGCTGTCGCGGCGCGTATGGCTCACAGGAGTCGTGTAAGCCGTCGTCTTACTCGCAAGTGTTCAAGACGGCGTGTCCGCGCGCTTCTAGTTATGCATACGATGATGAGACTAGTACATTCACCTGCGTTCGTGCGGACTACCAGATCACCTTTTGCCCTGCGTCAAACAACAAGTAAATTCTCTTTCTTAATAATTATTGGCTTAATTGGTGTAAAGGGGGTAAATGTAATAATTGTTTTTAGAGGGTGAAATAAAGTAATTTTTAATTATAATAATCGGTGTAAAAGGAGGTTAAAAGCAATAACTGTTTTTTTAATTATTAATAAAAAGTATGAGACGTTGACGTTTGTTTGTGAAAATGACATACATATATAGTCAAAACATATGTTTTCCGTACAGACGATTTTTAAGGTAACATGTTTAAGCCGGATAACGGTTTTACCGTTTCATCCAACGGTATATTTTATTCAAGTTGGGGCGGCTGTAGTGTATCGTGAGGGATAGCAGCCGCTGCCCCTCAACTTTTTCGGTGAAGTGCATTTTTTTTACTTTTTTTGTGTTATACTACCCTTGTAATTAAATTATGCTACTCCTCAAAATTTAAAAAAGCCTAACACACTTATCATCTCAAAGTTTTATTAAAAGCCCACCATTTAATTTATAAGTTAAAAACCCAATTAAAATGATTTCAAGCTCAAAGACTTGTTAGAATTGATTTTTGAAGGGGAAAAAGATCTAAACATGAACTAAGCGACCAAAGAAGGCAGCACCATGCACCTCCACTGTCACATCCACTATCACTAGGGGTGCAAACGAGCCGAGCCCGAGCTCGATTAACTTATGAGAGCTCGTGCTCGGCTCGAGCTTTGAAAATAATATAATAATAATAGATTCGTTTAGGCTCGCGAGCTCGATAAGTGAAGCTCGGGCTCGTTTATTGAACAAGCTTATTTTTAGGTTTGGGCTCGGCTGGTAAACAAGTTTAAATAAGCTTGGCTCGGCTCGTTTACTAGACAACTTAAAATAAAGGGTAAATGTTATTAAATATTAATACAAACTAATATTACACTAGGGCTCGATAAGGCTCGACGAGCCAGTCGAGCTTCACATGCCAGACTCGAGCTTGGGCCGATAAATAAACGGGCTTTAGTTTATGCTCAAGTTCGACTCGGGCTCGATAAGGCTTGGCTCGTTTCGAGCTTTTTTTCTAGCCGAAAGAGAAACTTCTGATAAAGTAAAAGAAGAGGATGTAATGACTCGATTTTAAGTTTTCAAAAAACGAAGAGGAGAAATCTATTAGATACGTGTTTAGCTTTATTTATTATCGTGTTTTTTTCATTTACATTGTATGAAGTATGGAAAATTTTAATCTAGATCCGTCATTGTATTCAAGTTTGATATCTAAGACCATTAATTAACGAAAAAAATAATTTCATTGACAGCAAGAATTCAAAGAGGGAGCAACAAAATCCAAAAGCGCCACAGTTTAACACGGGTATGGTATACGAAGGCGCAGGATCGACAGGAAATAATAGCGGCGCGCCTCTGCAGTCCACCTACATTCATGCGATCATCAGTGTGGTAGTTGTGATCATGGTTATAATTTTAGGAGTGGGCGGCGCATATGCAATTAAGACTGGGAATATTAATATCCTAAATGGAGCATGCAATCGGTTCTATATATTGTAGGCTTTTGGGATTGAGAAAAAGAAGAATTTTGTTATAGTTCGATCGATGCTACTGTTTTTAAATTCGTTAAATGTTAAATGTCAAGTGTTGTATATAGTTCATGAGTTGTGCAAAACAATCAACCTATTACTAATACATCTTGTGCTTTGATTCTAGCTCGAGCAAGCAAGTTATACTCATCTTTGTTAGAATTGGATACCAAAGAACGTATTGAATCAAAAATCGTTTATTGATAATTGTTACAATTAGGTTTACAAATAAATCCTTCTATATATAAGCCTAATAATTTGTTTATCTAACTCAAACTAGGATTAAACCCCTCACTCAAAAAACCTCATAGTTTATAACCCGGTCACTTTTTACCTGAACTTTGTAAGTCAGTCACTTTTAAGCCGAACTTACACATAATATGCAAGATTAGTATATAAGTTTAACAAATCTGAACCATTGCTTAGTAAAACATATATACCTAGTATTAAGCACCCTCGCTTTGCTGCGGGGGCGTAAAACCATGCCAAACAGCATTAATGCCATATTACTGCAGCGACCACCAACACCAAAGTTGCAGCGTGTTTATGTGAAGAAATTAGATCGAAACGCTAAACATGGAAATTAATAACTAAGTCGATCTAGGACCCGCACGTTATTTCGAACCTGTCAAACGGGGAAAAAATAGACGATGTAGGAACGTTGAACCACACACACGTTGTGCCGCATTAACTCGTAAAATTTTGAACAAAACGTAAAAACGTTAAACCACACATGCACGTTGCGATATGTCAACCCACAAAATTTAGAAAAGAAGCATAAAACAAAAAAGTTGCAAAAAATGAAAACTATAAAGAACCAAAGTCGAAAGTAAAAAAAAGTTGTGATGATAGATTGCAAAGATAAAAGTTTTGGGTAAAAGGTAAAAAGTTGTGAGGACAGATCGCAAAGCAATGGCAGCGTGACATGTTACTCAACATGCTTGCCTTTGATTTTGCTTGACTTGACTCGAATACAGTTTGCCTTGTTACTCATCGGATTTGTTTGCCCGGCCACCTCATCATATCAAGACATGCTATTTGATGACATAATATGCTATTTGTAGAATCACAAAGTTTCATGATATGCAGTTGCAAAACTCTACAGGAACTAAAGAAACAAGATGCTCATGCAATGAGGCCATAAAACATGGCAAATACATATAATGTATGTAACAAGAATCCGCTACAAAAAACATAAACATCAGTTAGTTATAGGGGTATTTTCGCCCTTACTCATCACAGAACATGATTGTTACAATATCATCATTATCTGCTTCCTTCAATTACTCCCTATTCCTTACTTCTATACCAACAAAGAAATGCTAAATAAACGGGCCAAGGGCAAAAAAGGAAATTCAACTACCGTAAACTGTCAAAATCACGAGCTCTAGCTCAAAAAATGTATGCTGTACAAAGGCGGCTGTGCTTTCGACATATTAGACTTGTTCCAAGAACAGGCTCAGGTGATGATAACTGATAACAAAAAGGAATTATATTCTTTATCTTAAATATTTCCCATTTTACCCTTCAAGCATTCAGCTTGGCTAAAAACTGGCTCAGGTTATACTCTTCAGTGTACTGTGATTGATCCCAAAGCTCCTCAAGCCCACCAAGAACGGCTTTTAGCCCTTTACCGCCACCTGGCACCTTCGATAATCCATCAGTGTTTTCAGAGCTCTTTGAAGTGGATGCACCCTGGAAAACCATAATCGTTGTGATAGGGGTAAGATAGTCATTTGGCTAGAAATGTGACATGAGTATGTACCGTATGTTAGTTTTTACCTTTTTAGTGTCTGCTGGAGTGAATAGATCAAGTAATTGATCGGTGTTCATTGTCTTGAGACTAGCGTTTTCTGCGTTAATGACGGCATTAGCAACTGAAACTTTGAACTTCTGGAGGCTCATCACTTTCTCTTCCAACGTCCCTCTCATTATGAGACGATGAACGTTAACAACCTTCCGTTGGCCCAATCTGTGTGCTCTATCCATTGCCTGAAATACAAATAGACAAGGGTAAATCCGTAAATATGGCATTTGCCACCAAATCTCCGTTTCACGTGAAAACTAGGGTATCATATGTACCTGAAGGTCCCGCATTGGATTCCAATCATGCTCCATGAAAACTAGGGTATCAGCCGAAGTTAAGTTTAGACCAAGACCACCAACTGCCAATCAAATAAAAAAATTTAAAAAAATGATGCACCATATTCTAAGATTGTGAAAAAATCTCGACTTACCATGTGTTGTCAGGAGCAAAACATCGATAGTAGGGTCTGAATTGAAAGACTTAACAATGTCAAATCGCTTTTCGGGTTCAACTGATCCATCCAACCGCAAGTATGTTACACTGTTTGCATAGGTGCACAAAATTATTACTGCTCGAAAGCCAATAAATGCAAGATGCAGTTTAAACAAAAGCAGTAATGTAAAGACTTACTTTTTCATATGGACCTGAAACAGGTCTTTCTCGATAATGTCCAGCAATGCCTACAAAGATTATCAAAATTGCAATATACAGTAAAAAAACATAGATAATAGACTAATAAAGATGTCAGACCACATGATATAAGCAATTAAACATACCTTATGTTGTGCAAATATCAGAACCCGGTGCTGCCCAACACTAACAGAACCATCAGAACCCGTGCCATCAACACCTATCCCGCACTCTTCCAAAATTTCCTGAAGCGCAACCAACTTTGGAGAGTGGTGCAGTTTATGGAGTTCTGAACTAACGTCGGAATTTGTTGCAAAAATATTGGGCAAAAGTCGGGGAAGCGAATCTTGAATTTTGCCACCGAGAACGAGCAGAGGATGACTACAGAGTTTTAGTAAAAATTGAAGGGCCTGCGAGGTAACACTTAACATTTAATCATATAGTTTCTTTGATTATACTTAATCATTAACTATTTTTAAAATTAGGCTGGCCCGTCTATCAATTTACCTGGAAGACATGAGAAGACGTTTGGGATGTATCTTTTCCTTCGCCTTCACCTGACTCTGCTTCATTTGATTGGACCATATTCGAGATTTCATGTTTTACATGCGAACCCGAAAACTGTTCATAAAGTTTTAATTGAACCGGACCCAAGTCACAGTATCTATCTTGAATTATTTTCTCTGGCAAATCTGTCAAAACTTCATCTTTCGTGCGGCGTAGAAGGAAAGGCATAACCTAAATTAAATAAATTATGTAAGCTACATACCAACTACAAGAAAATATATCGTTTAATAAAAAAGGTATAAAAAGAGAACCTGTTTGTGCAGTGCTTCCATCGCAAGTATACCCGCTTCAGCATCCTTGGCTGAACATTTAGAATCGCGAGCTGCAACTAGCGGTTTCCCGTACATTGCTTGGAACTAGAGAATCGAATCAGCAAACATTAGTTGCATAACATATTCACAATATATTAATATTATAATAATAATAATAATCATGTAATTCATACTTGTCTCTCGGTTCCAAGAAATCCAGGCATCAGAAAGTCAAAAAGAGACCATAACTCCAAGACGTTATTCTGCAAAAAGATCACAATTTCATTAGAAAGTCAAATAACTGTAAAATATGAAATCGCAGATTCGACAAAAAGTCAAAATATTAGAACCAAAATTGAACCTGAATTGGCGTTCCACTTAATATAAGACGATGCTGGGCATTCAGCTGTTTCACAGCACCCGTGATTTTAGATTTCGCATTCTTAATTATATGCCCTTCATCTAAAATACAATAGTTCCAAAACAGCTGTCTCAACTGATCAATATCTTTACGAATCACATCATAAGATGTTACAATGACATTATATTTATGAAACTGTGAGCGGAGTGTGACACGTTCTTGGGACGAACCGACATACTGTAACGTAGTTATGATAGATGCATCAATGAATTTTTCGATCTCATATACCCAATGTCCAACAAGAGTTGACGGGCATATAATGAGTGACGGAGGATTTTCTGCAGTACTTGAAGCCTGACGCTCGACAATGTCAGATGCCACAATTGCTGATGCTTGTAGAGTTTTACCAAGGCCCATGTCATCACATAAAATTCCATGAAGGTTAAACCGCTTTAAAAAGGCCAACCAGTTTATACCCTCCTGCTGATACCTATACACAAAATAGATACTATTAGAAATAAGAAAAAAAACATATATTTACATCAACACGTGGTCAATACTTATAATGTCCTCTTTATCAGTTTATTTAAAAAAAATATATATTTATCTTTATAATATAGTTTTTGTATTATAAGTAGAGTAAAATGCCATTTTCGTCCCTGAGGTTTGGCCAGTTTTGCGACTTTCGTCCAAAGGTTTGTTTTTTCGCATATGAATCCAAAAGGATTGAAATCTTGCCATTTTCATCCGACTTGTTAACTCCATCCATTTTTCTCCGTTAAGTTGGGGGTATTACTGTCTTTTTAGACATTTTTTATTAGACTAAAAACACTACAAGAAATAAAGGTCAACAGAGGTGGATCTTTATTTCTTATAGTTTTTTCGTTTTTAATAGAGAATGTCTAAAAAGACGGCAATACCCCTGACTTAACAGAGAAAAATTGGAGTTAACAAGTCGGATGAAATGGGCAAGATTTTACAGCTTCTGAATCCAGATGCGAAAAACAAACCTTTGGACGAAAGTCGAAAACTGGCCAAACCTCAAGGACAAAAATGGCACTTTACTCTTATAATTATTATTTTTTTAGAATTGCTTTCGTACTATCATTTAATACATAAATAAATAAATAACACTATTTACAAGGATGGCCGGTTTGAACAACCCGTTAGCCAGCATGCGCCCATTTCGCCACCTATACACGAGTAAATAGATCCAACATAGCTGAATAAGTGTAATCATTACCTTCTAAGGGTAACTTTCAACTCAGTTGGGACCTTATAATCATCAATATGCGAATTATCAACAAGTTGTTCCAAGAACTCTGCATCATCAGTACTTCTCGACAGACTTTCACTTAAACCAGCTGGGGGGGCGACCCCACGGGCCAGGGGTAAAAGAGGTACAAGTGCAGCAAAGCTATGAGTCACACTCCGTCGAACCGAATGATCGCAATCACTCATACACCTTAAAAGCGGAACAACTAATAACCTTGCATACGGGACGAGGTCAGTACCGAGTCCCTGTACCAGCAGACTCATTAGCATCCCGGCTCCTTGTCTAGCATTAACAGATGTCATATCACCCAACATTGGAATAACGTTTTCGATTATGGGCCCCATGATATTGACTGTCATTGACTTTGCCATTGATGTGATACACCTTGAAGCAGCTAATCTAACAGCAACATGAGAATGTCGAACACAGTTAAAAATGCACGGGAGAAGCGTCATCAGTTGGGTTCTTAATGTCTCGTCTAGTAAAGAAGCGATAGAACGAACCACTTGTATGTTATTTATCAAAACTTGAGGGTCTTTAACAGAATCTGTAATTTGACTAATATGCCCTTCGTCTCCCGGAGCCATTGGCTTTAGTATTTCGGTAAGGCAATCCCATAACTTCGGAAGCTTTTCAAACAATGACGGACCGAACTTATTGCATAAATGTTTTAAAGCGAATTCCGATCCTCTCCTGCAGATAAATCCCTCCACTTTTGATCTGTCTTCGTTACCGAGCATATGAACTTTGGGTTTTGTTTTATTAGTAGAATTGCTTCCGAATGGAAGAAGATCTTGTTCTTCGACAATCTCTATCGAATTCAATACTCCAGCTTGAGGAGTCTCGGAAGGATCCATGCATATTAAACCACAAAGGTTTTTAATTAACTTGTCATTAGGACCGGGTTTACGATTAACACAATGATATATGAGCTCTGCAAGAGCCTCAGCTGTCATGTTTTGCAGTACTTCCTCCTTTAAAATAAAGCAAAAAGTTAGAAAAAAAATTGTATGCTTCTTATAAATAAATTGTGTGCATATGAGAGGTGAGCATACAAAAACTGATAACCAAAAAAACGAAAATAACCGAAACCGACTTAACAGATCGGTTACGGTTAAGATATGGCCAGAATCATTTGGTTACGGTTTGCCCTTCTTCCATAACCAAAACCGAACCGATAGTTATATATTTATGTGTTTTTCATGTATATCCATGTATTTGAAACATATTTTCACGTATTCCATTTATTTGAAACATATTTTCATGTATTTCCTGGGTATTTCATGTATTTTTCATGTGTTTTCATGTATTTGTATGCTTGAAAATGGTTCAAAACACTTGACTAACTATTTTAAGTTTATAATTTTGCACAAATTTTGTTTTTGGTAATCAACCGAACCTAACCGAAACCAAACCGATAACCGACATATTAACCGAACTGTCTTAACCATTCGGTTTCGGTTATATGTAAAAATTGAACCGAACCGACATTTGTTCATCCCTAAATACCATAATAGCACATGTATTACATAGGTTGAAACATATGTATATACATGTCGTGTGCACGTGAATACCTGTTCTCTCTTGACTGAAGCCATTAGCGGTAAAATTATTGGATTAAGCTTTGCAGGAAGCTCAGACATCCAAACAACTGCTGCAGCTACTAAGGCTGATACAGTAACATGCAAATTGCTCTGAAAAATTCAAAAATATAAGAGGCTAATTACGAAGACGATAAACACTATAATGAAATAAGATGCAATTCACATAGAACAAACCTGGACACATTTTAGGTATCCTGAAGTGGTCAAAAGTCTCTGCTTTATAGACTCTAAATCATCAAAATTGTTCCTACCACCTGAATCTTCAGTAGCAGCACCATCATTACTTGGCAGTTGTAATTTTGATATAAATGCCATTGCATCATCAGGAGTCAAATTCTCCACATCCATGGGCATGTGCATGCCACATGTTTCAAGAACCCTAACAAGTTGAGATGCCTCGTTTCGCATCTTATCATAGGTTCTAGAAAGTTCAGAATAAGGAAGACGTGAACTTTTTGTAGGAAATGAAGGATCAGTGCATGTTAGCAACTCCAACAACCAGTTCTTTAGGGTATCATAGTTGTTAGAAGCGAGTCCTTTAATTCCAGAAAGGCCTTTATTTTTCATCTCTTTAAACCAAGATATCAGAACCAATGAAGCCACCTAGTGATAACAATAAGATAAATTTATATAAAAAAGACTCTGAAAGCAAATCCAAAACCATTTACATTAGAATGGGTCCACGAGTCAACTAAACGTTTTAACCCTAAATGGCTAAACGGTATCTGTGATGGTAAGAAAACAATACCTGTCTCTGAACTCCAGATAAAGAAGTAATAGCTTTCCATAAGGGATCAAAAACATACTGATCAGAAACCTCATGCAACTTGGATGCTAAAATTCCCAATGCTGTTGAAGTAATTATTCGAGTATTTGTAACCGACATTTCACTATCTGCACCTACTATTAACTTAACAGAATTCATTGAAGGATCTCCATTTCTATCATGAGAAAGTGTAGCTTCTGTAGAATCCGAGACCACATTGGGGTAAAGACCGTTTTCAAGCTTCACAGCTCTCATTTTTGCTGCAGCTTTAAAGTGACTTTTTCGCGGTAGTGCAAGAGGCCAAAACATTTTGGTAGTATCCAATGGTGACCCGTATGGAGTAGTTACAAGCTCTATCCAAGATCCCATGTATGAGCGAGCAGCAGCTTCTAAGTCTGGGACCGGGCACTAACATCAATTCAAGACATATTGTTAGTATAATAACAGAAGAAATAAAATGGTGAATTATAATCATGCATTACTGTCAAATCAATCACCTCAAGAAGCAACCTCCAGACCCTCTCTGAACACTGTAAAATTTCTTGATTTGATTCAAGCAATAAATTCTGGAACACGATTCCGAGGGTGTCAACCAGTATAAAAGAAGGCCAAAACGAGCTAGAAGATTCAGATAAACTCCTTCTGTATTCAGCTTCAAGCAGACGCTCCTGTGTTTATAATACTGTTAAAGTTCGAACCAGGCAATATATTTAGAGTAAAATAGCATTTTCGTCTCTGAGGTTTGGCCAGTTTTGCAACTTTCGTCCAAAGGTTTGTTTTTCCACGTGGATCCAAAAGGTTTGAAATCTTGTCATTTTTATCCAGCTTGTTAACTCCATCCATTATTCTCCGTTAAGTCAGGGGTATATTCATCTTTTTGTTAACTTAAAAGGCAATTTGGTTTTTTGAATACTTGTACATTATTGCTAAATAATGTACATAAAGTGAAAAAGACCGAATTGCCTTTTAAGTTAACAAAAAAAAAAGACGAATATACCCCTGACTTAACAGAGAATAATTGATGGAGTTAACGAGCCAGATGAAAATGGAACGATCTCAAACCTTTTGGATCCAGATGCGGAAAAACTAAACCTTTGGACGAAACTCGCAAACCTGGTCAAACCTCAGGGACGAAAACGGCATTTTACTCATATATTTACAAGCATTTTGAACGACATAACATAGAAAAAAATGAAAAAAATAGGTTACCAATGTGCGAATGGCTGAATAACGGACAGATGTGATACTGTGTCTCATAAATGGCCACAATCTTGGAGCTAATGTTGGCAGCATGTAGGGATTTTCTTGAGAATTAACTGTACGTGAAAGATCAGTAGAAACAATCTCATTCAGATCAAACCCTTGTTTTCCTTTCATTCCTTGGGCTGAGAACATTCTAGAAATCATCTCTTCCTGAGAATATATTTCCGCTAATAGATTCATCACACTGTAATGTAACCCAAACACTCTTCAGAACACACTCATTCAAAACAAAAACAGAACTCTTTAAAAAAATAACAAAAAAGACATTACCTGCTAGTGGACGGGCTCAAATCATCCAAATCTAGCAAGATATCCCATAGTAGCATCACAATAGAATGCAATATTTCTCCACTAAGTGAAACAATGGCAGATGCAGTTGGAATTAAGGCCTCTGCAGCAACTGCTCGTACATCATCGTCAGGATCTTCAAGACCAGCTTTACAAGCGGGAAGAACTCGACCAAGTAAATCCGGCAGCATCTCCTGTTTACAATAATAATATTGGCTTAACAAAATCTATAAAAGGACATAGCTTGAGTTATAAGTTATAACACGATGTCTGCGGAGCATGAAAAGAATACCTGACGCACGGCAACCAAATATTTGATACCCAAAAGACTGCCATGGCGAATTTCCCATTCTGGTCTACGCTGGAAGAATCAGCAAAAGAAATCAACAGCATACACCGATAAGATATTGCGCAAAATAAGTTAAATAACCAACAAAACTTTCAACGTATGGACCATTAAGATTAACATAAGTCACAAACATGATATTTACCTGCATTTTCAGCAAGACATTTAGTGTCTCGTGAACTAACAAAGGTGACATGTACTTGAGCGCTGCTCCTAATGCCTGTGCACAAGTTTCACGCACAGGAGCAACAACTTGATCAGACACATAGTCCCCAAAACTGCAAAAAAATAGCAATTAAAAATCTTCAATTTTTAAAAAACGGTATTCAAAGTCGAGAATAACAAACAAAAGTTGAGAAGTAATATATCTACCGATCTAGTGAGAGCACACACAAGAATCGAATTCCACAATCCTGAAGAAGCTCTGTGTTTTTCACCGAAGAGCTTCTAGCCCTCTTAATCAAATTGCTTAGCACACTATTTTGTGGAAGACCGTTGAGTACATCCACCTTCTCCACCAAATTTTTATTATCACAATTATCTGTTGTTTGTGCCACGTCAGCAGTAGCTCCAGTAGGTGGATAGGATACAATGTCCATACATGATTGAGACTCAACTTTAACAGAATTTACAACTACTTCACCATTTGCCTGTCCAATAGACAGATTGCTATTGGTATCTACAACCAATTTATTCGTATCAGGGTTGGCATCCGTGCTGGTGGAGGTGGAGACCAGTATATGCATCGGATCAAATGATGCATCTTCAGATTTCTGTCTTTTAAGGTCTGGCTCCGTTTCATCTGTCCCGACTTGCATATTCAAATTAATTTCCCGTTCTCTCTTCACGTCAATTTTCATTTTATCTTCTGATTCGGTTAGTAACGTGCCGTCAGGGATGTTGTCTGTCCCGACTTGCATATTCAAATTAATTTCCCGTTCTCTCTTCACGTCAATTTTCATTTTATCTTCTGATTCGGTTAGTAACGTGCCGTCAGGGATGTTGTCTGACCCTAGAACCCCCGCACAGCCACCTTGATGTGTCAAGATTTCCCTTAAAGCCATGACACTGCCATGCCGAACCTCCCAAACTGGTGTCATTAATTTAAGAAGATTACACGTTAACGGGGAACAGCTGTACATAATAGTTAAAAATACCAAAAAGAACATCTACTATCAGAAGCTTACCAGGATCAAAAATATCAAGAATGAGTTGTTCAACAATATTATGAAAAGGCCAGGTTCCGTCTTTTTCATGGTCGGGGGTGTCTTCATCAGGAATAGCATCCTGAAACAACTGCATCCGTATATTGATTTAAACATTTAAAACTTGACATAAATAAAAAAAGTAAATTGCCAATTTCGTCCCTGAGGTTTAGCCAGTTTTGCGACTTTCGTCCAAAGGTTTGTTTTTCCGCATCTGGATCCAAAAGGTTTAAAATGTTGTCATTTTCATCCAGCGCGTTAACTCCATCCATTTTCTACGTTAAGCCAGGGGTATTTTCATTTTTTCGGTCTTTTGAATACTTGTATATTATGCTAAATTAGGAGAGACACCCGCCCTACGCGGCGGGGTATCTGGTAAGAAAGGTGGTTGACATATTTTTTTACCAACCTTTCACATATACGACATTACGATAAACAAAGAAATGACATATTTTGTTTTGTTACTAATAAAAAAATGACTTATTTCAAGTACAAGTCCGTTTTTATTAAAAATTTATATCTGAACATCAAGAAAAAACTAACCGTGTATTTAGTTATTTTTATCTAAAAAGACAACGAAAGCAAGTTGTTAGAGAAAAATAACGTTACTAAAAAAATAAATGAGTTAAATATGTATATAGTTTGTAGTCTAAGGGTCGAAATTCATAAAAACGAATATCGCTCCCGATAATTCGATAGTAGAATTTTTTTATATCGAATATGACTATTTATTTCAAAATACTTATATCGAAACGTTGATAAGAACAAATTGATTACAAAAACATATTCATGTTTTTTTAAGTTCACGTAAGTTATTAAATAAAATTAAAATTACTAAACTTAAATGAGTTATCGACATGCATTAGACATGTATTCTTTCTGATGTAAGGAGTGAATTATTTATAAAGTACATTCCATTTATAACTATGTATTAATTTCAAAGTTCCTATAAGATACTTATTTTTGTAATATGGATTTTTTAAATAAATATTTGGTTAAAAAAATACTAAATCCATATGTTGTGTTGGGGTGTTATTATAATTTTGGTTTTGTAGTAAATAAAAATTATACTTTTGGTTTTGGAGTAAATAAAAGGAAGAAGTCCAAGTTATGTTTAGACGTTCAATTAGGGAAAAAACGGAACTTGGAAAAAGTCCAAAGGGAATCAAACTCTCGGCTGCACGTTGGCTTTCATATTAACTTTCCACTAAAGTAACAACTTGCTTGTTAGTTTTCTCGCATTATTAATCTAATACAGAGAAATAGCCTGCAATTAAAAATAAATAAAAAAGGAAACTTAACGGATGCCATATGGCATCCACTGATTGGCTCCACCACTCCTCACTAACCAATAAAAAGAGGATATTAGGTGACACGCTTGCGCTACGCAACAGGGTGTTTAGTAAGAAAGATGGCGAGCACATTTTTATATCAAACTATCACATACAAGACATTTTAATAAACAAAGAAGCTTTATAGTTTGTTTTATTTCTAATAAAAAATAATTTATTTGAAATACAATTCTAGTTTAAAAATAAACATGAAGGAAAAATAAGGTAAAGAAAAAAAAAATCAAACTTAGGTGAAATGGATTATAGTTCCTTGCACTTTCCATTGAAACACTTCACCTTATTTGTTGAAGATGAATCTAATTATCAATATATCTTAAATTAAATGATGAAAAAAAAGGTAATAGATACGAAATGTCATTCACTTATTGGAGCCATAAACATTACTGTACATCCTCTTTGTATTTGTTAGATATAGAATGATTGTACATAAAGTGAAAAAGACCCAATAGCCCTTAAAGTTAACAAAAAAGACGAAAATACCCGACTTAACGAAGAAAAATAGATTGAGTTAACGAGCTGGATGAAAATGGCAAGATTTCAAACCTTTTGGATCCAGATGCGGAAAAACAAACGTTTGGACGAAAGTCGCAAAACTGGCCAAACCTCAGGGACGAAAACTTTACTCTAAATAATATGAACAAATTGGGAAATCTAATATTTATTACCGAATTGGTGGTTGGTAAATCTGAAGAAACGCCTTTGGGAGAAACCAATTCCTGAGTGTTCGAAACGTCAGGTTCTCCATCTTTAGACCAACCTTTTGTTTGGTCTTTGGAATTAATTTTAGCTTTGCGTTTTAAGAGATTTCTTTCACGAGCACTTGGCCTTCTTGGTCTGTAACCGGGCACCACATCTACAACAAACTGCTGGACGTTACGCCCGGTTCTTTGTAGGTAAAATTGAGGCGGTACACCGCTCCCAGTGGAATTTGATTTATGCATCATAAGATCTTCATCTCTGATCATATCGTTTACATCCATAAACTGCTCACACACATCCATCCCTGCACATAAACAATCAGATATACAAGTTTAAAGCAATTCAACAAAAGAAACTGTTTCCAGATTCATGTGTTGTATATATAGCAAATTCACAGCTCACCCAACCGCCGTTTTAGGTTTTGCTTTTGTTTGGCTAGTCTTTCTTTAGGGTTGTTGCCAAAATCATTTGCAAGTTCAAATTCCTGAAACACAAAATAATATCAAAATTGCCTATATCCACAAGAGTTTAAGCCACCAGTTGTAAAGAAAAAAGTAGTACCTGTCCTCCAGAAGCCAAAAGAGCCCCAAATTCCAACACTTTAGTGAGTTCAAAGCTGTTCATCAAATAAAATGTCAAATTGATAGCTGAAACAGAGCAAAAATGGGAGTAGGTAGGGGAGCAAGAATAACCTCTGGAATGAAGTGCTTGCACTTATTTTAGGATGAGATGTTGGCCAAAAAACAACATCCTCAGCAGAACAATTTATGCAAGCCTCCTTCAACTTTGTCTCAACAAGATTAAAGAGTTCTGTCATGGATGAATGTTTGAAACATCCAGCGATTGCTCCAATGGCATGAGCGGCTGCAACTCTTGTATCCCAGTTTTTGCTACGCAGATATTGCGATACCTAAAACACACAAAGTAGTTGCCCGTAACCGAAGGATGTGTTAAGCACTCAAACCAATTTGAATGTACGACCGCCATAATGTGTCCCAAATAAAAAAAAAATCCATGTAATAATACAGACCTTATGTAGCAGAGAGCTTAAGTCCTGAGGATGTAATTTTGCAATCTCCCCTATCTGGCGAGCTGCAGTGAATCTTGTGGCTTGTGTCGAGCCAGCTTAAACAAGGTCAAGAAATACACGTATACAACATGGACATGAAAATTACCCATTTGTTTTGGCTACTAGTGTTTTGCTTCAAGATCCATATTCATAAAACTAGTAGTTAATACTACCCTAACTCTAGATTAAGGTGCTTCTTTTGTACCATGAACTTGCCATGGTATCTAATCTCGTATGTTAACTGTCGGCTCAATAACAACTAAATAAAAAGGATAAGGAATCAATGTAAACATATAGTACCAAGAAAAACCAACATATGACCGTTTTCCATGTGGTGTTTTCTACAAACAAACCGAAAAGACGAAAACTCCATCAGATAGTTTCACCACTTAGAACTGAAGTACTTAAACACTCTCAATGCAGCTAAACTCCCATTTTGTATAATTTATTCACACATGCATAACACCTAATCCACTTTTTTAACAATAACATTCAAAACTAAGCAGAAACGAGACATGCTCCGTTAATAAAGTGTTCAAATCCATCAGATCTTATAACAATTCAAAGGCAAATCAATAACGAAACCAAACCAACCATATAACTTAAGCCTAAAAATTACCAATTAAAGATAGTAATAACACATACATACCTACAACAAAAATACTGTATTAAAAGGATACTCTCCAGTAAAGTCAGTAGCCGTTGAAGCCGCGACGATTGCTGTGCCATATCTCTTATCAACTGTCCCACTCACAACAATTCTCATTCTAACAAACAAATACTAATAATAAACAACAAACAATAATCACTCCCTAACGAACAATCCTTAACATTCCTCCCAAACACTTTCATTCCTCTTATCGAAACACGAAACCTACAACAGAAATTATCAAATCAAAATTCACAAACAAACTTATCCTAACAGTAACAACATCACACAATATCACAAAACCAGAAGATAAAACATTAAGATTAGAAAATTCAAATGAAATTCAGTAACAATAAACGACATTTTGAATATATTAGACGATTGAATTGTAAGAATACATGAGGAAAAACGGAAATTGAACGTACCTTAGGGTTTTTTGTGGAATGGAATTGAGGAATTTGAGGGGATCATAAGTGGAGCGTAGGATTGGGAATGATATTATTGATATACGACGTCGTGTTGGTGGCTGATCTTGGTGGTGGGGAAGAAGAAGAAGAACGAGGGTTTCGGACTGATGGGTTATGGTGATAACTGAGATCCCACCCTTCACTTTATAACTTCTTACAATCTTAAATGACGTCGTTTCGTGACCCGTGGTTGTACGGGTCATAGACCCGTTTTGTTCGAACCGTTTGAGTGGACTTTTGGAACGAGTTGTGTGCTCTCAAATCGTTTTTGACTTGTTTACGTACACCGTATCGAACCAAACCAAACATAGTCAAGGGCGGAACTGCACTGTCGTCATGACATCAGGTGACATGTAACTTTCTTGTCACGACAAGTTGGTCTAGTTCTTAGTCACTTGGTTTCTCTCTTTGAGGTTCAAGTTCAACGCTCACTAGCATCACTTTGAAGGACATTGGTGGTGGCAATGAAGTTTAGAACTAGACCTCTCCAGAGGTCCCCAGTTCGAAATCGAGACAAACCGGGTTTTACCGCAGTGGGCCTTCGTGCGGGCAGGTTTTCCCTGGAACTGGTGGCTCGAGTATGTATCCAACTCTGACCGTCATGGAGGAGGGATATGCATTGGCTCGATTAAAGGCGTCATAAATGCTTATCAGGTGATTTAGTTGACCATTCAAAAATTAAAAAAATAAAAACTTTTTTCATATTTAATATGTTACTAGAAGTTGATTGACTCGTATGTCTAATAAATAACCTGTCACGACCCCCGACCCCACCTTGGGCGGGAGTCGTGGGCAGATACAGCAGTGGTACCGGTGTTTGTTAAATTCGCAACGAAAAAATTTCATCAGGATCGTAGTTAAAAAAATTTATGAGTTGTAAAACACCAAAGTTTTAATATTAATCAGATGGAATAAAACCCATTTTACAACCATAGGTTTTTTTATAGGGATAACCCTATTTTTACAAAACACATTTTCTTTTCTTTATTCTGTTAACAGAGCCACTTTAATTAAGCTTTCAGTGCTTCTTAGCATAATCATTTACTTTCACGGTAAGTCACCTAAAATGCGTTTAAAACATTTTAAGCAGCGAAAAATACTGGTGAGTTCATTAATTTGTATAAAAAGACACCGCATTGTAATTTACAGCATTAAGAGTTTTTACACTTGTTTATATCTATCAATTACTTAAATCAGTATTTGTCACGGTGGCAGTTCCTGTGACCGTGGTCATATTATTATTGGGAACTCTTTGTCCAATAGCAACACTGGACTAGTAGTGTATACAAAACCCCATATACCAGCAGTAATTTCATAATACAAAGACTTAATCACTGTAAATACAACTGGAAACATTTAGGGGTTTGAAAGCATTTGATAAAAGAGAATGACTCACTTTGCAGAATTAGGGTTTTTAGTTATTGCCTCTTTGTTTAAGTCTTGGGTTCCTAGATAAACACACAATGCAACATGTATTAGTGTATTAAACCAATTCAACTTTAACGATAATCACGAGATCTATCGGACAGGGTATCGTACCAGTGATCGGGGTTAGCACACTTTTTACGGAGCAGAGTTTTGTGGTTAAGGGTTTTGGGATTTGATATGATAGAAAGAGAGAGCGAGAAAGTGAAAATGAAATTGAACAGATTGAAATGTCCAATCTTTGTTCTATTTATAGCCGAAAATTAAAGCCACCGCGTCACGCGACCAGCTTCCTCATCACCGTCACGTCGCGCGACGAGGTGATCTAGGGCTTAGGTGGCATGAGTCACCACGTAGGCTTGCCATGTAGCTGCCACGTGGCAACACGTGTCTCCGGGCGAAAAAGGAAGTGCCGCGTCACCTGATGATGCTCAAAACTGGGTTTCTCGTTTTGCATCCTGGTTCTAGTTGTACGCGTTCGGGGTCTCGATTATGATTGTTATGGGGCCTTTTTGAGGGTTGTTACATAACAATAGTAATATCCTTGTAATGGAATAACGTGTATTCAAAATACTGTAATTTTTTTTAAGAAAAAGAGAATGAAATGCTACGGTGTAATTTTTTTTAAATGTTAACGTATGAAAAAAAGTATAGTCGATGAGGGAAATTGTCTTAAGTGAAAAGGACTAAATTACCCTTCAAGCCAATGCCACTTGTCCTCAAATCTTTGTCTCGTAGACTTCGTATGAAAAAATTGTCTTGTATGGGACCCTTTCTATTGTTGTTATATATGATATATAATTAATTTGTTTTACAAAGACTGACTAAATTGTGACTAAAATAATTAGTTAAAAAAACTGCTAATTAACTTTTATTTAAAAATCAATAAAGTTACAGTCACTTATAAATAATATTGAGTATGACGTGAGTGTGTCAGGTTATACAATCTTGAAATTTCATTTTATATTTGCAAAATAAGTCACTCCGCTTGCGGTATGCGCATATAATGTATATATGTGTGGGCGCTCGGGGGGCAAAAGTGAAAGTGCACTAATTTTAGCGTTATTTTATTAATTTCGTGAAAATAACGTTAAAAAGGAGGATGGTTAATCATGCATCATGTGATAGCGTTGATAGCCGAAAGAGAATGATGTACATGCACTAATCGGCCTTTGTCTTAATTGCTGAGTGTTATGTGCCAAGGCTTGATGCAAAACTACTAGCGAGCCGGGGGTCTCACCGGAAGCAGGCTCTCTAATCCTACAAGGTAGAGATAAGACTGTCTATTGCTATTGGTGGGATTTACTAAGTATGATGATGATGATTTGCAAAATAAGTAAATTTCAACTCATTTTGTCGTAATATTAGAAAACGTATTGCTTCTGTGAAAAATGATATGGAATGATAGAATGACTTTTCGGTAAATATATGATTGAAAAGAGGGCCTCTTTGGCTACTGTAGCCAAGAAGCTAATGTAATTGTTATATATATATACTAATATATGACCGTTATAACGGTCAAATTTTTGCACGTCGGAGGGAATCATCGAGGTCATGGAGTTAGGGGGGGGGGGGGGGGGGGAGTGTTCCCTAGGGGACCAAAGCCACGTCGCCTTCCCCGAACCCTCACCCTTCCCCCACACCCCTTAATAACTCAACTTGACCTATTACCTTATTGCATTTTGCAACTGCTATAGACCTGTGAAACAATGACAATTCATTTCTGGTTATTAATTCCCCCACTTCTATTTACATTCCCCTAATGTTGAAAATAGTGATTCATAAATAAACCACCAGTTGATGGTTCTAAATACTTTATTACAGATATTGATTTCGATTCGCAACGTTTAACGTCTTAAGTTATCATCTATGTACACCGTAGTTAAGTAATTCGAATATATATCGCAGTCAAAGAAAAGCTCATTTCAATTAGTGTTATTCTCCAACAAAAGCAAGATCCCTACACATATAAAAGAGCGGTCACAAAACTAGACGTAAATCATTACTACCGGTTTAAACCGAACCATAAACACTACTAACCATGTCATGAACCATCCTCAGTTATCATCTTCACTGCTCTCATCAATGACAACTACCTTCTTATATTTTGACCTCCTTGCATTTCTGTTTACACTCGTTTCTTTTTCCTCATCTGCTGAATCGTCACATTGTTCATCATCAGATTCATGCTTTCCAATTACTTCAAGAATCCTCTCTCCATATTTCTGCGTCTTCAATTTACCGATTATCTTCTCCAACTGCAAGCAACATCGAGGAAAAAGGACCCGCAATCAAAGCGCATGATAAAAGAATAAAACTTTAAACACTTAGTTTTATGATTTTATATGGTACCTGTTCAATTGATTCTGGTTTTTGAGAGCATAGCATGCTGATCTGCTGAGTAGACAGAATAGAGTGAGGGAATATCCCTCCATGAATGGAAGAAAGTTCTTTCCTTAAATTATCAAGCTTAACTTCTAATCCCGTGTGTCTGCTGCGTTTTGATGATTTTGTGAGACTTCTCTGTCCACTAGTAACCTCAAGCGTAATATTCTTTTTCCCTGTGTGACATCATAAAATAGTTAACATGTTGGAAAAAATCAAAAGAACCATCCTTTGGATAACAAAACAATACGGTAATAATGAAATGAAAACAAAGTGTGGATGTTCATAAGCCGATATAACCAACTGAACCGTCCAAATCGAAGCAAGTTGGCCCGTTCGGCCAGTTTGAGATTCATACGGTTCGGTTGTGAACAAAGGTTTTGGCAGTTTAACAGCCAGCTGGCAGTTTGGAAACTGGAGTTGGTTGTGTCAACCGAACAGGCTGTTTAACCTTTATTATTAAGATTTCCTTTTTTTTTCATTTTTTGGAATATGCAATTATGTATATGTATTATATTCATGAACTATCTTTATCATTTTATATTTATTTTAATACAAAGTTACAAACTAATGATTTTGAAAAATACAAAAAACCGGTTCAAACCGCCAAAACTGCCAATCTGGACAGCAAAACTGGTTTGGTCTGTCATTTCCGGAAATGGCAGGTTAGCGGTTCGGCCCAGAATTATTGTCAAAACCTGCCGAACTGGACCATGAACACCCATAAACTGATAAAAGGAAGTGGCTTACCATGCAATACATGCTTTGCAAGTGGTCCAAGTGTTACATAAGCATTGGTTGCATACGCGGTATGAGAAAATTCTTCTTTCTGCATGAAGAAGATTTCATAGCTAAACGAGTTTATTTAAATTAAGTTGCATATCTTTTTAAAATTATGATATAAGCGCAAAGAAAGGGGTTTTGTAAGTAATTTATTTCTACAAAGCAGCACTAGAAAAGCAACAATTTTGAGAAACTGATATACGATTATGTAAAGGCGATTATCATTACCAACACTCGGTGGATAATAAGCTGAATCACAAGATGCTCTAATTCATCCTTCTTCAGCTCAAAGCCTAAACCGTACCATAAGAAGTAACATACTTTTGTCAGAAACCGTTTGTTTCATATGGTGGGCCCAATCTCTGTTCTCCTTGGACCCGCAATGATATCTTCATTGCTCGTCAAATAGATTTATGAGAAATGACAACCATGTGGACCCACTAAATGAATAATGGAGCATGTAATATCCAAAAGATGTGAGATTACATACCTACTTCCTTGTTTTTAACTTTGAACTTTTCGACTAACTGTAACATTGTCGCTCTCTGATCCATTTCTTGGATTCCTTGCAGCAAAGTTACAAGAGCTCTAGCATGGCCTGAAACGCAATCCATACCATGTACATCATTTTACTTACAGGTGGCAAGATGGATGGGTTGGGTAACGGGTCAAATGAGTAATTTCCTTGATTCACAAGTTATAGTTCCATATAGGTAAGGATGCATACCAGAAGCATCAATTTCCTTAACCTCACACAAATCGGCACAATTATCACACATTCCTGCAACATTGTAAAATAAAGTATGGAGTAAAATGCCATTTTCGTCCCTTGAGGTTTGGCCGGTTTTTGCGACTTTCATCCAAAGGTTTGTTTTTCCGCATCTAGATCCAAAAGGTTTGAAATCTTGCCATTTTCATCCGGCTCGTTAAGTCCATCCATTTTTCTTCGTTAAGTCAGGGGTGTTTCCGTCTTTTTTGTTAACTTAAAGGGCAATTCGGTTTTTTCACTTTATGTAAAAAGACCGAATACCCGTGAAAAAGACTGAATTGCCCTTTAAGTTAACAAAACAGATGAAAATACCCCTGACTTAACGGAGAAAAATGGATGCGGTTAAAGAGCCGGATGAAAATGGCAAGATTTCATTCAAACCTTTTGGATCAAGACTCGGAAAAACAAACCTTTGGACGAAAGTCGCAAAACTAGCCAAACCTCAGGGATGGAAATGGCATTTTACTCTAAGTATGATACAGCATGACCTGCTCTGTTAAAGAGAAAAAATATTTCAGAACTTTATAAAAGAATAAATACCATTGCAGTCTTGTAGCGGCTCAGCAAAATGTTTAAAGAAAGCGCTCCGACGGCATTCTCTTTTAGACTGCACTTAGAAAACATAAATACATAAATAGTAATATGTAAGATATCAATTATTTTTTGAGCAAGCATTAAGGCACTTAATAATCTCTGCAAATTGGCAGGTTTGTGGGATATGAGTATCGAATAGAGAACAATACCTGACAATACCGCACCATGTCATACAGATTTTGCAACCCAGAATTCTCATAGAAGACCATGGAACTCTGCACAAAGAGTGATTTCTAGGTATCATTTAAGTGAACAAACTTATGAAAGAAAAGCCACCCAGCAATTTATATCAAACCTAAAGGTGGGTCAATTTGAGTTATGTTTTATCCCTAACATGTCAAATGGATTATGGTTTAACTAAAAAGGACATGGGTCAAATGGTATTCAAATGAAATGAATAAAACCTCGTAAATCACATTATTAGAAAAATCGGATTATTACTATTAAAATAATGTAGTTTTTGTAATCATATTTTACACATCAGTTATCTATAATTTTTTAAACAGATGAAAAATGTACATTCAGTTCTGACTCGAATGAAAATTACTCATTTTGACATGAACAGATTTGGACCTGTTACCCAACCCGCCCATATTGCCACCTCTACTTATACCTGTCTAGGCACATCAGCAGGCCTAAAGTAGAGTAGACACTCAGAAGGAAGCCCGTCCCGCCCTGCTCGACCGCTTTCCTGAAATAATAAGAAGTTACAGCCAATAAAATTGCTTGCTACGAATAAGCTTTTTAGGAGGATGCAAACCTGATAGTAAGTCTCCATTGATTTACCTAGGCTGTGATGTATGACAAACCTGACTATAGCAAATTAACGTGTAAGATAAACATTCTAAATCATACAAGCTAAATATACTAATGAATACTAACCATCTGGTTTATTTATTCCCATGCCAAAAGCCACCTGTCAGAAAAGCAGAGCTAAATTTATTAACGGATATCACATCATGGATTTAAAGGTAGTTTTGGCAAACATACCGTCCCGACAATGACCTGCAACTTGCTATTGCTCCACCTGTTGTAGAAGCATAAGGTTTTCTTTACTATATGTATGAAAAATATATATTTAAAATCAAATTTGACATAGTGTCAACAAAACACTGGTAAAAATCTATAGAAAAAAAGGGGGTTAAACTACATTTACCGCATATGGACTTTTTCACGAGCATTTACATCCATATCTGCATGATAATAGTCGGCTGAAACTCCTCTCTCTCGCAATTCCTTTGCAACCTATATTTCTTGAGCATGAAAGAGTATAGTAAATATAATACACGTGCATGATAGCATGAGGGCGACGATACATTAACTTGAACTTATTTGAATGCGACACATACCTGCTCACATTCCTTCCGGGAGAAACAATAAACAATTCCAGATTCGTTGTTTGTATATGAACTCTGTATGAAGTCAGCAATGTCATCAATCACTGCCTTTCCAACAGATGATTTCTCCTGAACCTGCAATGTCAGCAATACAGTTCAATGACTCATGATGTAAAGAGACTAATGCAAGAGTGAAAGCCATGATCGTAACAGCTTTACCATATAAAAGAGATTTGGCCTGTTGACCGTGCTAACAAATTTTATGCATTTTGGAATGTTTAGCATCTCCATAAGATCTAACTGGACCTTCTTTGTAGCCGTAGCCTGGATAGAAAACAAAACATAGAATATTAAAAACTAAATCTCTTTTATCCCAAAGTAACTTCACATGTATATAAGCCGGACCCAAAACAATGTAGATGTGGAAAAAGACATACAGTCAAAGCAATAACAGGAACATTGGGAAATTGAGTCTTCAATATACTGAGATTCTTGTAGTCTGGACGGAAGTCATGGCCCCACTGGCTACAACAATGTGCTTCCTGCAAATTACCGAACATATTTCTCGACCATTTATTTATTTTTTGTTCATATTTGACCCTATTTTTATTTAGAGACTACAAAAAGTAGAGCTTACGTCAATTGATATCAATGAAAGACGGCCAGCATGATGACACTTTTCAAGTTTGGACACAAATCTCTTGCTCTTGGAAACCTTTTCTGGTGTAACATACAATATTTTAAGGTCCCCTTCACCCTTTTCAAGAGCTTTATATACAAACTTTTCATTGTCCTTGCTAGTTGTTGAGGTTAGCATAGATGCTGGGATCCCTAAAGCAGTCAACCCCATGACCTGAAAACATATATATCTTTACTATAATGTTATTCTAATACTTACTACTTAATGATGAAACGATAGTACGTATACGATATCACAATAAAAAGGCACCTGATCTTGAATGAGAGAAAGCAAAGGACTGATGACAAGGGCAATTCCGGGACGTAACACAGCCGGAAGTTGGTAGCAGAGACTCTTGCCTCCGCCAGCAGCCATAATCACAAGCACATCTCTTTCACTCATGATTGCATTTATAATCTGATAAACGATTTGTAATTTTTTTGTGGTTAATATTTTTGTTTATTGTTTAAAAACAGGACAATAGGAAGATAGTTGTCAACAACGGCTATAGCGCGCTACGTAGCATATAGGTCATATGACGCTATATAGTATATAGCAATAAATAGCAACATTTTCATTTATTTTATTTTATTTTTCATTTTTTTCTCGTCTCCACTTCTCGATACCTCAGGTTTGGTCTTATAACAAGTATTTTTCTGTATTTTCCTCATCTCCACTGCTCGATAACATGTATTTTTCTGTTTCTCTACTTTATTGCTTAACATGAAATAGCGGGCGATCTTTCGTTGCTATCGCTACGTAGCATATAGGTAGCTTGTCGATATTGACAACTAATAGGAAGAAGCGACCAACCTCTCGCTGGTTTGCACGGTAAGTCGGTATGCCGAAAATATTTAACCTAATATCATCAGCTTCATTATCCCATTCAAAAGCCCCCGACCAGTTCTCGGTTTGCGGAGCTGCATTATCCTTTTCAGCCTGTTCCAATCCTTGATAACTTTCCAAAACCGCCTTAAGTTCGGACTGTTTCTCATACAACTTTTCTTGCTTATCAAGCAATCTCTTTATTTCATCTAAAAAAAAAACACTCCCATTACTAATAATATCATGGCAACACTCACCTAAATAATGTCAAATTAGGGCTTGGATGAAATTCACACACACAAATACACAATTAAACAAAAACAGACCTAACAGTTTATAATTTGAGTTTACATATAGTGAAACACTTTTTCAATACTAATTCAGTAATTCATCACACTCAAACTATAAATAGAAGGTATCAGAAACTGTAGGTATACATACAACCTATACGTACATCCCGTATATGTAATTGTTGCATCAATATACATATAAAGTGTATGAGGAAAAGGAGAAAACCTTGAACATCTTGAAGCTCCAACTCAACGTTGAGAAGCTCTTCCAGAAGATCCTCTGTGCTACCATTTGCTGCCATTTTCGGACCTTCACGCTCCGATTTCACAGCAGGTTGCTTCGAAACCCTCCTGTATCAAAATCAAATAACTCGTTTCCGTAACCAAGACCCGAAATTAGGGTCGGGTGGCCCGGTGGGTAAAAAGCATAGTTATCACTTAAAACATGTGTAGTGGGGCGTTTGTTTTAAAAAAAGAGTTAATTACTGTTTTCGTCCCTAAGGTTTGTCAAAAATAACGGTTTCAGTCCATTAGTTTAAAAATTGCCATTTCAGTCCATTAGTTTCATTTTCGTAACCATTTCAGTCCACTAACTTAACTCCATCCATTTATTTTGTTAACTTTGAGTTAACTAACTAATTCAGGGACGGTTTGCGTCAGTTTTAGAAACACAGGGACTTAAGTGTAAACTCTAAAACATTAAAACAAAAAAAAAATAGTAAATTCCAAAAAATCAAAAAAATTCCAAAAAACCAAACAAATTCCAAAAAATTCTAAAAAATAATAAAAATTCTAAAAAATCATAAAAATTCTAAAAAATCCAAAAAATCCGTTTCGGCGCGAACTGTTTCGAACCCGAACCGTTTCGAGCTGAACCATTTCGACGCGAACCGTTTCGACCCGTACCGTTTCGAGCTGAACCGTCCGTACCGTTTCGAGCTGAACCGTTTCGACGCGAACCGTTTCGACCCGTACCGTTTCGAGCCGAACCGTTTCGACCCGTACCGTTTCGAAGCCGAACCGTTTCGAGCTGAATCGTTTCGAACCGAACCGTTTCGACCCGTACCGTTTCGACCCGTACCGTTTCGAACCGAACCGTGCCGTTTCGAACCCTTTCGAGCTGAACCGTTTCGAACCGAACCGTTTCGAGCTGTACCGTTTCGAACCATACCGTTTCGATGCGAACCGTTTCGAACCGAACCCTTTGGACCCGAACCGTTTCGACGCGAACAGTTTCGAAGCCGAACCGGTACGGTTCGATACGGCACGGCTCGGTTCGAAACGGTTCAGCTCGAAAGGGTTCGGTTCGAAACGGCACGGTTCGAAACGGTTCAGCTCGAAACGGTTCGGCTTCGAAACGGTACGGGTCGAAACGGTTCGGCTCGAAACGGTACGGGTCGAAACGGTTCGCGTCGAAACGGTTCAGCTCGAAACGGTTCGGGTCGAAACAGTTCGTGCCGAAACGGATTTTTTGGATTTTTTAGAATTTTTTAGAATTTTTATGATTTTTTAGAATTTTTATTATTTTTTAGAATTTTTTGGAATTTGTTTGTTTTTTTGGAATTTTTTTGATTTTTTGGAATTTACTATTTTTTTTTAATGTTTTAGAGTTTACACTTAAGTCCCTGTGTTTCTAAAACTGATGCAAACCGTCCCTGAATTAGTTAGTTAACTCAAAGTTAACAAAATAAATGGATGGAGTTAAGTTAGTGGACTGAAATGGTTACGAAAATGAAACTAATGGACTGAAATGGCAATTTTTAAACTAATGGACTGAAACCGTTATTTTTGACAAACCTCAGGGACGAAAACAGTAATTAACTCTTAAAAAAATTTCAAAAAAAACGCCCGAACACGCCCCCATCCCATTACACCCGGGCGTTTTCCGGCATGTTGTTTGTCAAAATTGCATGCGGCGTTTTTTAAATAACGCTAAGGAGGATGTTGACTGGCCAATGGGAGTGGTCAAAGGGTAGTTTCGTTTTTTTTTTTTAACCTCCTCTCTATAAAAAATAATTGTTTAATGATTGGAAGGGGTGTTATTGGGCATTATTCCCACTACGCCACTTTTGCAATAACGCCCAATAATGCCCCCATGCTGACTGGACTGCCACGTGGCGCAAAACGCCCAAGGGTGGGGGCATTATTGCTCAAACCACTACGCATGGTCTTATCGATTTGGTTCAATACGGTACTGACAATTGGAATTGTAACTAAAATAGTTATGCACAAGAGAATTATAAAAATTAATATTGTTCGGTCAATATTGGTTCGGTTTATCAGGGTACCGCTACCGTATCGGCACTCGCTATAGGTTACGGACTTACGGTACCAAAAAAATGTTACATTGTGTATAGAACACAATTTTTAACTAAGTTTATATTACCAAGTTGAGAAACACTTATGTTGTTTAAACGGTAGCGGTAGGTTCTTCAGGGTAATGATTTTTTTTAAACTATATTTGACTGTTCGAATAAAATTATAAGTAATGCTTTAAAGTAATTACAATAATAATGTTTAACTCGAATTAAGTTGGATTCAAATAACTAATCCTATATCGGTTTAAGCTAAACTTTAATTAACGTATAATAATTTACATCGAGATAGTTGGTAAACGGGCAACAAGCTGCGCCGCTACCCCTTTTTGAATAGCAAAACTAAGCCTTTTAAAAACTACGTCCATAGATCTCGGGGTCATAACATTACTATGCATGACCCTTTGAACTCGACTAAGTAGGTCCACAGCCTCTGGCGCCAGAAAACCAAAAGTATCAAAAGCAAATGGGATAAACACGTGCTGGTTGTCAAGGCACGCTTTCTCATGCTTGATCACTTTACCCGAAGCAGCCTTTAAAGCAGCCTGACCCACTGTGAAAGCACTACTCCCTAAGCCCACAAGCGGGGAAACCCCTGTTAGATCCACACATGCGTGTTTTCCTCCTACCCATCCAAAGACCAGAATGTCGGCTGGTCGAAGGGTAGATCTCCCTTCCAACGGGTCTGTTAAGAAATTAACGGGTGCCTCTTTCTTAGCAGAAATACCAGCGCACCTGAATATGTCAAAAAGGACATCCCTAACCAAATCATGTCGGTATTTGAACCCCGGGAGCTCTCTACAATGAACTGCATGCTCACCAAAAGAATCCAAACACGCCTTATGACAAACATGGCATACCTCATCAACCGGGAATAAAGGAATCATGAGGCGATATTTAAGGATAGTACGGTACTCCACCGGCGACATATGCTGGCCTAACCCATCTATAGGTATAGCAAGAAGAAAATCTTGTGCATGTGGTGCTCGGCTTGAAAAGTAAAAAGTTACTTAATTCATCGTTAAATTAGTAAATTGATTTTTATGTTTGAATCCAGCTTAATTCGAGTATTTAAATTTTTTGTAGTGTTTGTTATGTATGGTACAAGACCAAAGAAGCTAAATATTCTAAAAGTAAAAGACCCGATTAATCATGTTCCTGCTCGATATTACTATTTTAATAACAGTTTACCTATTTTTTTATCATATAGGAGACACCTTCCTACAAATTATATGAATGCCTCATATCACATCCATAGTTAGTCCGAAGGTATAGCAAATAGGTACATCTATGTGTTGAAATTTCAGTTAAAAACATAAAATATTTAGTTAGCTCTACTATGTGTTGAAATTTCAGTTAAAAACATAAAATATTTAGTTGGCTCTACAAATCGAATCCTGCATAGTGAATTTTTATAAAAAAAATTATAGAGTTGTGCCTGCACGATGCGATGGGAAATACAACACTTAGATTGGTGATTTTAAGGGTGTACAAAAGCCGGTTCGATTCGGTTTTAAATCATAACCAAAACCAAAATGCTAGGCTGTCGAGGCCAAGTTATACCAAATTTATGAATCCAATTGGCGTGGATTAGAACATTCATTTGGGAATATACCTTTAGGTAATATTAAGATTTTCTAAATTAATGATGTGTTGTTGGGGGACACATCGGGAGCCACTTCATCTCTACAAGTTACAGGTGATCTGTCATTTAGACCGTCGTGCGAATTTCTCTAGGCGAGCTACAAGTTTTAGTGTTCTATCTTTCTAGAATTTTGACTACAAATCTCTTACACTCCATCCATATACAGTTGGTGATTTTAGTGTCATCTAGCTATTTTGTGTAACCGGATTTAATTTGTGACCAAATGAGAATTTTAGTCAAAGATCAAACAAGCAGAGCTGGCTCTTTTACAAATGAGTCGATTTCGAGTAATTTGAACAACGTTAAACCAATGTTCAAAACAGATTCATGTTCCTAAAACGTATGTATATAACATCATTTTGACAAAAAGTGTTAACAAAGTAAAAGAAAGAAAGAGCAATACAAGTCACCAAAAATCTTTACAAGAACACAAGCCGTTTTTAAATCTATGAAACCGAGTTCGATCCCTCACGATAATCTCACGCTCATACGCCATAGAAACAAGCTTCATAACCTGATGGCAATCCCCACATATTCTAAGGTTTTTATTCACACGTATTATCGAAGCATCACTCGTTTTAAGCAACCCGAAAGACACAGCCAACTTTTCACTGTGATAACTCAACGCGTTTTCCTTCTCCTCTGCCCCAATATCATGCAACACATAATCCGTTTCAGGAACATACCCGTGCTCCATTATCCGACACATTATCTCCTCGAGTTTCTTATAGATCTCTTGCATATTCGAATGACATTTATCTCCGTTTATAAATTTGTGTATCACACCATTCACATCAATGTAACTAAACCCAGGCACTTTTTTCACTTGTTTATTTTTCATTGCGTTTCTCACCTCGCCCACATCTTTCCATCTACGATGAGCCGCGTATATGTTTGATAGTAACACAAACTCACCATCACTGTGTGAGCCCATCTCCACAAGCTTCCTTGATGCCTTCTCGCCCATTTCTACATTGCCATACGTCTTACAAGCGCCTAATAACGTTTGCCAAAGAACAACATCCGGTGTTATAGGTATCGAATTGATGATGTCGTATGCCTCATTAAGCCGCCCCGATCTACCCAACAAATCAACCATAGTACCGTAGTGCTTGATGTTGGGAACCACCGACACATCTTTGCTCATTGTTTCAAACAACCTAACACCTTCATCTACCATACCCGAGTGGTTACAAGCACATAGCGCAGATAGATAACTCACGTTATCCGGTCGAAACCCTTCCTTACTCATTTGATTAAAAACCTTAAGCGCTTCGGTTCCTTCACTGTTAACCCCTAGAACCATGATCATCGTATTAAAAGTGACAACAGTTTTTACACACCTCATGTCATTAAAAACCCGATACGCCTCTGCAACATGCCCGCATTTCCCAAACATGTCAATCACCGCGTTACAAACATGCTCATTCATGTCAAGCTTTTCGTTCTTTACATAACCATACACATTCTTCCCTTCCTGCACCATGCCCAGTTGCGCACACGCAGAAAGAGCACCAAGAACCGTGATCTCATTCGGCTTAAACCCAACATCTTTCATCGTCTTAAAAAGCTGCAAAGCTTCATCCGGGCGGTCCCCTTGCGCCAGCCCCGCAATCATCGCATTCCAACAAGTCACATCTCTCTCAGGCATTTCATCAAACACTTTATAAGCATAGTCCAAATACCCAGACTTCGCATACACATCCAGTAACGTAGTTTGCAACAAAATATCAGCGATAAACCCGAACCGAACCACCTGAGAATGTATCTGAACAGCTTCATTAACTGCCAGGGCCCGGGAGCAGGCTTTGAGAGTGAAAGAGCATGTGAGGGCATCAGGCTTGCAGGGGAGGACACTCAGGCTTTTGCAGTAGAAGGCGATGGCTCGGGCGGGTTGAACGCTTTGCGCGAGGCCCCGGATAATGGCGTTCCAGTCATTGGTGGCTGGGAAGGTGAGGGTTTGGAAGATGTGGGCAGCGTAAGGGAGGGTGCCGGTGGCTGAAGAGGTGGCGCAATGTTCTATGAATTTGGATCGGGTTAAGTGGAAGAGGCCGGTGGTGATGAGGTGGGATTGAAGCTGCTTGTAGTGGGAGAGTGTGGTGCATTTTTGGAGTAGTGGCTGGATGGTGACGGCCATGCCACCGGCGCCGGAAATTGGTATCTCTTTATATCAACTATAACTTAACAGATCATATTAGTGGGTTAGCTAACATTTCAAACGGGTCATCGGTTTGGTTTCATGGTCAGTTTTTTGTCTTAACTTTTGGTCGGCCAGTTTTAAAAATTCCAACCGTAGTGAAGGGTTTGGTTTATGATTTACAACGAAAACCCGGCCGTATAAAATTGGACCGGACCGTAGGATTTTATCTCATTTTACAATAACAGGACCGACTCAGACTAAACAGTCGGGTATGGTTCCCCATTTTGGGTCATATTTAGTGGGTAAATATTATTGGATTTAAAATTAGACCGGACTGTAAGATTTTATCTCATTTAACAACAAAATTAGACCGACTCAAACTGAACAGTCCGGTATGGTATCACATTTTCGCTGGTAAATATTATTTGATTTCAAACATTATAGACTTTTATTTAAAATATATTTAAAAATTTTGGATCCCCAGGAAAGTGAGTCTTGGACAGTCATCCACCTTGTCATTACCCTCAGTAGTATGATATGAAACTAACCACAACAGTCAAGTTACTTTGGTTCAACCGGCGTAATCATGCATGTCGCACAATAAAAGATAAGACGGCCACTCAAGTTTGAAAATTAACGGACCTAACCCGCATTGAAACGGATCCAACCAAGAACTATGTTTTCAAAATATAAGCACTGAGAATCAAATCGTATATGTAGGTATTGGTTTGATATTTTTTTTTTTTCTACAGAATAACATACTTTTATATATAAGGACAAACAAATTACACCAAGATAGCCGGTAAGCGGGCAACAAGCTGCGCCAAGTTATTCACACCGGTGATGAAGTTCAACATTCGTTAAGACCAACCAAAGATGTCAACTGTTCCATGCCATCTAATATCTATGGAACAAACAAAAACAAGTTTTGGGTTGTCATATACTTGTATGTATGTCGTTAAATAAACGGGTTGCATGCATAAACAAACTGTGGTTAGGTTGGCCTGTTTAATTAATATGGATCGTGTTTGATATGGCTTGTTTAACCATTTTAATTAAACAAATCGAGACACCAAACCATTTGACTCGTTTAGATAATTGGATTAAACAGGACGTGCCCAGGTTGCACTATTTCAAGTGTGTTTGAGTTGATGTATTTGACACAAATAAATATATGGGTGATGTTTGGGTTCAACAATTCAACCCAATACGACCAAAAACTACTATTTTTTTACTTCAAATTCAAAAGAAGTACCTTGTCCTAGCTCAGAAAACTCAGGTGTATAAAAACTATGAGATATATCATTAAACATGACATAGACAGTTAGCATGTCACTATCTCAGGTAAGCATAAGTTTTCTAATCTTAAGTTTCTCATGTATATCTTTTACTTGCATATGTACAATATCTTCCTATGAAGACCAACACCTGTAAGATCAAAATCATTGATCCTCCACGAGTTTGTTGAGTAGTAACGTCAAAAGCGCGTCTCTTCTCTCAGCGCGACCCTCTTCTCTAATCCTTCTTTGTTCTTCTTTTTCCCTCCAAGACTGTTCAGTCCTCATCCTCTCCCTTTCCATTCTCTCCATCGATTGACGCCATTCTTGCTCAAACATTTGCCTTTCATAAGCGTGTTTCTCCATCAACTGTCTCCATTGCATGTCAATCATCTGCTGCTGCTGAAAGAAATCATGCAAAATCTCTTGAATCGAATTGTTTCCTGAATTCGACGGTTTTGGAGTAGCAGGTTTGTCAATATTTGATGTCTGTGGCTGTTTTCCCCTATCGGGTTTCTTCCTTGGTTGTTGGTCTTTGTATTCGTCTTCATCTTCTGAGATTTCTTCAAGTGATTGATAAGAATCAGTTCTTGCGACCCGTTTCCTTGACTTTGACTGGCTGGAACCCGCTTCAGGGTCAAAGGGTGTCTGTGGTGTGTTTGTTGCTCTTTCGGTGAATAGAGCATGTAGTTCGTTAAAAAATGGGAATGAACGGGTGTTATCGCGATCAGATGTCTCCTTTCCCTAATCAAATATTCAAAATTCAGTTAACAACCATAAAAAAAGTATTGAATCAGATAACTGAGATCATCATTATAACTTTATAAGCACTTAATTCAACAAAAAATTCGAATTCCTACATCTAAACACATAGTATTAGGGCCCTAAATGTCTAAAATAGTAAAATCACTGTCAACAAGTCAACAACAAAGAACAAGTAATTTAACATATCTAGGGCCAAGTCACACAATGGCTAAGAACCCTACATCAAATTAGCAAGCAATGAAGCGTTAAACATAACTAATTCAAAGAAAACTGAGAAATCGTTAACCTTGTAGCAACAGATGAACTTTTTCCATTTGCATTTACACTATCAGGACTTCTTCTACAGCCTAATCAAATATTCAAAATTCAATTACAAAACCATAAACTCATCCAAATTCTAAAGCAAAAAGTATGTCACAACTCACAACCAGCTTTACTTGAATCAAATTACCGAGATCATCATTAATGCATTATATACATATCAATGCTTATAACTAGGGCTGTCTTTTTTAACCGAAACCCAACCCGAAACCAAAGTCACCCAAACCCGAAGTAGACGAAACCCGTAACCGAATAACTGTAAACTCGAACTCGAATATAGTTATATGGATTGGTTAACGGGTTGAATAATGGGTAATCGGTTTAAAACAATTAGCCATATTTTTGTAGATGTTTTAAGCCTTGCAATCATCCAATCAATAGCCTGATTTTTTTCGAGATTGTTTCTTGGTTTAAAAAAGGATTGGCTGACTAATAATCCTCTCCTATTCCATTATGCAGCCATATTTTCTAAAACTTTTTTTATCACCAAATTCCATACATATCCGCTAATTTCCATATCTTCAATATCTTCCATAATCAAAATTGTTTCTATAGTGTTCGCTAATAAGTAATAACTAATATTGATATTTTAAAAAGGTTGTACTTTTTTGTTAAACTTGTCCATTTTCTAACCCGAAACCCGATCTAACCTGATCACCGAAGAACCCGAACCTATAAAGGGTTGGTTATCGGGTTATATATTTAGCTTTGAGAACCCAAAAACCCCGAAACGGCGAAACCCGAAGAACACCCCTACTTATAACCACTTAATTCAATGATCAATTCGAATTCATACATCTAAACACATAAAATCACTGCCAACAAACAAGAACAAATTTCCTAAAATAGGGCTAAATCACACAATGTCTAAGAAGTAAGAAGCCTACATAAAATTAGGCCCGGCAAAACAGGTCTAATCGGGTTTAACAGGTCACAGACGAGGCGACACGATTAACACAAGTATCAAACCTAAGTATCAAACCTGAAGACGACTCGGTTAACTAATTGCTAGCCCTGCATAAAACATTAACACCCAATAAACAAACAATCAAATCAACGAAAACCGAGAAACAATCGATAACCTTATATCGACTGATGAGATTCTTCCACTTGCATTTACACTGCTCCGGAGTTCTCCTATACCCTAACCCCTTCATCCTAGCAGCAACCACCTCCCACAAACTCTTATTCCTCTTCGCCACAGTAAAATCCCCTTCTAACCCCCCTCTAATCGCAATCAAATCCCTCGTCTCCTGCTGGCTCCACATCGGCACCCTCTCAGTATCCCCAACACCGCCAGCCACCGCTTGCGGGGGCAACAGCGGCGGCTGCGGTGGAGGTTCAGTCATCATCATATGTGTCAATCGAGTTAGGGTTTCATTGTTGTTAAGTACCCTGTCTCCACCGCCGCTGCTGCTGCTGTTGCTGTTGCCGCCGAACATGATTTTGTTGATGATATGTGTGGTTTATGAAGTTTGGAATTGGATTGTGTGGTTCATGTGAGTATGAGACATTGGTGTTGGTGGTTGTGGTGGTGGTTGGACGGTTGAAAGGTGAATCGGCGGTGGGGGTGGGTGGAGATTTATGCCGGAAAAAGTCAAAAAAGTGCTTTTTGTTGGTTGACTCAAGGTGGGAAAACAAGCACTAGCTGCAGACTTGTGTTTGCCGGTTTTTAATGCCTTTGAAAAGTTAATGTATTTGAAACCGGTCAAAACCAACTAGTAATTTTTTTTTAACGGCCAACAGAATCAATCCGGATCACTCTTAGGATACTTACTGGAGCAAAACGGAGTACTCCGAGGAGTAACCTGAGTCCACCACTAATCTCGGGGAAAACCCGATAACCACCCGTCTGTAGGCACGACAGTGAAATTACCAGTAAAACCGGTTTGGCTCAAGGATCGAACCCAAGGTTTCTCTGGGTCTCCTATTGTCCACCAATGTCTCACTCTGCAACAAGTGAGAGTTGAACTTGCATCTTTCAAGAGAAATTCAAGCCTTCCACCACTTGATCTAGAAATCATTGGCTACCAACTAGTAACTAAGTGGGATTTACTATAACAACTAAAAGAGAGAAGTTAAAAAGTAAAGTTGTGATGGCTTAAATGGATATCGACATATGTTTTGCATCCATATAAAACCATAAAAATGACTATTGGTACCGATATTGTTCGGATGGAATTGGTTGTGTTTGGTTCATGATGGTATCGGCATTCGTAGAGCCTACGTCTACGATACCATAAAAGTTCTATATTTTGAAAAAAAAAAACTTTGTTTTTAATAAATCTATATTGAAATGTTGAGGATTAAAAGTATACATAACTGTGTATTTAGTTTTTTAAAAAGGTTAACGAACACAAATTATTAAAAAAATATAAATTGAATGGGTTAAAAGTGTATGCTTACTATATAGAAAGGATGTTCAAAATTCGATTTAGATTCGAAAATTCAATACATATTTTACGATAATAAAGGGAATTAGTAAAAATAAGTTGACCTACATTGAATGAAACTTAGAATTACATAGAATGCATTAAACACGTTTTTTAACGGCTAAATTGTTGTCAACCTCAACCACGTAGAAAGACAAATCCTTATTCAACACATTGATATCGCTAGACCATATATTTAAGAGTTACAAAAAAATGTTTATAACGTTCAGGGCCGGCCCTAAGAATTTGTGTACCTTGTTCGAGCTTGAAAAAACGTGCCCTTAGGTCTTAACGAAATTGGGTATTGAGCTCACTAAGGTCTAAACCTAATGCCAATGTGCTAATAATTAATCTAAACCATACAAATAGTTTTGTAAATGAGCCTATGTTGGTGTTTGTATGAGTATACCCTATTACATTTTTTTACATATGCAGTAAGTGGACCTATATTGGTGTTTGTATGAGTATATCATATTAATTTTTTTTAAATATGCATATTGGATTTTTTTTTAAATAACGTATCATTCTTAATATAAGGCCCTGGCCGGTGGTCCTCCCCACACACCCTCAGAGTCGCCCATGATAACGTTAATGTCTTTGCATTTCATAGTGTTCTCATATGTTTAGCTAATGAGAAATTGGTTTTAAAAAGTTTGCACTCAAAATTCATGTTTGTAAGGTGGTGTTTGTTTTTTTGGAAGAAGAGCTTCTTGGCCTCTTCTGTCTGCACCGTGCAGACGCGAGAAGAGGTTTAGCCTCAGAAGAGTGTTTGTTTTTTTTTTCGAGAAGTGCTTTTTACCTCTCCCCAACCTCTTTTTGGGGAAGAGATGAGAGGTAAGCTTCTCCAAGCAGAGGTTTACCTCTTCTTGGCACCACCTCCACCTCCACCCCTGCTCCGCCACCACCACCCCTGCTCCGCCACCACCACCTCCACTCCGCCACCACCTCCGCTGCTCCAACCCCAAATCGACGTCACAAACAAAACCCCCAAATCTTCTCCACCTCCACCTCCACTCCGCCACCACCTCTGCTCCACCTCCGACATCTGCTCCACCTCCACTCCGCCACCACCTCCGACATCATCATCAACAAACAAAACCCCCAAATCGAAAACCCTAAAATCGAAAACCCCAAAATCGAAAACCCTAAAAACGAAGAGAGAGAGAGAGAGATCGTAGAGAGAGAAGGGGTGGCGGTGGGTTTTGATGGCGGTGATGATGATGGCGGTGGTGAAGTGGTGGTGATGATGGCGGTGGTGATGATGACGGTGGTGATGATGACGGTGGTGAAGTGGTGGTGATGATGGCGGTGGTGATGATGACAGTGGTGAAGTGGTGGCGGTGGTGAAGATGGCGGTGGTAGAGAGAGAGTAGAGAGAGATCTGTGTGTGTGTTTGTGTGTGAAGAGGTTTTATATAAAAAAAAAAACAAACCCTCTTCTCCTTGCAGACTGAAGACATTTGGTCCACCTCTTCTCCTGCAGATGCCTGCAGATGTGGCCTGCAGCAGAAGAGGTTTTCGTGCAGAAAAAACAAACAGCACCTAAGTCGAGTGCATTAACAACTTTTTCTCAGTTATTACCAGTGACAGATCTTTAATTTTTAAATAGAGAGGTTAAATGTTTCAGTAAAATTTACTCTACAAAATGAAAAAAAAAAAAAAAACTGTTTATTTGTTGGCTTGGGTTTAATATGGATTCACATTTAAAATTTTAATTGTTTAAAATTTCTTGTTTAAATGTTTAAAATTTCTGGATATTAAATATAGTTCGCTATGAAACAGTTAATGGAAAAACACAAACACACATATATTAACCACACTAGGTTATAATCCAGTGTACTATATAACTTAATAATAAAAAAATGTTTTTAAAAAACCCATGTGTGGGTTTAATAAATCATGTATTTTACGAGTTGAATAAAATATAATATCAAATGTCAACACATACAGTTGTCAATATATAACTTTAAAAAATTGAACTTTAACGTGACTTTATAAATTTTGTTAAGTTAAATTTTAAAATATTTTTTTAACTATGTATTAATTTTTTTTATATAATTGATAATGCTAATTCAACTTAAGTGTACTTGCTTCTTTAAATATCATTTTAACATAGTCAAGTTAACTTAAATTAGATTTATAAATATATAAAAATATACACATATATAAAAATAAAGAACTAAAATTTGGATTTTTTATCGCTTTTTTATTATTTGACATATTTTTACCATTCAAACTATCCAACAACAATAAATATTTTTTTTTTTTATAAATCACCGAAAAAGAAAACAACTATTATTTAATCTTCCGTTTTATAATATGTTAACAAACGTCCCTTTGAATTTTGTGATAATTGAAGACATAAATATAAGTTTTAAGTAAAAAAACAAGTTCATTTAGAAAACTCATAATTAATTTAAATTAAATTCACATGTTAATATATATATATATATATATATATATATATATATGGGAAGGTTAACGTATAATATTTCTTAACGTACAAGTGTACAATATAAATTACGCACGTTATAAAACTCAAAACCCTAATCACGCATGGTTAAGAATTTTCAACATGCGTGATTAGGGTTTTGAGTTTTATAACGTGCGTAATTTCATATCGTACGCTCGTACGTTAAGGAATATATATATATATATAGAGAGAGAGAGAGAGGGGAAGCTTAACGTACATCACGTACGACATGTAATTACGCACGTTCATTTTAAAATCACGCACGTTATAACTTAAAAATCCAAAATCACGCATGTTGAAACACAATAATCACGCATATTGAAAACATTAATCACACATGTTATAGAACAAATCACGCACGTTATTGTACGTGAAGTACGTTAAGCCGTAATGTACAATATACTTTATATATATATATATATAGGCTTCGGTTCAATTAAGAATCACCACGAGTTGTGAGAACCATGAGAACTCCTACTTCCCGCGCGAGTTAGGCCACAACTTTTTGCACAAACATAGATGAAAATATTATAAACACATCGGTAAAAAAACAAAAAAAAAAATCGAGTCGGTAGTTACGCCTGATGTAAGTTTTGTTTACTCCTAATGTAAATTTTGTTACAGCGATGAAATTTTTATACACCTGATGTAGGCTTTTGCAAGCAACATTTTTTTTTTGTTGAAGCAAGTGGTTTTTTAAGATTTTTGAGATTTTTTTTTGGAAAAACCCGTTGGAAGACCTAGTTCTCATTGTTCATACAACTCGAGGTGGTTCTCATTTTACCCTTTCTTTCCATATATATATATGAGTGGTTTATTGTACAATAGCCCCTTAACGTGCGACCGGTACGCAACCACTAGATTCGAAATTATGCATGTTATATACATAATTACGCACGTTATAAAAATCAAAACCCGCATGGGTTGTTTCAATCCTGATTACGCATGTTATACTCACAATTACGCACGTTACCAAAAATCAAAACCCGCATGAGTTGTTTCAACCCTAATTACGCATGTGTTGTTTCAACCCTAAATACGCATGTTATCTGCATAATTATGCACGTTATTTGGTGGTTGGGTACCTGTCACACGTTAAGGGCCTTTTGTATTTTTAAACTTGCTCTCTTTATATATACACTACCAATAATTAAATAATAACTATCCATAATTAAGAAAAAGAGAGATGTGAATACAAATAAATAAATAAATGGTCTAGAGTGGTGATAAGTGTTTCCCAACATTTTCTTTTATTATATAGCATAAATAGATATATATATCTTAAATTAAAATAAAATATAAATAAAAACTGTAAAACTAAAAAAGGGTATGCCAACATTAGTTTGAAATTATCAATTTGAAATTAGATATACAGTATGCACACATTGTTACATGGGTTCAAAGTAAGTAAGGGGCTGTTTGTTTGCATCTGAATGGATCTATTCAGAGCTTTCCTCTGAATCGGTCAGAGGCTAGGTTGTTTGGTTCACAAAACCCTTACCTCTTAATGATTCCATTCAGATCTGAATGGTTCAGATTTGATAACTCGCTGAATGAAACACTTGACATACATGCCCTTCCTCCCATCTCCTCCACAGCTCCTCCTCCTCCTCCTCCACTGCTCCTCCGCCGTCTCCTCCACAGCCGTCATCTCCCCCTCCACTGCTCCTCCACATCGCCGTCGTCTCCCCCTCCTCTGCTCCTCCACATCGCCACCGTGAAACAGCCGTACCCATATGTTCATAAACAAAGAGCTTCACCAATTAGTGATGAAGAAGTTCCGGCCACCACCACGGTGGCAGAGGATGAAATGGACGGATAATAAGGTGAGGTTGTTGATAATGGTGGTTTTTTTATGTTGGAGATGAAGTGGTGGTTGGGTGATGCAGAAAAAGGGAAAGTGGAAATCCATATCTCTAGAACAAAAAGTGGAAACCCATATGTTCATAAGCAACGATGGAACAGGTTCTTATTTTTTGGAGTAAACTGCCATTTTGGTCCCTGTGGTTTGGCCAGTTTTGCCACTTTAGTCCAAATCTCAAACTTATTACATCCAGGGCCCTGCGGTTTGCATTTTGTTGCCATTTTAGTCCAAATCTCAAATCAGGTCAGATTTCAAAAAAAAAAATACCTGGTTTTTGTCCTTTTCCTCAGGGGCATTTTGGTCTTTTTCTAACTAAATATTAATTAAATCTTTTTCTATTTATAAGTTATTATAAGAAATAAAAAAAACTAAAAAACACATTTCTCTATAATAATCTGCATTCTCTCTCTCTCTCTTAAACAAAATCTGACTCTCTCTCTTCTCTCTCTCAATAATACTCCATGAAATCCACCGCCTGAGGAACAACCGTCGCCGCCTGAGGAACAACCGTCGCCGCCTTTGTCTTCGCCGGAACTGAATGAGAGAGAGAGAGTTATGTGGTGAGTGTGTTGGTGGACAACGAAACAGATCTGGATTGTAACCTCGTTTTGTTTACCTTAGATCTGACGAATCGAGGTAAAAAATGAAATCCTGATGCCACCACCGCCTATAGCACCACCACCGCCGCCACATCACCACCGCCGTCCAGATTTGTTGTCGGAAACGATGTTGGTCATCTGCATATGAGAGAGAGAGATGGGGGGTTGGGGCTGGTGGATGAGTGATCGGCGGTGATTGTTTTGGCCGGTGGTCAGGCAGCGGCGGTGGTCAGGTTGAATCTTTTTGTTAATGACGGTGGTGGTGATGATGTTCTTGAAGATACAGATGTTCTTGATGATGGGTTTTCTGGATTTTCTGGGTTTTGATTTTCTGGATTTTCTGGGTTGATGATGATGATGTTCTTGATGATGATGTTCTGGATTTTCTGGGTTGATGATGATGATGTTCTTGATGATGATATTCTTGATTTTCTGGATTTTCTGGAATTTCTGTTCTGTTATGCTTGTTCACCATGAGGCTGTGATGATTTCACCTAATCCGAGCTTGGCGTGGCAGAATCGGAGGAGGGCAAGTGCGCTTGCAACCTCTGTTTGCAGCCATGGCGGTTTTACAAATCGGATGATGTTTGATTATGTTCTTACAGATCTGAGCCTCGTTTCTTTTTACAAATCGGTTTTTGTTTTGATTTGTTGTCTGTATTTTGATTTTTGTGATGGTTTCTGGGTTTGTTACAGATCTGAGCCTCGTTTCTTTTTACAAATCGGTTTTTGATTTTCTTGAAGATTATGTTCTTGATTTGGTGGATTTTCTGGGTTTTGATGATGATGTTTGATGATGTTCTTGAAGATAAAGATCTGAGCCTCGTTTTTTCTTGAAGATGTTCTTGATTTTCTGGGTTTTGATGATGAACTTTGAAGATGTTCTTGATTTTCTGGGTTTTGTTGTTGTTGTTGAAGAAGATGTTCTTGATTTTCTGGGTTTTTTTGTTGTTGTTGTTGAATTGCTTTAAATAAAACATAAATGACCAAAATACCCCTGCACTACAGGACAAAATAGGAGGTTGCAACAGTCAAAAAACTAGGGTTTTTGGATTTTGGACTAAAATGGCAACAAAATGCAAGCCACAGGGCCCTGGATGTAATAAGTTTGAGATTTGACTAAAGTGGCAAAACTGGCCAAACCACAGGGACCAAAATGGCAGTTTACTCTATTTTTTGTTTTGTAGTGAAATTGTTGTGTTTAATAGTGGTTTTTTTTAGGGGTAAAAATGTCATTTTACACAGTTGTTCAGAGGTGCAACCAAACAACACTTTACTGGTTCAGCACTTATTGGTTCAGAGCCTCTTACCCATTCAGACCTCTTATTCATTCAGCACTTATTGGTTCAGATGTTGCCAAACAGCCCCTAAAAGACATATTTTATCTACTATTTTCACCGTTAGCTTCAAACTAATTATCTTATCTTACCTTACCAATGATACTTGATGTTGCAATAATTAAAATGATCACGCTTTTGGTCAAATCAATAATCACTATCATACCTGCCTAACAAAATGCTGATGTATCATAGTGGGACTTGGTTTGAAATCAAAACTTATCAAAATATTCGAAATTTGTGATCCATTTGGAGTCTATCAAATTAATTGGAACTAAGATCTATTTTTTTTTTTGAAAATTGACTGTCATAAAAACAACCGCACCCAACGCCTATCACCAAGACGGAGATAGACGCCGAAAGCCAAAAATTACATCAAAAAAATCACATAACATCAAACAAACACCATCTATTCC